>JAJEKV010000105.1:0-603418 GCA_021234155.1 Isoetes taiwanensis | reverse complement strand
GTAAATATCTTGCAGAATAAAATTCAGACTTGGTCAAGTTTTTCACCCTTGCTTGCCTATAACTTTCTGTACAAGTCACACCATTTGATCTTGGAAATCAACTGGCCTATGAGTTAAGCATCGACGGAGTATAAGGGCCCATATTCTGAATTGGGAAAGGTATGAATACTTGATAATTGAGCTTTTTCTTTGAGAAATTCTTAGGTAGACCGATCACCTTAAGTGATCCTGATAGCTGAACCCAACTTGAGTAAAAACTCAAGTTATTTCTTGTGTTTGACTCTAGCCAGGTTGAGGGTCAACATCTTGAGGTCCTACCGAGATACTTCCTGGATTTCCCGTAACTATGGCTCCAAAGCAAAAATTTCCAGCGCAATGTAGAACCATTAGAAGATATTGATGCATCGACATCATTGCGCAGAAAGGCCATTGGCTCTCTAAGTTTCAATCCACCGCTCAAACATGCCATACCAATTTGAGTTGAATGTTCTTGTTCCTTTGCCTACTTTTGATTCTAGTATGAGTAAGCAATAACTTTTTTGAGAATATTTGAGGATTATTACGGGATTATGGTTTCAAGAAAGGCTTCTAAACTTCCGTAATTTGAAAATGCTTCAAAGAAGAGAGTGAAGCCGGTGCTTGGTTAACTATGAAAAGTTACTGGGTACCACTTCATGGATGAACTCTGCCGCCAGTTCCCGGATAGACGGTAAATTAGTCACCTAAAGGATTTGGTTAATGAGTCAGTAAGGTTTTTCTATACATGCAGGAGAAAGTGTGAATCAAGACAAAAGAAAGGTTTAGCACATTTATGAGCAGGTGTCAAAGAGCACAAGTTACAATCCCAAACTTTTTAGTTAATGCCATCAATGGTTTGAAAGAAGACCAGATATCCAAAGGAAGTCGCTTCAAGATCCAAGCTCACAAGGATTCGATTCCTATATAATGTAAGTTTTGCCAAACCACTCAATCTAACTCGTGATGTTTCTATTTTGCCTGACAAGCATCATGTTTCTCACTATAGCCATGATCCTTTCTACCCTGATGCTCCTGATGCACATTATGATCAACACCCTTCTATTCCAGCTTTTATGCCATACGAAAGAAAAAGAAACTCCAAAGAGGAGGAAGCAAATTCTCAAGTTGCAGCAGGTCAAGTCAGACCTATCTAAGGTTAATGAAGCTTAGCGTAAATAACCAAACAATTATTGAACTCAAGGCTGCAAGAACAGTAAAACTTTAATTCTCAATCGTATTCATTGCAATAGGATTCTCATCCATCGTAAATTTTACATTAAGTATGTGTCCTAAATGCAATAGAAAAGGCCACTTTGGAAAGGAATGTCCTGTTTGCTCTTTTGTAAAGAAGTTGGTCATATCGATGCTAGGTGTGCTGTTGAACATTTCTTGCTACAGAAAAGAAAGAGATCAGAGCCTAAACCTCCGTGGAGATTTGCTTTCGAACCAAGCACCTCTATAAGATTTTATTCAAGCTTACGTAAGCTTCCAACCAAGAAGTTATGGTGGTGCAAACTAGAAGCATGAATGAAGCTCATGTACATACAACCAAGTAGGCATTCTATCGCCAGTTCACTCAATTGTGAGGGAAGACTGCCCAATCATGTTCACCCCCAAAGAAAAAAAAAATAATATGGTAAGAAAGATCAAGACTTTGATGAGTTGATATTTTGCTTAAAAATTCCAAAGTGAGTGTGGATCTTTTCATTGCCAAAGATTGCACCTAGCTATAGAAAAGAGTAATCGCAAAGAACCGGTGGTGAGATATTAAATGCTTGTGTGAATTTTAATGGATGCCACTAACCTTGTTCTAGCACGCACTCGCGCATTCATGTTCAGCCTACTTTAGGAGGTTATACCTTCTCAAATGTGTTACTGATGGGGATCCCCTCAAATATCATGCCATATCACATTATGAAAAATGTGGTTTCGGGCGGATAAGAAAGTCATTAAGGTCTTTTATAATGCTAAGATGACCCCTATTGGTGTGGTAACTAAAGTGCCTCAAGTATCAATGTGAGGTCATAATCAGAAATGCTAACTTTATTGTAGTAGCTTTGAAGACATAGGGATGAGTCCGACATCTATGATTTACTTAGGGAGAAGGTGGTTAGCCATCAGGATGCTAGACCACCGTCTCAAGGAAGATGTACCATCTCCAATGGTTCTCAAACCTACAATCTATAATCAAGATGGCCTTGCGGCTCCAATGAAGAGGTAAACTTTATTAAGGAAATGCTAATCAAGAACCTTTTGGGATCTTACAATAAAAGAATACAAGACCAAGGAAATATGAAATGGTTTCTCCCATTATGGAATGTGCACTTCCCAAACAAACAAAGGTCATCGACTTTATGGTTTGATGGAGGAGCTTTAAAAATCCAAATATTGCATCATCTCGGCCGCTATTCAAAGATTCTCTCATAAACTTCTTCTTTAGCTAAAGTAGGAGAATCTTCCCCAAATTACATCTAATGTAGCGTATCATAAGGCTTTGATTGCGGTGTCTTCGTGAAGCCAAAGCTATGGATATCACAACATTCACATTTCTATGTAGACTACAATTAATTTGTAGACAAGCCTCGTGAAACTACCAAAACAAAAAAAAATGCAGTATATGGAGCTCTTTAAAAATCAAGTAATGGAAGTACTTTTTGAGTTTTGCTTCATGTGAGATTACTTCACATCCAAGAGAGAAAAATGTGGAAGCCGATGCCCTATGCGCAGAAACTCTCATGTCACATCTAACTCAGGGAGCTTAGCCCTAAGACCTTGATGCTAGTGAGGTGTAAAAGGCCCTTTGTCCTATTCTCTAACCATTAATGCATCAGAGGAAAAGGATACTGAAGAGATAACAATTGAATCAGATTTAATTGAATACCAAAATAGGGAGAATATACAAATGTTCTTTGAAGAAAGGAAGGATGTGTTTGCCTCGGGATTATTCGAAAGCCATCAGTATTAAAATGAGGTATGCCAATTTGAAATCAAGATTAAAGAAGGATAAACCTCGCTCAAAAACCGAGAAGAATTAATGTCGATGGGATTGATCAAAGATGAGTTGATAAAATGCTAGATGCGTGTTATTGAAATCATTAACTTTAATGGGTATCTTGCATTGTACTCAGAGAAAAAAGTGGTGCCTTAAGGATTTGCATTGATTATCGAGATCTCAACAAAGCTACCATCAAAGACTGCTATCCTTGCCTTTTTAGAAGAAATTTTATATGTCAGAAGCAGTGGAAAGGTGTACTCATTTCTAGATGGATTTTCGTGGATTTAAATCAAATTGGCATTAAGGAAGAAGATCAACTCCAAGATCTCTTTATTACCCCTTGGGGAACTTATGCAATGAAGAGAATGCCTTTTGGATTAATGAATGCACCGCTACTTTCCGCAGAGCTATGGATCTATTTTAGGGCCTATGTCTCCCTCAAGAATTCGGGAGTTTATTTGGATGACCTTTGCTTGGGATCTCACCCTACTAATCATTTGGAATTGCTTGCAAAAAATATGTTTCGGTGCAGTGGGAACTGAGTCAACCTTAACTCCAAAGAAATGTATTTTCGTATCCAAGGCAACGATCGCCCAACAATGGTATACAAGTGGCACAAGAAAAGGCTGAAGCCCTCAAAAGTCGGGTAATTCCCCCAAAAATCCTCAAGGTGTCAAAAGTTTCATTGGCATGACTAGTTTTCTTAGGATGTATATTCCACTTTTGCCTCACATTATAAGTCCTATTTCTAAGCCGACAAGAATAGGCACTTCTAAACTGAGCAAGTATGTCCCTGCTACATGGTCATCAAATTGCCAGAGTCTTTTGAGTTGCTTATAAAGTCCATTTGTGAGCTACTCTTCTAAAAAAATCCGATGGGACAAGCCATTTGAGGTCTATATTACCATCAATTAAAAAGGCCATAGGTCTAGCTATTCACAGATGTTTAATACCATAGCTTTTGCCAAGAAACAAAGGAGCCTCTAATTGAATAAAAAGTACACCGTAATGGAGAAGAGTACGCCTATGTTCCTCATTGACGTTAATAAAGGTCACCTAATATTGAAGAGTCTCCGCTCAAGCTTATATGAAGCAAAATCCAACGGGTTAAGGCTACTCTCTAAAACTAAAAATCCAAAGGTGGGCTTGGTAAGCTACAAACCTTTTGATATTTTCTATAAAGGAGTTACATCAGTGAAGAATCCCAGCCTTTTATTTAATTCCTACATTTTCTTTTGCATCATGAGGATGCAGAGAAGTTGTTGATTTTGTGGATGCTCTTAGCTTATTTGGCAGGCAGAGGATGAAGAGCGTAACCAACAGATTGGTACTACCTATAAAGAATTTTCTACAATTCAAGGAAATGTTCCTCGTATTGACTGTTGAAAGGAGATTTAAAGAAATTGTGGTGGCAATTTAAAATGATTAATGATGTTTTATGTAAAGTCACCGTGGATGACTATTATCGAGGTGTGTCAATGAGGAAGAATCGCCCGGGATCATTAGAGAAATGCATGAAGGAGCATGTGATAGCCATTTTGCCGAGATACTACACGCCAAGAAAATTCTCGTGTCGATATTATTGGCCTACAAGACAAAGATTGTTATAATCGCTATAAAATCTTGCCATAAGTGTCGAGCATTTGGCAAAAAGGATCCTCCCTCAGCCTGCACTAAATCCCATCATTTCTCCGTGACCTTTCCAAATATGGGAATTAGATTATATTGGTCCTATTAACTTCTTCAGACAACATCGCCATTACTATTGTAGAAGCAGATTATTTTACTAAATGGGCGTAAGATGTTCCTTTAAGATGTGCTACCTATTACAATGTGTTTTTATGGCATGCTCTTCCTTTGTCTACCACTTGACTGTGTGTTGGGCTGCACGATTGTGGCTAATGGTGATCACAAGACTACCGCAAGAAAGGAAATCTACCGCGACTCACCGCAGCTTGGAGCTCTCAGGTACTTCGGTTTTTGTCTTATAGTGGGAGTTGAGTATGCCGATAATAACCGGGATGAGTCTTCTGCTTTTTAACATGGTAGAAGTATCCTTCCCTTCTTTAGCTGATATTTAAGGCATTAGGATTAGTTGGAGCAGTAAAGAACTCCTCAACTCACGCCAAAAGTGCGGGTTCCTCTATCAAATGTCTGACAGTAATCGGGTCGTGAGCTTGGGTATGCCACACTTATAAACAAGAAATTGGTTATTGTGAGAATGGTGCTCGAGACTTATTCACCAAGATCTAGCACTACTCCTTTGCAAAGGACTGGATGTTGAGCAAGATTTGTGCTATATTTAGCATCTTGACTTTGTACGTACCCTTTGTATGAAATTCTCTCGAATACCAAGGTGAATCGAGAGGACTCACAAGAAAATGTTGCTTGAGCCGCTCACGAAGAGTCTTGATAGGCTTTTGAGGATGGATCGAGACTGCTTTTTACCGTTGTTGCATCGCATTTATTCGTATGCCCCGATGTGTGTATCTTGGAAGGGGTTTGGTTTTTCCATGTTGGCCCTCTTCTATCCCAAATTGAAGAATGCGACTGGGGACAGATTGTGGAAGAGGCCAAAGTAAGGTAAAGATCCGTGGCTTTGGATCTGAGGACCAAATGTTCACACCTAAGCTAATGGAGCACAATGATGATGAAGCTCAAGTCAGTGGGACAAAGGACGCTTAAGGAGTAGACCAATTCTAGGGAGAGGCCTCTAGAAGGCACTAGCATCTGAAGATGGTGAGACAACTTGTCTCTTAGCATGTTTGGAAGTGAGCAAGTATCTCCCTCAGAGTACCTTTTTGGGTGATGTGCACCTTTGGGTCGAAGTTAACGCTACGAAGACATTCCCTTGCTTCTACTTTGTTCATCAAGATGAGGCTGCCTCTAGTAGGTGGCATCATCTTCATGCTAGCCATGATTTTGCTTGGCACGATCTCCTTAGAATGGTGTTTGTCTTCTACTTTCATACCGGGTTTCTTATGTACGGGAGCATGTTTAAAGCATCCGCTACTATAGAGCCATGAATAAATGTATTTATTACATACTATTAATAAAAATAAAAATACCTTGCCTTCAAAAAAAAAAAAAATGCTAAAGTTTTTACATGAATATATCCGTGGCACTACTTGCATTCCTCTACAATTGCACTGGACAGAGGTACTCCTTTTGTGAATGAAGTTATTGTTAATCATAATCCATTCTAAGGTCAAACATACCAAGAGCTCTTCTTATTACCCTCAAGGTAATGGTCAAGGTGGCTACTAACAAAGTTTTGAAAAGCATTTTGCAGAAAAAACAGCTGATGATAATCAAAAGGATTGGCATAACAAACCGTGGATGCTCTATGGGCTTATAGAGTCACCATTAAAGCAAAGAACCACTCACACACCCTTTAACTTAGTGATATGGCATTGAAGCTGTATTTCCAAAGAGAACTTGAGCTCCATCTCGAGGTTAGCCCATAAGTTGTGTTTGTTTTGAATATGCTTTGCAGAAAGATCGATAATTCTTCGCATTTAGAAGAATAGCAGAATGGAAGTCGAGAATGCTAATCAAGCTAAAGAAAGCTACGGATTTAGTCATCGCTTTCAAAGCTGCTCATAAAATACAAGGTACTTTCAAGACCTGAGAGTTAGTTCTAAAATGGAATAAATCAAGGGAAGACTTGGCTAGTAAGTTTGAAAAATCTTTGGGAGTGGTCCCTATGAGGTGTTTGGAACTGCAGCACCAATTCTTATTGCTAAAAGAATTAACTTCGTGGATGTCACTTCCAAATCATCAACACTATTCAATTGAAGTTGTAATCGATCAGCATATATGCTTGTCCCTTTTATGCTCTAGAACTTAGACAAGTTAGGAATTAAAGTTTAAAGTTAAATATTAGGTAGGTTAGATTTCACTTTTGTCTTAAATTCTAGAACTAATGTCTTCATTGAGTTTATAGTTTGCGTGATTAGCCAAGTGATGAAGCGATGAGAGCTTATCAAACAGCCAGACAAGGATTTTTATTAATTGACAAGTGTCATTTGCGGTGAGCACCTCTTCTTCCATCTTCTTTCATTCATCTGTCTCTTACTGTGGTCTTGCCCTCCATTTAGCCACATTCCCATTTTATTTCAATGTGCACTGCAAATTCAAATTTCACCATCATGGCAGAGTTGCAAAGATCAAGATTAATTTGTTTGTATGTTTCATGATAGGTGCACCCTTTCTCCATCTTTATTCATCCGCCATAAGTGGTCCCCGCTATCCATTTAGACTCTTATTCTTGTTCTCATTCCTAAGAGAAAGCATTCCCTAATTCAGCCTTCACCATCATGGCGTAGTTGCATTTTTAAGGTTCAGTGGAGGCATACATTTTCTTTGTTTTGGCCAGATCTCAACCTTTGCACATCTACTCCATTTCCATCACCACCCCATATTCACACTCATTCTTACCTTTTTCACACATTTTCTTGTTTTGGCGAGATTCCACATTTCTACACACTCACCTCATCTCATACACTCCATTTCCATCACTACCTTATCATATTCACACTCATTCTCACCTTTTTTCACTCACTACATCCTCACACCACCATATTCACTCCTATTTCATCAACACTTACACTTTTACACCCCCTCTCTTTACCATAATTTCACTTAGACACTTTGATCAAAGATGAAGACTCCCTTTAATGAGGGACCAGCCATTTCTTGTTTTAATATGCAGATGTTGCCTCTAAAGGGCAACATACTAACCTGTTGGCTCAAGTGTATTGAGTAGGTCAAGTTATTGTGGAAGAATTAAATCAAAAAAGAGCTTGGTAGTCAACATTGATGTGAAGGTCAAACAATATCAATTCTCAAGTCAACTCCCATGGAAGATGCTCTATTTGAGGTCAAAGGTATTCAAAGGATGCTTTATGAGATCCCGGGTTGTGAAGATTGGAAGATGCTTTTGAAGTTTGAAATAAACTTTGAAGATCCCATGGTATTTGATTCCACCTCTAGTCATTTTTACTCCATATACTTACCTCCATTTCAAAAATTTTCTAGTCATATTTCCTCCTATACCTATATCTCCCCATATTCTTTTTTTGCCAATCACACCATGCTTGCCTAAGTCCTTTCTTTTTCCAAAGGCCTTTTGCCCATCTAAAAAAAAAAGATGATCTTCCATTCCATATCTTTTCTCTCATTTTTTATTACACCCTTGCAAAATGCCCCTAGCCCAACCTTTTATTTGCAAATTCTTATGTCCCCTTACTTTATTTTTTACTAAATGTGCTCTATACTCCATACAATTCTAACATCCCCATGGAATATTCCATACCATGGTATCTTACCTAGTATATTCCCCAAATTATTAGGGTTGCCATAGACCCAAGTGATCAAAGCTCATAATTGTTTTTGATATCTCTTGAACCATGGCCTAGCTTCCTCGAAATGGCTAAATACAAAGATATTCTTAGTTTATACCGGAAAATACCGCCACCAGACAAGGAATTTTCTCGAAAATACGCAAATTTAGGAACCTTAAACTGGAAACTGTCACAAATCACTTAATTGGATCTTGCCGCAAAATTCATTTTACTCTTGATTCCCCGGCCATTAGCATCTCATTAAGCCTAAAATTGTCCTAAGATGCTCTGAATCATTAACTAAATCTATATACCGGGAAACAATGACGTGGTTATTTGAAGGCCCGTGACGCATCAAATCCCTCAACATTGATACATACGAAAGCATGATCCTAAGATCGCTCATGAAGTATCCTGAGTGTTCCATGATTCGATTTGAGAAAATTGGATTGATATTCTTGATTCGATATTATTTTATGACCTTCTGAGTTATCTTGATGATTGATCTATGATCTTAAGACCTTTATTCGCCTTGTATTACCTTCATATCAATGAAAATTGCCTGCCAAGTATTTAAAAAGTTGACTGTCATGATCCTTTAGTATTTTTGCATCACAAACATTTTTACAGTAAGATTTCCCATCATTTTTTCTTGCATATGACCATTTGCTCTTCCTTCCCCATCATATTTGCACCTGTGTGAACAAAAAGTTCAAAAGAAAACCATCCCAAACTCAAGCTATCATTTTTTGCATTCTGTCTGATACAATTTTAGACTGATATTCACAAAACAGTGCCAAAAAAATAGTTTTAGTGATCCAAAATATGATTTGATTGCATGCACCTCACCTTTGGGACCTATACTGCACCTTAGTCTTGGAATCTCTTTAAAATTCCCTCTGCAACTCAAGTTACAAAACTCTGAGATCTGTTCGTAGTTTTAACTGATATTGGCCAAAATTTGACCCAACTTTGAGATCGAATATCTTGCAGAATAAAATTCAGACTTGGTCAAGTTTTTCACCCTTGCTTGCCTATAACTTTTCTGTACAAGTCACAATCATTTGACCTTGGAAATCAATCCGCCTATGAGAGTTACATCGATTTGAGTAAGGGCTCCATATTCTTGAATTGGGAAAGGTATGAATACTTGATAATTGAGCTTTTTCTTTGAGAAATTCTTGTGTAGACTGATCACCTTAAGTGATCTGGAGGTTCTAACCCCAACTTGAGTAAAAACTCAAGTTGACTTCTTGTGTTTGACTCTCTAGCCAGGTTGAGGGTCAACAGAATCCAGAATATTTGACTAAGCAGTCAAACAGAAAATCAGACTTCACACAAACTATTCTAAAGAGCGGATTAACTACATCATCATTGCCAGCCAAGCTCTTATACTTGATCAGAGTACGAAAAGTGAAACATGCAACCATAAAACCGACCTGATTGGCGGCGCTCCTTGAAGTATTAGGCAAGTTTTGTTGGTTTTGTTGGTTTTGTTGGTTTTCTACATGTCGATTTGTTGTATTTTCTCGGAGGGAAGTTACCAGCTTGCTGGGCTTTACTTCTTTTCCCTGGCAACCTTTCATATACTCCTCTTGGCATGATTTCTTCTTTTGAGCAGAATCGTCAACAATAGCAGTAATAGTGAGGGGTACATAAGGGGGAGCACTTCTGAGTGCAAAATCGGGAGCTCTGAAGATCATTTTCATGCTCTAAATGCTGGATTTATTCTGGAAAATGGCGCCAAATAGACCTTATAACTCCAGTCGGCTACCAGCCTTGCCACGAAATAAAGGTCTCCATAAAGGTCTCCATTGCCGGTACAGTTGAGCAGAAACAATTTCCTCGAACCCATCATTGATTCAGAAATAAAAAAATACAAAAATGGGCCGACTCATTGTTTTTTTTTCGCATAAAGACAGACCCAACCCTTTTAGTAAATTACAGGGAATCATCAAGGAAGATTACTAAATCGCCTGAATCTGAATCGCCACTGAAACACTTCTTTGAATCGGAATTGAAACACTTTCTTGAATCCTTGCAACTGAAACGCTTCCTTGATTCTTTGATTCTTGAATCGCCAATTTCAGAAGGAAAATCGCCGGAGAAGAGACCAAAAAGAAAAAATCCTAAAGCCTTTTCAAAAATAGCCGTGCAAATTTAATTCTACTCATTAATTGACGATTAATTGACGGTGGATATCTTCACCCAAAAAATTCTACTTTCAGTGGAAACCCTTCTGGGGTTCTAATATGGAAACCCTTCCGGAATATGGAAACCCTTCCGGATTTAATCCGGAAGGGTTTCCATATTAGAACCCCGGAAGGGTTTCCACTAATTTATTTAATAACCCCAATCGGGGGGAGATAGTGTGAGCAGTTTTTGTAGCTCTTAAATTCAAAATTGTCTTGCAAACATTATATATTAGACTAAGATCTTTTTAACAAGCTCAAATGCATCTAAATCAGAGTTAAAATTCACCAGTTATGCTCATTTGAAGTGTCTTTTATAACATTATTTTAAAACGCTATAATTTAAAGATTCCGACGCCATTTTAGGATTCTACTATTGCTGGATAGGTCTCACTCTCATCTATAAGCTTTATGAAGGAAACTTTTATTCTTGATCAATCACAAAAAATGTATATCGCAATTTAAGCCAAATACCTTGTTTTTTTGGGGTATTTTTAGAGTGCTTGCAAACTTAATGGATATATCTGACATTTTTCCATTTATATACTTCCATAATAAGACTAAGAATATTTTACCAAAGGTAT
Source organism: Isoetes taiwanensis (assembly GCA_021234155.1). Taxonomy (NCBI): domain Eukaryota; kingdom Viridiplantae; phylum Streptophyta; class Lycopodiopsida; order Isoetales; family Isoetaceae; genus Isoetes; species Isoetes taiwanensis. The sequence continues at coordinate 592,284 of JAJEKV010000105.1, read as the reverse complement.
TTTGTGTCTTGCTCATAAAGTGTCCATTACATTTGTTAAAGCTATTATATGCATTATAAAAAAATTGCATATCAAAAAAAATCATCTCAGTAGGTTTTCTAAATGGTTTATAGTGGGTAGTTGCACACTTTCGAACTACCCACAAAATCAAAAACTTCAGGGAATATATAGTGAGTGAGTAAAAAATAAATAAAAATAAAATAAAAATCTAATAGATGTTGAAGGCTTATCATCGAGATTAAAAAAAACCCCACCCTTTTGAGTTTTCCTAAGAAAAATACTAATGATAAGCCCTTGGCAAAGGGCTTTGACAAATGCTTGATCACATAAAAACTCCTATAAGCAAAGACGAAGTTGAAACAATATACCATCATTGCAATTCCACAGTATACCAATACTAGAAAAAAAAAACATAAAAAAACAAGCATGAGAGACTCAGCACACGTGCATGTGGCAAAACCCTCTTTAGAATAGAATAGAATAGAATAGAATAGAATAGAATAGAATAGAATAGAATAGAATAGAATAGAATAGAATAGAATAGAATAGAATAGAATAGAATAGAATAGAATAGAATAGAATAGAATAGAATAGAATGGAGTGAAATAGAATAAAATTGAAGTTTAACGTCCACGGAGACCAAAAGGCCTATGGGACCTTATACAGTAGAATAGTATACCGATTACTATCAGGATTATCCTCGCCTTTGAGGAAGAACCCTTAATAGTAATAAATGTACCCTTAATAGTAATAAATGTACTTCTAACATTATAGCTTACATGATTAGTCAACACTTAAAAGTATAGAAGTCTGGATCTTAGACCTATCTGGTCAAGCTCTAGCCCATACGTATGGCGATCCACCAGGTGAGTAAGTACTACAGGAAAAGAATGATGCCAAAGTCTAGTTGCTAGACATCATCCATCTTTTTCCACCTGGATAAGTGCTATAATAGACTTTCTCGATATCTCCCTCATCAAGGCAGGTACTACAAATATGTCTCTTGGCACTTTAACCATTTTCCATCTTCTTCCTCAAGCATTTGATGTTGCTAATAAAATGATATGTAGAGAATGAAAAGAAAGGTCAAGAAATAGGGAAAAGCTGTGAACATTCACAGAGGCTGCAAAAAACCCTCGACCTTGTTTCCATTAATATGAGTTTGACATGATCAATGTCTTACTAAGATAAGCACTACAGGTAGTCCCTTACAACTTGTAATGAACAAGGAACAAGAGACGCATCCATAAAGAGAACACAAAGTACCTAAACTACATCTCTTATTCCAAGTTAACAAAAATGTACAAAATTGTGGCCCTTTGTCCATGTGAAAAGACATGAACCAAAAGACACGTACAAAAATACTGTACAAATACATGTATAAACGTATGTATCTTTTTGTCCTACGGTTCCTTACATTCTCTTCGACTTAAAAAGGACAATGTCCTCATTGTCAGTCCATGTCTTCAAGTTCGAAGAGTTCCCAAGAGTTCGACTAGAATCTCAGGATAAGCATCTTTTTCATATAGCATGTGCTTAGAGAAAGTCTTCATTCCCATATAGGGTCTTCAACAGGATTAAGTCTTCAACTCCTTCATAGTGTGAGGGGTTGTCTTGAATCCTAGAACCTTACTTGTTTACTTAAATTTCATATGGCCAATCTTGTATCCAAGGTTAATTTTAAAATAACTTTTGGACTATTAGTGAATAAATATCACCAAACCTTCTCTTTCTCACGCCAAGCATCTTAGAGGCATCGCACAACTTCATATTTAGAAGTTGTACTTAACTTAGTCCTTAAAGTAGTAGAAATTTTACTACCCAGTCGACCATCTCATCACGAGACTCGCCAACCAATTTCATAGATTAACTATAAATAGTTAGTCAGAACACCATTGCCAAAGAGATGGCTAGTGTGAAATTCTTGTGAGAAGGTTCTTAATGTCATGCCATCATATTCATAAATCTTACGTTCCATATTTTCATGAATACTTCTTACTTTTAGAGAGTTGAAACATTAAGACTTCAGGTCTCGACACATCAAACAACTCTAGAATTGATCTTTAAAAGACCATGTTCATATGTGGCCAACATGTTGTCAATCCACAAATTCTTGTATCTTAATAAAAGACAATCTAAATTTCGTTTTTAGATTGTATAAAAGTAAACCGTATCCTTAAAAGGACTTTGGGATAAATGTCATCTTGCCCAGATGTCCTCATACGCTTTGCTAATTGTTTTGCAAAAGCAAACGCTCTCATCCTTAACATATTTCTATGGTCTTTGAAGGACATAGATTCTTGACCATGACAATTGCCATGGGTCATAAATTTTCTTATGTTCTTAATCTAAGAGAACAATAGGATGGTCTTACAACAAATCAAAGGGTAAATTTCCCTTGAACATGTTCTTGTTCTCCAACCTTGTTCCTCTAGGAACTTTCCAACCTTGTTCCTCTAGGAACTTGTTTCAAGTGAGGATTGAATCCCCAACACTTGAAAACGCAACTCTTATAAAAACGCCTCTTAACCAGCTTATAAAAGAATTTCTTAATATTAACTTTCATATTTATAAAAGAATCGCCTTTTTTCTTATTTATTTAACCTGATATGGCCGTTCAGGGCAAACGCCTGTTCGCCGGGACAAAGTTGAAACTTGTCTTATCATCGGATCTGCTCGACAAAGAAAACCCAGTTTGCATCAAATTGGGAGATGAAAACACAGGTATTACCAGGGCAGAAGATGATGCCAGAAGATAGTGCCCGATTTGCATGGTCGGGTTATTTATTTCTTCTTATTTTCCTGATCTCTCGCAGTTAGGGTTTTCATATTCCTCTAGTAAAACGGCCGATTCAAGCACAAATTTCGCCAGAAAATCTTGACGACCGGCGGAATTGCAGTCGCAAAGGTTTCTTCAGGGCAATTTCTTCCAATCAAAACCCTGTTTTTATCTTTACAAGTTTCTGCAATGGCGATTCATATCAAACCCGAACGATTCTTCTAGAAGTCTGCAATTTTATTTTATTTTTGCTGATGCCAGTATTTCCTAGGTCCAATCTGCTCAGATCCTTTTCCTTTCCACGTGGTTCTTAATGTTGATTCTTTCGATTCATGAGTTCTTAATTGCGTCCTGATTGCCCTAAACTGGCCGAAGCATGTTCATCCCTGAAGCCTGCTTGCAGAGGCGAAGTTCCTATTCTAGTTCTTTCATATTTTTGTCACCGAACAGAAAATTCTTATCCTGATTCTTTCAGACAGATTTCAAATTTTCTTATTCTTATTGTCTTATTCTTATGTCTTTTTCTTATAATTTCTTTAAAGGCTTCTTCCAGCAGTTTCGTGGATATGGCCACAAATCTTTGTGTGTACGACCACAGAGACTTCGCGAGAATTGTTTATGCCTTTTTCTCGCTTCTTTTAAAAACAAATCCTTAAAATTTCTTGCGTTCCCTTTTTTTTTTATTATACATCATGACAGGGTGGAGGCAGAGAATTCAGAGCAGAAAGCAAGGGCTTGTAATCTCAAAATTTCAGGATTACCAGAAGAGGAAGATGAAAATGTAAATCTGACGGTTGAGCAATTCTTTCGAGAAACCATGCGGTTACATGAACCACAAATGGTACACTGTAGAAGGCTTGGCAAACCTGGCAACTATGCAAGGCCCATCCTTGTAAAATTTAGAGATACAGATGCACGGGACCGGGTGATGCAAAATCGTTCTGTGCTTAAAGGCTGTAAGCTTTGGTTAGATCCAGATCTTACACCAGCCCAGATAGAGGCCAGAAAAAAGGAATGGATTAAGGTAAGAGAGGGAAGAGACAAGGGGTATGTCGCGTATCTGGATAGACTAGGCAAAGCAGTCATCACAGATAAGAAGCACAGAGCATAGGAAGTAAGGACCTTGCGGGTGCTAGCCTGGAACGTCCATGGATTATCTCAAGCAAAAGTATATGCTGCTGAGAGCTTGTGGAACCAGACCGATTTGGTTTTATTGTCTGAAACATGGGAACATCAATCGCGGAACTTACCACAAATTCAAGGCTTTTATTTAGTTGACTCAGCTTGGAATGTGAAGGAATCTGGGGTTGGCAGAGGGAATGGAGGATTAGCAGTATATATTCGTAATGAATTTAAGGATAATGTGACAATTATGTCAAAGCATTCTTGTAACCAATTCATTTGGCTCAGAATTGAATGTGGTGGTAAGCTAGCTTATGTAGCCACATGCTACTTTGCGCCACTAAATATGAAATTGTATACGCAGAAAGGGATGGATAAGGAAAAGCCATTGCATGATCTTACGAAAACAGCTCTAGAATATAGAAAAACAGGAGACATTTTACTTGTTGGAGACTTTAATGCACGAACCAAAGGGATGCAAGCAATCTCCTACGAACATGCAGAACCAGGAGACAAGCTTCTTCTTGAGCGAGAAGATTCAAACTTCATCAGGAGATCAAATGATAAGATTAAAAACGGTATGGGTGATTTCTTGCTTGAATTTGCCACGATTTGTGGAATGAAAATCTTGAATGGTATTAGTAAGTTTAAAGACTCAAACGAGTCCACATGCTTTACTCCCACGGGGGATAGTACTGTTGATTACTTGCTAGCTCTGGAATCAGATTCTATGGTTAAGAGCTTTAGAATTTTGGAAAAAACTGCAGAATCTGATCATGCATGCCTTTTGTTCGAGCTGGATATGGAAATATGTAAAGGATTTCAACGAGATGTGTTTATACCGAAGCTGAAACTAGACTATAATAAAAAGGAAATGTTTCAGAATAAACTTACAGTACTGCTTGAACAAACTTCGTGGGCAGGGGAAGTAGAAGGAGATTCGGACACGTTAGCAAACATATTGAAGGCAGCGGCAAGTAGCAGTTTTGGGTATACTAAGAAGAGGTCGAATGGTTTACCGTGCAATAGCTGGTGGGATTTAGAATGTAAAGAGGCAAGAAATCGTATTCCCAAAGGATGCAAGGTGAAACCGGTATGGTATAAGCGGTTGATCAGAATGAAAAAGAGAAAATATTATGCTAAAAGGCAAACTGAACTGGGGGATCTTTTCAAGAAACAACCAAAATTATTTTGGACTAAACTATTAAGGAGGCCAGATAGTACGCAGCTAGACATAACTGACCTGGTCCAACTGGTAAAAGAGTTATACTTTTGTGATGATGCACTTAGTATGGATGTCGCAGAAGTTAAAGAGGACATTTTTGTCAAAGAGGATGTGTATAGGCAACTCAAGAGAATGCATAATGGTAAGGCTGCTGATTTTTCGGGTATACCGGCTGAGCTCATTAAGTGGGCAGGAGATGATATAATTAACAAACTCACAGAATTACTGAATAAAGCAGTCCAGCAAGGTTTACCAAAAGCCTGGTGCGAATGTAAGGTGGTTCCCATCCATAAGTCGGGCAGTAAAAAAGAGGCTAAGAACTATAGAACTATAATGATTGGGAGTGTTTTTTCAAAGCTTTTAGGAGGCATGTTGGAGCATAAGATCAGTACTTGGGCTGATGAAAATGGAAAAAGGGCACATTCTCAAGCAGGTTTTAGAAAGAATCATAGCACGTTGGATCATCTGCTTACATTGAGAGTGATGATTGAGCGGGCAAAGGGGCCTAGGAAGGCTCTATTTCTAGCCTTTATTGACTTCTCGAAGGCATTTGACACTGTGCCTCGAGAAGGTTTGGGTGCTAGGATGGAGAGATTGGGAGTTCCATTTGCTTTGAGAGGCGCAGTAGCACGTCTTTATGAAGAAGTCCTGGCCAAGTTGTCAACGGAGATGCCTACTGAGATCAGGAGCACAATTGGAGTCCGTCAGGGATGCCCGTTGTCCCCGACGTTGTTTGGTTTATACATAGATGAATTGGAAGAATGGCTCAGGGCCAACGGGCATGTAGGCTCCAAACTAGGTGATTTTGTGATTCAGCTTTTGCTGTACGCAGATGATGTTGTGTTATTGTCCGAGTCCCCAGAAGGGCTCCAGAAACATTTGGAGATTCTCAGTGCATTTTGTAGTCAACGTAAGATGAAGGTGAATTTGTCAAAGTCTAAAATAATGGTATTTGGTACCATTAAGAGGCCACGTTTTCTATACCAGGGGGAAGAACTCGAAACTGTGGACTGCTACAAGTATCTTGGTCTTGAGGTATGCTCTAATTACAAATGGAAAACATGTGTCAGGAAACGAATTGTAGGGGGAAAATCAGCTCTGTATGCTCTTTTTTCTAGATGCCATAAAATGTCATTGGATAGTTGGGGGCTAAAAAAGATGTTGTTTAAGACCTTAGTACAGACGGTGGTATTGTACGGTGTTCCCATATGGGGGGCTTCCATCTCTAGAAAACTCTGGAGCGAGGTGGAACAAGTGTTGAAGATATTCATTCAAGAAGAGCTAGGAGTCAGAAAGCAAATTCCTTATGCTATATTACTGGCTGAAACTGGTCTGTTGCCTCTGGAAGCTGAAGCGATATGTCTGACTGTTAATTTTGTGAATAGACTAAGGAAGATGGATGATAATAGGCTGCCGAAAATGGCAATGGAACATTCGGGTACCTTGGGCTGGTATCACAATGTACTTGAATGGGTTAAGAGCTGGGGGTTTTCAGATGCAATTTTTACTGACTCTGAATTAGGGGTTCGGGAGATGATACAGGATCAGGTAGTCAGAAAGATTTGGGCAGATAAGGGCACTAGGATGACATTCTATCAGCAGGAAGTAAATCCTATGTTGGTATATGCAGACCAGAACTATCTAAATGCACCTATGTCCAGGCATATGAGATACATTATTGCTAGGTACAGGACAGGATCACATTCTCTAGGGATAGAAACAGGGAGATGGGCTCGAATACCGCGAGAAGAAAGAGTTTGCAGAATATGCCAGTCGGGGGAGGTAGAAACTGAGGATCACGTTTTTATACATTGCAGTGCTTATGAAGACATTAGAGAGAGACACAACATTGCATATCCAGATTTTCATTTACTTTTGTCGTTAGATCCTAGAATATTGTGTAGTTTCTTAAAAGATGTCGATTCTCATCGAGACTTGTTGATAAAATTGAACACGTGATGTAGTTAGTTGCTCCATGACCTTCAAGGTCCTTAAGGGGCATGATAATAAATTATTATTATTATTATTATTATTCTATTCAGATCATTAATTTTTAAAAGAAAGCAAATGGAAGCAAGATTTGCACCTTCTTTTCCAGTTTCCTTTTCTTCGTGAAATGCCCTTAGATCTTCATTCTTCTTTGCCTTAGATCTTCATTAGCTCTGATGCCATATGTAATGAACAAGGAACAAGGAGATGCAACCATGAAGAGAGCACAAAGTACCTAAACTACATCTCTTATTCCAAGTTAACAAAAATGTACAAAATTGCGGCCCTTTGTCCATATGAAAAGACATGAACCAAAAGACACGTACAAAAATACTATACAAATACATGTATAAACATATGTATCTTTTTGTCCTACGGTTCCTTACACAACTTTACATATTCCATACATACATCTTGCTTCCAGTTCATGAAGTCCCCAAAATAGAGATGTTGGTCATGCGTAGCATGTGGCAAAGTACAATATTTATTAGTCGCATTTAATTAAAGTGGGCCACATGCGATTCCTATTTTTTTTAGGAACCCTCTTACACGAAAATGACGTATAGAAGCCTTTTGGGGCTTATTTGTCATTCAAAATAAGAGTTTTTTCGTGCGAAGGTGAATTCCTTTACCAAGACATTTTGGCTCTTTTTTCTTGGATGTGTAGACAAGAAATCACAAACTCCAACAAAAATTAAGCAAATTATTTACTTAATCACCAAAAAATTCTAGTTTTGAGATACTTTATATTTATAAATGGGCTCATTACAACATATATTACAATGGGTGAAGGGACCATGGTGGTCGTGTTGTCACAAAGATTACACCCGCTTCATACACTGACCACCTAGTGCGAACATCGTGTGACTCTCCAAGCTATGGGAGCGGCTTACAAACAATAAAAATTTGTACGAAGTCGTCCTTCATGGGATTTGCACTACTCTTTCCAACCGATGTCACCACCCTCTTCTTGCCTCCTTTCTTGGATGAATGGGTCTTTCCATTGCTCCCAAGCATGTACTATCTATTCGGGATAAGGACTACAAAAAAGACAGAATCAAGTTAGTCAAGTGACGCTACAGGCAAAACAAATAAAATAAAAAACAGTTCTTAGTGCCATTTTTGGAAATCATAGATTTGAGAGCCTTTCTCGACTCGCGAGTCGAGAAAGGCAACTCAGAGTGAAAAACACAGTTCTGAAGGCCATTTTTCAAAACCGCAGGTCTGATAGCCTTTAGGTAGCTCAGAATGAAAAAAGCAGTGCTGAGGGCCGTTCTCGACTCGCGAGTCGAGAGAGGCAGCTCAGAGTGAAAAATGCAGGTCTGAGGGCCTTTCTCAACTCGAGAGTCGAGAAAGGAAGCTCAGAGTGAAAAATGTAGGTCTGAGGGCCTATCTCGACTCCAGAGTAAAAAATGCAAGTCTAAGGGCCTTTCTCGACTCATGAGTCGACTCGTGAGTCGAGAAAGGAAGCTTAACGCATGTCGGGGCCTTTCTCAATTCGTGAGTTGAGAAAGGAAGCTCAAAGTGAAAAATGCAGGTCGGGGGGCCTTTCTTACCTCGTGAGTCGAGAAAAGCAGCTCAGAGTGAAAAATGCTGGTCTGAGGACCTTTCTCGACTTGCGAGTCGAGAAAGGCAGCTCAGAGTGAAAAATGCAGTTTTGAGGGCCAGAGGTTATTTTTGCAGAGCACCATTTTATCTATCTATATCTATCTAATTTTCCTTACAAATTATTACTTTTCTCTTCTTACTCTATTATTCTATTACACCATAATTTATTGCTTTTCTCATCTTCAATACATACTAGAAACGTGTGCCTGGCGATGCTGGGCATTAGCCGATTTGTGCAATTTGATGAACCCAAGATGATAGTAGTGCGCATGCACATAGGCGTTGAGCAATGCATATATTGTCATGTGCTCGGGCATTGTTGGGGCGCTTGTAGGGTAGATGTGGAATGGTTTTAGGGGAGTCTGATATTTTGCACGGACATTGCTTGAGTTAAATGGTAGTTGCTCGGACATTGCTTTGGCATTGGTTGAGCTAGATGGCTTTAGGTGAGTGATATTTTGCCTGGGCGTTGCTCGAGCAAATGTGCCTTGCTCAGGCTAGAAGTATGAGGGTTAGCAAAAGTGTTATTCTGCCCAGAAAATGCATGCAATGTTCATGCATCTCAGGCCAAATTAACTTCATCGTCTTGGCACAAGCATTTGAAGAGTAGGTAGTGCCAAATCCTCATGCGAGTTTCTTGATTATGGTTGCGAGCAATTTTTGTTGGAAAGATGTAAGAAATATTCCATCTTGTTCTCTAAGTCATGCACAGACCATTCATAAATTCCTAGATGTACTGCGGACATTCTTAAGCACTTGCCGAGTTTGATTTTTGAGGGTTTTGGAAGCCGAGCAATGCAGACGCTCTTAAGCACTGGATGAGTTTGATTTGTGAGGGTTTTGGGAGCCGAGCATTGCTTGGACGCTGATGGGGCTGGATTTTGCGAGGATTTTGAGAGAGTTCTTTTTTTCGACGTTGCTTGATGTTCCTTAGGCTAGATGCACGAGGGTTTCATAGAAAATGTTATATTTTGTCTGGCCACCATAGATGCATGTTCGACTAAGTTGAAAAGTAAGAGTAGAAATTCTTCATGTCGAATGGAATGGAATTTTGGAATTTTGGATGCGCCGAATGGAAGAAACATTTCATCTTCATTCCAAAATTGAAATCTCTACTTTTGGTTGGGCTAAAATTGTGAGTGCTTTAGGAGAAAGTGTTATTTTACTCGGACATTCTTTCGGGTATTGCTCGTGCTAAGCTGTCTTCACATGACTTGCAATCTGCATGCATTCCAGTAGGTGGTTATGATCTCTTTGATGATTCTAGTCTGCATGTTATGATCTTTTCATGCTCACATTTGGATGCAACTTTATGCCAAGAAATCAGATTGCACACTAAGGATACATTATTGGCAAGAGTTTTAGGTTCCTTTTCTTACACATTATAATTTGGTCGTGCATTTGTGACAAAAATTGCTCGCAATGTATATTGGACTTGAAGATAATAAAGGTCCACATAGATAGTTATACAGTTGGAATTGGATTAATGATCAAATCCAAATGCAATCTCAGATTCAAAATCTTTTCCTATTGCATTAATCAACAACTGATATGGAGCCTTACTAATTTTATAATTGATATGCACCCTTTAATTATTCAACTAATTCCAATTTTCTAGTAGCATGCTAATACTATCCACGAAGCCAGAAGTCAACAATTTCACTCTTGAATTCTTCTGAGCAAGGAACAAAGGTGTATGCAGGTATGAAAAGATGATCCAGGAATGTCTGCTTGAACATCAGTTGCTCCCAAAGTTCTGAGAATGATCGTTGAAGGAAACCATAGGTAATTCTCTGATCCTGCTTCAGAATTACAAAGAAATTCCTATCCATATATAGCTTAAAACAAGGGGAATCTACTGGTTGCTGGGCCTCTACAAGGCCAGCAATAAAATTGGCCAAAAGATTCGATTCAGAAGGACACTTAGAATCAACAATGATTTATAACAAAAAAAAAAAAACTATTCTATTCTATTCTATAACAGAATGGAATGAAAGCCTTTCCTATTGTAATAATCATGAGCATGTTCTATAGGAGTTGTTATGGGAATATGACTGCCATCTACTGCTCCAATCACATTGGGAGTGCCATGCTTGGCCTCAAACCCAGCTGCATATTTCTTATAACTACTCATGGAGGGCCAAATAAGACCACAATGTAGTTCTTCCCTCTTTATTTTAATTGCCTGACAAAATTCTTCTATAAACTGTAGTGACACCAACTCCAAATATTCTGCTACCACGAGAAGTATTGAACCACTTGCAAGGTGAGTCAATGCAATAGCTACTTTTCTTGGGCAACCTTAGATGTGTGTCCTTTCTCACTAGCACTAGATGTAACACACTGCTCAATCATTCAAAAGTTGCCCGTGGCACCCTCATCTTCTAACGAAACATTCTATCTCTATGAGTGTGAGACAAGATGTTTTCATAGTACCCTTCTATGCGCTTATACACCCAACAACTCCTTTGCTGTCTTGTCATATCAATTAATCTTAATATATTGAACTAACAAAAAATGTGCATTTGCATTTACTATTTTTACACACAAGATGAATGTTGTTAACGCAAATTATGTTTTCTCTAATGCCTCTAACATTTCAATAAGTCTTTGTACAAACAAACATGAGTAGACCACTGGATATTCTATCATAGTATTATTTTGTTATTAAAAGCATGCATTATATATTACCCGTAACACCTTTAAACAAGTTGCCATATGGGGTGCTATATGACACCATGTAACCGCTTTTGCCACCCACCAGCATACTTTTGCCCTACACACATTAATAAAAGCATGCATATATATTACCAGCTTATACACCATGTAAAAGCCAGACGTATGCAGCATTAACCATATACAGTGCTCAGAAGTTTGCATTTAGATTTTGAATGCAAATATATTCACCCCTTAATCCTTGCATTCCCAAGTCATTTGGATCTTCGCAGAAGTTGAAAGTTGTAGATGCGAGCCTGAACAATCTTAAGGTGAGATTCCATCAAATGTTAGCAATTGTATAGCTTTGGAAAAGTTGAATTTAAGCTATCAAAATTGTCAGGAAGTATTCCATCAAGTTTTTAATCTGTTTTAGTCTACTGGTAAATTTGCAATTCTGTTGGCTTGCAGATAACTCATTGAGTGGTTTCATGCCTCAAAACCTGGGCAACAATCTGAAGCTTCGGTATGTAGATCTTAGAGCAAACAGTATCACATGGGGCATTCCAGATGGAATTGGATATCTTACATAGCACTATGCCGCTACTCTCAAGCAATTCAAAATCTGGAAGTATTCCTTCTGACATTGGTATTGCATCAATCTGAACAATTTGGAGTTGAGTGATAATGCGCATGAGGGCCATTTCTTTTGTTGATAACCCCCACCTTTGTGGATGACCATTGGAAGTTGTACGTCCTAGTATAAGGACCATTGGAGGTTGTACGTACAAGGTGGAGAGCTGCAGTACCTGCAAAGGAGGATATTTCCCCTAAAGCTGAGGGACTTTGATGTTTCAAAACCCCATTCCTTATGCTACAATTCTCGAATCTATAGGGCATTTTGGTGAAAAACATGTCTTAACAAGATCAAGGTATGGAAAAAGAAGAAAGCACAAATGTTGGCAGAAATATTGGCTTATGAATAAGCCCCCCTAGTCTACTGCTTGTATGCTGCTACTTGTCCAAAGATGATCAGCAAAAAGTCGCTTAGCTACGAATATCGCACACATTGCCAACATACTGCCAGGCCATATCAATCATGTTTTGCATATGTGCGAGCATGCGAACAACGAAGTGATGATATTATGTACCTGTTCAGAAGGGATAGCAGTATCTGCAAGTGTATTTAAGCTAGTACATCTGATGCCATGACTGGAATGACAAAATATAACAGGTTATCCATCCATTGATGGTGTACAAGAAAAAGTCACATCTGAATACCATAATTCCACAAAGAAGGAGCTGAATACATTCTGAAAAATGCTCGAAAAATAAGAAAATAAACAAGCATGCTTCAGTTTGGCATATATACAAGCAAACTCTAGAATGTTGTAAAGCAAACTCCAGAATATTAAGCAGACAAGCATGCTCCAGAATATTATCTTTCAAGCCTCCCTATGTATACTGTTACAAGTCCAAAGATGGTCAGCCAAAACAGAAATGATATCTCAGAACTGAATTTCATTCCAATAGGCAGGGAACATCTTAATAAAAGCTTTGTAGAAACAACTAGCAAAACTAAAAGCTCCATGATCAACTAAACGTAGACATCAACAAAGCAATCATGTTGCACATCCCCTGATGCAACCAACAAGAGCATCTACTAGAAAGACAATTAATGTCCAAATTTAAACAATTCCACATTGTTATCCGTTGGAACAGGCTAGAAACTCTCAGTCTTGTAACAAGCCAGAAAATCTCACGAACCAGCAACCATACCACATCAAGTGAAATACTTACCAAATTGACAAGGTCATTTGCAACAATCTATGGCATGTCTGACTGCCTAGCACAAGTCTGCAACATGAAGCTTGCAAGCATGCAACTTTGTTCTAAACATGGAAAGGTACAAATAAGTCATTTTTGCCCAAAATTAAATATGTGTGCAAGATGATCAGAGATGAATAGAACTTACAACTATTATTGCTTTCAATAAGAACATTTGTTTGCGGTCTGGGTTCGGGAACTCCTGCAAGACAGCCCTCTGTGAGGACCCGTGGATCTAACAGGAGAATCCGGGGGAACTATGTCACGCGGGATTTGCAAGAAGAGAACAAGAAGAAGAAAACAGAACAAAGGAGAACAATGAGAGGAAAGTGATAAGCTTCCTTGATATCAATGATGAACATACATGAGCTCTCGCAATCGAGAGAAGACTGGAAAGAGACAAGACTCAAAACTCATCTAAAAATCATGTGCTAGCTCTACTCATATATATAGTACAATGGCCTTTTGGCCCAATATGCACACTCCGACCCATCTCGGTGCCGACTCACGGAAGGAGGCCTGATTTGCGGTGAATGTTGGCGGTGCCTCTTGAAGTGCCTAGAACCACGTTGGCCGACGCAGGCAGTGACAGCCATCACTTGTCGCGGCGCCCTTGGTAGTAGACCCGTGCTTTCTTGCGTACCGCCGCTTTGGTCTTCTATTGGGCCTTTGACGACCCACCCGGGGTTGACCGCGGGATCCTTGTTCTTGACCTGGTCCGTCCATGAATAGTCCCTGCATCAGAGGCAAGACTAACACCCCCACCAAACGCACACACTCGAGTGAAGAAAAAGGAGGAAGTGTTTCGAGGCTGGAAGCCGCCGCCTCAGTGATCCTCACGAGTGAGGATCGCACCATTATGGTACTTTGCCAATGAGATCCCCGGGCGTATTTGAAGAGCAGGAGGAGTGCGTTGAGCCCGGGCGGACGGCCAATGAGAAAATGAGAGCGCACTACATGTTTTCAAGGGCGTAAGGGCGCCGCCGAAGAAACAAACGGCATTCCATGAGTAGGCGTGTCCGGAGACCGAAAGTACTGGACAATCGGCATTTGGATTGCAAAGTGAAAGATGGGACGCCGCCGATTCAAAGGAACCGAAAGGTGATGCATTTAAGAGCGCCATGTAAAACCAGCTTTTGAAGGTGAACCGTAAGGACGGTGAGGTGGCGCATTCTCGCAAGAAGGTGTCAAGACCATGAAGGGCATCAGCAGGGCGTTGCCAACCACGCCATTGGCAATGTAGATCCAATTTGTGGTGTTATCAAGGGTGGCACCATCCCAATTGAGCTGGCGAACAAAACCAGGATCTCACCCGAGATCCGTGAGAGATGGCGGAGTCCATCCAAGATGGCCATCCATGACCTTGGTCCAAAGGGAGACGCCAATCGAGGTGAGGAACCCGGGTGGGAGGGACACCTGTGGGGAAGCATAGGGAGAGGGGACCATGCCCGCGGGTGGGCGAAACCTCCCCCCACGAATTCTATCGACAAGGGCGGGATCAAGAGCTTTGCAACCAATGGTCCCAAGCAAAGCGGGAGCCGAGAGTTCACGGGGAGGGCTATCCGGCCCGTGGGGACTATCTTGCTATCCGGAAGAGCACGCAATTGATTGTAACCGCTAGGTGTTTGCATATGAACTTGTGCAAAGGGAAGATCCTCGGGATGTCCTGCAGATACTTCCTTATGTTGCGGCCTTGACTACCAGAGAGGCAAATGATGAGCAAGCTGGGGCATGTACTCTTGATGAAGAGCGTGTGTTTGAGCATGATCAGCCGGATAGGGTTGTTATCCAAAGCAACCATTGAAGGGTGGGGTCACCCCGAAAGTTCAGTGTGGCCCATCCCGAAATCTCTCCGTATCACCCGGATAGAAATCATGAAAATGTAGGCCATGGGCTGAACAACTCTGAAGGTGATGAAACCGGGATGCATAAGTGAATGAGATCAAAGACCAAAAGGGCACAAAGATAAACCTTTTTGTCTTCAATAGAGAGGTACGGCGGTCAAGAAGAAAAACTGCGATTACCGGGGAACATCCACCGGGACCATCAGCCCCATGCCACTTCAAAGAAAGAGGTGTCGGCTGAGCAACCACATAATCGGATAACTTGCAGGGGAACAGGGGGGTAATCAATAGCAAAAGTTGCTAGCTATGGTAACATAGCCGCCAAGTTTGGTTCGAGCCTCATCGCCAGGCATCAATAGCTTCTTTGTAAGCGTTGTTCTAGGTCCGCGGATCCATTGTCCTTTTTCCTAAAAGGCATGGATCGGGTCACGGACCCATTTACGGTGAAGGGTTTACCCGTGAGGAGGATTGCCCGGGAGCATTGAGTCGAAGCCGCGACAATCTCTGGCGTCATCAAGAAGTTTACGTTTTTCAACCTCCGTAAAGGCGATCTTGGAGATGTGAGCCGAGAGAGGTGGAAGGTGGGAAAGCTGAGCCGCCAAAGAGGCAATTTGAGTGTCACGCAACAGAAGGTCTTGGGCTTGGTGTGTTGTAATTCGAGAGTTTGTATACTCTGTCCGGCTTGGCAATGTCTTTATCCTTGTCAACCAAGAGAGTCTCTCTTGCCTTGACTGCTCCAATAATTCACGAATAGTGGTTTGTAATTGAACTTGCTGTCGACAAGCGCACTATTCTGATTTTAGGCAGCCTTTAGATCCTCACAGTGCGTAAAAAACCTCGTGCTTGTCTTGAAAAGGCGGGTCTCGGAGTTTGAACTTGCGTGGTAGCAGGCTTGAAGATCGCGATGAACCGTCACCGAGGCCTCCAGGGCCGTTTGAACCCCATTCATAAGAGCTTCTTGGGATTCTTGTAACTTGAGAGCAGCAGCTTGAACATCCTGCCGATCTTGATACAAAAGCCGACGAGGGTGCTTTGTGGTGGTGGAGCTGTTGTTGCCTTGTTTGGGATGTTTGTGAGACATGGTGTGGCGGAATGCTTTGATTACATAGGCGGAGGAGGGAGTGACATGTGAGTGCGGAATTTTGACATGACCAGAAGAAGAAGGGCATGAAGTGCCGACTTGGTGAGTCGAGGAGCGGACCGCTCCGGTGGAATCATGAGAATGAGGAGGTGTGGGAGGAAAAGTAATGGCGGATGAGGGCTTGAAGATGGCCTCCCACGGAAACTTCCCCGGAGATAGAAGTGGCGGCGAAGATGGTCAACTTCTTGGAGAATACGGTAGAACAACAATTGGGGCCAATCAATGTGGTGGTTGAGAAGTAGCGGTGATCACCATATTATAGAAAGGCTTAGCTTTCGCCATACAGAAACTTAACAAAAGTTTCATGGGGCTTGTCAATATTTGTCGAGGCGATGCACGTTTGCTTGATAAGCGGGGAGCACCAAACTTCGGTGACATCTAGATCTGTATGAGACCAAGATAAACAAGGGTTTGCAAAGGAATATGGAATACCTCGTAAATCAGTCTTTGGGTCCGTAATGAAATGGTGGTGCCATCGACCATCAGTGTATCCATGCGGCCGCATGACGATGTGAGCGAGGAACCTTCAACCCGGTCCGGATTTGAAGCGGAAGTTCCATTTGAGAGAATTCATAAAGCTTACGGCGTTCATTGACTTCACGATTTGGGCCAACAAAGGCGCCACGGAAAGTATGAGGTCAAGAAAGATCTGAGACTTCGAAAAAAAGCGGTTCCACAGGAAGTAGTAGCTTGAAGTGTAGGAAATTTGGGTGCTGACCATGGCAAAAGCTTGGAAAAGAACGGTGATTCAAAGGCGGAGAGCAAAAGAACGGAGAGGACGGCGGAGAGAGAGAAAAGGTTTAGAAGCGCCAAATGGAGGCCGAAGAGGCATGATGAGGCGGCGCAACCGTTGATGGTGCGGTGTCGAAAGATGCCAAGGAGGCGATGGAAGGCAAAAATGTGGCTAAGTCCCCAAACAACAAAGGGAGAAGCAATTAACGGTGGAGATTAGGCGGAGAGAATGATGGGGATGTGACGGTGGCCAAAGGGCGCGACATTAATGTTCGCGGGCATGAAAAGAAGGAATGGCATTTAATGTTGGCAACTTCGAAGTGGGATATCATTAAAACAAATGTGGCGAAGGTACCATGGCTAGATATGCGGCGGGAGAAAAGATTCGTTTAGAAGCGGCCGTGCATTGCAAACACGTTGGCGAATTTTTCTGATTGGTCCGCGTCGACAAGGAGTTCCTCGGTTGGCTATATAAGCCCGGGGGAGAAGCGAAAGGCATCCGATGGCGCTCGGTAATATGCGGCTGGTTTGCATGATAAGCGCACTATGCCTTGGCTATGCGGAGTGGATTACACGCAAGATGGATTATACGGACCTCTGGCGCTGCCACAACCGTGGTCTGGCGATGGATGGCTGGTGTGCCGGGATGTCTGAACATCCCGGTCCGAAGACCAACGGGATGGAGGTGATTCTGCACCTTATTTGGGACCGGAGCATAACCTCTACCACATCCTGCGTATCACCTCGCTCGAACCCAGGTTTCTTTTTGGACTTAGTAGATAGGGCTCTCGAGCCTGTTTTGTATATATAGGGCGTGCCCATAGCCCGGAAATAGCTGGGCTGTGCCCACATTTTGTAAAAATTCCACCTATAATATAAATATACCCTTTTTTTTAGTCACACTATCATTGTGTTTGCATCTTGAACAGCATCTATGTGTTGATGTTCACTTTCTGTGGTATGAAATGTTTTGAGGCGTAAAGCCATTAACGATCCATCTAACTCGGCCAACCGGAAAACCGGGTTGAACCCTTGAACAATTTGATAAGGGCCAAGCCATGAAACTTTAGCTTACCCAGGAAATTTTTGTACCTAGAATCATAAAGAAGAATCAAATCTCCCTCTTGGAATGTTTTTGTTTGTCATGTAAAGATTTTTGCAACTGTTGTCCATGAAGAACACTGAATATAAGCATCCTTCTAAGTTCATCCAACTGTTCCAATTGATAAACCCTTTCTTTGAGTGCACGGCGAAGCGGATTATATGGGCGTGCCGGTTGAAAGCGGAGAGTTGGAAAGATGTATTCAAACGGCATGAGAGCTTCTTGACCATAAACCAATTTGAAAGGAGTGTGACCTGTAGCTATTTTGAAACAAGTATTGTAAGCCCACGAGAGCGGTAGGAAGCTTGTTTTGCCGGTCGGTCTGAAGCGTCCACAAATTTTCTTGAGAATTGTGACGAGTTTTGTTGGTGCTACGCCAAACCATGCCCTTGAGGATAGTAAGGTGTGCTCTTGTGATGATGTATCGGGAGATAATCCGTCGGCTCCTTGATGGTATGATTGATAAAATGGACACCACGATCACCGACCAGCTCAGGTGGGGCAGCCAAATCAGCGTGATAATTTGTTGATAGATGACCTTGTTTGTGCTTGCCTTGATGTTATGCTGGAAGTGCGCAAGCTTCCAGCCCATTTTGTAGCGTAGTCGGTAAAAACCGAGAATGTACACGCGGGTGTGCTCTTGCGGGGGTCGATGGGTCCCACAAAATCCATCCCCATTTCTTTGGCGAAGGAAAGTGGGCGTGGCGACCGGCGTCAAGGGAAGAGCGTCACGGGCCGTGGGCCGTCCCACACGCTGGCAAGCATCACACGTGCGGGCGTGGGCGTGAGCGTCTTTGAAGAGCGTGGGCCAAAAATAACCAGCAAGAAGGATTTTGCGTGCCGTGGTGTCACCATGAAAATGACCACCACCGAGCCCTTCATGGGCTTCTCGAACAATATCTGGGACCTCATGAGGGAGAACACAGCGTCGAAGGATGGTATCCTTACCCTTTTTGTAGAGATGTCCTGCAACCATGGTGTAGTCACGGACCTCGCGGAGAAATTGATGTCGACGGGATTGTCGCTTGGCGTGAGAGAGCGTCGCGTCCTCTGGTGGAAGAGCGCCTGTGAGGAGGTACTGCTGAAAGTCATGGAACCAATGTGGGGTTGCCGTGACCAAAAAGAGTTGAGCGTCAGGAAAGGCGTCTGAGACTCCAGTGGAGGGATCATCTGTGTGGATGCGTGAAAGATAATCCGGGACAACATGAGATTTGCCTGCCTTGTGAACAATTTCAAAAGGTGCAAATTCTTGTAGAAGGAGGACCCAACGAGCAATGCGGCCCGTGGGCGTGGATTTGTTGATCAAATAAAGGAGTGCTTGGTGGTCAACAAAGAATTTGATCTGACTGCCCAAAGATAGTGGAAGGCGTTGGACCTGGAAAAATTAAACCCAAGGCTTCAATTCCCGATTAAGAGTAGTTTATTTCAATGAATTGAGTTTTAAATTTGGCATATCGGTTTGGTTTGTCGGCAGCGCATCATTTTCTTGAGAAAGAAACAGCTCAATAGTAAAACGCCAAGAGACATCGACATGAACATGAAAGGGCTTGTCCCATTGAGGAGGAACAAGAACCGGGGCCTGAGTAAGCAAGAGCTTCAACTGTTGGAACGCAACATCCGCCTGGGAATTCCAAGCCCAGGTTGATTCATCACCCGTGAGTTTATGAATGGGATCTGCAATGGCTGCTAGTCCAGGAATGAAGGTGGAGTAATAATTGACCTTACCGGGAAAGAAGCGTGTCTCCTTGATATTGGCTGGTGCTTGAGCCTTGAGCACACTGGCCCGATTTTGGCGGGATCGTGGTGATACCCGCTTTCTTGACAACATGTCCCTATGAGAACACCGGAGGTGGCGAAAAAGGTGCATTTCTCGGGATTGAGACTAATGCGGACTCATCACATTTACGAAAGAAGAGTTCCAATTTATCCAAATGGTCAACCATGGAACCGTATGAGAAGTCATCTTGAAAAATTTGCAAAAGGGATTTTCTTTCATAAAATCATGAAAAACCGAGAGCATGATGCGTTGAAGCGTTGATGGAGAGTTTGATAATCCAAAAGGAACCACCTTGTAGGCAAAAGTGCCCCGCAGGGTGGTGAAAGTAGTCTTGAGTTGATCAGATTCTTTGATTGAGATCTGATTGTAGCGAAGAAAAAACCATCCATGAAGGAGTACATCTCATGGCGGCAACCTCTTCGCAAACTGTGCGTGAAGGGAAGTGGAAAATGATCACGCTCCGTGGCTGATTGAGTTTTTCGGTAGTCCACGCAAACGCCGGATCTTACCATTATGTTTGAGTGCAATGGACGATGGGGCTCACCCATTCAGAATGTTTGACCTCATAGATCAACCCCCGGCAAAGAAGGAGTTTGTCAATTTCCGCCTTGACGTCGGGGTAATTGGGGTTGAGCGATGCATCGTTGCTATCTTTGGGCGTGCATCATATTTGGTAGGAATGGTGAGTTCCCCAAGTTTTTGTTAATTCCCCTAAGGTCTGTAGCTCCTGGGCAAAAAATGTGTTTGAACTTTTGAAAAGCGTGGACGGCCTTGTTACGATAGGGTGTCCGGAAGATTTGCGGCAAAGGGGCGACGAGTGATTGTTGCCCCGTCCACAATCTCAACCAGAGTCCGAATATGAGGAATAACTTCCGTGTTCCGACAATATGGAGCAGGAGGTTGAAGCATAATAGGATCGTGGCACTCTGCGTGGTGAAAAGAGAGGTATCGAAGTTTCATCAAGCGAGAGGTTGCTTCATGGCGTGTACATCTCACGGGAGCTGGGAGGTTCAAAGATGAAAAGTGATCAACACGTTGGATTCGATTGCAAGGAGCAGGTAAGGGTCAAGTCATGACCACAACTGGTCGATCAAGAGTCATTTCGCCCCAAGGATCGGCATATATTGGGATAGGATGAGAGGCGAGACTTCGCGGTGGAGCCCTGAACCGATAGATATTTTGAGCTTCCTCGAATCATGCCGGAGAGAGGGTTCAGCATGGTGGTCACGCCGGCCAACATTTCATAATCTTTGGATCTTCTCCGGCTTTCCAAACACCAAATTCCAAGGGGAATCGGAGATCACCAATGTTGATGTGAAGAAGAGGCGTGGCGCCTTGAGGTCTCGTGATATGGCCATTAGCCAATTTGATGTCATATGGGGCCAACGATAGAGTTGTTTGATGCCCATTTGTTTTGCGGAGTTTATCCGTGATGAGATTAATCTGCGCTACCTCCGTCAATTTGAACATGGTTGACTTCTTTGATTACCTACCGTGGCATGGACCGTGGGTGTAGAGGTAGCAATGCCCCAACCAAAACGATTCGGTAGTGGTAGCTGGTCCTTGAGAGCAGGACAGAGTTTCAAAATTGTAGCCAAACTTAAAGGAATTTTAATTTTTGCTAGCTCCTCTTGGAGTTCAGAGGTACATGAGAAAAAGGATCTGCTTTGGATCCTTTGGTCTTTGGAGGCGTGGTAATGAAGCAGCAACTTCTTTGAGGAGGTCAACCTCTGCAGCGATATTTGGATATGTCTGAGAGCATGGAGGTTGAGACGTGGAGGGTGCTTCTTGTCTTTGTTGAGCTCGAGTGGTGGCATGAACATTTGCCGACCGCGGCCTTGGCGGCTTGCATGAGGTTCAAAATGCTTTGGCGAACTTTAGGCATGACATGCATTAGTTTCTCCAAGTCGAGGTGCAAAGTGAACCTTTTTTTCTTCGTCATGAGGAATGGTGTCGACTGCAAAGGCAGGTTGCGTGCCATTAGGAATAATGGTTAAGGGACGTGACGCCCTGGTCTGGCGTGAAACTAAACCAACCCAATTTGATGGCTGAACTGGAGGATTAAGTGCCTGAAAAATTTCTTCCTGTGCTTGTTGATCCATCTGAGGTTGATTGGCGGGAGCTAGTTGATAAGCGTGATTCTTTGGCCGCGAGGTGGCTTCTTAAGAACAGGGCGCGGGCCTTGTTTGCCATTAGCAATCCAGTTGGTAAGCCCGTGAGGCGGACCGAAGGTGGTCTGATTGGTGCCGGGCGCACACTGAACTTGTGGAAGTTGAGGACACGCCGTGGTGGTATGACCCCATTCTTGTGGTGATAACATCGAGCTTTAGAAGGATCAAAAGGAGGGCGTGTGTTGGGTCCCCGTTGTTGCTCGGTTCTTGATAGAGTTGATTGGGTTGCTTTGAAGTGGTGGGCTGCCGATAGAGGCGATTATTCTTTGAGGTGTTGTTTTGCACTTGATAAACCGGTTTGTTGCGGAGCGGTGTAGGATGAGTGCGAGTGCACTCTTAGTGGCATGATTGCACATGTTGCATTGTTTGCAATGAGGCGGGCCATTGGTGGAGTTGCACTCATTTGCCAAGTGGCCTTGATATTTTGTGATATGGCACCGGATCCGATTGCCCGCCAAGGATTGGCGTGTTGAGGCTGGATAGCAAAAATTGCGGGAACCATGACGGGTGGAATGAAAGGAGCTCTGAAGAGCCACGCCACGGGGAGGAAACCTTGATCGAGTGATTGACAAGGCATACGGCCGCTCCAAAGTCTTGGACTTGAGTATTGATCATGAGTCGGATAGTGGAGGAAGTCCTTGGAGAAACCGAGAATAAAATCCCGGCTCGTGTGGGGTACTCCTTGAGTTTCTTGGCGTAATGTGAAGGCGACCTGCAAAATCCGGAAAGCGGACTCGTGGGCTCTTTTGAAGGTCATTGAGTTGCTTGAGATGAAGTTGATCATCATCCGTGGTCCCATAGTGAGAAAGAAAAGCAGTTCTCATTTCGGACCAATCTTGTTTCCAGTGGCTTTTATTGCACATGAGCCATTGATGAGGAGAGCCACCAGATGTGGTGGAAAAGATGTGGAATTTCAGTTGAGGTTGCGCATGACCATTCAGGACAGCCAGAGCCTCAAATTCTTCCATGTGGGCCTGAGCACTTTGGTCTAAGTGTTTGCCTTTCGTGTTGCCAAAGGTGGGATAAGTCAGTTTAAGGGTCTGAAAGGTAGAGGCGAAAGTGCTTGGCTGGACAGGAACAGTATAGTGATTATATTGAGGTGGAGTTGAGGTGGCATGGTGCACGAAGGACCTTGATGAAGGGGTGACCGCGGTTGAGGTACGAAGGTGCCCGAGCATTGGTTTTGAGGTCCAGAAGGTTGTAAACAGGAAGAGCGGTGGGAAATGTAGGGAAGGGAAATTCCGGGAGAGGAGCAAAAGAGACATGAGGATATCCCTGCCCACCCGGGGGAGATGATGGTTGGGAAGGTAGAGGCGTATGGCCAGAAGAATGATGGATGTAGGCATGTTCTGGGGTATGGGAAAGGTTGAGAAGGTTGAGCCCGGATAGGGCTCCCCGGATAGTGATGAGGTGACTGAGGCTGTGAGCAATGTTTGCACGCTTGGTGCGGGGAACTGGGACGAGACATGACACGAGGGGTGGGTGGCGCCGACTGAGCCCTAGACCGAATGTGTCCGCCCTCAATGTCATAAGCAGATCCATACATGTCGCGAACAACTTTCCTTCTATGATGGCGCTCCAAGCGAGATGCCACTCGAGAAAAGAGTTCTTCCTCGGGCGTGAAGTTTCGGGCGGGCATGGCTACGGCTTAAGAAAGGAAGATCGAATCGCACGACCGGCCGGGGCATGGTGTTTAAGGCGGTCAGGTTGGGAACTCTGCGAAGCAGCCCTCCGTGAGGACCCGTGGATCTAACAGGAGAATCCGGGGGAACTATGTCACGCGGGATTTGCAAGAAGAGAACAAGAAGAAGAAAACAGAACAAAGGAGAACAATGAGAGGAAAGTGATAAGCTTCCTTGATATAATGATGAACATACATGAGCTCTCGCAATCGAGAGAAGACTGGAAAGAGACAAGACTCAAAACTCATCTAAAAATCATGTGCTAGCTCTACTCATATATATAGTACAATGGCCTTTGGCCCAATATAGACACTCTGACTGATCTCGGTGCCGACTCCTGGAAGGAGGCCTGATTTGCAGGAATGTTGGCGGTGCCTCTTGAAGTGCCTAGAACCACGATGACGCTGACGCAGGCGGTGACAGGCCATCACTTGTCGCGGCGCCTCTTGGTAGCAGACCCAGGCTTTGACTGCGTGGTCTGCTGCTTGGTCTTCTGCTGGGCCTTTGACGACTGACCCGTGGTTGACTGTGGATCCTTGTTCTTGACCTGGTCCGTCGTATGCATGAATAGTCCTGTACCAGGAGGCACAGGACTAACAACATTATAATTGGAAAGTAATGATTATAGAACATTGATTACTTCAATCTCAAGAATTTTGATTCCATAAACATAGCAACATGAAACGAGTCATTCCAGTGTGAAGGATACAAGAAGTCGATCGTTATTACATTTCCATACTCGATAAAAGTAGATAAAGCTATAAAAATAATTAAAATTCCCACAATAGTATTTTCTAACGAACACATCTTCTTTATTAAAATGAGAGGGTGTTAGTGTTTGTGCCGAACGCCGCATGTGCAGACGCATGCGGCGTTCCCTCTCGCCCCTGTGGGAATACTTTAGTCGTGTGTGTCGTCTACGTTTCTCTTTATTGCGCAGTTTCTCTCCATGGAATTTGAAATCGAACCTTAAGCTCTCCCAACTCCATCGTTCCTTCGCTCTTCAAATGGACTGAGTTTTCTTCCAGTAGAAATTCTATTGGCTCTATAGAAGAGGAACGGTATGTAGAACATACTGTTATTTCTACACCAATTCTAAGGGGTAATGTCGCATCAAAGATCAAATCAAGTTTTTGTTGGGGGCAATCAGGCCAAGCATCAAGGCTTTTGGTACTTATAGTACTTTTCTATTTTCATTTGAAGGGTCTGATGCTGTGTATATGTGTTTTTTCAGCCAGAACGAAAAGGATGGAAATGAATCAAGAACAAGGTCTTGAAGCATGCATTGGTAAGATTTGTGCTTTAGGCTTCAAATAGAATATGAATAATTATCTAAAATATACTAAGGCAAATTTTGAGTGGCAAAATTGCATCAGAACTGAAATCGGTTTCTTGCTAGGCAATCTTGCTAGACATCAAGGTTTTTTCATACCCGACAGTTTCTTATACAGTTCGAAGGGTCTGTTGATGCCATGATGAGATAGCCATTTTTCCACCCAGAAGTACTACTATTTTTGTATCTTTTCACAGAGAGGTTTTGCTTTAGATCTCTGTTCATGGCTTTTATGTGTTGAGTCTGAACACTCTTCGATAATATGAGTGTTCTCTGCCATAACGGAGTTGTATATTCTCATTTTAATTTATCTTGGGTTAAATGAAATCGTAGAGCATTCAACAGGCCACCTTCAAATCCTTGGCTTACATTTCAGTACCATTTTCATGACAAGCCTTAATCTCTTTCTGCCCAGAACATTATGCCCAAATTGTTGCATGTGCAGACATATGCGGCATTCCCATTTTCCCTTGCAGGACATGGAATTTGAATTTCTGCTTTCCTCTCTTCAGTCTCCCCTTCTTGGAAGGATGATCCTTTCATTGTTACCGAATTGAAAGAGGAGCAAGAACCACTGCAAAGGCCGGAAGGTATTATAAGGAGCTCCATATTTTGTGGAAAGCAAGTTGATTCTTCAACATCATGCAATATTTCTCCAAAAGGTAGAATTTCGTTCTCATTTTATTATTCTTTTATGCAGAGCAGATACATTGATGGCACAGATCAGCAACCAGTGAAGGTGCCAAATCTGTTATGCTTTTGCTGGAGCTGCATTCCATAGTTCCATTACAGCAAAGGTAAGGGCAATGTTTGCTAGAATTTTATAAAGGACCAAATTGATTACATACTAGAAGAAACTGAATCAAGCTCTAGCATTTGAAAACATTTTGTCCTTTCATAGGTGATCCATCTTTGGAGAGAAATATATAGGAGGTATCTCGATGTCTTTGGATTTGAGTAGGTAAATTATCCAAACACACGAATCATTTGATTTAGTTTTTTATTTTTATTTTTTTTAACTTGCACTTTCCTCCAGAATTTTGTCCCACTTCTTCTTCTTTGCTGGTATCAAAGTGTCAAACCATCTCTGCAAAACGTGAGCAAGGAACCGACCTCAGTTTTCAAAAGTAGTAAGGATGTTTTGCCTATTGTGTATTAGCAAGGAGGCCTTCAATAATACTTGAATTTTTTTTACTTCAAATAGGATGTCTGATATGGTGCATTATCTTTCCTCAGTGCAAAAGCCTTTCTATTCGCCTTTTTCATGCATAATATATATGAGAGGTTTTTACCTTTCGTTAATTCGTTTAGCATGTGATGAAAGAAATGCAAGTCCCAATTGTACATGCCTGTAAACCTTCCACTGTTATAAATCTTCAATGTTTTCCATATAATGCTATAAATCTTAGTGTTTTTCATATAACTAACAGAGATTTGCATAGCAAATGGAGAGGGAGGAAGGATAACTTTTTTCATACGTTAGATTATTGTGTAAGATAGCCCATCTGCCTCACCTTGGATATATACAATGCAAGATATGTGAAGATAGTCCATGTGCCTCATCTTGGGCTCCTAGAATGCAGGATCTTTTCAGTCATTTTCAATCATACTCGAAATGTGTGCCCGACGATCATATTTCATTTGACTGATCAAAGACAGTCAAGCCTTGGACATCTTTTTCACATCTGAAGCATCCAATGAAGCCAATAATTCCTGCAGCCTTTGGTGCAATCATCATGCTTCAGTTTTTCTTTGCGTCAGATTCATTTTGAGACCCTGACATATTGCCTATTTGCAGCGCTGATTTACAAAGTTTAGCTGAAGGCATGATTTATAGCCAACATGGAATATTGAGAGGTAAACACAAGAGGCATTGACTGCGAATAGTGTCTAGGATGCTTAGGATGCGGGAATAGTGTTTAGGATTCTTATGATGTCTGGAGCATTGACCTAGTGGATAATAGAAGTGAAGCACATGTCCGTTGTTGTGCCAAAAAATGTCTGGAGCATTGACCCAGTGGATTATAGGAGTGAAGCACATGGCCGTTGCTGTGACAGAAAACGTCACTATATGGCTTTCGAGAAGCTAAGTTTGCAGCTTATGATGATTAAAAAAAGATCTAGAAGTTGCTTGCAAAACCTTGCTCATTCTGTCTTTTTTGGCATAGCTGACATTATATATCCTTAAACTGTAACGTTATCTGCTCATGCAGGTTGTCGAAATGCCATTTGCCAAGCAAGGAATGATGCAGGCGAGCAGGCAAAAGGTTTCTCTGTGTTTGTTTGGTTTTGGTCATATATGTTTGTTATGCCTAGACATATAAGTATTGTAATTCTGATATGGTAGAATAGTGGGACTAAGCACAGTCTTTGCAAAAATCTCCTTAGCATTTGCTACTCATAGTCCAAATCCGTTATTACTTAGGAAAGGAAACTTTTGTATTATTCAACTTTGTCTAGGTCATATATTGCAGGTGTGTATGTAATTATCCGTGTGAAAATTTTGCAAATTCATATTATGCAAAATGTTTCCTCATCATGTTGTTTTTGTTCATCCAAATTATGATAGGAAAGCAGCCTTGATGATTAGGTTGTGTTCCATCTTCCAATATAGAATATTGATCAGATCAGTTGCATTTTCATATTGTTCTCCAAGTTGACCTCTCAAAAGATTGTCCAGCTATTGCAGGTAGTTTTTTCTGTCAGAAACCAATGTAAGAACTAAAACATCATTTTTAAATCAAAGTTTTCTACTGCTGGCTTTCTTGGATGCTTATCAAGAAAATAAAATGCATGGGTATCTCTCAACCGCATGAACATGGAGCTGATGTGGTGAATATTAAGCCATGCAAGTACTCTACATCAACATGCAAATCACAGTGACAGAATACGGTCGTATTCATTTTAGAATACAGGAAATATGGATTTTTAAAAAATCCCGTATTCAAAATCACCATACGCCGTATTCAATCTTTGAAACCGAATATGCCCGTATTCCTGGCATATTCACACAGAATACGCTCGTATTCTGTTACAAGCCAAAAAAAAGTCGAAAAGGGCATCCATCAGTCTCGTCGAACAGAAGGGGGAAAAAACAAGTAAGCATTAACAATCTGTACCTTTTGGGCGGCGACGTGGAAGCTGCGGCGAGTCGGCGAGTCGTGGAAGCTGCTGCAGATTCGAGGAGACGAAGCTGCTGCAAATGAGTTGCCCGTCAACGCAAATGAAGCTGCATCAGTATTGAAGCTGCACGGATTGTAGTGAAGCTGCACGAACTGTAAGTGCACGACCACTTTTATGGAGATTGCATCTGATATTTCATTCAATCGAGTGCTTCTAAATAAGCATTCCATTCCATGTGCCATTATTTAGAATAGTATGCCGTTTATATTAGTATTGAGCAAGGACATTTTAGATGATCACTCCATATTGGAATTTTAATACTATTGGAATTTTAATACTATCAGATAAATAACTACTTACTATTGCAGTAGAAGATTAAACAGTTCTTATAATTAAAAAATAGAGATTAAGCTGATCAAAATGAGTACAAACATGTTTCTTGTAGAATATTCGAAGGGAATATTCCCGTATTTTTCGTATGCATATTTTCCATATTCGTATTCCGTATTCATTTTTGGGGCCCCATATTCATTTCCGTATGCGTATTATGTCAATGTGATGCAAACTATTATATACCAAACAAACTTTAAATATGTTAAAACTTTAAATATGTTAAACCCATGAAACAGAAAATAGTGAATATTAAGCCTTGCAAGTAAGATGCAAACTATCATATATTAAACATTAATTTTGTAAATTAAACAATGCAATGGCTTCAAAAAGTTACATGGTGTTGTTCACATGGATGCACCGATCACGGATGCATCGATTACATTGCTGGAACACGATTTTTCACAGGCTATAAAGTGGCATTTGTTGATCAAGTAAGTCCAGTACTTATTTTAATTTACATTCTGAAAGTTGAGAATGAAAAGTGGCAATCGAGTGCATTGCATTTATGCCAGATGCAAACATGAAGACCATCGATTTTCATTGGCCCTGAACTATCTTAGTTCAGTTTTATGACAGCTACAATCAATAACAACAGCAAATACAGGAACACCCCATGGCAAATACAAGAACACGCAATGAATAGATAAATTGTATTATTTCAGGCATGAATCCCGTATAACTTACCAATTTCAACGAGATTCAAATCTACCATTGTTGTCAGTCCTTTCTTAGTTTCCCATTCTCTTCAAATATGGGTCATCTAAGAGTCTATAAATCATATGCATATGTTACTAAAGCGGAAAGTAATATTGTAGGTGCTTTTTGAGATGTAGCACAATACAAAGTTTGAAGTGTAATTGGCATTCCGTTCGGATCCTTTTTACCCTTGAAATATCATAAAGAAGATCTATTTTTTCCATCTTTCATCCTCCGCGGTAGATTCCTCTTATCAAAAGTGATGTGATAACCACGATTGCTTTATATCTGCATCTCCAATTTGAAGGTACCATACCAAAATAATTATCATACAAAGGAGCAACAATAGCATCTGAAACTATACATTGTGTATGATTGCATTTTCTAGCAGATCATCATTATTAGGACCATAATGTCTAATAGTAGCTAAAGTTACTAAGATCCGGCAAAAATCTCTCACATCTTAGCACTTCATTCTCTTATACAATGCAATCCCAAATGCAATCCCTTTATCCGCGTAGCTTGAGTCAAAATTTTTTGCAAGACTAAGTAAATAGTGTCAATAGGGAGCATTTTGGATTGCTCTTTTGAAAATGACTAGGCATGAATTATTGGCTACAATGTGTTACACACTTTTTCATCTGAATCATCATGTTGAGGCGGTACATACACCGGGCACCTTTCTTACCTTGACCAACTACAATCTCTTACTACTCATATAATTACTCATGCAAGGAGATTATTTTGAGGCTACAAATTTCATCATTTTCTAACTACATCTATGCCATAAACCAAGACAAATGAATAAGAGAATGATAGCACCCTTATATTGAATATTTGCATGATATGTGATCTTCCACAAAGCCCTACCGATACTTTAAAAGGTACGAACTCTATTACGTTTAAGTATTCTATTTGCATCTATGTTTTCCATTATTCCTACACATCCCCAGCCAATGCCTGACACTCTATTACATTATAGACATGATTACATTTAGCCCTCTTAATTCTTCCTTCAACCTTTACGTCTACCTATCGCCGAGCACACGTTTCTAGTGCCCTATTCCTTTGAGAGCTTTTTAAATAGTCCAGTACGGCTATGAGATAATTCCTTCAACATGCTAATTTTCTCCTCCTAGTAGATGCACTTCTTTTTCTCCACTTCTAAGCTCTCTTCATTCGCCTTCTTATTGAATTCTGTCATGGTACTTATGACCTTTGCTACTTTTGCTGCAGCATTTATTTTCTTCGATTTTTGGGCCGCGACAGTTGGTTTTTCTTCAAAAGTTTTGGTGTATCCTCTGGTGCTTTTCTCTTTTCCTCACTAGGCACATCAATTTCTTCAATCTCATCTACATCTTCCGCCATGGGAGTGTTAGCATCACTTGCACTCTCATGATCATAGCACACAACGTGCGCTCGTTGGTTCATGTGTTGATCTATAAGATCGTACCATTTGCACCTCTCACTCCTTTCAGAACTAGACATGTTATTCTGATTTTTATCAGCCTTATACTCCTTATATACTGCTTGCCACTTCTTCCTGCAAGCCTCGCCATTCTTGTCCAAGTCATGACACTTCGATACTAATTGCACATAAAGTTTAAGCCAAATGTCTACACCATGTCTACCATCCTCATGCATCTGACCACGAAGATGAATAAGTGTCACAACCCAGTGATCCTTCAAATTAGTGCCTCTGCCCTTCACAATATCTCCTGCCGGTGTTTTAATAATCTTAGGTTTACCTTTTTTTTTGGCTGGTTCATTGGCAACACCGTGGGAGTTGGATGCGTCATTTTGAAACACAGGTGGATAGGTGAAGATGCTAGAATGTGCAGGCATTTTAGACATTTCAGAAAAGGCTGAATGTACAACATAAGGATAATGTGGATGGCTAATAGGATGGTAGGGATAGTGAACAACATGAGGTGTTGTTTGGATGATTGACATCTCTAGAGATGAATTCTCATCAATGCCTTGAGAAAGTGGAACGGAAGAGGAATAGCTTCTTTGAGACGTTTGGTTGTAAGGTTCAAATCCTACCATGTTTGGAAAGAAGAGCAAGCAAGAATGAAAATTAAAATGTGTGACGAGCCTGCCGAGTTGACCCTCTTGGCAACTCGGGGTCTTGTCAAAACTTTACTAGATTTAGGTTGGTGTAAAAACTTTACTCAAATATAATGTTGGTGAAGAATTTGATCTTCCAATAAATAATTGGGAATGATCCACTATAATCCATCAATTATCACATAATTTCTAGGGAAATAACATCCAAAATGAATATAAGTTCAACACCAAGCTAAATCTTTCTTTTAGAAACTTCCAAACCCATCCACGATCTAGAGCAGTACCGCTGCTACTGGCCCGAGCACCACCTTGCTCAATCACTGCATGCACTCAAAGGGATTAGTCCTCGGGACTAAGTGGGGATCCCAAAGCTGCCTCTGCATGCATAAAACATCTTGAAAGTCTTAGATAACAAAACATAAACATCTCACAGACACAAGAATCTATGGTGCAATGCTAGACAATGACAACAAAGGAAACATCATGAACATCAAGAGCAAAGAACATAACCAAAGTACAAAACCATCATAAACAAAGCTCCGGGACAATGGGAAGGTCAACTAGCCTACATACAGGCCCTGTTAGTAGCATAATGCTTAGCCAGCTTACATTCCAAGCCATGTAGCGGGTGGTGAGGTGAACCTCGTATGCGCATACCCGCTCAGCCCACGTCTGGAACTGGAGGGCCTCTTACCTTGGGAGTTCACAAGAGTTTACTAACATAGCATCCGCGCCAGGAGAACTACGCCCGGTGTCACAGAACACAAATACAGAGAACATAGAACATGATTCATGCTGGAGCAATCCAGGCCACTGGAAGTCCAACCCCGGAGGATCCAAGTACATAACAAATACTAAGACATCAAGACACTGTGATACAATGACTGAGATCATGACATGTGATGTTCATTAGAGTATTTACTAAACATATGCCTAGATCATACTCTTGCCCCTGTAGAGGTTGCCCATACAACCAAACCATGTCGAAGTAGTTAACTTAGTGATGAAGATCATGATAACAATTCCAACATGTCGAAGAAATCCCGAGCCTTGTGTCACTCTGATGTAGATTCATAAACTTCATTGAATAATAGAAATACTAACATTCTCCCTTATGCAATGCTTACCATCCTAAGCCCATTTCCCCCCATAAGGAATACAACTCCACAGTCTTTCTATTAAATCCATAAACATAAACTTAACATACTTCCGACATGTACTTCCGACATTGTATGGGTCCCATGACCTATTGTTCCCGTGGACGTAAAAATTTATCTTATCTTATCTTCTATCCTATTCTTGCCAATTCTTCCAATACCATGTTGGAGAAGGTAAATAAGTGATGAAGACCTAACAACCCAAATAAGTCGATGTAGAATGCTAGAACCACTACTCTAATGTCGATACAGGCGAACTTCACAAGATTATTTATAAAGGGTCAACTTAGCTATGATTTTTTATAATTTAATATAAAAAAACCACTTCCTTAAATATGAATTTATTGGCTCCACTAATGTGATTCTCGAAAACCCAGCACTTTAAACTCAAAAATCCATAGAGTCTTATAACCACAACTGCTTATACCACCTGTCAAATGATCCTACACCCAGGCTCCATCTTCGAGTGTCAAAAATACAATCAACTCATTAGTCTTGGAATTAATAACCTTATATTTCATAATTTCTTAGTTAATTATATTCAACCATTAACAACATGCATGTTCTTATTAGTTGTAATTATACTGCCCAACTCTTCTTGCTCTGATCTCCTTTGTTGCCTAAATTCTTCCATTCTGCATAAGCTTAGATGCAATCCAATTCTATCTATAGGTACTTAGATTTATATTTAACATGCAAATAAAATGACTAAAAGCAACAAATTATCAAGTAAAAACAAAGACAAGAGAAAAAACATAAAACTAAAACATAGACATGCCGTTAGCACTCAAAGGAGTTCTTATCATCCAGCTTTGGTGTTGTTCTTCCAGCAGTTGCAAGAGACGTTGTCTTATTCTTGTCCACTCTACTCTCTCATGATAAATTCTAATCCAAACTTATATCCAGATCATAAACCAATGATTAATTATGTAAACCTTCAAGCAACCGTCAGCTTCATACATCTACTAAGATCCATATCTCTAGCAAGCATAAAAATCCCAGATGTAAATCTTAAAACCCCACTTGAGAATTCTTCATATATGGACCGCTGGTCGACAATTGCTTGAGCCTCAAAGAATCGGCTCCTAGCTCCAAGAACCAAACTGCAGAAGACTATATATAGTGCAGTCAATTATGACTCAGCTTCACTCTTTCTGGACGAATTTCGGCTTGATCCAACCCAATCCGGAATGTTAATTCAAAAATCTTTCCAAAAAAAAAAGAAAAATCAAGTAAAAAGGATCTCTGGTCGCCGAGATATGATCCTCCAAATTTCGACCACCAAAACTGCCTAGAAATTGCTCCTTCTGCTTTCATGCTCTGCAAAAGCTTTTTCAAAAAGGCAAGGCCCTTGCTTATATGCTCTCCATGTTGCATGCATGTTCTATCTTGCATGCATGTCAAGCATGTACATATGCACATGAGTACATATACTGGCCCATCAAGTGGCCAGGTTCATTACAAAATGCACAACTTATACAAACTAATTTCTCAAGCAAGAAATCGGATTAAAACTCAACTTATACAAAGCTAATTTTCAAGAATCCAATCTACAACATTACATTTCTAGGTTCCTTGCGAAAGAAAGAAGCATTCTTTCAGTAGAAACTGATGAGAATTCAATTTACATGCATTGATATACATTGAAGAAAATTCAATTTAAATCCAAACAAATGTTTTCTAAAAGCATGGGTAATGAAAAAGAAATATAATCAAAATGGAAACCATAAAAAGAAAACAAACCTCTTTTAGAAAATTCTTGCAAACTGACGATGGCGCTTCTGATGGATTTCGTGCGAGCAGAATTTCGACGGAGGGAAAAATCTTCATTCCTATTTTGGCAAAGGACGCTCGCTTTGCTACTTCCCTGTTTTAAGGGCACCAACAAATCCCATTGGTCCTATGTTCAAGCCGTAATGTGTTTCAG
Source organism: Isoetes taiwanensis (assembly GCA_021234155.1). NCBI lineage: Eukaryota > Viridiplantae > Streptophyta > Lycopodiopsida > Isoetales > Isoetaceae > Isoetes > Isoetes taiwanensis. Next base: position 557,931 of record JAJEKV010000105.1, on the reverse strand, counting down.
AGGATAAATTGTGACTACAAGTTTGTATGGAACGGAGTTCCGACATGTTGCATTTGAGGTGTCGAAAAACAATATTTTTTTTTTCTTTTTCTGATGTGGCAAAGTTTTAATGGCTAAAAAATAGGACAGTTGCATAATGGAAAATCACCGTAGGAGCCAAATTCGACTGCGGCAGTGGCACTTCTTTAAAAAATTACAACTTTCGCTTCCTTTTTTAAGAGCGACGATCTGTGTGATTCCCATTTGCAGCAGTAGGTAGTTTCAAATAGATGTTCAAGATTGCTCTCTCACTTAATCTATGGCAAGATTCCTCTGTCACTTAACTCAAATTCTAAAGGACAGGGGATCACCCTTGCCAATTAATCCAGTGTTTTGGAGTTAAGCAAGAGTGTTTTTTGTCTTCTGGTGATTGTTTTGATAATTGCTAACTGCTGCAATGGAATTAGACGACAAGCAGCAGTTATGCCGTGTCGCTGCAAAATTGGTTGAGGCGTAAATGCCACTCGTCTATCTTCCAAAGTCGAATCTGGCCCTAATACTATCTATCTATTTATCTCATATATTAGCCAAATTTGTCCAAAATACTAAAGGGTGCCCCACACGAAATCCGAGCCACTCGATTTAGGGCAAAAGAATCTGTGCTACGCCACTCCTGTTTGAATCGTCGACGCCATAGTTCTGGTAATGCTCATATTGGTTGCCGTCTTTTTCTGTTTTCGTTTCGAGTCTTCTGATCTGGTTTGCTATGGATGCCGCAGATTTAGCAGACATGAAACCCTTTTCGGTCTTCATCGCAGACATGGATGGAGCTTCCATAGACGTAGACATGGACGGGGACTCGCTCGATCTTCTTGGCGACTCGGTTACTGACATGAGGCCCCAGGATGTGAACTTCTTCAACAATTTTGATGATGATTTTGATGACTCTGACATTTCCTAAAGCCTCAAACTTTCTCTTGGTAAGTCCTTTCGTGGTTTTCAGATGTATTTAACATGTTGGGTTTCACTCCTAAGGATTAATCCTGTGGTCCTTATTTAAGAATCGAATCTGTTGATTATTTATAATTAGCAAAGCCGTCGCACATGTTTTTTCAAACTGTTTCTTGGGACATATGCGTTATTGCTTCTGCGTTGTACGTGTTCTATACTTACAAATTTCAAGCCTCTAACCCATGATGCATATTTGACATGCAACAATTATGTGCTAGCTTGCCTTCTAATGCATTTAGGCTGAAAGATGTCCTTCAAATGAAATCTGTCAGGCTATTTCCAGGTTCTCTAGCACGCTCATAATAAAGATGTCTGAAGCATAACGGCTGGTCTGGGGAATAGTAGATGGTGTGCAAAGTAGGGAAAATGTTTGATCTGAAAATGCAAAATTTATAAGGATCATCTTTGTTATCTTGTTTCAAGAGATATTCTGTAGAATGCAATGGGGTTTTCTTTACGTTACCTTAACTTTTGCAGATCAGAAGAAGCCTATATACTGCACATACGTGATGTTTCAGAATGGGAAAAGACCTTAAAGCTTGTTTTTGTGAACTATTAAAGCGTTCTTATTTCTTAGGTTGGGGAAGTATATATTTTTGGATTGTGTTGCAAAGGAATAGGAGATCTTACTACCTATCTATTCATGGCTAGCGGGAACGAAAAGAAATTATTTGCATGTTTTAAATTTGAATGTACGGAATATTTCACAGATTTTGTTTTCTCAGTGCCAACACATGGTTATTATTTATTCCTTTTTTTTTCCTTGGAACGGCTATCATGTGATGCATTCCACCTCTTGAATGTCTGAGAAGATCTAAATTGATAACATTAGTCCACCGCATGCAAGAATTGAATATATTCCTGACATAAGAAGATATCCAGCAGCATCTTGAGGATCTAATTTAAGAACTTAGGTAAAGCATCTCCTGCCTAGGACCACATTGCCATATGTTTTGCAGGCAGTTAATATACACTTCCAATCAATACATGCATACTCTGGAGCAAAGTCTCTGCCTCATTCAAAAGCCCTGCATGGCTGAAAAGTGAAAACTGAGGCATATTTAGCATGCCATATTTTTTCATTTTCCCAATGGCAATATCCAAATCAAATCCAAATTCAACTAACTGTCCACGAACAGATCTTCAACGGTTTACATGCTTTCAACATGCTCAAATGTGTCACTTTGTTTGGCTCTGTGCCTTCCAATTGCACCCTTATCAAAGCTACAAAAGGTTATGCCTGATGTTAAATGCATGCCTTCAACGCAGCAAGATAGGACTGAAAGTAGCATTTTAGAATGCATTTGGAGGGCACGATTGCCTCCTCCAAGCTTGGAATGTGCCTGCATTGTGTATTCACTAGGTTTACAAACTTTGTAATATTTCTTTAATCAGATGACTGAATAGATGGACAAGGTGATCAGCCAGGTTTGCAGGCAGCAGATACTTGAAAACGCCTACCAGACTTCAGATCATGGTTTTTTTGCACACCTGAAGTAGAACCTGTTGTTTGGATATGAAAATTCCTTGCTGGTGCATGAACTCTGCAGCATTGACTGCTTTATCTAAGCAGAAGAGCGTTCAGGCCATGTTAGCCCAAGCACGATTAAGGTTCCACAATGAATTCCGACATCCTTATTATTTAGTGCAGACCCATGTTCCAGTATGTCAAATGCTAAATTAAAGTCTGATCTGCTTGAAATGGAGCTCTGGCGAAATAGTGCATATCAAATTTACCAATTTAAATCCACCATCATTAAACTCCATTTTTTTTAAACCAAGATTGTCTGAGCTTTGAAGAAAGATTTGTCTTGCCCTTTTTTCTAGCAGTTCAGGTTCTGTTTGTAACTAATGTTACTAACATACATTTCATACATTGCAGCCATGGCTAAAACCGTGAATGGTCGATTCTAAAATTAAAAAACCTACCCTCCAACCATTGGAAAACCATGGCTTAGATTCAAAATAGGTCATTATATTCTCTATCAGTACAGTTGGTGTTTAGAAAAAGTTGTAAAAGTACAAAAGCTTTACAAAAAGTATCGAGGTAAACTCCTCGTCTCTCAAGTTGTAAAGTACAAAATGGTTTATAGATTCTAAACAGGTCATTTATATTCTCTATCAGTACACTTGGTGTCCAAAAAAAGTTGTAAAAGTACAAAAGTCTTACACGTTATTGGCTTCGAAAGGCTAATATTAAGGACTATATGCTATATAATTGTAAAAGCCAATGTTTCTTATGCTTTATGGATACGTTTTGAAATGCAACAACCACTATGACTTGAAGAATTACAACTTCGAGCACCGGTTTGCGTAAGGATTTTGTTTACAACTTTGGCAGCTAAGTGTATGTTAGAACCACATGCTCGGCCAACCACTTCTAATCTTGAAATTGGCACTATAGCAGAGCCAAGTAGAGATGCAATACATGCAATGGTCACATTCCCTCCATCTTTAAGCTCTTTATTTATAATCTTACATGTGTTCTCATGATTGGCATAGAAAACACTATTTTGATCACATGGCATGAAAAATCTTTTGTCCTGCCCAGCATCTTCATGAGGTCCTCTAGCCAAACACATTGGTCCCAATCCAATCTGGTTATCATGACACTTTGGATAGCATAAACCCTCAATCTCATCCTATGCAAAAAGCACAGCCATTTCTTAATATATAAGCATAGAAAGTAGGTTCCAAAAGGGATGGCTTTACCTGACTAGCAAGGCACAAGCTATCTGTTCCAAATCCTCGAGTATAATTTTCTTTGTCAATATTTGTTGCACAAAAACAACCAATGTCTATGTGATCCTCTGGACAATCACCACAACAAGTTGGGGAACAACATTCTTTAGCCCATATGCTTGTACAAGAGATACCAATATCAATAAGACCTGGAGGGCAATTCATTATACACATCCCTTCATTGCCTGTATACCCATTCTTACATTGAGGATAGCACTTGTTGCCGATTTGCTCATAGCCTTTTGGACAAACCTTTAATATGCCATGACGACTTGTACCTACCACAAAGCATGCAAGTTGATCTGCTGGGAGATTACTACATTCTGTGGATCAAAGTGACAAACAAATCCATTGAGACTCACTCCTCAAAATTTCCTGAAATATAGAAGTTGTAGTATAATCTTGAGTAGATTGATTACCTGACAGTTCTACTAGGTCTGTTGACATTGTTGTCTTCACCTCAATTGGTAGCAGAAGCATAAGTATGCAAAGGAGCTTTGCCATAGTCTTACTCTCTAAATTATACAAGAATAGATACTTGTATAGGATGCTTGACGAGTAGACTAAACTTGCAAGCCAAGCCAATACTTTTCCAAAAGCATCAATATATCTAGAAAAGAAAACTTTATAGCCATTGAATCTATAAAACATATAAGATAAATCTGAGGAGTCGTGGGATGCGTGCAAATCGTTCGTAAATAATGTCTAACTCCCCTTATCAATCAATATTTCACTTTTAGTTTCTCCACGTTAATACCTCTCTTCCATATTATTTGTTTTGACATAGAAAACGTATGTCTTGCATCCTTTTACCTATCACATGCTACTCCGAATATGACCTCATAAATTTTGGATTGGTAGTTGAAAAAATATGCATCATCGCATAACCTGATAACCAAATTCATTCTTAGGTGCTAGTGCACAAAGAGCTACCTATATCTGAGGTGGTTTTCCCTTTTGTGAAATGGGGAAAATCTGAGCAAGAACAGAAACAAAGAAAGGCAAGTATAAAGGGCAGCATTCATTCTATTCTATCTGTTCTGTGAGGAAAAACCAAGGGCAAAAACAAAGAAAGCAGAAGCAAAGGAAGGCAAGTATAAAGGGGTGACATTTATTTTGTTCTATATGTTCAGAGAGACGAAATCAAGGAAGAAAGAATTACGGCATCGAGAAGAGGAGTGATTTATGGGTCGGAATCCAATGACAAGCTGAAACCGAAGCCTAATATGCAGACAAGGCACTTGCAATTTGAAATACATGCGAAACATGCAATCTGCTCCTCAAGGAATATCTCGCCTGAAACTCATTATCAAAAGTATGTATGGGGGAAAGTCAGTTGGGACCCCTTTCTGGGTGGAGCGTGGGTTCTGCGACCTGCAGTAACCGGGAGCGAGTCACCGGACATCCGGAAAGGGTAACCAACTGAGTTTCCCACACAATACAGAAATAGGGAGATTTTTTTTCTCCCCCTTTTCCCTGTCTTGTGCCAGAGCTTCGTCGGCGCCCGAGCTTCGTGGAAGTGCCAAGGGTTTCGTCCTCCTTTTCCTTAGTGCCATAGCTTCGTCAGCTGAAGGCGCTTGCTTGCTGTCGCTTTCTTACTGTTGCATTTCTTGCGTTTTGAAGGCATTTGTCTTGTTTCTTGCTCTTAGTGGAGTTTTTCGTAGCAATAAAAGGTTGATTATTCTTGCATATTTCATCATTATTTTACAAGTTTTTTTGTCTTACATATTTAAGAAGGGAGATATTATCTATTTCGACAACTTTTGCTTCCGATTCATCCTCTGTGAATATTTTTAAGTCTTTAGGTAAGATTCTTGCATGCGAACTTGCTGGATTTTCGTGCATGCAAGCATTTTCGTTCTGGAGGTCCCAACCATGTAATAAATGCTTCTTCTAGTGCGTTATTTAACCAGAAAAACAAATAATGGTTTTATTTGTATGAGAAATGGAAAGGCAGCGGTTGGAAAAACTTGCAAAGTAGAAGGTATCTGATATAGTTCTATGCTTGAAGGGCTATTGCGTGTTCATGATTAATCTGGAGTCTATTTTGACAGTGCTATTGAAAATAACGGTGGCAACATTTAAAGCATAGCTTTTTTAAAGCAACAGTGTCATTCAGAAATGAATGTGGTTTTTTTTAATGTAATTCTGCTTTTGAATTATGATAATGTAACTCCTTTGAATTATAATGAATTGAAAAATATCAAAGTGTTAACTGCTGTAAATCACAAGTGCTAAAAAAATCTTATTGAAAAATGAACAGGGTGACTGGTTGAAGCTGTCATCGGGAATCAGGATACCCACTGGGTTATTGGCAATGCCACAAATGCACCATAGACAAAAAAAACCGGCTTGAACTAGTTAAACCTAGCACAAACATCAGCATTGGTCAATCCCTCCGCTGTCTTATCTGGCCATACAAGGACTTTTCAATCCAGGATGGTACCATAAATCCAGGGAAACAGTTAACTACTAGTAAGCTTCATAATACAATCACAAAGACTTGAAGTCCAAATAACATAAACACCCAAATGGACAACATTTCTCAAGCTCAATAAAAACCTTAGCTCAATAAATACCTTAGGACAGTAAACCATTGATGTATAAGAAAACATAGTTACATTAGTGTAACTAGTACACTATGTCGTGCCATATAAGATCCCTGTTTTCTCATGTATGAGTAAGATAGTTTTGGACAGCCAGCATTGGCAATCCTAGGAAAGAGTATCAGTTCACAAAACATTTATAACAACCATATAGAGTACCAATTTGATGTAATCATTTAAACTGCATCAGATGTGCCAAGCTCCAGTCCCCATTTGCATGTCAACTCCTAAGAACTCCTAATACTGCTGGACAAAAAGGAAAACATTAAGAGGAGAAGCCCATTACTGCCCAATCAATACATCATTAGCCCGATGGGGTAAAGATGCAAGGGCTAAAAGGTACCTTAGGCTTCTCGGTTATTAGCCGATCACCTAATGTAATCCTTTTGCCCAAATATAAACAAGAACTTAGAATACTTTGACATAAATCATGACAGATGAGAAAGTACCAAGAAAAAGCCTTTCACTTTATAGGTCAAATCTGCCATAGGCATATAAAACATTGACAACATGACCATATAGATTTATCTGGTTCCTAACAATCGGCAATAACTATAAAACCTTTTGCCTTAGAGCCTTAATAAATCACAGGATTCACAACACAAATATGAACTATTTTCCTTTATAAAAGGATCACACGCCATACCTGGTTTAAGTGACATATAGACAGAACACATCTTCCTTTTTAGGCGAAATGGGATGCTTCACCTGACTCACGATATTACCTCGGCCTCCATGCCCATGACAATTTTACTTATACTTTCAAAATCATTTTGAAAAGAGTTGGAGAACCGCACACATATCACCACATATTTTAAAGGCGTGCTTAGCCTTCCACGGATTGTCACCATGCTTTGTATCAGAGTTTAAAATGCACAAGGAGTAATCTGGATCCGAATCCGAATTCGTGCATGTAAATGCTATTTTCCTGTACAACATTGACACATCTCACCGGAGTTCTGCTTATCAGGGTTGGATGCAAAGACCTTGCCCCATTTTTTTTTACAAGCGAGAAATCAAAAAGCGGATGTGGATCTATATCTTGAAAAAGATAAAACCGAATTCCCGGAATTCAGCTTAGGCATGACGTTCAAGCATAAAATATGACCTATTCAGTATGACGATTAACACAGAAGTTTCTGCTTGTAGCGTTCCAGCCAAGAGCAAGGCCGGATTTGCGAAATACGAAAAAGCCCCTTAAAAAATATTCAGGGCAAAATCCGAAATCCAATATATTCTATACGAAAAAGCCCCTTATAAAAATATTCAAGGCAAAAATCCGAAATCCAATATGCTCTGCAAGATATTCTTGGGAAGAGATATTCTTGGGAAGAGACCACATAAAACTGGCGAAATATCCCCTTAGCCTCCCATCATACTTTTGAAGGCCACTTAGGTCTAACCATAATGTTCAGTAAATGAATGCGTGCGAAATTAGCTATACATATTGACGTGGAAATATTCCTCTAAAAAAAACCACCATGGTTTCTCTATGCAAACACATATATATTATGCCCATATCTGGATAATGGATTTGCCACATAAGCAAATTGATGCCTATGTCGCCTGGATTACTATTATGCCAGGTGAGTGTACACACTAAGGGCTAAATCTAGACACTCAAGTTATCCTTATAACTGAGAGGTGCCCCTACAGAACTTATATGTGCTTAATTGCACAAATTTTTTTTACAAAGTCTAATTGCCCTGTAGGGATAGTCAACACAAAGGTTTACTTCCTCACGGGTGCTATTCAGTTACACTCTTGTAATATCAGTAAGAGAAGCTAACAAGTAGCATGCATATATATAAAAAACCCTACCTCCCACTGGTAAGGAGAGGCCAAGATTCTTCACGCAACCACGGTTTTCATAGGGATAATGAGACCCTACAAGCTACTTGGGAATCATGCCTCACCTCATGAAAGCTGTTTGCCAATGCTTGAAGATAGTACAAAACAAAAAATATGATCCGCGAGTTTAAGGAACCTCCGGGTTTCCTTTTTGCAATAGAAACTTAGAATGAAAGTAACACTACCTCAAATTGAAAAGTAGTTGTTCTTGAACTTGCATTAACACACGGAATCAAGCCGAATTCCAGCAACCGGCGTATCATCGGGGCGGCATGAACATAAGCCATGTGGCTCACGTGAGGGAACTTCATTGTTCCAAAGCTCATCCATATTTTAAATAGCAAGCCAAGTGGCAATGGTGGACAGCAGTCCATGTATGTGTTTTGATCAAATGGCACCTTGTGCGGATGCAAACAAAGACATCACGGGTCTTTCAATTTTGCATCTTGTCAAAGCCTCGACTCCGCGAGTTCGAGTTCCATTGGAATCACTATTTTGAACTTAAACTCTTCTTGATTCTCATATTACGCAATTAATCATGCATGAAATATATGGAATTTTAAAAAAAAATTCAATGCGTGCAAAGATATATCAGAAGAAACCTAAGCATTAATCTATAATCGAAAGGATAAGAAACCTTAACCAAGGAAATATGGCAGCAGCGATAAGACCAATGCCTGAAGTGTCATAAAAAAACCGGCTTGAACTAGTTAAACCTAGCACAAACATCAGCATTGGTCAATCCCCTCATTTGTCTTATCGCCATACAAAGGACTTTTCAATCGGGATGGTACCATAAATCGAGGAAGGCAGGTTAACTACTAGTAAGCTTCATAATACAATCACAAAGACTTGAAGTCCAAATAACATAAACACCCAAATGAATGACATTTCTCAAGCTCAATAAAACCTTAGCTCAATAAATACCTTAGGATGATGAAACCATTGATGTATAAGAAAACATAGTTACATTAGTGTAACTAGTACACTATGTCGTGCCATATAAGATCCCATTTTCTCATGTATGAGTAAGATAGTTTTTGGACAGCCCGACATTGGCAATCCTAGGAAAGAGTATCGGAGTTCACAAAACATTTATAACAACCATATAGAGTACCAATTTGATGTAATCATTTAAAGCGCATCGGATGTGCCTAAGCTCGATCCCCATTTGCATGTCAACTCTAAGAACTCCTAATACCTTTGGACAAAAGGAAAACATTAAGAGGAGAAGCCCGTGCACTGCAGCCAATCAATACATCATTAGCGATAAGGGTAAAGATGCTGAGACCAAAAGGTACCTTAGGCTTCCGGTTATTAACCGATCACCTAATGTAATCCTTTTGCCCAAATATAAACAAGAACTTAGAATACTTTGACATAAATCATGACAGATGAGAAAGTACCAAGAAAAAGCCTTTCACTTTATAGGTCAAATCTGCCATAGGCATCTAGAAGCATTCAGCAACATGACCATATAGATTTATCTCGTTCCTAACAATCTGGCAATAACTATAAAAAAACCTTTTGCCTTAGAGCCTTAATATATACAGGATTCACAACACAAATATGAACTATTTTCCTTTATAAAAAGGATCACTGCCATACCTGGTTTAAGTGACATATAGATCCAAGCACATCTTCCTTTTAGGCCGAAATGGTATGCTTCACCACAGCTCTGATATTACCTCTGGCCTCCATGCCCACAGCCTTACTTATACTTTCAAAAATCATTTTGAAAAGAGTTGGAGAACCGGCACACATATCACCACATATTTTAAAGACGTGCTTAGCAAACACAGTCATTTTAGCCTTCCACGGATTGTCACCATGCTTTGTATCAGAGTTTAAAATGCACAAGGAGTAATCTGGATCCGAATCCGAATCCGTGCATGTAAATGCTATTTTCCTGTACAACATTGACTCATCTCACCGGAGTTCTGCTTATCAGGGTTGGATGCAAAGACCTTGCCCCATTTTTTTACAAACAGAGAAATCCATAAAATAGATGTGGATCTATATCCTGAAAAGATAAACTGAATTCAGCAGCGCCAGCTTAGGCATGACGTTCAAGCATAAAATATGACCTATTCAGTATGACGATTAACTCAGAAGTTTCTGCGTTCCAGCCAAGAACAAGGCGGATTCGCGAGAAATCTGAAAAAAAGCCCTTAAAAATATTGAGGGCAAAAATCCGAAATCCAAAATATTCTATACGAAAAAGCCCCTTATAAAAATATTCAACGCAAAATCCGAAATCAAATATGCACTGCAAGATATTCTTGGGAAGAGATATTCTTGGGAAGAGACCACATAAAACTGGCGAAATATCCTCTTAGCCTCCCATCATACTTTTGAAGGCCACTTAGGTCTAACCATAATGTTCAGTAAATGAATGCCTGCGAAATTAGCTATACATATTGACGTGGAAATATTCCTCTAAAAAAAACCACCATGGTTTCTCTATGCAAACACATAAATATTAAGCCCATATCTGGATAATGGATTTGCCACATAAGCAAATTGATGCCTATGTCAGCCTGGATTACTATTACGCCAGGTGAGTGTACACACTAAGGGCTAAATCTAGACACTCAAGTTATCCTTATAACTGAGAGGAGCCCCTACAGAACTTATATGTGCTTAATTGCACAAATTTTTTTTTACAAAGTCCAATTGCCCAGGAGGGATAGTCAACACAAAGGTTTACTTCCTCACGGGTGCTATTCAGTTACACTCTTGTAATATCAGTAAGAGAAGCTAACAAGTAGCATGCATATATATATATAAAAAAAAAAAAAAAAAAAAAAAAAAAAATCGCCCTATTTCTATATTATGTTGATTTGGAATCTTTGTTTTTTTTGGTCTTATCTCAGCACGTCTATTTAAGATATTATGTAGATATTCCGGCTTGTCGCGCTATCTCCACCATTTATTTAAGATATTGTGCAAATATTCTAGCTTCTCCACTATCATTCGTAGGGTATGCCCTTGGGCCAACCCAAAAATAAAATGGAGGGATTATTTATATTATGTTCAGTATCGCGCACATGCCCTGCATGCATTCCAATATGATGGGAAAGAACCAAGGAAGCTCGAGCAAAAGAGAATCACGACTTATCTTGACCCAAATGGTTGTGGATGATCTAGTCTATCCTTATAATGTATATGGCACGCATTCATGCCACATGGTCCGTAATGCCACTGTTATCGTATTGAACTCCATCAAAATTTGATGTAATGTAAATAGACAATGAAGTGGGAATAGTATATCGTAGAAGATTTTTTGATCGAATCTTGTATCATATTATCATTTTATTCTGGCATAATCCAAAAATCCAATCAATCAATATAAAGTTATGGTATCCCGAGCGTCTTAAATATCATCCACTGTCATGTTTGAACCAAAGAAAATACACGGTGTTTTTATGGACTCAACAAGTTTTTTCTGTCTGTCATGTTAAAGCCAAATCAAAAGAAAAAACACACAGAGTTTTTCAGATTTTATGCTAGTTTAAACATGACAATAGATGATATTTAAGACGCTCGATGGTATCATACCACTCATAACAAACTTTTTCTAGTTGCCTTTTTCAAATTAATATATTACCATGACCCACTGAACACTAAGAGAATAGAATAGAATAGAATAGAATATGATTTTATCGTCCACGGAGACCAACTGGCCTATGGGACCCAAGTACAAAGAGAGAAGCGCAGTATTACTACGAGGATTAAAACCCCAGCCAGAAGGGGTTGGAGGAAAACCTTAGTAGCAATAAGGATCGCGACATCTTTTGATTATATATATACAAGTACGGTGAGGTTAATGTCTCGGACGGGGGCATAACCGAGTCCGCGCATCCATTACCTCCCGGTCTGATCCCAACAAGCCCACGGAGGCCTGCTTTCGATTAGCTCATGCAAGGCCCGATGGGGCACAACTAGCAAAGCATACCGAGGCGGATATGCTGTAAAATGCCGGACGAGGGCACGGAGGCGTGACTTTCATCCTCAATGGCCTTGTTGGCAAATGGCGGCGGACTCTGTCCTCACGCGGCTCGAATCCATCTCCATGTCTCAATGCGGAGGTGGTGTGCACTGTAATGGAAGCAATCACCTAGCGCTTTTTTTCATGGGTAGATGGAGTGCGCGAGGTAGTGGTGGGCCCCTCGTGAGCATGGGATTAACCTGGCGTCGATAATTTTGCCACCTTGACATGTGACGGGGGCCTCTGCATCCCAAAGCTTGGCCATGAAGCAAGCATCAAATGCGCTTCAAAGGCAGCTGGCGTTCTTCGATGTACATGCTTTGGTCCACATCATTATTTTACTGCATATTCCATAGAACCATCGGGCATGCTTGTCTTTCAAAGCCGGGCTTTAGTCGGCTAGCGGGCCATCATACTGCCAAAGCAAAAGGTTAGGCGGTCGGGCTTCATCCATAGCCACCACCTTACGGAAGTAAATAATGTGGCGTTCAGCGCAGCCCTCGTAATGGAAGGAAGCACATCTCTGGAGCAAGATCTGATATGGGACCGTGGATTTCCTCGATCTGCAGGGGCCAAGAAAGCCTTCACATGCACGCTCTAGATGGTTCCAAGTGGTGAGGATATCGCGGCCCCACACTTCTGCCCCATAGAGGAGGACCCGGTTCAACCAAGGCCACGAACAAGTGTGCTGGTAACCCCCATGCATCTGACTACGCCCTTTGGCTGTTGTTTTGCATTGCATCTGGGGGCTTTCCGACCCTCAGTGACCCGTAACGATGGATGCATCCCGGTGTGTGGTAGTAGAAAACTCAATGCCCAAATACTTATAAGGTGAGCCACCTCCACTACCTGCCTGGTAAGTGAATGAGGGAAGCGTGGAGTGCGAGGATGATGGGACCCGCCCCGGCCACCTTGTCTTGGCCAAATTAACTCTCATGTCAGTGAATTGGCGTAAAGTGTCCAAAGCATCCGGTGGCGTTGCATGTCCTCACGGGGTATATGCGGCGGTCAACATCATCGGATATATATGAGTTGCGGATTATGTGGTGCATCAGCGAAGCCTCCCCTCCCGGATGCTCAGCTAGCCATTCTTCTAGCTTGTCAATGTACAAGCCGAAGAGCGTCGGGATAGAGACAGCCTGGCGCACCCCAATGCTACTAACAACGGGCTCCCCGGCCGTGTGAGGCGACCGGAGCAAGCCTCTTATAATGCGTATATAGCATTACGCAAGTCGACGGGGGTCCCCTAGCTGTCTCAATCGTCCCCCAACTTATCAGGAGGCTTGTGTCAAAGACAAAGCAACAATCTGATCTCAAGGCGTCGATTTAGGCTATCCTCTATGAGTGTTCGGCAGAGTGAAGATATGGTCAATAGTAGAATGCGGCAGGAAGGCACACTGGCGTGAACCAGCACTTCTCCATCCTCGCCCAAAGTGTCAATCGCGGCTCAGAATCGACGCAACAACTTGGCAAAGAAAGCCCGACCATAATGGTGCGATGGTTGGTCGGGTCGTGGGGTCCCCTTTGTATATGGGCACAACTCTACTGGTAGTCCGGCGGGGGAACCTTCTTGCAATGCCCGTTGAAGAAGTCTTTGAGAACCCGCAGGCACCATTGGGGCCCGACCCTTGAGAAGCTCGCTGCATACCATCAAATCAACGCCTTCCGTTAGCAGGCGTTGCAGGCCCATTATGACATCCCCGGTAATGACCGGTGCTAGGCCTGCCTGCTGGAATGCGGGTGCCGACTTCCCATTAGGTGCTCCCAGTGGCAAGTATCTCACCCATTGTTGGGGTAATATTTCACTGTGGGTTGTCAGGGGCTTACTCAAGACCTTTTCTCCCGGAAGGCCCTAGGGTGGCGGTCTAGAAGACCAAACATCTACATTCTTTGGTGCTCATAAAGGTACCGGCTTTCTTGGTCTTGAGGAAGGGCGGTATTGCGGACCGGCACGATAGGCGAATGGTGGGGTCCGGCACTTGGCGAGCCATCGTTTAAACTCAGAGCATTCGATCATCGAACCGGTGATTGCGGGGAAGGTGGTTGCAGCCCACCGTGGATCGTCGAGGCGGCCTCTCCCAAAGCATGTCCCCTACCCTCGAGAAGGAGCTGGTTCAGGTGGGCCATCTATTTGTTGAAGTGTGGGGAGTTGCGGCCTCCCGGCAGCTCATGCTCAAAGCATCCTGCGCATAGACCGCCCGATGATCATAGTCGAGGCATAGCAGGTGGTACATGGGGTGTTGGGGCAATGGGTGCTTTCGGTTGGCCTGCCAATCTATCTGCAAGAGGGGTGATGGTCGAGTCCGCTTCCGTCCATTTTTTGTCAGGCGGTGTAGTGATCAAGTGTAGGCATTGCTTTCGTCACCGCTAAAGACGTAATCCACCACTCGGGTGCAGCCCCACGGTTCTCCCGATCTACAAGTGAAGCGGCGGAGGGCGACCCTTTGTGCCAGCCATTGCAAATGACCGGTCAAAGATGCGCCCGACTAGCGGCGGTGCCCGGCCATGCCAGGTGTCACGGGTTGCCATCCGGCGCCCTTTGGCCAAACCATCTCTGGGGTCCATTTTGCAACACATCACTCGGCTAGAGGTGCGTTTTGGGATCTGTCAGCCCCTGTCTTGGCGCATTGAAATCTCCAAGCAACATGACCTTGCCCAATTATGCATGCTGGCGTATGTCATCATATAGGTGCGACATAGGGCTCTGCACATCCACATCGCGTGTGGTAAAAGTTGCTCTCGGCATGTGGGAAGTAGCAAGCCACAAAGAGAGGGCCATCACGCCGTTACACTTTTCATTACCCGCAATTTATCATTGTGCTGTCGGCCTTGCGTGGAGACCGATTGGGCCAAGGCTGTCTGGTAGTAACACGCAATTCCTCCGTGTCCTCGTTTCCCGGTGCACTCATTGAAGACGGAGTAGCGCTGGTATCCTGGCAAATCAGGTAGCCTGTGACCAGCATGTTCCCATGTTTCCATGAGGAAGATAAGGTCCATGTCCATGGCGACGCAATTGAGACTGTCCCCCTTCTGCCATGGAAAGCCCGGCGAATTCCGGGGATACCACTTGGGGAGGCACGATCCCTATTTAGTGGCATGCATCGCCACTTCAGGTCTGGTGGTAGTGGTGGTCGTGGGGAGCGGAAGATGTGGATGCATGGCTGTGGGGCCCCCTCGGAGGGACTCGAGGGGCGGAGTGCACATATCCCGTTTGGTTACATTCCCGCATCCCCTTCCCGGGACCAGCAGCTGCCCTCCATGTCAAGCAGTCCACGACTTTGGCCACTCATGCCTTGGTCTCTTTGTCTTTGGGGTCAAGTCGGTCAATGTCTGAGCCGGAGCCGCCCCTTCAACTTCCGGCCACGGCGCCGGGGATGGCCACCCGCGCCTGCACGCTCTCAACTGTGAAGATGACCACCGGGCGTCGAGTTGGCGAATTCCATGGCGGCTTCGCGCTTCCAGAATGGTCCACAGATGTCATCCGGTCCAAGATCTGTGTGCGGAGTCGGGAAGTGATGATGTTCTCCGACTCCTCCGTCGGGGCCTCACACTACCACATTGGCCTGTCTCTGTTCCTGGAGTTCGGGGCCGCACAGGTGTTGGTTGAGGTGGGTGAGAGGCATAGGCATGGGCCGCGCCACGGGTGGTGGCGTCCCGGCGTGATCGTTAATGTCCGCAGATGTGTTCGTGTTGACGCCCCGTAGGTTGGTGGGTTCGCGGGGGTTGGTGTATTCTTTGTCGTGGGTTTCTGTTCTCCGAGAATGGAGCTCGCCTCTTGCGGGGACGTTGTCATATCTTGCCATCTCCGCGGTAATGGCAGAGTTGCTCATGTGCCTCCGGCATGGAGGCCCTTGCCTTGCGGGCAACGGCCGCCTCAAGCCCTGTGGGGCTCGATCGTGCTAAATTCTTACTCAAGAGCGCCGGCTCACCGCTAGCTTCCCAAAGCGACACGGAATCCTTAATCTCCACCCATGGCGGCCTCGCCAACCTCTCGGGAGGGCGGCACGTGCTCCTCGTCGCGGTGGCCTTTAGCCTCCTCAACCTCGGCTGGATCCGAGGCGAGGGGTTACGCGGTGTCTCTGCTCTACCCGGTTCACATCTTTGCGTCCCGGCTTCCATAGCCTGCCAACACGATGTCTACCCCCTCATATGCGCAAGCTCCTGGCGTATTAAGCCGTCTGTCAAATTGTAGCAAGTGGATGCTATCATCCTTTTTGTCGTCGCACGCGATCCTCCAATTCTAATGAGATATACTATTTCATGAGCATGAACAAAGGGCCAATCAATAGACATCAAGCTATTTTGAATATCATACCACTCATGAGGCGATGCAACCAACTTTTTCTAATTGGTTTTCAAGTTAACATGTTGAAATAACACCTTAACACATTGAACACTCACTAACAATGTAAAGTCGGGGGGAGGGAGGGGATGGGGCTCGTGTGGGCAATAGCACCTCGCCATGTGGCGGCAATTCTTTTTCTGGATGTTGCTCGGGGATTTTCATTCACTTAGCCTCATATTCGCTCCCCAAGTTGTTGGATGGGCGACTGTGATCTTGAACCTATGCCCCCCCCCCCCACCCTGCACCTTGAATTCCAGCAAGTGGGGCCAAGCCTCCACCTTCAAGCGCATTGGCCAACCTTCTTCGCCAGAATTCAAGGCGCGGGGGCATTTCTATATGCATAAGACACAGTAAGTTTAGGACCATGATCAAGAGGAGAAATAACACTCTAAAATGAATATAAAGAGGTAAGAAAGACAATAAAAATATATGCCTGTGTTAAGGAGTATATTCTATTAGAAGAACACATATTGGCAATACAAGAGATAGGATTAATAGACAACTGACTCTTTCATTTGTTTGTTTCAAGATATGCTGCCATAACTCCTTAACACATTGATCACTAACAAAGTAAGATATTTTTTCAGCGCTTTATATATGCCATTATTCCCTCCATAATCCCTAAGGAAGGAAGGAAGGAAGGAAGGAAGGTATTTTTATAGATCCCACGGAGACCAATCGGTCTATGGGACCCAATACAAAAAGCGCAGCAAGCGGATTACTACCGGGATTAAAACCCCAGCCAAGGGGTTTCGAGAGGAAAAACCGTGGCGCGAATCAGCCGACCTGTGACAAAGCATTCTAATATACAAAATGCAAAGACACACAAATATATACACTCATGCACCGCACTTTTCAGAGTAGTGCACGATAGCTAACTCTTTAGCTTCATGTACTTGATGCTTTTTCAGTGGAGTCTTGGCATTTTGGGTCCAAAATGCTAGACCCTAGCATATTAGCGATCCTGGACATACGTCTTTGAAATGTCTTTGGAAGAACTTCATGCCCATCACTCACCATTCGCCCTTCACCCCCTTCATTGTTTTCCATCCTCCTCTCTCTGTAAGCGGCGGAAAAAGAATAGCAAGAACGATTTGGAATGGTTTGGAGCTCCTGGAATGGCAATTTTTGCAGCCATGTCATCAATCCTAATGGAATCGGTTGCATTCAGCGGGAAAAATTGGGATGAACCATTTTCTTTTGATTGGAGAGCAATGGATTGGGAACGATGTTTCTCTGAATCTATTGCTAGAACTGGTTCAGTATTGAATTGTAATGAATTGCTCTCCAATCTTCACCATTACGAACACGTAACTGCTGAATTTAGTGGTATTTGCTCCAATTTGGCATAATCAATTCTTCATGAAAAAGCAAATTCTAACCCTAGACCTTCTGCCAACGAAATGGGTCCTAAAATAGTGAAGCATTTGGTGATGAGCATGATCATGAAATTGGTGATGAAGGCCTATCTGGTTCATTCAACGAAACTGCAAAATGCAATTGATGCTGAAAGAAGGTGCCTTGAAGCCGAAAGGAAGCGGATTTGTTACCTACATAATGAGTTTCAGTTCAGCACACATATATTGCTGCAATAGGTACGCCTGATTCAAAATGGAAGCTTGATATGGTTGTGCCAAAGTTAAAAAGTAGAAACAGTTAACATTCCTAAAGTGCTTAGCTCTGTACTGTTTTAGTTGTATTAACTGTTTTTAGAAGTTGAGTTGCTGCAAATTACTGTCAAGCTGAAGCATTGTTGGAACATGTTTTCCTAATAGCATGTTTTACTCTGTTGTTTTAACCATCACCTTGTTCTTCACCCACTCCTTAAGATTGCTTGTAGGCATTAAACAGTCAAAGGAATCTCAAACAAATACAATTTGTATAGAAGTGGTAGAGGATAAAGAATATATTTCTGAGATGTCCTGCCCATGAAGAAGGAAAGATAGAAATATTTCAGAAACAAGCGATGGAAGACGATGGGTCTATGAGACCAATAATACAATTATGAAGTATAACAGCCAGGGGCCAAGTAATGTGCATCCTAGTAACATGTAACCTAAGTAACAGATGGCATCAAAATATTGAAGATAAACACTCATATGTTTGTTCTAGCAGCTGGAGCAGAGGACAAGGTGATACATGTTGTTCGTTTTCTTTTAAAGGAGGTTTTTTGAACCATCCGCTTACCTCTTTTAGTAACCCTCAAGGAAACTCCTTTAGAATAGAATAGAAGAATGAAGAATGAAGGTAAACGCTGCATGTGAAGATAAAGTGTTTTTCAGATTCCACTTTATCTAAATGGCGTAGTTGCAAACCCTTTGTG
The DNA here is from genome assembly GCA_021234155.1 of Isoetes taiwanensis. NCBI lineage: Eukaryota > Viridiplantae > Streptophyta > Lycopodiopsida > Isoetales > Isoetaceae > Isoetes > Isoetes taiwanensis. The sequence goes on along the minus strand of JAJEKV010000105.1, from coordinate 539,083 downwards.
GGTTCGTATGAGAGGAGACTCTAAACTGTTCCATAATAGACTGCATTTTGTATGACAAAAGGGTATCTAGATTATGCTTGCTTGGATAAGTTGATTTATCCTTTTTCTTAGAGAGGTTATGTTATTGTCTTCGTAAGTGATGTCTGTAAGTGGGTGTAAGCCCCAAATCAGGGCGCACACATTGCTTTATGCCCTTGTCGGCCAAGACTTTTGAAAATTTGAAAGCCAGCCATGGAGAACTTTGTTAGCATGTTAATAGTTTCTAATTGACGCATCTTGTGGTTAAGTGTTATTACTTGAACTGCTGTGTTTCTGCAGGGTAGAAGTTAGGATGACTGGATGTAGGGACTAAACTCTTCTAGAAACTGTAGGATGTGGGACTGAGTGCATATGTACCTGATATAATAAGTGGTGATATCTCAAGCACTATATGATTGAAATTATGCAGAACCGAAGCATTAAATCTATGTGCCCAAGATGAGACCCCATAATGATGATAACAATGCATTCTAAAGCTTCAGATGGGCCTGCTATGCCTTGGAATATCAATATCAGTTAAAGGTACAATCACTTGATTCAAAAGAAAGGGACAAATCTGCTTATTCATAAAGTGACTTGGAATCATAAGAATGAGCTGCAAGGTGCCAATGAATACTTGTATTAGAGGAAAACAGCAGATACAATATGAGAAAGATGCTAGCTATGGAAGTCAAGGGAACTGAAGATGTAGCAGAAATAGGATGATCTGTAGCAAAAGAAACCTGCTTAAACAACTGCTGCAAAAGGCCCTTTGAAAATGGTATGGATCATGGTTGAATCAAATTGAATCCTCCACAAATTGAACACTATGAGATACAGAAGCCTGTTAACTTCGCAACAATTGATCAAGAACTAGCCAAGTTACTTTTAGATCTGTCAAACTTATAATACTGTTCTACTGATATATCCGACCTATTGATCAAGATATTATGCAGATCAAATGTGATTCGCTAAGAATTATCACAAAAGTTCTTGAATACACCACCAGTTGGGGATAAGTAATACAATACATACAGTCAAAAGGTCAATTAAGAAATATCAGCATAGAGTGCAATAGTTGCAAACGTATATGTAAAGCCAGTTTATGCAAGTAGCAAATTACTTCTAGCTTGCAATAGTTCAAGAGTCTTTTATATAATAGAAGCTACGTCTATTCTTTGTGCTTAAATAAATAAATAATACTTGTGCTTAAATTGCTGGAGATGGATGCTACGATACAGTGCGTAAGGGACAGTTCAAGATTTGCTAATCAAGCAGCACTGAGTTTAAAATACTTTGCTATGTTCAATGATGCATGTCTTACAACGTGTTCTCTAGCATTCAACTCCAGCATTGAATAATTTCTACCTAAGAAAAAAAAAATCGGGCAAAAAGGGAAGGCTAGTGGCAGAATTATGCAAGGTCACAATAAACCCTACAATTAATGATCTAATATTTCCAATAAAATAAAGTGTCCACTTGGGATTAAAAGCCAGGAATTCAACACCTAGAAAAGAGAACTTCAGAAACAAGCGAGACCATTGATATATTTGATAATTCTCAATGTCTATCAACAATAATAATTTAACCCCATAGACATAGCTCCACTGGCCATCGATTCAACATGGAATGCCCGCAACTTTGGCTGTTATATACAGTAGTTTAAGAGCAATTGCAGTAAACGTCCAACACACACAGTATGACAGGAATACCCATTTGAAGTTGTAGTATTTTACTATTAAGAAAACATGCTGCAACAATGTTCCAGCAATGAAAATTCAACCTGATACAATGAAAATTCAACATCCTAAAGAGCAATAGACTATATATTTAAAAAAACCCTATTGTTTTTATATCATTTGCTGAATTCATGATTTTTTGTTGGAGTTCATCTTGTCCTGTAACCATACAAATATCTAATTAGTGGAATGGTAAGAACAATTAATGGAAGAAAGCAGTGTCTAACCTGTCTTTTTTTCAACCAATTCTCAATCGTATCACCGGGTTCTCCATCTGAATCTTTATCACAAAGCTTTTCCTCAACAACAGGCACTATTTGAGGAATGTATACTTTTCCAGTCACTGGGCAGCCATGTCAACAATAACTTCTTGTTCGACTACAATTTGAGGGATATCGTCGTCTGCAACACATGCTGCGTCCTTGTTTGATTCCTTTGAAGCTCTTACTGCAACCGATGCACCTAAACAGAAGTAATCAAATTTCACACTTCTGTTATATATCTACTTGAAACGCATATAATGCCACACTAAAGTTATTCCACTAGAATTGAAGGGGCTATTTTATGTAATCTTACCTAACTTAGAGGAGCCTTCCGGTGGAGAGGCAATTGAAGCCTTCTCTGCAACTACTGGATCTGCGTAGCAACAATACATTTCATTCCAGTTCAAGATACAAATTGCTGTAAAAAAGTACCGGATCTGAGGTTGACTTCCAAAGGAGAAGCATTTGAAGAACACTGAACATATTCTACAGGACTAATGCATATTACGTCATCAAACTCGACAAGTTCAGATTTATGTTTAACTTTCTTTACAGACTTCTTGGTTGCCCCATCACCAGCTTCAGTTTCTTCTACAGCTTCAATATTGTATCCAAGTTCTTGCATAAGACCAATTGGTACTTTGGTATTGCACCCCTAGACTATGCATGTCCGGGCTTCTGTCGCGGCTTTAAAGCAACGGACATGATAAATATGCTGGCATTTCATTTTCACTATGAAATGGTATTCAGATGTATACAGCAATCCACATGCAACACAAACATTAGACTCATTTCCAATAGGAAGTTTATAAATGCCCATTCGAAGCTCCAAACGTTTCTCTGTGCTAGAATGTTGCTGGATTGAAAGTAGATGCATTCTCTTTGCATTCCAATAACAAATTGCATTAGATAAAGAAGCAATGCTGGAAGTTAGTAAGGAAAGTTTATTCTGTAATAAGTTCTTCTTCTCTGAATTCAAACTCTTATGAGCAGAGTCCAATGCATCTTTCAAACTTTGTTCCTCAATACGCAGCGTGAATGATGCGGATGCCATGTCCTCATCATCCCCAAAATCCTCAATCAGGTCCTTAATTTGTAACGTTTTAGTCTGCAACATGCAAGCTAATGATTTTAGCACAGCTTCAGACCCTTGCACGTTCCCCTCGAGTCTAATAAGCTCGTGCTCTATGCTAGTAATGGAAGTTTCTGCCTTGCTCTTCTCATCCACTAGTGCCTTTATGTGATCCATGACAGCATTCAAATTGACATGAATAGGATTAACTCTTTCACCTTGAAATTTTACTTTCTGCTCTTCTGACCATTTCATGGAATCAAATGCAAATTGGGCCCAATCCACTTCAAACTGTTCAGGGTTAGACTTACCTTTGAAAGTTCGTTGCCATGCAAAGGCCCTAGCAAACCAAGTGCGAACTTCATAATTTGTCAATCCTTGTTGATAAACTCGATTGATTAAACTCTCTAGCTCTTCTGCAAATTGAGGTTTGATCATAGAAATATGGATTTTGCCATTTTTAAGAGGAACTTTTCAAACACTAAGGAATTCTGTTTCTGTAACATCTAATGGCTTCACATTCTTAGGATGTCTACCCTTTGGGCACAACCCACGAAGCTGATGGAATTCAACCTTATGTTTGGCCCGTGGCATCTGAGAACAATGAGGAACGATTTTCTAACCATCACTTGGGATTCGAAATAAATTATAGGATGGGTCCTATGATAGGCATATACTGGAAGTCAAGTGGTGTTCTCATTGAGCTTTGTAAAACATTGAGTACAAATGGATCCCTCACTAGGGGTAGATAAATTTGGAAATATGAACTTTAAATGCTCCGAAACTAGACAATTATCGAGAGCATGATGATACTGAAGAATACAACACAAAAGATGGTTTTATCCGCCGCATGGTCGATGCAAAGGTGAGAAGACACGGTGACTGCTCCTCATCGGGAAGAAGAACCATGCCTTCTTAGGTTTTTGAGGAAACCCAAGCAAATAGTTGAAGCACGATCCCACGCACTATGGCAACCACAAGACAAACAATCTTGCAGAATCAAGGCTGAAAGAAAAATAACCCGTCAATGAGTTAGATGCCATAGGTAAGAAGACTCGAGGCTCAAGGGAGGCTCCAAAACAAAAAGGTCAAGAAATAATGCAACAGATAAAGCTGATGGGAAAAGGGTCAAGATCCCGAGATGCATGCATTGAATGATGAAAAGATTAGGGGAGGGGGAGGTGTGGAAGGGATTATTGTTGGAAGGAAAAGGGATCCTATCAATAGAGGTCCAACTATTGTTGAATGATGAAAGATTAGGGGGAGGAACGACCGGTTATGGTGTGGCAATCTCAAAATTATATAACAATTGGAATCCACCAAAAAGGTTCGGATCATGGAAAAAAATTAGTGGCTAAACAAGAATGCTTGTTTGGAAAAAAGCTAAACTTGTGTGAAAAAACTAAGAGGTTCCAACTATCCCCCTCCCATTTTGCATGGCCTAGGTAACTACCAAAATTTATTCAACCTGAGGGGAACTACATCAATTTTTAGCGTACTTTTGCCAAATTATTCTATATAGATTTAGAACCATTGTCAACAATGTTCAGTGCAAAATAGTCAAGAGGCCACTTCCAACTTTCAAACATTATCCCACCAAAAGATGCTAAACAAGCTTTCACCTTAATTTTTTATGATTGTTCTCCTTTGAATAGAAAAGCTATGATGAAGGTTAGAGGAGGAGGGAATGTTGTTGGGCTTCTTGTGTTAGAATGTTCACAATAGAGGAGTTGGTGGGAGCAAGAGCTACATATCGGGGAACATAAGTGTGATAGCATGAGGAATTTCATGTACACCATATTTGGCTATGCAATTAGGGATGAAAGATCAAAGAAGAAAAGATTCCCATTGAATGGAAAGTGGATATGTTCAAAAGCATGGATGGCTATACATGGAATTCCAACCTCTTCTTGGCATGAAAATGGTAGTAAAATTGCATTGCATGGGAACACCTGGCACGGTAAGGCCTACCTCAAGAACTATAGTACGCAAAGGAAATATTTGAAAGATATGTGGATTTCAATGCAGAAAACATGCCACATAAGAGTAAGAAGGATGAGCGGTAGAGTTATTGTTGAAAAGAGATTGCCATCCCATTGTACCCGGGAAGAGCATATTAGAGGAAATAAATGCATTGCTTCGGGAACTTGGAGTGGCCTCTATATCCCGGCCAGTTTTAGTAGGCTATGGAATAAGCATTTCAAGCATGTGACCATAACAACTTCAAACAACTTTGCCAAGTGCAATTTATGTGCTAAGTTGAAGGAGACACTAGATAAGGCTGTGCAACCAAGTCTAAGGGCAAAGATAAGGGAACATATGAAGGACCATATGACGGATCAACTATCATGTAGATCAACTTATTGGATGTGGAGGACCTTATACGCAATGAAACCTAATAACTATCTATGTATTATACATGATAAAATGGACCTTGTAAGACTTGTCTTCCACAATTCAAGTACATTCCTAAGTCATGTGGAAGATCATACCCTTTATGATTTCAATGATGGGGCAATATTGCATGGGCTGGGTCTGGGACCTATTATGGCCATTTCGGTTTAGAGTTGTGGAGTGATGGTCCGATTTTCACATTGGGAGTATCATGAGGTGTTTAAGAAACTATGAGAAGGGTTACAATGGTCACCTACAGGATCCTACAGCTAGCCAGGCACTACATAGTGCATTGTTGGATGGAACCCTAATAGTATTGAAAAGTTTAGCAAGGCAAGATTTAGGAGGAATGGACCTAATGAACATGTTGGAGCTTCAACATCTCGTGCTAAACCTCGAGATCTAAGAACTCCTCTTGCAACTAGATAATTGTCTTTGGTCAAAATAAGAACAGTGGATGTTTTCTTTCCTATCCTACTTAACAGTGTGGGTATTTTTGAAAGAGTCAATTTGGGGTTCCTAATGCTGGGACATACTCATGAGGATGTGGATGCATTGTTTGGAAAATATAGTCATGTATTGAGGCGTAGACGGTTACCAACTTTCCAAAGCTATTGGAAATATTTCATGGATGTACAAATCCATCTCCTATAGGATCTATCATAGAAGAAGTGCCTGATTGGAAGAGTTTTGTGGATGGTTATGCTCTCGACATGGAAGGTCATTCTAGACCTCTTCAATTCACTTTTTGGGTGAGAGAAGGGATTCCAATCATGCAATGGAAAATGAGACCTTCAGAGGAGAAGTGGAGAGGTGGGGCAGAAATTTGGCACAGGGATGCAAATGGCAAGCCTATGATACCTCCTGGTCAACCAAAATCTCTAAAACCAACTGAAGAAGTCAAGCAATTGGGATTGACTAAGGATGGCATCAATGACTACATCAAGCATTGGCAAACTAATTCAGATGAGACTAATCGTGCATTGATAGATTATTGGAAGAAGGTGATCAACTTGTTGGATGAGGTAGACACATCCTCAGAAGAGCTGAAAGAAGGGTGGTTCCCTAAAAGTAAGTGGAAAACATTAGCTGGTGGTGACGAAGATGATGGTACTATTAGTAGCATTGTGAAGGCATATGCTCCTCCTCAATCTGATAAACACTATGTTGGTCCTAAGAAGGATAGTCCAAAATATTTAGGCATGGATTGTTATGAACCTTCTCTACGGCGTGGAGTGCCACCAATTAGTAGTAGTAAAACCGCCAGATCTAAAGACCTATCCGATTGTGGTTGGGATGGACTATCTAGGATATTTGCAAAGAAGAAGGTGATGTTAACTTCAATCAATAAGGTGCGTGGAATGGTGGTGTCGGTACATCAGTTGAGTAATGTCACCGATAAAAGAAAGATATTCAGATTGTTGGACAAAGAGGTGGAGGAGAAATCCTAGTGATCCTGATCTTTGGCTAGATGTTGAAACCGTATTGTACTCGTGGACTCCAAAAACTATTCCTAGTAAAACAGCGAGAGTTACAATACCTCAGGATGTAAGGAATAAGGTTCTCATATCCTTGGGGATGCTAGTAGAAAAATGAAAAACAGTTACTATGTATCTTTTCTACAGTTAATAAAAGTTGTGTACTACTTGAGTTCCATGATATATGATTTTGTAATTTGAAGTTAAGGTGTGAGTTTATATTCCCGTGTGTGATTATATGTTAACGTCTATTCTAGTCTAAGGGCAACAAAGTTACTAAAAAAGTGAATTTAACAAAGTTACTAAAAAAGTGCAATATAAAATTTATCCCAAAATTAAGACATAATCCCAATTTAATTGAATGATGGTTACATAAATTCTTCACTATACAGTCCTGGATTTCAAGAATATCTTCTATACCATTCCAAAGATATATAAATATGCCTTCCTAGAAGTAAGTTGGGGAAGAGAAATGTTCGCGGCGGCCTTGGCCGCCGCGATAAATTGCTTGTAGAATCTAAACTTAGATAAAAAGGGAGATGTTTAGAGAATAGAGCAACGTGGCATCTCAATATTGGATTTGTTCTTAAACAGTGGAATTTTATTATTTTTATTTGTGACAGGTAAAACAGAAGAATTCTATTATTTTTATTTGTGACAGGTAAAACAGAAGAAGAGATGGAGCTTTGGCAAATCAAAAAGCCCAAATGTGACATCCATGATATTAGAACCGTTCCAAAATGTGAATGCATTAGAAGCATATCAAAGTAAGAACGCCAATCGGGCAAAAGTTGCAAATTGAAGGTGTTTCTGTAAGGTTGGCACTCCTCAAGGCTGAGTCTGCTTACTCTGAGACTAAATCATCATGAATTGCTGCATCTGCTGGAAAATTTGGTCTATTAGTTTAATCGAAGAGCCGTTGAGCAGTTTTTCTTGAGCGGTTGCACCTTTAGCGGAGCTTTTGAAAAATTCGGCCCTGCTTATTGCAATTTTGAGTTGTTTGAATGCAACATTTTTGCCATCGCCATATTTTGAAGCCCAGATTATGTTTTTAGTAAAATAACAGAGCATTGATAGATAGTTTTATGGATTGGGGTGTCAAGGTCCTCTTAACCACATACCCTTGCAGATTAACTTAATCCAGCCATTGCCCACTGTCCGATCAAAAGATGGTTATATTGCATAACCTTGAATATTAAACTTTTAAGGAATACTAGTAGCGTGTGCGGCGTTCTTAGAACTAATGTCGTGCATGTATTTCTACTTAGCCTTTAACGTCCATATGTGCAACTTTGACAATAACGCATGTTGATATTGGAAAGCATGTTGATATTGTCTCATAATGGAACTCTAAAAACGTATCTTCACATACTGCACATCACCAAGGGCTTAATGTGTAGAAGTCTCTCATGTGTACAAATTGACCTCAATAACATTACAATCCTGCGATTCAAAATTCAGTAGGATAGACCCCTATGTCATTCTCATCGACAGCTCGATCAACACTGTAATAATTGATTGGTGCATCAGGTAACCACTTTGACATCATCTTCTTTACTTCGTCTACATTAGTGGCATAAGGATTGCCCTTTGCACCCCATGGGACGTACTTCTATCATTCACTGAAACATCAGGAAATGCCACGTCTAGCAAGTCATGTAAGTCCTACGACGTGATATGAATTTCTTCCGGAAGACGTACTACATCTGATCCAATGTTGAGAACGTGGCTTCTAGATGTGCCTCTAGAACAGGTTCTTTGGATTTAATGGAGTTTCAGGAGGTTCTGCGCCGGCTCTAGTTTAGAACTTTTTCTCTTGGATTGATTCGTGGAATTGCCCACCTCTCTGTAGCATTTTTCAGGGTTTTGTTGTATTGAATTTTTAGTAGCATGCTTGAAGACATAATGGTGAATCATTCGATTCTTCCTGCCTTCAACCATCTTATCCTGATGTGTGAATAGCCTTTTTTGGAAGGAAGCTTTTCACAACTATCTAGGCATGATAGTCTATGTGAAGTTGTCTTTGAACTCAACTGTGTTTCATCTCAAGCTTGATATGTTTGTGTCCGCTTCGTGTGGTTTGTTTAGCTTGTTTTATATATTTATGTACAAATGATGTTGTTTTTGGCATGTGTCAGGATGCATTGTCTATGGTGCAACAAAAGAAAAAAGAACTTAATGAATGAAGCGATTCCACCATCCATTGCAATTATAGCTGGTTTGAATAAAGCTGTGAAAATAAATCATGACCAATGCAACCAATAAGCATCAATTGTCTACAATCAAGACAGAGGCAATAAACGTGTTGGTATGCTTGAAGATCTATAATGGAACCCAAATCCATAATCGACATCAGCTTGGAACTATAAGTTCCCAAAACTTATATTGTCACCTCCTGCATTGATTGCAAAGCTTGGAAGGCTGCCAGGCACAGAGGGAGAACATTGATCCAATGATGTAGGGCTTGAAATGTTGCAGCTAAATGTCTTGAGGCACAATTGAAATCAAATGACAACTTCCATTACTTCAACAAACATGCTATACGTTATGATGTACATTTCACAAAAAGAATGAAAATGGGGTGTCATAAAAATTATGGGTTTGGATGCAAGCAATGTTCAATATATGCTTGGGAGATCTATTTGCTGAGATGAAAGTGATTTAAAATATTTGAAGTCCTAGTTCTATAAATATAATAATAGAGGAAATTAAGTTTGTAGTTGGAGCACAAAATATTATGGTCAAACATTTCGTGCACCAATTACTCAAAATCATTCGATCCAATGGTCCTCTTAAAGGCAATCAAAGTCTTTATTACGCCCAGTGTCATTAATAAGAGGTATTCTTGTTTATTTGCTATTAAAATCAACCCGTTATAACATTATTTGCTACAGGATGAAAATGCTTTACTTTGAAACTCCCCCGTCCTCTATTATGCTTTATTGAAAAGGGCGTACCATATCTAAGATGAGAGGGATGAGATTTATGGGTGGTTTGCGTTCCTACAACTGAGAAAATTAAGACTAAGAGGCAGCACAACCAAAGACTTATGCCTGTAGTTACCATCGAAATTTAAATAAGCAAGGTTCCATGTTGCTCAAACTGGAGAGAAGACAACTGGAGAGAAGACAAAACACTCTGTTTGATAACGGAAGATAAAGATAACTTTTTGCTTGACTCTGCAAACCCACGTGTGCCTCTATTTTTAATCGAACTTGGAATTTTATAGGAAGGTTGTACGACTTGTTAATTTTTTTGAAACTTACATGTCTATTGTAAATCACAGACTTGACATACTTGTACTTTGCTGCCAGATGCTATACAACTTTCTTCTTAGATATCCAAAAATGTAAGCCTAAGGCTAACATTATCTATCTCTACTATCTACAGACTAAATTTCTAGTCTCCTTATCATCTTTCTCAGTGCCATGGGCTTTGTTCCACCCGTAGAGGCTAACTTAAAATGTCGATAACATCATGCTGCACCTAGATAACAAAAAACATAAATGAGGAAGATTAAAACACAGATCTCTAAAAAACAGTATAACAGAGTTGGCATTCCATATTTTGAGTTTTCCTATCTAAACAACACTTCTGCACTGGTGGTATTTTAATATCTTATGCTTCAAGAAATAAAATCAAGTAAAAGCTTTCTATAGAAACTCTCAGCTTGCTTGCAGGATTTTGGCTGCACAACCCTTCACTACAACCAAAATAATTCAAAACCCATAAGAAAACCAGCAAAGCAGAAATTGAACCAAGGAAAGCCAAGATCCAAAAAACCTCACCTAAGAATGCCTTTGTAGTAATGTTATGGACATCTAAAACAATTCTGAATTCTTGTGAATGAGAGGCATAAATTGGCATCATCTTCTGATCAATAGCTCTTCTTGCTTTGTGTAATGGACCTTCCAAAAGCTAGCTTATCTTAAAGCAAATGAAACCTCCTGCAATCAAGAAGAAGGCGATATGCAATCATTAAACTTTTTTCGTTCACAAGCGATTAACCGAGTTTAACGATTACATATATCAAATGAATTGGAAACAAATAAAACAATCTTAAAGGTAATGAAATGATGCACCAGGTACCACTGCCTCCACAAAAAGCTAGATTGCGGCCGGGGACTCATTACTTGCGGATAACATGGCCTAAAACATAAAATTCTCTGCAGATCTCTCCTACAACAACACACAAATTTTAACAACGGAGTTAGGGTGATGGAAAATAATTGCAAAACTGAAAATAAAAAGTAAGAAGGCTCTTATGTTTGATGCTCACATCCTGCAGACGTGCATAATATGCTATGCTCACCTTTATTATAACCATTTGTGAAAAACAATAACATTAAATTCAAAACATTAAACCGAGGGGTATACATAGATTTAGATTAGCATGTATCCGAAGATGCGCCCTAGCAACCTCATTTGAAGAAGTTGAAGATGGAGAAGTAAAAGTGCACCCTATCCTTCTATTTGTAAACGTGTTCATAGATCCTCTGTTTTAGTGCACGAAGAAAAAGAGACAGTTAACGTAAGGCAATAATTTACTGACAAGATTCAACTCTAAAGAAAATGCAAACTTACGCATGTCAAACCTCAAGCTCCACTGTTATCCGGGTTTTTCTTTGCCAAATAAAACTTTCAGAATCAAAGCATGCGTGATGTTTATTCAAAAAAACTTCAAGTTGCATGAGCTAATGTCTAAAACTCTCTCGAGGATGAAGTCGAGCTTTGCTGGGATTAGTGAATCCTCATATTTGAATCCCGATGCTGAGACAAACTGCGCATCAAAAAAGAAAACATCGCGGACCAAATAGAAACTTGTAATACACGGAATGGATTAGAATGGATAGCAACCAGATGGGTCCGCTATTGCTTACCGGAAAAACGAAATGGATAGATAAGCACAAAGCAAAAAGTAGGTGCCGTTGAAAAAAAGAAATAGGGTGGAATAGAAGGCGATTGGCTTATTCGAAAGAAAAGAAGATGCCACCGTCATGTGCCATAGCCTCAAAAATTATCTCTGGGGAATCGGTACCTATTCACAAAAAAATGGCGATCCTTGATTGAACAACCGGCAACCACATTTGTTCTAATCTTGATTCTGCGGAGCAGCTAGCTATGGCGGTGCTTGAGATCTGAAGAAAGAATAAGCCCAAAAACGTAAGTAAGAAAGAGCCCAATGCAAGAGATAAGAACTTCTTCGAGCTTGTCGGGAGGATTTAGGATGCTAGCGTTACTCGCCGGCGTCGGCGATGAATGGAAAAAATTATCGATGAAACAAGCCCGATTCGTGCATCCATCATCAAAGCGGATCCACCGCCACACCGAGATCACCGCCCACGATTATAGTCTGTTCATCCAAGCTTGCTTTCATTATCATTAATTCATATGATTATTTCGGCGGAAAGGGGCAGCGTCGGGTGAATCACAGGTTTTGGCCGGAAATACATTTTTCCGCAAATGTATGGAAAAAATCGCCAAGACACCCGAAACTTTTTAAATAAGTAGATTGGTGATTATTGATGCATTTCCCGAATATGCCATAATCATGGAATATTACATTGCGATGAGTTCTCATTTGCAAGCTATGGAGATCGACCAAGGCGACCATGGCCAGATTCTTCACGAATCTTGCTTCGGCACTTGCCCTTTGCTTAAGCCTTTGGATCTTTGGGCCGCCGGAAATTTGGAGATCCGCGTATTTTTTCTCATGTGAATGCCGCTTCTCCAAATGATGGGCACTTTCGATCTTCAACTCCCATTCATCGGTGATCCGGTCTAAGAATTTTTGGGGTCTTGCTTCACAAATTCCATCCACGGAAATGCCGGAGTTTATCATAAATCGGTCATGGCACAGAAAAGAGCAAATGGAATTGCCGGCTATGGCCACCGCCAATCCATCCACTCTCATGCCAGAAGAACAGAGCTGGATTGGAAATGCATGAAATGAAGCCCCATATTGCTCCGGTGAGGGATTTTTTTTTCTGTGGGCACCCATTTGGTATGGACCCCAAATGTGTTGGTTTAACTTTTAGCAATCCACAACAGAGTCCGGCAGCAGAAAAAACGTGTTTAATTGGCAGTCTTCTTCTTATCTGCTCGAAAATCAGTCTGTGTTTAATTCGAGTGCATGCAGAAATGATAGAAGGTCTGTCTCGAGTGCGTGCAGAAATGACATTAAGTACTGGAATGCCAAATTCTTCCATATCCACTTCCGGAATCCAGATTTCTTGTTTCGGAATCACTAATTCTAGCCTCTGGGCAATTTTCCTCTGAAAATAGCCATTTAATCTGCTCGGGCATGTGGTTAAGGGAGGTCAACCTCCTCCTCTCAGGGGTATGCAAACTAACCCTCTCGGCCTACCGGCCTTGCATAACCCCTTCGAGGAGGAGGTTAACCTCCTCTTCTCGACGAGAGGTCCTGGTTTGAACAAATTGTGACAAGCCATTGTTGCAAAGAAAATTGCTCCCTGTTGAGCCGATAAGATACGAAATAAACATTTCCATATGAAGTGCAAGAAGTTAAGAACCAACCTTTTTATGGCTGCTTTAAGAATCCACAACATATACTTGGGGGCTTACCGCAAACTATAAAGAGGTCCAGGTCCGCTGGAGGATCAATTTATTGTCCAAAATTCATGTGAAGGCAATAAAGGGACAATTTCAAGAATTTCCTCTTATTGCTCGTCGGTCTGTTTTCTTGGGCTCGATGTCGGGTTTGTTACTCGTCGGCCTCTGTACCGTCCGTTACGTTATAATATTTCTCAGGGATACTGGGCGACGATATCCCTTTTTTTAATGTTATTTAGTGATTCGAACGGTGGCCTCCTTTAACCAATGTATTAAAGGTTCTAACCATTATTTATTTTTTGACTAACTTACCCAACAGTGCCATTGTTTAAAGGCTATTGTCCCTTGCTACCATAGTACACAATGTTTTAACTCTCTTCTTGCTATCATGTCACTGGCTCCTCTCTCGGTGGTGGATGAGCTCAATAACCCACCCTTAAGAAATAATGGTGCCTAGCTAGGGAAACGTAAGTCCATGGTGTACCATTCTTGCATAGAATGCATGCATGACCCACAGAACACTTTCAAACTAGGCATCTTCGACACTAAGAATTCTTCACACTATCTCGAATAATCACACTTCAAACTAGAAAACAAGTCGAACAGAAGAAATGTTCCCACTGCGCTGCACTAAATTTCTACTGCGCTGCAGTAAATTTCATAAATAAGAAGAGAAAGGCCCCCTGGCCTGTTGTCTGGCCGGGAAAGATGGCCGACGTGCAGAGTGCGGAGGTACGTCGGCCAGCTTGACTGGCCAGGAGGCCTTTGCCCTACGCGCGACGTGGTGGCGTGAATAGCAGGTAAAAAAAAATTAGAATAATGGGTAGAAAAAACAGTATCGAGGGTAAAGGATGTAGAATGGCAGATAGACGTGGTGGCGTGAAGAGCAGGTAAAAAAAATAGAATAATGGGAAGACGGAAATCGTTTTGCCACGATTTTCAGAAAAAGGAATTATTAACACATGTCGCGATATTACTGGACGGCAGGGTGGATTGTACCCAGCCGTCTTTTCCATATTTATAATTAACATATATTATTCTATTGAAAATTCATTCCTCAAACTACCAAATGCAAATGCTGGAAGGCCACATTTGTAACAAGGCCCACAATATAAAACACGTGCGCAAATAGATAAGTCTTAATAGCTTTGAACTGAAGTTCTTGGCCATTCAAAGTTCCACCAATTCGGAGAATTACAATGGTAGGCCTACATTCAATCTTTTGAAGCAGTAAGACTTATCTTAGCCTATAAGAATGGCAATGAGATAGGGTTCAAAACCAGGGCGGAAAGAAATGGCTATGGGGGTTACGCATAGTCTGATAGCCCTGTTTCTACTCTTCCTCTGTTCTACATCCTCTGTTACAGCAGATCAATCCAATCTGCACAAAGAAAAGCCGCTTCTAATTCTGATATCCAGCGACGGATTCAGATACGGCTATCAATGGAAGGTTGCGACCCCAAACATCGAGAGGATAAGGCAAAATGGAGTGGAAGCATTTCCTGGTCTAATTCCTGTGTTTCCGACCATGACATTCCCAAATCACTACTCCATAGCCACCGGATTACATCCGCCATGGCATGGGATTGTGGCGAATTACTTCAGAGATGGGGATGGGGATAATTTCAGTGTCGGAAATGTGGACCCAAAATGGTGGCTGGGAGAACCGATCTGGCAGACTGCAGCCAAGCATGGGCTTATATCCGCCACAATATATTGGCCTGGATCAGAGGTTAAAAAAAATGGATGGACTTGCCCTGCTACATACTGCCCCAAATATAACAAGTCCACGCCATTCGAAGATCGGGTGGATTACGTTTTATCCCTCATCGATCTGCCAGTTTCTGAGCGCCCTGATTTCGTCGCCCTTTATCTGAGCGATCCAGATTCGCAGGGCCACAAGGTCGGCCCTGATGATCTGAAGATTACAGAAGCTGTTGCACATGTTGATCGGGTGATTGGGCGGCTGCTAGATGGGCTGGAGGCAAGAAAAATGGGCAAGAATGCGAATGTGATTCTTGTGGGCGATCATGGGATGGTGGGAATCTGCGACGAGAAGACGATTTACATCGAAGATTTTAATCCGTGGGTTGAGCTGCAGGAGAGCTGGTTTGATATGTGGACGCCGCTGTTTACAGTGTGGCCGCCGGCCGGGTATGATGCGAAGGATGTGTATGCAAATATAACAGCGGCGCTGGGCAGCGGAAAGGTCGAAAACGGAGATCATTTGAAGGTGTACTTGAAGGAGGATCTGCCGGATCGGCTCCACTACTCCGACAGCGCCCGGATCGCCCCCATTGTCGGATTGGTTGCAGAGGGCTACAACGTCGAACTCACCCGATCTGGTGCCACCAAGGCCTGCGCTGGTAGCCATGGCTACGATAACGCTTACTTTTCCATGCGCTCCATATTCTTTGCCTCTGGGCCTCGTTTCAAAAAGAATCGCAAGGTCGATTCCTTTTTGAACGTTGAAATCTATAATATGATGGTTTCCATCCTTGGTATTTCTGGTGCCCCCAATAATGGCACCCTCGGATTTTCCCAGAATTTGCTTCTGCCTCCTCGTCCTAGAGCACCAACTTAAGTAATAGTGATGATGATGGAATTTTAACGTCTACGTTAAGTGATAGTGCTAGCACGCTAGCCCACTTCAATAAGAACAAAAAAAAAATCCAAATCCATTCTATCCTGTTTCTTATAAACCATACCATATATCACTATGATTCCCATACCATATACCACTATGTAGGCAGCTCTCTTCCCTACTACTTCCCTACTACCCCCTTGTATGTTTAGTCTGAGACCCAACAAAGTTGTATGCACCATGCATGGAGGGGTCTTATCACTTTTTAACTACTATATATAATTTATGACCTATGTTGTTGATGCACATAATACAATAGACAATTGATAGCTAAAGTGATAGCTTGACACTGTTTCGAGGCTAGCACTTTGGATTCTCGAATATCTTAAAGATAATTTGTTGCTTTTCTTCTTCCTCGTGATAATAAAGGCACATACAAATTCTAGATATAGATGCATTTCTTATGATAGTGTGCTTTGGCTTTTGTCTCATTGAGCAACTTGCTAATGTTGATTGGTACTATTGATAAAGACCACCAACTACCATTGATATTTTCATGACAAGTAGGAACAATTGGCTCTACCTTTTTCTTAAAACTTTAGTTCTCTGAGAAAAGGTTGCCAGTTAATATCTTCTCTAAATAAACCTTATCCATTGTCCTTCTTCACAAAGAAAAGGAAATGAAATATAGTAGAAAGCCTACAACACTGTTTTTGGGTTGCCCCTAGGGGGGCAAACCCTCGTTTATGTGGGTATGTGGGCGCCAAGGGTATATCGACATATGCCTAGCATATCTTGGTATTTGCTAAAAAGCGGCTGGTGCTGTAAGTGGTGGTCGATCATCCGGCCCATTTAGCCAAAGCGTGGCTATGGGCACCTTGTTTATTTTTATGCCATGTTTTTCTCTAAGTTTTTGCTGTTCATCCTCTACGTTTTGCGGATTTCATCGCCATAGCCACTCTTTGGAGCTTCTTTCCGGTAGTATGAAGCAGCGGCGGCAATTTTCAAGTGCGGATCGGCCATTTCTAGGCTCTTACCAACGGTTAGAGTATAATTGCGCTATGGATTGAGCAAGAAGTTCTCTGACCCTTGGAAATGGGATTACGCCTCAATCCGGTGGTGATTTGTTTTGGTCTTTTTGTCTTTATAGAGGCTTAAGCTTTAGTCTTGTTTATCATTTTGTTCTTGCTTTCCTCGTCCCTGTTTTGAGTTTGTGTCATTGAAAGCTTGGCCGCGGTTTGTTTCTTTGTCTAAGAGCAAGGGGTCGTTGAGGCGTTGTACGGCTCGGATTCTATGTTTCTTCCAGGTCTCTAGCGATTAATGCGGGGCTATGGCCTTTGGCGTGATGATGGCGAGGATTAGCCAAGAAATCAAGAAACTATTAAGCTGATGCAGTTGCCCTCCACAAGGACCTATAGGAATGACTAAAACTTCAAACTTGGAAGGTATTTATTTGTTTTCTACTCGCCAAGTTCGCGGCCTGCGATCTTGATGACCTTGAAATTGCTTACTAGAGGATTTCCATGAAATTACAGCGACCACCTTGAAAGTGCAAGAGCTTAAGGATGAAAAGCAATTCATTTTATGGATGAGAAGGTTTTCAAAGAAGTTAATGGAAGTTCTTGGTGCGTGGGTGAGTCGTAAACTTCGGTGATGATCATGGTGAGTTTCGGACAAGCCATCCAAAGACTTCTTTAACAAGACGGCTAAGCATTACGAGGTATGTCGAATGCAGAGTTGTCACATTTACCTCGATGAGATTATAGAAGGCAAGACCTATTTAAAGGTCTTGATCGAGGGTTATAGCGGAGATTTGATTGCGGACAACGGGCAATTGACATCAGAACCCTCACTTTTATGAGGGCGAAATTTTGTCTTATGCCTCAAATTTTGCCGCAAAAGGATTTCGATAGGTGGGAGGAATTGCTTCGTGCTTTTCCCCGATTTCGCGAAGAGAGAAGAATCTTTGGATATATCGGATCTGGCGTCTGATGCGTGAAGGCTAACTATAACAAGGATCATACACTAGGTAACCTACGTAGCCTTTTGGAGCCGGGGAATATTCTAAAGCGGTAAGAGGCTAGAAAAAGAAAGGAAAAGAAAAATATTGTCATAGCAGTGACAAAGGATGGCATCCCTACTTCCTCCCAAGTGTCAGAGAATGCGACACTGATATTTATTGACATCCGAGGGATAAACAAGGTATGGGATTGCAAGAAATACACAGATCTATTTACAAGGATAGCTACCATGGCGGATGCCAAAGTTTATCACTTGGTCATTATCATGCGCTCGATGAATTTGCCCAATTGCTTGTTGATCGGGGAAGCAAATTCAGGGCGGTGGCTACCTATCTTTAGGTTCCTATGAAGAAATGGGATGGGTGAGCAAAAGAAGGGTGAAAGAACATCAGTACTTTATTAGTCATATGTGCATTAACAGGAGTGATGTTCGTGTAGCACTTTGCAACCAGGAGTTGGAGCTTCACCTATATCCACGGCAAGGCTCCTAAGTCAACACCATTGCCTCCAATGCCGCTTCTTGGGTAATGAGGATGCCGCGAGAAGATAAAAAGAAATATCGGACTCTTTTTACGGGCAAACCAAGATTCAAATGGGCGGCAATGGAAGGAGATCTTGTATTGAAATGCCGGTGAAAACCTCCTATGCCTACCATATTGTTGAGCAGTGGTGCCGGTGATGGTTGTGTTCTACGGATTTCTTTTTTAGGGGACTGACTTCGTGTTGCTCTTATGCAAGCAAAAAGAGCGTGGCTTTCGAAAGTTCGGGTAAAGTGTGCGTTTCTGAGGGCGTTCTTTGAAACGCTTGATAAGATGGCCAATCAAGTGCCGATGGGTTTGAGGACGAGCGAAGCGAGAGAATGTTGACCACGATCCGGCTCAACCCGACATCGGTATCACCCAAAACACGGATCTATCAAAGTTGGGTTCCATTTTGGAAAACCTCGATGCTAAGTCCTACGAAGAGAGAATGCAAGAAACAAAGCGCTTGCTTGAAGAGACGGAAAAAGGTATAGAAGCCCCTGGAGCCCACATTCCAAAAATTGCATGCACTTAATGAGAAGCTTGATGGGTACATGCCTTTCTTTGACAAGGCGAACATAAGTTTGAATACGTGGGCGTAGAACACATGGAAACAGACCCCAAAGCACATGGAAGGACCAACAACACATGGTCATTGACCAAGATGAGGTTCTTGGGTCACAGGAGCATCGTGTATTACAACAAGAAGCGAGAAGCTCTATCATCCACCTCGAGAATGCTACTGGCTGCGAACTCTTGCAAAACGAACTTATAGGCGGGGGCGGTCGATTGGGCGGTGAAGAATGGGAACTGATTCACATCTGCGGCGATCCAAAG
Source organism: Isoetes taiwanensis (assembly GCA_021234155.1). Lineage (NCBI taxonomy): Eukaryota > Viridiplantae > Streptophyta > Lycopodiopsida > Isoetales > Isoetaceae > Isoetes > Isoetes taiwanensis. Next base: position 519,583 of record JAJEKV010000105.1, on the reverse strand, counting down.
CGCCATGGGTGTTGATTCGAGGTCCGCAGTTATATTGAGATGGACACAACACAAGCTATGGAATTGGGTAGAGAGCATGTCCATCGCATGGCCAATGAAATGGGTGTGATACGATCAAGTATCGAAACACAATCAGAATAATTATCTCCTTCAATCAGTAATTATGTTGTATATTACTTCCTTCAATGAAAACTTTTGTTTGAAAACTTTGGTTTTGTCTTTACCCATATCTTTTACCATATGTTAAATGCTAAAATAATCGCGACCAGCGATCCTACGTAACAATTACATGGCTTTAAATCTTGAATTTTGTGTGATATCCTTGCTCCTCGGTACCTTCTTTTAACACAATGCTCTCATATGGTTTTAATAAAGGCACATTCTTTTCGTCTCCTTTCAGCTGCGAAACATCGGCGTTAAGCGCTTCTTGCGAGAAGTTTTGACACTCCTCCTACTACGTTATACTCGCGGTGAACCTTTGCATTAGCAATAAAACTATATTTCGAATAAGACTGAAGCATTTGCGAGAATTTGTGCAAAAAAAGCGCCAACTTTTACTCAATTGGTAGTAGTTTTTTGCACTATATGGCAACCAGCTAACCTATTTCATGCTAAAGCGAGAATTCCAAATTTCTCTAATTAATGAATTAAGTGTCATTGGTCGAGATTGTATGTGGGTCGATTTGACCTAAAGTCGACCATGATTTCTTTTCTTCTTTGGTTCTTGTGTATTCTTTTCGGGGATTTTGCGGGGATAGCGCATCTGCAGTTTTGTTCTAAGTTTGCCCATGAGCGGAGATTCTATGTGGGTCGATTCTGACCTAGAATCGATCATGATTTCTTTTCTTCTTTGGTTCTTGTGTATTCTTTCGGGGATTTTTGAACTGCAAACAGAGAAACGATGCCTTGCAAAAAGCAGAAAGATTCAAGACTAAAAACGGTAAGATGCTTTGACTTTATAGAAGTGATGCGATTTTTCTGATTTCCTAGATGAAAAGATGATGAAATTTGGACCTTGGCGGGGCTCGAGAAAGATTTAATCTTGCGAAAATCCGAAAGTAGATGTAAAATTATCTTTTCGATGATGGGTCTGTTAGGGATTGTGCCATTGTGCTCAAATCAGAAAAGGCGATTAAAGCGGGAACAAGAAGCCGATCTTTGATTTTGTTGATATCTTGATATTGCTAATTGCTAAAGGGCATTTTAAAGGTTAGCAATGGAAATTGTTTTTGCGTACCTTAAATTGGAAGGAAAGAATCTTCAACAACTCCATGCCGAGTATGCGCTTGACAATCCATTGTTAATATTATTTACCTCGTAATCAGAGGCTAATTGGAAAAAAAAATAAGCTAAAGGGATGCACGGACACGAAACTAGTAGAATCATCGGTTTTCCATTTTCGGTTCCATACTGTATTCTTTTTATATTTGCCCTCTTGAAATAAACAAAGGTTCTTTTGCGGTTGCTAATTCTCACTCCAATTTTAGACCCAACTTCTGTTTTTGCGACCATTAACAGATAATTGAAAAGCTGAAACTTGGATTAAAAGAGCCTTGGCGGAGCTTGATATTTGAGTCTTTGATACCATGGAGGCTTTCCGGCCAAGCAGAATGGTTTTAGCAATCCCCAAAGGATCAATCGAATTACTACTTGCCCGATGTGTTTCCCCGAGCCCCGTGTTTTTCTAGTAGCGGCCCCGCTTTTACGAACCCTTGCTAGCATGGCGACAAGTGGCAAGCGTCGGCAAGGCGGTGATTTACGCGAAGCTCGAAACTAGCAGCTTCTACTGCATCCAATCCGGTGGCTAAGCCACGAAGGTGCTCAGCCTATATTAGGGGTGCTGACACTTTTACTTAATGGTATTTAAAAGTATATCCATTTTATTTCAATGGTTATTTAACCCCATACGGTCTTTCTCCAACCATTTACCCATTGCTATTTTCCTTACATTATTTTCATAATGCACCAAGGCATTATTTCTCGAGAACCATGTTTGAAATAGGCTTAGGAATACTATCCTAATTGCTCCTGCAATGGTCCATTGTGTTTCTAGTGTCAGCATTAACAAACCCTTATGCATGGTAATAAAACTTACTTGTGTTCTATATAAGTAGTGATATGGCTATTGTTCTGTTATGTAATGCAGAATGGTAGAGGATTATTATCTAAAGAAACAGTATGGTTTTATTGGCTAACATGTAGGTAGTTGTTGCAGGCATAGGCTACAAATTGATGTCATGTAGTCTATATAATATAATGATTGAGACAGTTTGATTAAATTATTTTGTTAGCGCCACAAACTTAAATCCATATCATTGCCATGAACAACATATTCACGTGTCTATTTAATACAAAATCAGTGTTTGGAATTGAAAGCATTAATAGAGCAACATCTCAAACAAATGATTTGAACCCAAACGATGTTAACTCCAATGTGCATATTTAAGTCAAAAAGCTTTGTTTGTCATTTCTCTTTCAGTCACCTTAAATGGTTGAGGTTGAGACATTGAGTTGAATAAAATATTGTATCAATGTTGACGTATGGAATAACGTGATAGGACTCTGGCCCTTTTCGGAACTAGAATAATATTTTAGGGATCACGGATGAAATTCTTGTTCACTTCACCCTCAGGTCACGGAGGGCAATCCTCCGTGCGCAGCACCTTGTTTTACTTGCTCCATAGCGATCTCAAATTTTCCTTCCTATCTAATGCAGTGTCTATTTCTGTTCTCCTCTAATTTGTTCCTTAACAATTATGAGCATGTGACACGTTGCATTGATAACATTGATTTCAGATTTCTGACGTATTTATGAGCATTTATGGTGGAGGAAGAACATTATCAAAAGACGACACGTGTGAACTTATTGATTGCAGGGCATTAATGTGTGTTCAGAAGCATTTATGAGCATTTATGGCGGAGGAAGAACAGGGGCACGCCTCATGACGAGCTATAGCGGCATAGCCATTTATCTACGCAATTCATGTAAAACATATGTAGACATGGCGGAAGAGATCTGGCCTTTTTCTCCCTCTTGCATCTCCTGCACGCAACAAATCTTGCTCTAATCTGAATTATCCTTTAAAAAATTCATTCAAATGCTTTAAAACCTGGCTGTAGATTATAAATTGCTCAAAAAAATGCTCCCGGTTTCTCGAAACAAACAATCAATCGAAAAAACAGAATGAAATCAGCCAGAGATGAAGGTTTTTGAGAAATAAGTTGTGCAGAGGTTGCAAAGCAGGGAAGAAATCAAAGAGAAATAATGCCGAGATGTTTAAATGCAGAAGCTCACCTGTAAATAAATTGGGCATACGAATTCAGCATTCAAATCCTTGAATTTTCCTTTTTTTGGGTCACAAAATGCCAAGGCAAAGCAAGAAAATTGTTCTCAGATGTGCCCTTTTGATCTTCTTCGGCAGAGAAGAACCATTCCGACAACTCCTGGTAGTGTATGATATCGATGCTAACCTGAAGAAAGTCTCCTGGGTATCAAAAATGTCGCCCCTTCTCTGTTATTTTGTTACCTTCTTAAGCATACTTCCTCAATGTGATTCGCCCACTGTTTGCCTTACCAAGAAACTAAGATCAAATGGAAGTTACAGGCCCAGCTTGGCCGAATTCGATCAGAAATTTGCTCGCTCTCCAGATTGGGCTCTTCAATTACTGTACCAGAGGCAAATTTTTATTGAATCTGTTCCTATCGTAACTCAAGCTGTAGCTTTTTTTTGCTATGACTCGAGCCCTTTTATCTCCAGGTACATTTTGGGACCCATTCTGTAGTTCGGAGTAAGAATGAAGAAAACTAAGGAAAACCTCCCAATGGAGAGGACAGTACTCAGCACCTTCAGCGTTCTCTGCGAAAACTCTTGGTGTAGGTCTGACCAGTAACAGCAAAAAGGCTAAGCAGGCAAGACCAGATTCAAATCTAGCAAACCTTGAAGACTAAAAGTAGATCGAAATCTGCACTAAGAGAACCTGATAAGAAAAAAACTAAGAGCTCTGCCGAAAGAAAAATCACTACCCATTGAGGAATCGGCTGCCTTGAAGAGACATCCCAGCAACCCAAATCTTGACCCTTTGAAGAAATCGGCCTCAAAACATCATAGGTTGAAGGAAACATATGGCGGAGCAGAATATTTCCATGGCTATGGTAGCGCAAAAAAGCCGTATTTCCGGTGCAACTACACAGTAATAATTTTCAGGAAGGTATATTCAGAAGATTATCTCCCACAGTATATTCTTTGAAAAAAGCGTATTCCAAAGATTATTGCAGTAATTCGTAGAATATTTTTGTGAAAAGGCATATTCCAGAGATTCTGTGATATAACCACAATGTGATCCGACGATGGGGGACGGTTAGATCAATATAACTTGCAAGGGCTAGTGGTTACTTTTTGATGGCATTACATTTTGACGTATGTCTGGGTGAGGCAAACTATGGTCTTGCACAACATACTCCTAAACTCGTGCCCCCAACAACTAGCATATAAAACATTAGCTAACATAGGGAACAATTAATTTAAAAGTGTCTAGTTAATGTTTGCAATCGCTCAGACTGGAATAGATTTCGAACATCCATACTTATGTTAGGCCTAACTACTATAATTCAACCAATAGTAAGTCAGTTGGGAAGAGAAATGTTCGCGGAGGCCAAGGCCGCCGCGATAAATTTCTTGTATATATTAATATCCCTCTTTTTAAAGATAAACAACTAACATGTATTTTTTTTAGAAGATCTAACGTTTGTTTACAATCAGTATCTTTTGTTAACTTAGCAAGCTCAGTCTCTTGAATCCTAGCATGTCCACATTGCACTTTACGCCCACTAATAGATTGCTTTGCTTCTATTTTGATTGCTTTGTCACCAGCTCATACATATGTTTTGGTTGCCTTTGATTGCAAATAAGCATTTAAGCGGCTTGTATATTCCTGAAGATGAAGCTATGGGCTTTGAAGGCAAATATGACATTCGGACCCTCCTTTTGGAATAGTAAATTTTCCCTTCTACGAAGGCTGAAAATTATAAAAGGTTACATTCCTCCTATTTTTGTTTGCATAAACTCGACATATAATAAGGCTTAAGCCAAATTTATTTTTTCTTCAATATATAGCACAATAACAAGGGGTTCCAGGGGGATTTGAGATGGATGCCTAAATTGAGAAATTCAGACCATAGACTAGAGAATAATTTACTAATCAAATATTTCTTATTAGCTATAATGGCTTTAGCTAAACTTGCCCAAAACTAATCCCAAAACTTTCTGTGATTTAGCTAAACATTATAAATTTTTCTTCTCATACTTTCTAGCATTTAGCAAAACTAACCCAAAAATCATCCCAAAAACCGTTGTCTTGTGGGCACGAAAAACTTTAAGCAAATGCGTTTTCCCAATTGTTTCCATTTTCTTTATATTATTAAAAAGAAAAAAAAAAAAGAAAACATAGATTCAATACATAAAATAAGTACGTTAGTTTTCTGTTTGCATTGGTTAAAGCATTCTAATTAAGATATCAAATTATTTTGGTAGAGATTCGAGTCTCCATATCTCAAACTCTAAAATCTTAGGCGAACCCATATAGAAATGAGTTTTGATATTTCATATTCTAAAACCTTAGGAGAACCTGTATTCCATATTTCAAAATCATAGGCTCCCCTAGCTATAAATGATCATAATCTAAACAAGAATCGAAAAAGAGGCACCTAGAAACCCCAACATATGATCTGGACCATATGATGGACAGATCCGACGATTGAGGTAGTCCAGGGTGCACCTCATTTAAAATATGTAGCGTAATAACAGGGGGTTTCAAGGGGATTTGATATGGATGCATAAATTACTATCCTTGAGACCATAGACCATTACCCCCAAAACAATTGAATAAGTTATTGTTAAAAAGAAAGAAAACAAGGTGCTGCGCACGGAGGGTTGCCCTCCATGGCCAGAGGGTATTTTTGCACAATCATACCTATTCCATCGCAAAGCACGGGCTTGAAGTCTGTCCAGATGTGGTCGAGCGGCGTCGCGGAGCGCATGGCGGCTTTGACTTGTTGGACATGGCCGGGCAACACGGCTTGCAAGGCCGCGATGATGCTGCTTTGTCGCAGGGCATCTATGTTGAAATCTCCCACGAGGATAGTCCTGGCGGTTTTTGTTGCGGCATTGGCTCCGGGTGTGGATTGCGATGTTGCACTCTCGGCAATCACTCTGATATTATCGAGGAATTGTTGCATGTTCCCATCGTGATGCCTGTATATGTTTGTTGTGTGCATGACGGTTCCCGTGGTGCGGTCTCGGAATGTGGCGAGGATGGCTGTGACCGAAACAAAACAAAAAGACTAAATATTGTTGCACATCAAATGTATTTTTTGTTGTAGATCCTGCCTCTAGCCAAAGCTTCTAGCATAAGACTCACAGTAAAAGAGAAAAAGTCGATTATGGCCATTATAATTCGGGCTTCTAAAGATCTGTAGAATGCAGCCATTCAATAAAGCTTTGCAATAGATTTTCAAAAAACACAAAAATGGGCAAGTATGGCGACGATCCATAGCCAACTTGGCATCATAGTCAAGCTTCTTACCACCAGATTTATCCACCTTGTCCACCTGATTATCAATAAAATGTAGAAAGAGAGAGAGAGATGCATGCATAGTTGTTCAACAATGTAAAACCAATCCAGCTTTTTACAGTCTCTGGGCGCCCAAGAAAATGTGCCAAAATGATTTTGAATCATTGATGGAGTGTAATAATGATCTGAATTGGCGATGCAGCAAACCCAAGAGCATTCTTCAAATTCTTTGGATTCTGAATCCAAGATGCGGCTGTTCTTGGCCGTAGGGGCAAATTAACAATATTTGAATATACAAGGGCATTTTGGCAATTACCCCAAAATACAAGGGCATTTATAAAATTTTCCCTAATAATAATTGCCCACATACATAATTGATGGACTCGCTATTCAAATAAATTACTATTTACATGTGCATTAGAAATGATTTTCCAATTAGAGAACAGTCTCTTAGCACTGATAAAAGCTCAACTTTCAGATCTTGATATTTTTCAAACCAAGTTGTCCAACATGAGGGCTGTACTGCCCAGTGATAAAATCAAGATCAAGATCAACTAGAAATATCAATATTTCTAACTGAACACAAAACACTTAGAATAGGAATGATCAGGGATGCGTGAACTTGGTGATCTTTCTCATTCAATATTTCAGTTTAAATACATGAGAACACCTTAAGTTTAGCCAAAACAACAGGAGCAGGTAATGCCTCCAATTGCTCCTAACCGAGCTCTCCATAACTTAAGTAACATGCATGATTCAAGCAAACTAAAATAGAAACTTGGCAACCATTAGGATAAACACTTAATTTCAACACCCAGCAGTCAAAAATTGCCTTCCCTTTACTTTACATAGTTCTTTTTACAAAATTTGTTTGAGGGAAGGCATATATACAGAATCGTTGGCTTGGCATGATTCATCTCATCTTTGCATCTAAAGCTTTCTGAAACTTTTCCCATTCATCTTGCAGGCCATTATCATTGATTTTCCCACTCCTGCTGGTTGTTTGATTCTCTTCAATTGGCTGCACCTTTGAACTAGCATGTTCTTTTAATCTTGAGATTGAAGAAGCTGGAAAAATATGAACATTTATGTCTTCTATCATTCAACCAAGTGCATATAAATATCAAAATTATACCTTTCTCTGAACGGTGTGGTAGTTCCTTCTTGGAGCTGAGAAATGAACCAGATGGCATCATTGCAGCTGCCGCCTCTCTTTGTCTTTTACACAGTAGGGCAGCATTATTCTTGATAGAAGCATTGGCTACAATATCACCTTGACAACCATTACTCATATCAGGATTTGTTCTCACTGGAGCTTTCTGTTGGCTTGCCATGCCACACAATTGGTTAACAGAGACAGTCCCATCAGTTTTCCTACCACCGACACCAGCTTGTGTAACCACGTCTATTTTAGAAGTCTTTCAGGGCATATTATGGTGCTGCTTTTCTGATGGCAACAAGTCCCTCTTGCTCTTGGAGTCTTGTTTATCGCTGTGAATTTCGATCTCTTCCATTGTCTGCTCTGCTTCTCTTATATGTTTGCTAACACTTAGCTTCTCTTGGAGCACCTGAGGCCTTGATTTTACTTGAGAAGATGCCTTTGTCACTTGGCTTCCTTGAATTGTTTGCTCTGCTTCTATGATATGTTTGCTAAGTTTCTCTTTGAGCACATGAGGCTTTGATTTTACTTGAAAAGATGGCTTTGCCACTTGGCTTCCTTGACAAGAGATGTCATTGGGCTCCCTTGTCTGAAATTTGCTCATTCATTCTCTCCCCCTTATTTCTAATCTCAACTGACTGAGCATCCAGGGCAACGACACTTCCCTGGAAAACTTTATTATATGGCTTCTTAACAGGCAAAATCAAACCTCTATTATCTGCATCATCCAGCAAAGCTGCCCATGCCAAGTTTGTTTTCAACGTTTTTTCATGACCAATAATCCATAGTGAGAATCTTGCCCGCGTTAGCGAAATGTTCATTCGTCTTAAATCTGCAACAAATCCAATACTACTATTTTGCGACCCAGAAGATCCACGTACAGTAGATAAAAGCAATATATCCACTTCACGGCCTTGGAAACCATCCACAGTGTTAAATTCTATGCTACTTGTAAGACCAGGACCAAGACTTCTGGTGACCTGATCACGCAATAGCATAAGCTGATTCTTATATGGGGTTATTACAGCAATACGCCCTGGCTTGATTTCATCAGGAAACATGTTTCCACAACTTGCAAGCAATCGTCTTACAATATAAAGCAGGCTAACAAGGAAATCATAGCATATTATGCTATATTATGCTCCCTGATTTCTCGTCCTTCAGAAACATTAAAAAACACGTATGGATCAAAATATCTGCAACCAGTACCATCTCAAGCCATAAACATTCATTTTCATATTTCTTTGCAACATAAGTCGAGATAACAAGTCTTAACAAATAGTGAGACACAGGAAATAGTCAGCATAAGCATCATACTGGTGTTTGTGAAAGGATGCTGTCTTGCACCCATTGGCAATATCTTTACCATCTGTCAATTGGCTGTCATAGAAATGTGCTGAAGGGAACCTACAAATTTCTGGATGCATACGATACTGCAGAAAAGGTCATTATGGAGGATGCCTAAGAATACAAACTTAATGCCGAGCACCATATCCTAGATCACACAAAGGCGAAGGGTCAACTGACCTGAATACTGAGCATAGTAACTGGAATTACGCTGAAACCGCTCAAACATACTGCATTCATACGACATTTTGTTTGCTGCATTGGATAAAACTGTTGCTGTGAGCTGCTTTGGATCACCAATCTGTGAAATGAGCAAAGTTATGGTGCTGTTCCTTGAGCTTTGCTACACACATTTCTTCATAGAATATTGCTTGGCAACTCTATAGAGACATGTAATATCATTTAAGCATCGTCATAAATATCAGACTTGCCATTCAACCATGATTCTCCCACAGGTACAACCCTGCATGCACATTGTCACGGGCATCTATCTCAGAGACTTCATGTTATTGCAGCATTGGTACTTGTGTCAATTGTTCTCCCTCAAGTTTGGAAAACAAACTAGAAGCAAAAGCTGTGATTGCGTCCCAGATAATACAATGCAAAATTGGGGAAACTCTTAATCTGCCATTCACCCAACTATATGGGGCAATAATATGGCATTGCAGTGGTTCATCTTCAACTCCTCCAAATCTTGCACTTACAACACTAATGAACAAGACAATCCACTCTGCTTTAATCCATCTATTACTATACAATTTAAGGCATAACCCTAACATTGCGTAAATGAGCTAGCAACTTATGCCATCAACATGATCTCTAGTTTTGAGGCTCAATGCAATAATTACAGGAAGCAGCTTACTCTCTGTTTACTCTCCCTTCAAACCAAATGCATACTTGACTGTCAAGCTTATTGAATGGCCGGGTAAAAGACAATGAATTTAGTAGTAGCATATCTAGGACCGTATGATCAGAAACAACAAGAGGGAGGCTTCCATGTCTAAGAGAGATAGAAATATCAAATATAGGGAGAACCAGTACCATAATACATCTTGCTTGGGTGTCCGAAAGAAGCTGCAAGGGAATTAAGGTAGCTGGCTCCGGTGCTTATAACAAGCTATTAGTTTAGTAACTTTGAATAATCACCACAAACTTGAAACTTAAGATGTAAATACTTGAGCAGCTTCATCAATGACAACAGCATCAAAAAAGCCATTGCACCTAATTTGTTTTTTCTCATTAGCAGACTCCATGCAAATAGAATACACATCTCCTCCACAGCCACTTAGCGTGGTTAGAACTATCTCAGCTTCGCGAATTATTGCTTTCCGAATCTTCTGTTTTTTGTTCTTATCATTCTCAACATTTATTTTTAACTTGACATCATTGCCTACCTGAGAAAAGTTGGAACAGAACTAGCAGAGGCCTAGCCTTTGGCTGTGGGGGTAAATCGCCGAAGCAGTCGCTCCATTGCCGTCATGGCCAACCGACCCATAATCAACGAAATGGAGCCATCGTCCCATTGTTCACCTGCCAAATGGCCCAGAGCATTGCGGACTGGCCCCTCTACTCTTTCCTACATTGGAGCACTCACAATTCATTCTCTACGCTTGCTTGCGTACTCTCAGCATTTTTGTCTCAGTTCATTTTTCTTTGTCCCAGGCAACTCAGCGTACTTCCTACGACGCTTTTCATTTAACCTATCTTTCTTCTCTCTCTTCTCAACACTCATTCCCTCTGTTTTTCATTTGCCCATCACAACACAGGCTCACCCTTCGATGTATCGTAGGGAAAGTAAATCAATCAACCTGCTTCAGTAGGCAAGGTTTATCCCGAAAAGATATCTATAGCCAAAAGAGCAGATAACAACAACTATTAATCTAGTGAATGTTCTAGCTTTGCTAAATAAAGATCTAAATCCTTTTTATGGTAAAGTGGCATTGTACAAATTCTGCAAATCATCACCTTAAATAGTATGCAAATATCTACATCTAAATAGCAACTCCGCTTAAGCAGTAGCCACTCACAATAACTAGTAAGCTAGCATATATTTTATCTTTCCTAAACAAGCATCTAAGTGTTTTTCACAGCAAAATGGCATTTGGCAAATCATCACCTGGAATAGCACGCAGATAAGTCCCAAGATGTCTGCGCTCTAAGAACGGCTCTCCTTGGACTTCTCTGCCTTGCAAAAAACCACAAGGGCAATAATGTGTTAAAATGGGAATCACAACAAAGTGGCACTGTAAAAATTCTGTAAATCATACACTGGCGGAGTCTTGGTACATCATGACGATGAGAAAGCCTTTCCAAATACGTAGCTCAATACAGAATAAAACTCTCGGGCTACAGGGAGACAATCAAAAGGAATGTGTGCCATAGATGCATTATCAGCACTAGCCTATGCAGCTTTTCTCCTCAGATTGCAAATTATCCTATCTACATAATCTATGTAACCTACCTCAAAGCTGTTAGCATGGTATCCTTCAAGTGCCTCCATTGCTCAACAGTATCATCGCCTTCGATGCCTCAGGCCTGCAACATCACTATGCCACATAGATGGATAATAATTTGGCATACCAAACAAATCTATGTAGCCAAATACAGCAATCTGCCTGTTCTAGCATGAAGCATTTGCTCCATCGCCGCCATGGCCAACTGATCCATAATTATTGAAATGGAGCCATCGTCCCATTGTTCACCTGCCAGATGACCCAGAGCATCGCGGACTGGCCCCTCTACTCTTTCCTACATTGGAGCACTCACAATTCATTCTCTACGCTTGCTTGCGTACTCTCAGCATTTTTGTCTCAGTTCATTTTTCTTTGTCCCAGGCAACTCAGCGTACTTCCTACGACGCTTTTCAGTTAACATATCTTTCTTCTCTCTCTTCTCAACACTCATTCCCTCTGTTTTTCATTTGCCCGTCACAACAAAAGCCCACCCTTCGATATATCGTAGGGAAAGTAAAGCATTCAACCTGCTTCAATAGGCAAGGTTTATCCCGAAAAGATATCTACAGCCATAAGAGCAAATAAGCCAGGCAATGACCAACCACAACAACTATTAATCTAGTGAATGTTCTAGCTTCGCTAAATAAAGATCTAGATCCTTTTTATGGTAAAGTGGCATTGTACAAATTCTGCAAATCATCACCTTAAATAGTATGCAAATATCTACATCTAAATAGCAACTCCACTTAACCAATAGCCACTCACAATAAGTAGTAAGCTAGCATATATTTTATCTTTCCTAAACAAACATCTAAGTGTCTTTCACATCAAAATGGCATTGTTCAAATTTGGCAAATCATCACAGCAAAATGGCATTGTTCAAATTTGGCAGATAAGTCCCAAGATGTCTATGCTCTAAGAAAGGCTCTCCTTGGACTTCTCGCCTTGCAAAAAAAAACCACAAGGGCAACAATGTGTAAAAATGGCAATCACAACAAAGTGGCCTTTGTACAAATTCGCAAATCATATCTTTGGCGAGTCTTGGTACATCATGACGATGAGAAAGCCTATCCAAATCGTAGCTCAATATGAATAAAACTCTCGAGACTCTGAGGGGACTCAAAAGGAATGTGCGCCATAGATGCATTAACAAAGACACTAGCCTATAAGCGCGAATTCATTAATTAGAGAAATTTGGAATTCTCGTTTAGCATGAAATAGGTTAGCGGGTTGCCATATAGTGCAAAAACTACTACCAATTGAGTAAAAGTTGTTTTTTTTGCACAAATTACGCAAATGCTTGGTCTTATTGAAATATAGTTTTCTTGCTAATGCAAAGGTCACTGTGAGTATAAGCGTAGTAGGAGGGAGGTCAAAACTTCTCGCAAGAAGCCTTGACGCGATGTTGTTTATTTGAAAGGAGACGAAAAGAATGTGCCTTTTATTAAAACCATATGAGAGCATTGTGTTAAAAGAAGGTGTAGAGGAGCAAGGATATCACACAAAATTCGGTATTTAAAGCCATGTAATTTACTCTGAGGAGGATGTGAGTCGCGATTATTTTTTAGCATTTAACATATGGTAAAAGATATGGGTAAAGACAAAACCAAAGTTTTGAAACAAAAGTTTTCATTGAAGGAAGTAATATACAACATAATTACTGATTGAAGGAGATAATTATTCGATTGTGTTTTGGATACTTGATCGAGGGTATCACACCCATTTCATTGGCCATGCGATGGACATGCTCTCTACCCAATTCCATAGCTTGTGTTGTGTCCATCTCTGAATAACTTTGTGACCTACGGAATCGAACACCCATGGCGTTTGCGATCTTGTTGCCGGATGTGAATCGGGTTCCCATTCTTCTTCATCCTTGCCTTTGCTCCCGCCTATAAGTTCGTTTTGCGGTAGCTCGCGGCGGTACCATTCGAGGTGGATGATAGAGCTTACGCGCTTCTTCTTGTGTACTGATGCTCCTGTGACCCAAGAACCTCATCTTGGTCAATGACCATGTCTTTGTTGGTGCGCTTCCATGTGCTTTGGGTGCGTTTCCATGTGTTCTACGCCCACGTATTCAAACTTATGTTCTTTGTCCAAGAAAGGCATGTACCCATCAAGCTTCTCATTAAGTGCATGCAATTTTTGGAATGTGGGCTCCGGGGCTTCTATACCTTTTTCCGTCTCTTCAAGCAAGCGCTTTGTTTCTTGCATTCTCTCTTCGTAGGACTTAGCATCGAGGTTTTCCAAAATGGAACCCAACTTTGATAGATCGTGTTTTGGGTGATCTTGATGTCGGGTTGATTTGGATCGGGGTCAACATTCTCTCTTTAATTTCGTCCTCAAACCCATCGGCACTTGGATTGGCCATCTTATCAAGCGTTTCAAAAAGCGCCCTCGGAAGCGGCACACTTTTACGAACTTTCGAAAGCCAGCTCTTTTTGCCTTGCATAAGAGCAACACGAGAAGCCGCCCCAGTAAAAAGAAATCCGAACACAACCATCGGTCAAGACCAATTTGTTCAACAATATGGTAGGCATAGGAGGTTTTCATTTGGCATTTCAATACAAGATCTCCTTCCATTGCCGCCCATTTGAATCTTGGTTTGCACAGAAAAAGAGTCGATATTTCTTTTTTTATCTTATCGTCGGCATCCTCATTACACGATTAAGCGGCATTGGAGGCAATGGTGTTGACTTAGGAGCCTTCTTGGTGTGGATATAGGTGAAGCTCCAACTCACGGTTGCCTGAGGTGCTACGAACATCACTCTGTTAATGCACATATGACTAATAAAAATCTTGATGTTCTTTCACCCTTCTTTTGCTCACCCATCCCATTTCTTCATAGGAACCTAAAGATAGGTAGCCACATGCTGAATTTGCTTCCATTTGAACAAGCAATTGGGCAAATTCCGGCATGATAATGACCAAGTGATAAACTTTGGCATCCGGGTCATGGTAGCTATCCTTGTAAATAGATGCGTGTATTTCTTTGCAATCCCATACCTTGTTTATCCCTCGGATGTCAATAAATATCGGTGTCGCATTCTCTCGACACTTGGGAGGAAGTAGGGATGCCATCCTTTGTCTTTGCTATGACAATATTTTTCTTTTTCCTTTCTTTTTCTAGCCTCTTCGGCTTTTAGAATATTCTGATTGGCTCCAAAAGGCTACGAGGTGGGTTACCTAGTGTATGATCCTTGTTATAGTTAGCCTTCACGCATTACTTTCATTTCCATTGTCGATATATCCAAAGTATTCTGCGTTGATTGAAATCGGGGAAAAGCACGAAGCAATTCCTCCCAGCTATCGAAATCCTTTTGCGGCAAATTTGAGGCATAAGACAAAATTTCGCCCTCATAAAAGTGAGGGTTCGATGTCAATTGCCCGTTATGCGCAATCAAATCTCCGCTATAACTTTGTTGCACCTTTAAATAGGTCTTGCCTTCTATAATCTCATCGAAAGCATTTGTGACAAACTGCATCCGACATACCTCGTAATAACCGAGGCCGAGGGTCTTGTTAAAGAAGTCTTTGGATGGCTTGTCCGGAAACTCACCATGATCGTCGCGAGTTTACGACTCACCCCTGAAACCAGCAACTTCCATTAACTTCTTGAAAACCTTCTCATCCATAAAAAATGAATTGCTTTTCATCCTTAAGCTCCCGCACTTTCAAGGTAGTGGATTTGCAATTTCATGGAAATCCTACTTGAAGCAATTTCAAGGTCATCAAGATCGGCGACCCTTGAACTTGGCGAGTAGAAAACAAATAAATACCTTCCAAGCTGAAGTTTTATTTGTCCCTATAGGTCCTTGTGGAGGGCAACCATAAGCCTTGTCTTTGATGGCGAAGTTGTTGCGGTTTTCAATCGGTGGCTCTCTGTACCTGCGGTGTTTGCAATTACTTCATTGCATTGAATACTCAACTCTATATATTCCTTGTGCGTAAGATTTCCGATTCAAAGCACCCTCGATCTTCTTCTAGCATATACTTTGGCAAATTCGTTCTTTGCTTTCGAACTTCGCCCGACGGCCAGAACACGAGGAGTTGTGCGGCACAAAATCCGCGTGGTTGCCGAAATAATATAAAATTTCTTGCCCTTCAAATCTTACGGATTGCTCCATGTCACCCTCCTCTGAAAGATAGACAAGCCGTCGAGGTCAAATCTACATAACGAGTGTCCAAAGATAAAGAATTAGTTACGGTAATAGGGTCAAAGCAGACGGCGTCGCCGAGGGGTGAGGACCTCTGTCGGGTATGTCTTGAAGCTTTTAACCAGAGTTTGAACATGATCATTTGACCGCATTGCATTGTGTCAAGTTTCTTTGGTCTTGGAGTTCACAATCAAAAATAGAAATCTTTGTAAACCAATTAACCCCTAAAGGGTAGAACCTTTGAGCTGTTCAAGCTTCGAGTGGTTTGCTTTCGCCATCTTGCGTTCCTCTTGGGATTGAACTTCAACTCATTGGAATGGCAGGTGCTTGGGGCCATGTCAATGCTAGTTTAGAGGAGGCATTAAATGGAGGGGGTTTGAGAACTGGCTGGTCGCGGGCTATCCTCACGAGGTGTCAGATTCTTAAGGCTAATTTTGAAAGGAGGGATTTTTTGGGAATAAATCCACCGGATGTATTGCTATCCGGGGCCTTCATAGCAATAGGAAGAGTAGGGTTAACAATCTGGGAGGGGTTTTATCGTGGATTGTGGTTCTTGAGCAATTTCTTTTTGGTCTTTGAGGTCTCTCCCAAAGTAGCAATGGGCTTCACACTCTTTTTCTTGGCCACGGCTCTTAGCCAATTGGTGTCCATCACGGAGGGCATCTTCTCGTCGAACCGCTTTCAAAGGCACGGCTTCGGAGGCTTCTTGTTCGTAGACAAACCATTTTACGCATGTCGAGAACCCGAGCAATATGTCTGTTTCCCTTTATACGACAAAAAGAGATTCATAGGATGGCAACAACCAGCCATAACCCTTAGGCGGCGTCCGGGACGTTTTCCACAATGTTTGGCTTGTTCATTTTCTTTTTGTCATCAAAGGGCGGGTCATAATTGCGCCATTTCAAAATGTACTCAAAGCGCAATGCTTGTGGGTCCTCAATGCTGCATATGATGGCATCTTGCACATTGTTCTTCCGTGCCTTCCCACATTGCCACCACTATGCCAACTTGTTCAAGCGTCCTCGGCTTTTTTCCGGTCCACGAAAGCGAGTACGGGTCCTTTCTGCGATCACCCATAATGTGCGGTATAGCACATGCAATCTCGATACACCATTTCCTTTCATTGGAAGGGTTATATCTCTGGTGGCTCGACATCCGGTCCTCGGAGAGAGCAAGTCTTTGTAAACAAAAGCTTGTAGTGAGTGCACGGTAGGCTGCATAATGTGGTGCAATAAAGAGGTTTAAACTCAGAGAAAGCGGTAGCGATCCCGCTAAGCGGCTAAAATAGAACTCCACATAATCAGCGGCCGCGACTTTGTGTAGCACTTGGCACGGCAAAGAAACATATTGTCGCGAAATATTCGACCTACTACACTAGTCACCGATGAACATCGCAATAAAGAAAAATCTATCTTTCAGCCGCATCACACCGCGATCTTGATGAGCAGCTACACTTTATGAAGACCGCTATCCGGAAATTATAAAACCAATCAAGCAAGACCACGTCGCGATCTTGATGAGCGACTACACTTATGAAGAACGCTATCTAGAAATTATAAAACCTATCGGGCAAAGACCGCCGTCAGCGATCTTGATGAGCTGCTACACTTATGAAGAACGCTATCTAGAAATTATAAAACCTATCAAGCAAAGACCGCGACCGCGATCCCGGCTGAGCATCTATACTTATGAAAACAATAGAAGTTCTAGTAGGCAAGATCGCGGCCGCGATCTTCTGAAAAATGTTAGAAATACCTTCTCGACGGAGTCCTTAGGTGCCATGGGATCGTATTTGGTTCAGTATGAAATATGGGGTTTTGGAGTGGGTGGGGGGCGCTCGGAGGTCGAAGGCTAAAGCGCTGAATGAAATCATGAGTAGAAATTAGTTTTGAAATTTTGGGTTTCAATTTATAGAAACGTGAGCGGAAATTAAATGCAGCCCCTCATGATGGGCGTGAAAAAGCGTGCCGACCATAATGGCGTCGTCCGGCAATAATAATTCGTGACGCGGCCCGCGTTTATTCACGACATTAATGCGGTCGTGCGAATATACGTCGTCGGAAAGCCCGATAACCCGTCTGAAAGGTCTTTATCCCTTAGGCGTCCCGCGTTCAATTTACGGGTCATAATTTAGGACGACACTTTATCCGACCATAAATGCCTCCAAAATATCCAGGTTCTGGGCCGACCCGGCCTACGCAAAATTTGGTCGAGAACAAACCAATTCGAAAGCGGGAAAAGCCAATTCAAATTTCATTGTTTTGCAAGATCTTGGATTGCCCGGAGCTGCGCCTAAGCCGGGCCAAGTTTGGGCAAGGATTTGCTGCAGAATTAAGCATCCATTGAAGGCGTGGTGGCAGGGCGATAATAACTGGGCTTTGGTAAAGCCATACACACTTTCGAATTACGCAAGCGCATTGATCGGGGTTTCTCGAGGTAAAAGGCCCTATACGATGCATATCCCCTCAAGTGAAGCCCGGTATGCGTTATCAACAATGCGAATTTCAATTATAGCGCAACCTCAGGAGTCTACTCGCTTTAACATTCACTATGTATTGCATGGATTGAT
Source organism: Isoetes taiwanensis (assembly GCA_021234155.1). Lineage (NCBI taxonomy): Eukaryota > Viridiplantae > Streptophyta > Lycopodiopsida > Isoetales > Isoetaceae > Isoetes > Isoetes taiwanensis. Next base: position 501,328 of record JAJEKV010000105.1, on the reverse strand, counting down.
AAGATACCTCGATACTTTGTTGCAACTATGTAAAATAGATGTTCTAAGCAAAGCGTGCACTCTGGTGTGTTTATTATACAATGTAAGCGTGTTTCAAATATATACTTTCTTTCTCTATGTGAATGAAACTAAACACGTTTTTATGACACTAAACAATCGTATTAGGTGAGGTAGAATAATGCCGCATTCGTAAGTCTATCGTTTAACTTTGGTGCTCCACGAGATCGCGGTCAGCGATACCTTCAACCATCTACACTTGCTATTGACCAAAGAAAACCCGGATATCGATAACTTAGAGTTGAACCCACTAGCTAGCCTCGAAATTTGATTTGCACGAGTTCTTATTGAAAGCGGCTAGTGTGAATGCTTGCAACTAAGCGATCGCCAGCGTTCTTACCCATGCTTTCGATAAGATCGCAGCGATTGGCGAATGTCGTGACCATTTCTTATTTTTCGGTTCATATTTTTGGTAGTGGTTTATGATCACGGTGTTTTACGCGCTCACTAGGATGTGGCGGCGCTATTCCACGACCTCTTGTTTGGAGGATGGCTGATGTAATTCATTTGTATATCTTTGGGGAAAAAGGTGGCGAAGGAAGAGTCCACAATTTGGCGCCATCACAATTCGGTATCCGGAGGAGGGTATGGTTGTCGTTTCGATTGTGAATGTACGGATGGGGCGATTCATCGCTACCAATTCAATTGGAAATAGAAAAAATGGGTGAAGCTGTGGGGGACTTTTGTGTTGTGGTACAAGAAGGACATTGTTGCTCCACTAGATAGACATGAGGAAGCTTGCACCCCACCAGTCGGATAAAAGGATAGGCCGGGGACGGAGGGAATGAGGGGTTAGCCACTAATGAGGCGACTCATGTGCAAGGGCTTTCTAGAGATGAGTTAGTTGAGAAGGCGTGCACACTCATGCATGAATCTTTGCTACATGGCTTATGCCTATGGTGTTATCGTTTTTGCCGATCCAAACCATCGCGTGGTCGGCGTGAAGTTAGGGGAAGGCTCGATAGCTGCTACTATCATGAACATTTTTCCAATGCCCGAAAAAAAGATCTCTATCAAACTGCCGGGTGTGCGAGAAATGCCCCAAGCGCATGACCTTGTGAGATGGCCCATAGCCCTCGTGCTCGTTGATAACATTCAGTTTCTACTCTTGTGGTTGCGGTGAAGGAGAAGGATGTGGAGAATGAACCTTACTCCATTAGACCCGAAGTTGGCATCACCAAAAAGAGACCCACAAAGATGGTCAATGGAGACCCGTAACACGCCCAGCCTGAGACTAAATGTGAAAGAAAAACTAGTGCTGAGGCTATTCTAGACTTCGGTCATCCTTTGTCTTTGCATGAAACGATCTTTGTGCAAATTTTGTTGGATTAATAAAAAAAAACAATTCCTTGCAAGGATGTAAGCTCAACACAATGATTTACTTGTACTTTCAATCTAGCAATATTAAATCAATAAAACATCTTCAAGTACAAAAGCATCTAGTATCAAGAAAGCCAAGTTATGGTCATTCATTCCTTGATATGCTCAAAATCATTTCATCACTTTTACTCAAAGCAATGAGTACTTCCTAAGCCCAAACTATAGATCATCATCATCGAGAGCTCCGCACACCTCAAACCCGGCACCCCATTCCTATGTATCTCTTGCTTGCCAGTTACGGCTAGATCTCGATGACTTTAATAGAAACCTCATCTACAAACTTATATCCCACATGCCAACAAAAAGGAATATAGCGTTTTCATCAAGCACATAAAAAGCACATAAAGCATTTTTAAAGCACATAAAGCACTTATATGCATAAAGCACTTTCCGGATTGTATGAATCTTCAACACAGTAAGACCATTACAACCCACTGCCATCGCTTCTCATAGGTTGTTCTTGAAAGTAAAAATATATTCAACGCCATCGCTTCTCATGAATATAAGATGCATATAATATAACCTGGATACACACTAACATCCTCCTTCATGTTATACTTATATGCATTATTTTCCTTTAGATAGCTAAATCTTGTCTCAGCTAGAGATTTTGTAAGCAAATCTGCTAACTGATCTTCAGTCTGATATATACCATATTTACAAGGTCTTTTCTAACAGCCTCCCTGATAAAGTGCATTTCAAGTTCTATATGTTTAGTCCTCTCATGTAGGATTTGGATTCTTTGATAAAGCAATGCGGCTTTGTACTATCACACCAAATGTTGGTAGCCAATGATTGTTCAAATCCCAGTTCTATGATTAACCTTCTCTCCCAAATAATTTCCTTTGAGCATAAAGTAGTAAAGAAAGATATTCGGCCAAAGACTGGACATAGCTATGGCAGTTTGTTTTTGCATTTCCAAGATATAGGGCTCCTCCCAAAGATGACAAGATATCCTGAAGTTGACTTCCTTGTATCTATATCTCCTCCCCAATCCATCACAAAACCCTTCTAATTCCAAGTTATTAGTTTTGTATGCAACTCCTTCTTCGGGCCATTACCTTTTAAATATCTTAAAACTCGTTTTTTCTTTGCGGTCCAATGTTCTCTGCCGAGGATTAGTGTTGTACACGCTTAACATGTTAACACTATGTGCAATATCGGGGCCTTGTGCAATTGGCCACATATGCTAAACATCCAACCTGGGGATCTGTAAGGTAATTGACTCCATATCTTTTCTCTCACCTTCATTTTGTGGACACATACTTTCACCAACTTACACCTGTGTACAAACAGAGTTTTACATACTTTGCGTCTTGCATGTTAAATCTTTTTCAACATGTCATATATTTGTTTCTTTTGGGTGAGCATTACTATACCCTACGCCCTATTTCCGCCATTTCAACACCAAGAAAATTTTTCAACTCTCCTAAGTCGGTCATTTCAAATCTTTTGTCTCAAAGAAATCTTTACACATATTCAAGCAGGTTGTTCCTTTAGCCACCATTATATTGTCATCAACATATAAGGCTAAGACACCATTCTTCTCCATACTAAAACTTGTAAAGATTACCATCATTATCTAATTTAATAAATTTTTGCTCTCTTAAAAAGCGTCCATGCACTTGTACCATTCTCGGGGGGACTGTTTTCAAACCATACACGCTTCTCCCCGAGCTTCCAAACTTTGTTAGCTCCCGCTCAAATCCACGGGCCCGCTTCATAAATATTTCTTCTTCTAAAGTTGCATTCAAAATGGGTCTTAACATCCATATGATGTACTTCTAAATCACATGCATTTGCAATTGCCGATAACATTCTCACACTATTCATTTTGACTAATGGAGAAAAAAGTTTCATCAAAATCGACCTTTTTACGTGAGAATCCTTGTGCCACCGGTCTAGCCTTGTATCTAGGTGTCTTTCCATCCACACCTATTTTAATTCTGAATAGCCACTTGTTTCCAACAATATTCTTTCCACAAGGAATATCAACAAGTTCATATGTGTTAGTATTGTGAAAAGAATTCATTTCCTCATTCATAGCATTTATCCATTTATCCTTATATCTTTGAATTTAATACATCCTCATATGTACTTGGAATAATTGGATCTAGATGAGTCGGGATCTCAAAAATACTATCTAGCTCTCCTTCTATATCTTGAAGTCTTTTACTCTTACCTCGAAGTTGTTCTACCATGAATTGATGGATCAACCTTGATATTTGCTTGCTGCAACCTTTCTACTTCAATTGATTCTTTTTTTTCTCGATGGTATGACAAAGCCTTTGGTTGATGACTCTCGATGGCTCGGTGAAACACCTTGATTTTTGGACTTGTGTTTCTTCCGAGTCACCTACTTCTTCATTGGTGTTCTCCTCAGCTTACGCATTTATATTCTTAAGGTCATCTGAGAGCATCATCATCATAATCAACCACTTTAGTACTTGACCTATTATTTTTCGGCATTATCAACATTCGTTATGTTCTCAATAACTTCCTTTTGCTTGTTTTCCTTTATCAGAACTTTATACACTTGTGTTTCATCAAATGTAACATCCCTACTCACCACTACTCCTCTTGTGCTTGGATTATATAATCTGAGGCTTTGGATTGTTTATCATACCCAACAAGGTAGGTAATCATGGCCACATCATCCGGTTTCCTCCTCGGTTCTTGGAATGTGTGTGTAGGCCAAGCATCCATACAATCTTAGCCTACTATAATCCGGTGTCTTCCTGACCAAAGCATATCGAGAATTGCACCTTGTATGCTCATGAAGGTAGGCTATTTTGAATCATGGCGGCAGCTTTTGTGCGGCCTCTTCCCATAGGAAATTTGGAAGCCACGAAAATTTCAACATACTTCTTCAAACATCAAGCAAGGTTTCATTTCTTTCTTTCTGCAATCCCATTACGTTGAGGCGTGTATCCGCAAGTAAGTTGTCTTTTTATTCCTTTCATTTTGCAATATTGTTTAAATTCCCCGACAAAAATTCTCCACCTCTGTCCCGGACCTCAAGCATTTGATCTTCCCGCCGGTTTGAGTCTCAACTTCATTTACATATTGTTTGAACACTTCCATTGCCTTATGTTTTGTTCTCAAACAATAAATGTGAGTATGTCTACTAAAATCATCAATCGTGGTCATGAAATATCTTTTTTCCGTGATAAGCTTTGTTACATTCTATAGGTCCACATAAATCAAGATGTACAAGATCTAATAACCCTTGTGCCTTTTGTTGACCTTTTGAAAGCTAATCTACTATGTTTGCCAAGAGCACATCCAGACATACAGCTTTTTCCGGTTTCATTCAAGTCCGCTTCAATAAATCCTTTTTGCATAAAAGCTCAATAGTTTTTGAATTTACATGACCAAATCTTCCATGCCATGTATCAACTGATGGCATGGTTATAAGATTAAGACAAGTTGGTTCACAATGTATAGCTTCAAGTCCAAATAGATTTCCAATCTTTTTCCAATAAACTTCACTTTATTTCCAAGTAACACATTACATTGCAATCTCTCAAACACAACCTTATAACCAAGGTCTACCAATTGAGCAATAGAAATTAAGTTTCTAACAAGTCCAGTATACACAAAACTTTTCTTAACACAACCTTCTTTTCCTTGCAAATCAAATAACTCGAGCATCCCACTATCTTTAATTTGCTTGAGTTCTCCATTCCCAAACCGAACATGTCCATCGGCTTCACCCTTACAATTTTTCAATAGCCTTGAGTCGGACGCTTTTCGATTTTTCAGCTCACGAATCTAAAATGAGAACACCCTTGTCATGACATTTTTCCTTTGAAAAAAAATAATTATTTGAGATGTTTACCTCAATATCTTCATCCGACTCTTCCTCCTCGGATTCTTTAACCATATTTAAGCTTGATTTTGTTTCTTCCTCCTCTGTTTTTATTCTCAGAATATTTCTTATCTTGTGCTTTATTTCTTTTTGGACTAGGGCACTTATTTGCCATATGACCCTTCCCTTCACAATTATAGCATACTATTTCTCTGTCTATCTTAGGGCCGGTTTCTCTTCAAATGTCCATAAGCTGTTACATTTAAAACAGGGACCTAACTTTCCTTTATCAAATAATTTCTTACCTCTTTTGCCAAAGATATAGAATTTACTTCTTCATCATCATCGCATCCTTCCCTTGCTCAAACTCATGCAGAATCATTTTGATAGCATGCTCCTTTGACACGGCAACATTTCTTAAAAGAGTAGCAAGTTGTGAGTTATGAGATCTGACTCTAGAAATGGCAAAGAATTGGTAATCTTCATTCAAGACAACTCCCGCACCCTCAAGGTCAGCAATAATAGACTCAAACTTCTCAAGAAATTCGGTGATGTTGTCTTTTTTTTCATAAAGTTTTAATCTTCTCACCTGTTTTTTCCAGCACATCAATTTGAGAGGATGATTTAACCTCAAAGTTATCAATCATATACTTCCACATGTCTGGCGGAGATTTACCTCTTAATTTTAACTTTATCACAGGTTCAACCTTGTTACTAATTATTGATTGTGCTTCCATAATTTTCGTTTTCTCTTTCTCAAGACTTGTCCCTCTAGTACTTGTACTACCGGTTCCTCTTACATCTGCGGTTTCGGTTTGTGCACCACCACCGCAGCGGAGAACTAACATCGGCACTACCACTAGTTGCTCCGGCACTTCCACTACTTGCTCCAAGTACCCGTGATATTTGAATCACACAAGTACCATAAGTTCTCAAACTCCAATACTTCCTTTATTCCTTGCTTCCATAACTGGAATCCGCTATCTCCCTTAAACACCTCTATGGAATTAAGGAGATTAGCTCCAAACCGTGTTGACATCCTGCAGTTGGAATTTTATGGCTCTGATACCACTGTTGGATTAATAAAAAAAAAACAATTCCTTGCAAAGATGTAAGCTCAACACAATGATTTACTTGTACTTTCAATCTAGCAATATTAAATCAATAAAACATCTTCAAGTACAAAAGCATCTAGTATCAAGAAAGCCAAGTTATGGTCATTCATTCCTTGATATGCTCAAAATCATTTCATCACTTTTACTCAAAGCAATGAGTACTTCCTAAGCCCAAACTATAGATCATCATCATCGAGAGCTCCGCACACCTCAAACCCGGCACCCCATTCCTATGTATCTCTTGCACGACGGTTACGGCTAGATCTCAGTGACTCAGAATAGAAACCTCATCTACAGCTTATATCCCACATGCCAACAAAAGGAATATAGCGTTTTCATCAAGCACATAAAGCACTTAAAGCACATAAAGCACTTATATGCATAAAGCACTCAGTTGTATACTGAATCTTCAACACAGAAGACCATTACAACCCACCCCCAGCCGCTTCTCATAGGTTGTTCTTGAAAGTAAAAATATATTCATTGCCACTGCTTCTCATGAATATAAGATGCATATAATATAACCTGATACACACTAACAAATTTTACATCCCAGGAGATAGCTTGCATGAGAACCTTTTTTGGAACATGAAGTCCTCGGGCGCGACAACTTTTGCATATAACATGCTAGATCTTTGCTCGAAAATGGTGTAGTCCATAAGCCCGATGTTGAATAACAAGCGGTGTGCGTGAAAGCATGGCATAAAGCCTATGGCATTCCATTTCCACTTTTACAAGTGGAAGAAGCTCTTTCAATGACCCACGTAATTGCTTTGAGCCGCGAAATCTTGGGTCTAAAGCCAAGGTCTCATACTTTGGTGGCAATCTTGTGCTATCCATGTTCATAGATGAAACGCAGAGACGATGCCACACCGCCGAAAATTACGAGCGAGGGTAACGAGACAAAATGTTAAGAGGCTACGCCGGTCTTGACTAAGAAGGATATACACCAAGAAGTAGATATTTCCGTTACGGAGATGACGGACAAGCATATTTCTCCTTCGTCATTTAAATGCGCTTTGGAAAGAGAATCATTCGAGGTAGCAATAGCTAAGAGGATAGCATTTTCCAAGTGTAACACACCGTATTGTCATAAAGGAAAAGCTTGCTAAGACCGGAGAGATCCAAACGAAAGAAGGGTACTTGCAATAGGGAGAAAATCACATATGGCGGCCCAGATTTCATGCGAGTGAGCCTTTATGCGGTCCTGGAGAGCTTTGTCGCATAGATCTCCGAAAGCACGCTTTAACCATTATACATGATAAGATGGATCAGAATAAGACCATGGTCCCTCGTCTAGAGAAGCTAGCAAAGTCGTATGGAGGGGTGAACGCCCGAAGGTCGATTGTTACAGTGCTCTCATGCACGGCCATGGTATAGGTGCCTTGGGCCACTTCTCACTTTGGACCTACGGCCCGATGATTCTAATTTTCATGTGGGATCCTTGAATCATACCTTGAAGACTTTGGAGAATAAATCGAGGATAATTGGGGCCATTTGAGAGATCTTGATCGTCCCAGCGAAGCAACCAAAAGCAATTTTAAACACGAGATAACCTTAGGACAAAAAATGATGAATGGCAATAGAAATGATTTTATGCCTCCTATCAAAGGCCCCATGGTAGCAAACAAGTTGCCTAGGAGGCTTTACTTGCAGCTAGATAATTGCTCAGTCGAATAAGAATAGATATCTTTTCTCTTACTTGTCATACTTGGTTTGGTTAGGTGTATTTGATCAAGTGCGGTGGGATTCATGATGGTTGGACACATCCACGATGACATAGATGCCCTATTTGGAAACTACTCTACTCTAATGAGAAGATCAGATGCATTGACTATTCCGGAGCTTATGCAACTCTTGGCGGTGTAGTTCAAAGGCTCCTTCACCTTACCTTGTGACAGAGGTTCGATTGGAAGGAATTCGTGAAAGGATTTATCCCCGATAAGAAGGACCGTTTATGTGGTCACTTGGAACCTCTACTCTTCAAGTTTTGCATGAAGGATGGATGGCCACTAATGTTCTACAAGATGAGGCGGGGGCATAGGGAGTGGCTCCTCTAAAAGGGAATCGAGAATGTGGAAGGAGGATGCCCAAGGTTTACCTATGATTCCGAGAGGGTCACCTAAGGTCCCTATGACCATATGGGAGCTTGAAAGATATAGGTGCATTAAGAGCTTCTATTGCCAAGTACATGATGCCGCTTGGCAGCTATTTCTAGAGTGGCGATAAGTCATGGTCCAAACATATATGAATGAAGTTATTGACTACTTTGGTCCACCTTCTTTGCGAAAGTGCTAGGTGACGTGCGGCCCGATAGAGAGCTGTCATTCAGGATTCCCGCCCAAAGCACTGGGCAAAGTGCATTGGAAGAACCGAAAGAGTGTTTGTGGATGAGCACATTGAAGCATCTCATTATGTAGGGCCTTTCGGGTAGACCCAAGAACCCGGTTGAAATATTGACCCCTACCAAGATGTCAAGAAGGGAATGCTCTTGCTAATCGAGACCACATGATAACCGCGGAGACATGGATGGCTTTTGCCGAACAGGACCCAGTAGAGGACCCTAATCTCCCACATTATGAAGAGGTGTTTGTCTCTTGGTTTGAACCTGTTGCCAGAAAGGGAACCTCATATGCAATGCAGTATAGGGATTGTTGGAGCAAGAATTGGAGACCCAATCCTAATGACCCGCCACGCTACCAACCTTTGAAAACAATAGACTATGGTTGGGCCGTAGAGACCAGGCCATTGTCAGTGGTGATCCCCAGTAGTGTTAGGGCTCGATTTGCAAGAATTAGTGGCTAAAGAAGCTAAGGACGATGATGAGAACTCTTGAGGTATGCAATGCTCTTTTACATAATTACTATATCATTCATAACATGAAAGTTACAATAGACTAGTTATTATTTGTTACGCTCTGCGTTTTCCATCTCAACACAAGAGCTCTTACACTATACAATGCTAAACAGGTGATTCATTCACCTTCAGGATCTGTAGTAGTGATCCCTGATATCTCATAGCTCATTCGCTCAGGAAGCCAAATCAGATGGATCATTACGAATTAATTGACGCTTGGGCAATGAATCTCGGCCCAAAGCTTTTCTTCGCAAGTAGGGATCAAGAAGAAGATGCTTGTCTAGGCAACCAACAAGATCAGAGAGTGGCTCATTGAGCAGATGCTTTTATGGTGAATTGAGGAAGGCAAATAATCCATGTGAGAGGAATGGTAGTGAGATGCTTTTTATAGTGAGGTAGAATTATTGAGGTGAATTATTGGGGTAGACTTCGGCGCCATTATTGCTCGTGTATAAGACCGTTGTATAAATACAAGTATAATACATCTTTCGTATGGATATATGTATGCGTACTAATATGCGTATGTTTCAAAACATGTTTGCTTGACGAATTTAGCTATGATTGAATTCAATGACAGCTTTTGAGAATAAGTGGAGGTGGGATAGCACATCATTACAATATACTCTCGGTTAGGTGCATTGATATTACATCCTTAATCAGAATGCTATTACATCCTTACTTAATTATTAGGTACCCATGTCATTATTACATTATTAGCAGGTGCAGATTCACTCGTCATCAACATCAAAGCTCGTGATGCCATTCAGCTCATAGATCTCGATCGGGGAAGCCCAGTAAATATGGACTTTAACGCGAGTGAGCTTCCGCAAGCACTAGCGGGTCCATCAGCTTTAGATAAGAGCCATGGATCAAGCTTAACGCTATTTCTAGCGCGATTCGCCCGCATCGTTGTAGCTCAAGTAACACTTGAAAGAGCGGATGTGCTCTGGACGAGGCATCGAGGAAGCCATGGAAGATGAATGGCCTCTACCCCCTCGTGAAGCCGTTTTTATAGTGAAGTAAAATTATTGAAGTGAATTATTGGTGTACGATGTAGGGCCATTATTGAGCTTATACGAGTGTCATGTACACGTACAAGTATAACACAAAATTTGTATGTATATGTGTATGTTAATTACCTCATGTTTGTTGGGGTCGAGTACTAGGTGAAAGTATTCGTGCTTGAGCAAATAAGGTGTGCTCAAAATTCTCAAAATTGCGTTATTTTATCCAATTAATGAAATCATGCTTCTATGCAGATTGCAAATAATCCTATCTACATAATCTATGCAACCTACCTCAAAGCTGTTAGCATGATATCCTTCAAGTGCCTCCACTGCTCAACAGTATCATCGCCTTCGATGCCTCAGGCCTGCAACATCACCATGAATGACAGCTTCTACACAAAACTAGAAAATAGATGCATGCCACACAGATGGATAATAATTTGGCATACCAAACAAATCTATGCAGCCAAATACAGCAATCTGCCTGTTCTAGCATTGTAGTGTACCACATCTCTACTGTCAAACCGTCTAGGAACGAAACGACCCAAGCACAAAAATCTGGTTAAACGTATTCCATAAATGCATTAACACAATCAACCTATTTTTTTCCAAAGACCCATAATAGTCTGCAGGATTGCGTAGATTATCCCCATTTAAGTTCAACAAAACATATATAGCCATCGCAGGCAAAGCACCCAACCTATTTCTCACCCTATCTTCAAAACACATGTACAGCCATGGCAGGAAATGAAGCAAATAATAGCCATTCACAATAACCGGTAAGCAAGGTCTAAATGTTTTTCATAGCAAAATGGCATTGTACAGATTTGATAAATGATCACCTTAAATAGCATGCAAATAAAATGTCCTTAGAGCAATTTTCCTTGGGCTTCTCTGCCTTGCAAAAACCACAAGGCCAATAATGTGTAAAAAATCTCATTCACAGTAGCTTTCTCAAACAAAAATGTTTTTTCACAACAAAATGGCATTGTACACAGTTGGCAAATCATCACCTGGAATAGCATGTAGATATGCTCCAAGATGTCTACGCCCTAACAATACCTCTCCTTGGATTTCTCTGCCTTGCAAAAACCACAAGGGCAATCTTTGCGTGTGAAAGCGTCACTTGCAAAAGGCGCGGGCATGTATGCCATAAATAAATCAACACCACTAGTGAAAACATCCCCTACGCAGGCTCTCTCCTCAGATGTTTGATTTTCCAAGCATCCATAACAATCTGCAAAATGGTGCAAATTATTCCTATATATCAAACAGTCTTGTTTATGCAATGGTCAAAACCAAAACCATTTAGATTCACCTATTACGCCCATATTATTGGTAGCATAATAGATCTACCAAATCACGTTAACCCCTTCTCTCTCAACTAACCATAATTCCCATCTACATTCAAAAAATGTGCATAGCCAACGTAAGCAATAGCCACCCACAATAAGTAGTAAGCTAGCATATATTTTATCTTTCCTATACAAGCATCTACGTGTTTTTCACAGCAAAATGGCATTGTACAAATTTGGCAAATCATTAGCTGGAATAGCACGCAGATAATTTCCAAGATGTCTATGCTCTAAGAACGGCTCTCCTTGGACTTCTCTGCCTTGCAAAAAAACCACAATGGCAACAATATGTAAAAATGGCAATCACAACAAAATGGCACTGTACAAATCCTGCAAATCATACACTGGCAGAGTCTTGGTACATCATGACGATGAGACAGCCTATCCAAATACATAGCTGAATACAGAACAAAACTCTCGGGCTACAGGGAGACAATGTGGCGAAATTGGATCAAACAAATATAAAAATAATGGAGATGGGCATTGGCCATGGATCGAGAAAATCAGGAAATCGCGCACATTTTCGCCATAGCCTCCGGTTTCCACATTGCCTGACCAGCAACATAATTGACCGCCAGTTTACAGCCGATAAGGGGTTTTTAGCAGTCATTGGCATATTCCAGGCATATACTAGCATATACCTGAAATATGCCATAAACCCCACATAAACAAGGGTTTGCCCCCTTAGGGGCAACCCAAAAAAATATGGTATAATATAAGCACGGTAATTTGTTGGTTGCATTGGTTAAAGAATTCTTATTAAGATATTAAATTATTTTGGTAGAGATTCAAGTCTCCGTATCTCAAATTATCCTTAAGAGGACCTATATTCCATATTTCAAAATCATAGGCACCCCAAGTCATAAATGACCATAATCGAAACAAGAGACACCCAGAAGTCCTAATATATGATCTGGGCCATAAGATGGACAGATCCGACGATTGAGGTAGTCCAGGTGCACTTCGTTTAGAATATGTAGCACAATAACCATTTTTTCTACCTAGGGCAAATGTGACTAAGATCCTCGGTGGAATTTTTGTCATCCAAGGGATGGTCTAAGCTTGCAAACCATCAGAGGTTTGATGGAATCATTTAAGGACCCAACCCCGACGCAGCATGGAAAATCCGCAACCAATACCTATTCCTGCATGTACATGGTTTCTTTATCCAGGTCTCGGACTATATTCCTGTGACGTTCCAAGGGAATATACGCCATAAATACGTATATTCCTGGACCCGTCACCATACAAGTCTACCTAGGTAGCCTTGTATGCCTTGGATAAGTGGCAAGGGGTGCACATACTAAATTGTTTAACTTAGATAACCTTAGGATAAGGCCCATTTCCACATGGCCTTATCCTATTAGGCAACCGCCACACGGCCTCATCTTAGTGGTGCCACGTGGCATCCCACGTGGACCCACACCTATATGAGCTCTAACCCTAACCCTAGACCCTTTTCTCTGACCTAGCACCTGAACCCTCATCCACGTGCCCGAAACCCCGTTTCGAGCACCGTTCGTCATAGTCTGGCCTGGAGCAGCAGCCCCTGGAAGGTGTGTATGATCGTAGAGGGAGCAAGCCTTCGAACCACGTCTAGGAGCATGGAGACGCCAGGGATGGGAGGAAGCGCTTCTGGAGGAGGTAGGTTGAGTAGAGTTCATGTTAGTTCATCTGGAAGTTAGCACTCCAGATGGGTTAGTGATTCGTGTCTAGAGTAGAGCCACCCTAGATCCTTTGTTGAACATCTTGAACCCTAATCAAGGAACCCTAACTGTTAGTTAGGTATGTATGTTTAGGTTAAGATGTTCATATGATATTGATATTGATCATGATGTGATGTATGTGATATTGGTTGATCATGATGCTCCTCTTGTATTGGGAAGGGGGTTAGAGACCTAGGGCCATAGGTAGTATGCTCCTAGTGTAGATCCCTTAGTTCCTATTAGTTGCGGCTGCGGCATAGGAACCCACCGGCTATGGAGGCTATGATGTGACTCAGCACCACATACTTGGGGCTAGAGGCAAGATGGAGGGGTGGATCCCCGCCGAAAGTGGGGGGCTTGGGGGATCCCATAGTGGGCTAGGCTTATGGTCGGTCACTTCGGTGTGGGCCGAGCATGGGTCCGGACACCTCACGGGGCAATGGTGCGCCACGCCTCTCAAGAGTCGCAAGTGTCGGCTTGGCTCTTGTTTTGGGGGTTCACGTGGGTATGAATCATGTGTCGTCCACGATTCTCTAGCCGCCTGTGGAGCCTCTAGACCCCAGGAAGGGGAGATGCAACCCTTCCTACCTCGCCGGGACCGGGGAGATGCAACCGAGTAGTCCCAGATGGGTGATGCCATGGGATTGCATATCCAGGAAGGTTAGAGTCATGCCACGACTTGGTCTAGCCCATCCGCAAAGTATGCACGTGAGGGGCGGATGGAGTGGTCAACCCTAGCCATTGTCTTATGCCAGCCCCGCCATTGTTATGACTCGGTCTGCTCTATCTTGAGGCCTATCCAGTCAGTCGACTACCCTATGTGTCAGAGCCATGGGTAGGAGCTCTCATGTTTTATGGTATATAAATATGTTCTTTGCATCTATGGATATGCGGTTGAGCTACCCTCGAGGTAGCATATTGTATTGTATTGCTAGTTCTGACGTGTTTATGCTTCCGCTGTGATAGGAGCCCATAGGGGAAGGGCGCGCAAGACACCTTCGTGTCCCCTTCCCGCACTACGGAGGTCCCATAGTGCGGGATAGACGGAGGGCCTGTGCGGTTGTTGAGCCGGACGGGGGATTTCCTGCCGAGTGTACGGCCGGGCGCCGTATATTAGCAGGGAGCGTCACAATGGTATCAGAGCCATGTTCTTGGTTGACCAAGAACTAGCACTGACCATAACCATGAAAGTAGTCTAACAGGCCTATAGGGGTGTGAAATAAAATTTTCCACCATCGAACCTCGAAAATAGGGAAAAAAAATTTCTCCTAGGTAGTGGGTCCGAAATTAGGTTAAGAAGTGAATGAGTCAAATTCACCTTCTAGTAAAATTGGAGTGAAAATTATGCATCTGTATCAAATTTCACCTAAAATGGGTCGAAGAATCATGCCAATCGGAGACCTGGGTGAAAAATGGCGCAAATCCATAATTAATACTTCAAACTATTAGGAAATTTGAAATTCTAAAGGTATAATACGAATTTTAGTATATGTATTAGAAATTAAACATATATTAATAATAAGGGTACTATGGTGTAATTAATAAAGGGGGCTAATAAGTAGGCCTATTTATGGTAGGAGAATATTCCAGAGACCGTCCTTTTTAAATACCCCTGACACCTCATTTTCCCTCCAACCCTTTCCTCCACCATCTCTCTCTTGCTCAGCCTTACGTCACCCGTTTTCTAGACCGTCAAATATGGCTCGAACCAAACAGACAGCAAGGAAGTACAACGAGCGACCCACGCTCTCGATGGCGCATGTAGCAGCGGGACGACATACGAAGAAAATTCCGGAGCACCTTCGACCTAAGAAGGGGGAAGAGGAGTTTCCCTCCAGCAGCAGCGACGAAACCTATCACGATGCTGAGGAGGAGGCGCCTAGCAGCAGCAGCTCTTCGTCGGCGGGCACCCAGAGAACTGGCGAGTCCCGCCACTTTGGGCCTCACTCGGACACAGAGGTGGAGGAGCAGATTGAGGAGCAGGTTGAAGAGCAGGTTGAAGAGGCGGGCCCTTCAGTGCCCAAGAAGAAGGGCAAGGAGAAGGTTGCAGAGTGGCCGGAAGAGAGGGCTGCGAGGAAGAAGAGGGAGCGCGAGCGGGAGCTGAGGGAGCAGGAAAGAAGGACGAAGAGAAGGAACGACAGGCCTCGCCGGACCGTCGTTATTGAAGAACCTCGTCAAGAGGAGGAAGAAGAGAAGGTAGAAGCAGAGGACGAGGAAGACGAGCGCGCCGGGGAACCCTCAAACCCCGACGCTAGACCACCTTATCCGAAGTGGCCCAAGCCACCCAAGGTGGTTAAGAAGCGGTATACGGGCGAAATAATCGCTCGCTGGGAAGGAGGAGCGCCGTGACGCCGGCCAAAGCTGCATTTCAGGAATACCTCCGTCGGTGGACGAGGTATAATGACTGGTATTGCCGCCAGAACGTCGACCGCTACGTGAAGGGGGGCCGTCCGAGCAAGAACCAGCCCAAGCCGCCGCCGCCACGACCGGAGAAGCCGAAGAAGGTCCATCATGGGCCCAACTCTCCGCACGCCCGTGTTTTCCGGGAGATTAGACACTTTCAACAGTGCACTAATCTCCTGATTAGGAAGGCACCATTCGAGCGGCTCATGCGGGAAGTGATGCAGGAGTTCGTCACCGACTATAGGGTGATGTCGCTCACAACCAGGGTGCTGCAGGTAGCCGCTGAGGCTGAGCTCACCCAGCTCTTCGAGGAATCAAACCTCTGCGCAATCCATGCGAAGAGGGTAACGCTGATGCCCAAGGTTCTATACTTGGCGCGTCGTATCCGCAAGGAATACCCTTGAGGATACAAAATTTTGTATAAATTGATGTAATTGATAAACTTTTCCCTTATAAATATAAAGTTTATTTTGCAAATTGGTATTAGATAAATTGTTCCTTACATTAGATAAAATTTAGGAAAAAATTTAAACAGGAAAAAGCGAACCATGAAATCGGGTCACACCGCCAAGAGGAACCTCTAGCGTGCCGGCGAGAGAGGCATTTTCTTGGCCTCGACCCGGTTTCGCCATTTTGGCCCCAATCCTTGCCCATTTTGCACGAGAAAAATTCCTAGTTAGATTAGAATTGTCCAGTTAGTCATCCTAGCACCTTTAATTTTTCTAAAATCTTTAGTAGAACCCAGAAAAGACCCAAATCGGGTCACACCGCGCAGAAACCACCTGCGTTCGGCACGCAGAGGCAATTTGCGCGCTCTGACCCGGTTTCGGCCATTTTTTTGCTTAGATTAACCAATTTTCATCCAACAAACTGCCATGTAGTGTTTCTTGCTTTGCTTTGCTTAGAATTGCACTTCATGGTAGCTCATTTGGACACCCATGGCCATAGATTTGAAGTCTTCCCCATCAAGAACCCTTGTGCACGGAAACCGAGGCACCCCTAGCCTATAAAAAGGGCCCTCATTTGTCATTTTCTCACCATCAAAACTGCTCTCAGCCCTTTTGGCGATTTTCTAGCCCCTTGCTTATCTTCATCAGCCAATTTTTATACTCATCTCTGCTCAGTGGCGCCCTCAAGCTTTGTTAGATGGTACAATGAGACAAACCACATCCGTGAACTCCCTGTTGAGCAAGCCTTCCATGTCTTTGATCATCTCTTTGATCTCCATGCCACTTTGACTAGAACTCCCTATTATACCGACATTATTTGTCAATATGATCAACAGATCCTGCCCTGGGAATTTAGCTTGCCACCTAGGGGAGGGAAATGGGTTTCCTTAGATTCTCTTACCCAAGCCATAGGTGGGGGATCCAGGGGCAAGAGTAGACTGTGGGATAGAACCAGAAACATGCCAGACTACATGATCTATAAGCATCATAGGCATAGATACCTCTCAGCCCAAGCAGCCTTAGCTTTGTTCATGCGATGCAGGTGATCCAATCAACTGTGGGGAGCCGTCAATCCAACCTCTAGATTTGGCACCTCTCGACACTCTGGAGGGCATGTGATAGACATCCACGAGATCCGCATCTTTTGGAGTACTTAATACTACGGCTCCACATCAGAAACACCTATGTTGCGATCGGGCGAGTGATTATGAAGAGCAAGAGGAGGACAACCCAAGTTGGGAAATGAGGGAGGCAACAAGGATGGAGAGGCGTGATAGCCCGACAAGAGGAAGTATTAAGGCAGATTTCGAACCGCTGTTGGTATCACGGCCCGACCCCGGCCATCATCATCGGCGGTGAGGAGTACATACCGCCACCGACATCCTCAACCTTCCGTGATTGCAAGAAGAAGGTCCGGATCGATGAGCCCTAGGCCTAGTTGCATAAGAACAAGGCGGTGACTTCATCGACTATGATTACCAAGAAATTCCAAGGGAAGTAGCCGGCGACATTCCTACGCCGGAAACTATGTCGTGACATTCAAGCTTACCAATGATAAGGCCGATGTATCAAGAAGAAGAACGATCATCCTAGAAGAGGAATTCGGGGGAGATCCAAAGCGGGTTGTACAAGCCGGGGAAGAGGCCCAAGCTCGGCAGAACCGGTCGCGCTCCAGAGTATCGAGAAGCTTCTAGCAAAGATCAACTTGGAGAATGCAACTACTATGTGGAGACCATGAGGACTGATGGCATTAGATGTCTTCGTGAAGCGGTGAGAGGAGAGGCACGGGGGGAGCGAGGGAATCAAGGGTAAGTCACTCGGGTACTATCTTCCCCGGCTCTTAGCCAAGGGCGGATGGTAGTTTTCCACAAGGAGTTTAGCCCAAGGGGTGAGGAGTCCGTGCCGCTCCTTATAGCACTCTCAGGCTTCGGGAAGCACGCGAGAATAGACATCAAAGTAGATCATGTCATCCTCTTCAAGAGATCCGTAGTCCTTCATGCTCTCGACTTCGCAAGGGGCCACCTCAGGGATGCGCACTTGTCAGTAGTGGCGGCAAGCGCACTAGAACTAAGCACTACAGGATGGCAAGAGCATTGGAGGGAGGATCGGCGGCAAGAATCCTACAGAACATGGGCAAGGGCATAGGATTCAAGAATGTCAAGAACTTCAAGTCTATGAAGCGACATCGTTGATGGAAAACTTGTTTTGTTAATTAATTAAAGCGTATTGTAACTCTCTCTTCAGTATTATCATGTAATTCATGAAATGTATTTTTTATATACTAATTTATGTCTACCATGATCTTGACTTGTAAGTGGAGTTTTCATACGATTTCTTTTGTACCTAACAACAATTCAATTGTAAGTAAGAATGATTAGTGTGTACTTTAAATAACAAACATTGATGATTAATCCTTGCAGCAAGGAACACAGGCTCAGGGTCTCAAGGCCGGCATCACCAGTGGGTACCCAGAAACCTGTTTGGACGTGATCAAGATGACAACAACGGCGAAATGGCGCGGAAGCAATCAACGCCAAGGCTCCGTCGGATGAGGAACCAGATGCATCAGCTGATCCACTGGGCTACCCCATTGATGAATGCCCAAGATCATGCACCTCGCTTCCACCACCACCTCCACCGCTACCTCCAGCAAGGCATCGAGGAAGGTCCATGGGAGGAAAAGGGATAATCGTGGAAATGCCGTGAGACAGAAGAGGAAAAGGAGAAACGGAAGGAGTCCAACACCACCTAGCTCCGGTTCATCGACACTTCAGCCAACCAACATAGTTCTAGTCGGAAAGTGAGTCCGGACACCTACGTAAGAGCTGGGGCAAGGAAGGAAGATGATTATCAAAAAGAAAGTTGACAAAGCTATGAGCAATGTGTGGAAGACTAGGAAGTTGGGTCAGTTCTCGTGGAAGGACAAGGTCGTATGGAGGCGTAAGCCCGGCTTGACGAGATGGAAGAGTTCGGGCAACTCTTATAGCATGAAGGATAAGGATATAGGAAAGTTGCCACAAAGAAACTTGATAGGGGCAGCTAGAACGGGTGGAAAAGGCCACGAAAAGTCCAACAAGCCTGCAAAAACAGCTTGGCAGAGATTCAAACCTTCAAAGAAGGCTTTTTCATACGTAGACATTATGTGCCCAGTTCATACTATGTGCAGATCCAGCCTTTTCTGATTGAACCAGTGGTACCTTGTCAAGAAAGTAAAGTATACAGAGGAATTCCATGCGACTCGAGCTCCATGTTCCTAGAGTCTCGGAAGGCAAGCTGCTTGAAACTTACATTGAGGGACCGAACAACAATATCAAAAAGGCTAGTTAAACAATCAACCCTAAGTCAGTGGGTGAGGCCGAGGATAAAGCCATAAGTTTGGAAGAAGCTCCAAGAACGCCAGTGAGAGACAAATACCTTCAAAGGAAAGTCAACCTGGCAAGCATTAAGGGCAAAGAACAGAGTAAGCAATCAAAGAATCACGCCATCGGAGGCCGCGACAAGGAAGAGCCTGTGGTAAGAACTTGGGGACCGGTAAGCCGCAGTAATGCATCGGGGGCAGCGGTTTAAAGCGTATTCTAGACAGCCGACAAAGAGAAGAGACAGAATGTATTGAGAAGAAGCTATGTTTCAAAGTGCTTCTTCCGGGGCACCGAACACATGATTGCCCATTGTCATGCAGGGCAGCCTTAGCAAGAGCTTATGGATTGGGATTACCGGCTGCTGCATAGATGAAGAAGACGACCCGGCGATGAGGCCCGTGACTTCATAGATGGTGAGTGCCATATCCGTGCAAATATTGAGTCGGGTGATATAGAAAATCACCGACAAAGGATCGCTACCGATGGAATCGGAGATAGCCATCATATGTAGTCCCTCATAGACACAGTAGCTTTCACAACTTAGCCTCTCCTAGGCTGGCTGCCCTAATGAAGAACAAGGTATTGAAGTCTAAGCCAAGGCCGGTTGTTATGGCAAACGGCCTATTCGCACACTAAGGGGAGGAGGATTACATTCGACATAGACCTTAGTGGAAGTAAGTGGCCGATGGGGGCAGAGGTCATGGAGATTGGAAGGTATGACCTTATAGTAGGAATGGAGTTCCTAAAGCCGGTAAAGCCATGATCGATCGCGACCGCAATGAAGTCGCCATGACATGATCGACGGCACCAAATTCATAGTGAGAGGTAAGAAGGCGACTTCTTCTATGCAGTGCATTTCTTTGAAGCAGTTAAGGAAGAGTATAGAAAGAAATAAAGTGGATTACATTTTGAGATTGGAGGCAATTGAGCCCAATAAGTAGGATGGGAACGACCAAAAGGGGAAACAGTTGCCCAAGCCAGTAGCAAGGCTTATTTTGGAATTCAAGGATGTATTCCCGGATGAGATCCGGCAGCTCCCACCTTATAGGGGTGTGGGTGTGAGATCACATTAGCACCGAGATGCTAAGCCTACCAAAGAAGGCACCATACGGGATGAGCACCCGGAGTTGATTGAGCTCAAGAAGCAACTCCAGGAATTGCTTGAGCTTGGTTTTATTAGAGCAAGTGTGTCTCCTTTTGGAGCACCGATACTCTTCGTGAGGAAGAAAGATGGCAGTTTAAGAATGTGCATAGACTATCGCCAGCTCAACAAGCAAACGATAAAGAACAAGTATGCATTGCCAAAGTGGCAGATGATTTGATGGACCAGCTCCAAGGAGCAAAGGTATTTCTAAAATTGACTTAAGGTGGGATACCACCAAATAAGGATAAAGGAAGAAGATATCCATAAGACCGCCTTCAGAAGCGTGGTATGGTCACTTTGAGTTTCTGAGAATGCCCTTTGGATTGTCGAATGCTCCAGCAACTTTTATCGCCTCATGAACGGCGTCTTGTGGGACTTTCTAGATGAGTTTGTCATTGTCTTCTTCGACGACATTCTAGTCTAAAAACAAGTCCATTGAAGATCATAGTCGCATTTGGAGAAGGGTGTTAGAAAAGTTGAGGCGCATCGCTTGTATGGAAAGCTCTCAAATGCCACTTTGCTACTTGAAAGAGTGGAGTACTTGGGGTCATGTCATATCTCGGCGGAAGGATCTCCACCAGACCATGAAAGATCAAGCAAGAGTAGATTGGCCAGCTCCAAAGAATGTGGCGGAAGTAAGAAGCTTTCTAGGTGCGCGATTATTACGTAAAGTTCGTGAAGGACTTCGCTAAGTGGGCGTCCCCTTTGGCCGGACCTCACTAAGAGTGTTAAGGTGAAAGATTGGAGAACACATTGGTTAGAAAATGTCCAAGCTTCATTTGAAAAGCTTAAGGAGGCCTTTTAACAACAGACCAAGGTGCTAGTTCGCGAGATCCGACAAAGGACAAGATAGTAGCAACAGATGCAAGTAGGATAGCAACAGGTGGAGTCCTTATGCAAGAAGGAAGAGTAATAGCTTATGATTCCAAGAAGTTGAACGACACCGAGCAAATGCGCTATCCAACCCATGATCAAGAACTCCTAGCTATTGTCGAGCTCTTCAGTATTTGGAGGCATTATTTGCTTGGGAGGAAGTTTCAGTTAGATCTTTTCATCACCGAGCCTCCAATACATCTTTACCCAACCACTCCTTAATCTAAGGCAAAGGAGGTGGATGGAATTCCTAGAAGAGTATGATTTTGAGATTGCTTATAAGCGGGTAAGTTGAATGTGGTTCTTCGATGCTCTTTCTAGAAGACCCCTTGAGGCGAGAACTCATTGTAATGCTATATCAACTCTTTCGAGTGGGTATGGCAAGAAAATTGAGGAGACATTACCATTTGATGGTGATTTCAAGGAGGTATGGGGAAAGCCTCTCTAGGAGGCTAGAACAGAGATAAGGAACGAGAAGCCTTCAAGCATTATAAGAAGGAAGGCAACTTGTTGTACCATAAACATAAGTTGTGTGTGCCCAATCATCGGGTATAAGGAAGCTAATTCTTCATGACACACACAACAGCCCAATAGCGAGGGCATGCGGGGGTTTATGAAGACCTACTTCAAGATTCAAGTAGCTACTTACGGCCGGGAATGAAGAAGCGAGATAACAAGATATATTAGCGAGTGCGGTTGTGTCCGGCAAACCAAAAGCGGAGCAGCTTGAATTCAGGGAGCCTTGGAACCTCTAGCAAGATCTCGAATGTGAAGTGGGAAGTGGGTAAGTATGGATTTTATCACAGGACTTCCCAAGACTCTTCGGGCAAGGATGCATTGATGGTCGTAGTAGACAAATTATCTAAGATGGCACATTTTGTGCCTTGTAGAACTACCGACACAAAGATTAGATATCGCCAAGCTATTTGTGAAGGAGATTTTAGGCTCCATGGCATGCCTCGGAGATAATATCTGATAGAGATTCCAAGTTTATGAGTGCTTTTGGCGGGGACCTCTTCAGCACCATTCTGACGAAGCTCTCCATGACCACGAGCTTATCATCCCCAAACAGATGGTCGACGGAGAGGACTTAATCGAATCATTGAGGATATGCTTAGAAGCTTTGTGTGGAATAAGCAGTCCAAGTGGGATGAGTACATCCACTTGGTGGAATTCGCCTACAATAGTGCAAGCAAACAGAGTCATCTCGGATGTCTCCTTCGCGTGGTAAATTACGGGTACCGTGCTTAACCCCGGACGCTTGGCACAATCCCGTGTCAAAGGTTGAAGTGTCCGGCCAGATGCTAGGAGATATGCAGCAGTTGGTGGAAGAAGTGAGGGGTTACCTCCTAGCAAGCAAGAAGTCGGGCGTAAGAGTGTAATGGCATGCACGGAGGGACCGTAAGAGAGTTCAAGGAAGGCGATAGTGTGTGGTTGAAGATCAAGGTTAAGCAAGCTAAGCTTCGATTGGAAGTTGCAAGAAGCTTGCCCTCGATGGGCTGGTCCGTTCAAGATTTTGAGAGAGTGGGTTCCCAAGCCTACAAGTTGGATCTTAGGCCCATCTCAAAGTTCACAAGGTCTTTCACGTAAGTTTATTGAAAAGGCACAATCCTAACCCTGATGAGGTCTTGGATACTCCAACTTTGTTGGAAATGACGGAGGAGCAAGTTGAAATCGTGCCTGAGTTACTTCTTGATAAGTCATTCAAGAAGACTAAGAGGTCTCAGTTCCTCCAGTATTTGGTCAAGTGGAAGCACTTGCCCGTGGAAGACGCGACATGGGTATTGAAGCAGGATTTGGAGAAGCAATACCCAGAGTTTATGAAGGAGTTTGATGGGCGAAGTAAATCTCCGACTTGGTGACCAATTTTGCCGTGAGATTAGCTTAGTATGTTTTTAGTTAGCCTCTAGTTCCGCGGATGTATTTTAGCTAGTGGAATACATAGGCCGTAATCTTGGAACATGGGCGATGATGAGATAAGCCTTTAAAGGCGTTCTAGGGCCAACATGCACCAAGAGAATGCGCATGACCAATAGGGTGAGAGAGAGGAAAGGCATGGTGCTTGCATGATGGGACATGGGGTGGGATGCTTCTATGCCACGATGTGGGGTTCGCACACCGGCCATAGGGGGTCATGGTGAAGGTCAAAGTGATCATGTGCGATGATGGGATCGTGAGACGTTCCTCAGCTTAAAACCCTTGGGGCATGATGCACTAGGGGTACTCGTAACCGGTAACTGAAAGTACAAGGTAGCACTTGATCATGGGCGATGATGGGATCATCTTAAATGGTCCTTAAGCTCAAATCGAAAAGGGCCATGATCGAAAGTGCAAGGTATTGGTAACGGGGTGGTCCCCTAAAACCACAAACTTATTAATTAAACTAACGTAATGTGCTCCATGTGCGAGGCAAGTGAGAAGGAGCTTCGAGGTGGGGGCATTACGAGAAGATGGGGAACCATAAATTAGATTATGAACCCTAATAACTCTTATAATAATGTTTTGAATTATTGTAAGAAGTAACCTTGTTAAGGCTATATAATTTTGTATAAGTACAAACATAGCCTAAATTTTGACATTTAACTTTAATAGGAAGTTGATCGTTTAAATTAAACTTAAGTGTATGATCTTATGTTGTTTTGCGTGATAGATAGGTTTCGTCACCTTAGCGCGCAATGCCGAGGACAAACATTGTCCTAAGGGGGGAGAATGTGACGTTCAAGGGAATATACGCCATAAACACAGATATTCCTGGACCCGTCACCATACAAGTCTACCTAGGTAGCCTTGTATGCCTTGGATAAGTGGCAAGGGGTGCACATTTAAGTTAATTGTTTAACTTAGATAACCTTAGGATAAGGCCCATTTCCACATGGCCTTATCCTATTAGGCAACCGCCACACGGCCTCATCTTAGTGGTTGCCACGTGGCATCCAATGGACCCACACCTATATGATCATGAGCTCTAACCCTAACCCTAGACCCTTTTCTCTGACCTAGCACCTGAACCCTCATCCACGTGCCCGAAACCCCGTTTCGAGCACCGTCATCATAGTCCGGCTGGAGCAAGGAGCAGCCCTCCGGAAGGTGTGTATGATCGTAGAGGGAGCAAGCCTTGAACCACGCCTAGGAGCATGGAGACGCCGGGGGATGGGAGGAAGCGCTTCTGGAGGAGGTAGGTTGAGTAGAGTTCATGTTAGTTCATCTGGAAGTTAGCACTCCAGATGGGTTAGTGATTCGTGTCTAGAGTAGAGCCACCCTAGATCCTTTGTTGAACATCTTGAACCCTAATCAAGGAACCCTAGCTGTTAGTTAGGTATGTATGTTTAGGTTAAGATGTTCATATGATATTGATATTGATCATGATGTGATGTATGTGATATTGGTTGATCATGATGCTCCTCTTGTATTGGGAAGGGGTTAGAGACCTAGGGCCATAGGTAGTATGCTCCTAGTGTAGATCCCTTTAGTTCCTATTAGTTGCGGCCGTGTGCATAGGAACCCCTTGGGGCTATGGAGGCTATGATGTGACTCAAAGCACCACATAACGGGGCTAGAGGCAAGATGGAGGGTGGATCCCTCAAAGTGGGGGAGGGGGGATCCCATAGTGGGCTAGGCTTATGGTGGGTCACTGCAGGGTGGGCCGAGCATGGGTCCACACCTCCTGGGGCAATGGTGCCCCCGCCTCTCAAGAGTCGCAAGTGTCAGCTTGGCTCTTGTTTTGGGGGGTTCAGTCGGGTATGAATCGTGTGTCGCCACGATTCTCTAGCCGCCAGTGGAGCCTCTAGACCCAGGGAGGGGAGATGCAACCCTTCCTACCTCGTGTGGAATGGGGAGATGCAACACGAGTAGTCCCGATGGGTGATGCCATGGGATTGCATATCAGGAAGGTTAGAGTCATGCCACGGACTTGGTCTAGCCCATCCGCAAAGTATGCATGAGGGGGCGGATGGAGTGGTCAACCCTAGCCATTGTCTTATGCCAGCCCGGGCCATTGTTATGACTTCGATTGCGCGCTCTATCTTGAGGCCTATCCAATACCGACTACCCTATGTGTAAGAGCCACGGGTAGGAGCTCTCATGTTTTATGGTATATAAATATGTTCTTTGCATCTATGGATATGCGGTTGAGCTACCCTCGAGGTAGCATATTGTATTGTATTGCTAGTTCTGACGTGTTTATGCTTCCAACGTGATAGGAGCCCATAGGGGAAGGGCTGCAAGAAGACACCTTGTCCCCTTCCTGCTCCAGGAGGAGGTCCCATAGTGCGGGATAGATGGAGGGCCTGTGCGGTTGTTGAGCCGGACGGGGGATTTCCTGCCGAGTGTACGGCCGGGCGCCGTATGTTAGCAGGGAGCGTCACAATTCCACATGTCATTCATCCACAAGCTCGGTAAAATCCACACCTACCTGAACTCAGGTTTGGTGGGCTGGGGGGACGGGGAGGGGGAGGGTTATTGCAACTCCATCTCGCCATGATTTATTGCCTAAACTTCTTTATTTTTTCCTCTCTCTATAAAAACTCTGTTCCCCGCTCTCGCGCTTTTTCTTAGCGCCATTGATATCTTCTCCAAGCTCTACCTACACAAGATCTATGAAGTATTCTTTACAAGCTCAGTGGCATTTAAGCATTGTAATCTTTATCATTTGATGTACTCCTAACCTCTTCTTTTCTTGCTTTCATATGGGAATTAGTTCAATCACAATTGAAAATGATCGGGGCTGCTTCAATGTATGTATTTGAAGCTTCATTCACTACAAGAAAACAAGCAATTTAAGTCTGCTTAAAATGAGAAACTTCAAATTTTTCACCTTTCATACAAGAAGTGACGGTATCCGTTGATAAAACTATGTCAGGCATATCGTCACTTGTACTGTCATAAATAGCAGCTATTATAGTGTCATATTTTATGTCATTGTAGTATGCTACAATAGTATCATTTGTAGCATGATTTATGTCCCCTTTTTTTTTCTGAAGGCACGATATTTTTATTTTTATTAATAGTATGTAAATAAATACATTTATTTAAGGCTCCAAAAAGCCAGATACCTAAACCTGTCAGAACACATGCTCATAAAACTCAGGTGTGGAGGTAGTAAACAACACCATTCTAGTGGATCATCCAAAGAAAATATCCCATAATACATGAAGACGATGCCACCTGAAACACCATCCGAGAATACAGTAGAGGTGAAGAAGCAATTTTCCGCGCGTTAACTTGGCCTCAAGCTGCACATGTGCAAAGGGGTACTACTAGGAGACAACTTACTCTTTTCCAGATGTACTAAGAGATACTTTGCCTCACCATCTTCTCCAAGATGCAAATGCCTTCTGGAGGCCTCCCCAAAGGGTGGTCGACTACTTCTACCTCTGCTTTTGATCACCTGATTGGGCATCACCATCATTTTACTCAATCGACCAGCAAACCTGGTGTGACGTCCCCTACTCATATACGGTGCACTCACCGTATACAAACAGGAGTTCATCCCTCATACCAGCTCCACACTGATATATGGCCCTCCACGTATCACTACAACCTTGATGAGTTCCAATTGGGAAGAATGAAGGGGGTCATTTGCCCCTCTCCCCCCTCCCTGGCCGATCTAAACTGGAAGCGTAAAACATACATGTCGTCAAGATACAACATCAACATTACATAACCATCTCGAAGGATGGCACATCTCATATCTGCATAGACAAAGATCAGTATATCAGAATCCTACCCAAGGCTCAGACTCAAGGGGATGACTGACGGCTTGGGTCTCTAGAGGTCATTGAGGCATTTAATTCATGGCAATGGATTTTGGCGGCATAAGAGCATGGCTAAGGGTAGTCCGCTCCATCCAGCCCCTCCCACAGGCACACTTTTGCGAGTAGGTTGAAAAGTGTTGGGACTGACCAGCTCACGGACGATAGCCAAAGGGGCTAGTCCCGGGTTGCATCTCCCCGCCCGATGGGGGTGTAGGGATCACTCCCTCCGAGGAGATCTACATGCCGACTCAAGGTGACTAGAGGGCCACCGCTCTTATTCGACTTGAACCCAATGGAGAGTGACGATCACCCACCTGCAAAATCCAGCTCATGCCTTGCCCACACGCAGGTGGCAAGCCATTGGGGACCTAGTCCACGAGGGGATCCCGTGAGGCTTTACACACCGAGGGATTGTTCTCATGAGTGGGGACATGAACCTCCTTATGAGCCGGTGGCCCCTTCACCCACAACAGGGTGTGGCTCTTGACACGCAGTGCCTAATTTACAAGCAGTGCACTAAAAGAGGCTAGCTAGGAGCATCAACTACTGTGCTTTAGGGTCTCTACCCCCCCCCTTCCCAATACAATGAGTCCACAGAGATACTTCATCATACATATCACGTAAGAACTAAAGAACAAGATCTAATCTAAATCACAGAGTTAGGTTCTTTAGTTAGGGTTCGATATCTAGGGATCTAGATGGCTGCTATGGGCAATTTAATGGGCTAAACCTAGTTATTCAATGACCGGGAGGCGGTTTAGGCTATTAAATTGACAAAATACCTGATCCCTGGCTCGCTCGTCCTCCTGCTCTGAACTCGACCATCCTGCTGAACTGCTAGAATGTGAAGCTAGAAGGGGAAACTGATGAGCTAAACTGCTCAGACAGAGTTTGGAAGGCGGGTTTGGCTCCTGGAGCAAGCAAAACAGAGACCTAGAATGCTATGGACGAAAATAGCAAGTTAGGGTTTCCTTTACCTAAATAGACAAAAGGTTAGGGCTAGGGTTTCCCATTATCCCTTTAAGCATGTGGGATAATTGGGTGTGGCCCACTTGCCTTTATTAACTAGGTGGCATAAAGTGTCCACATGGGTAAGTGTGTACACTTGGATAAATGTGCACATGGGTAAATGTGCACATTAATAAAATGTACACACCTTGCAAGTTGCCCCCTATAGGGTGCTACCTGCTTGGGTACACGTCGGCGTACACGTCAATTGGGATGGCGTGTACGCGTGACGAGGCAGTACAGTATACGTCTTAGGGTATGGTCACATGTACATGTCAATATGAAGGGATAGACGTCAAAATTTCAAAAACTAAGGGTCACATGAGAGTTTTTGACATGAAGAGCTTCATGTCAACGTCTATCCATTCCACGGGCTTCCTCTTCGGCTGAAGGAGTCCATGTTGACATGAAGCCTTTTTATTTTGACACGTTGCAAATCTTGGAATAGATCAACGGTCTAAATTAAGGAAGTTTCTTTGAACGGTTCATAGCTTTTTGACGTGGCATTTCCTTTGAAGATGAACATGCGACCCCAACCTTTTATAAGCATTCAAGTCGACATGAAAGACGTCATGTCAACATCCTCATGTGACCTGGCCCTTATCACCGTATACTGTGCTGGAACGTCACATTCTTCCCACCTTGAAATGATGTTGTCCGCAGCATCGTGGGTCTCCCCACCTTGGAATCTTCCTAACCTGCAACCAACTTGATGCATACAATTTATTACTATTATACTTACACAATTATTAGAATTACCTTAAGGTAATATTAAAACATTATTACGTCATTACATTATCAAGTAACTTATCAATTCGTAATTTCATTAAAACAAGGTACTTATTAGTCTCACTTATCACAACATCAAAATTTAACAGTTTCATATACATTTATCTTTCGAGGTACTCTTCATTCCTTGCAACACATTCCAGCGAAATTTGTGTTGCAAGTCTTCGTAGCTCGACCTCCTTGCCCTCCGGAGCGCTCTATTGGCCTGCAGGTCGACAGTACGTTAGTACCATTTTCATTATTATTAGAATTTTGGTTATAAGGTGACCACCCATATAATTAACCTAATCTCCCGGCGTAGGAAGAGGATGCTTCTTCCATCGTGGCCGTGGAGACAATGCCCTATAATGACTATATGGCACTCATGCCTACACCTTTAGTTGCCCAAGCGTGGAGGATAGGGTCCTTCCCGTATTTGGGGCATGAAGGATAGGGTCCTCCCTGTAGGCATTGACTAGAGGTGCTTTCCTATCAATGCATTCCTAAATGACCTCTTATCTCTCGAGGTCGTCTACTTCCGTGGGACCAGCAGAACCGCGGTCATGCCTACATTGACATTACACCACATCCTAGAGATCACCGTAGTGGTCTCATCATCGGTAACAACGCATGCAACCCATACCTAGCATAGGCTGCATGCGTAGATTAATTTTAACTACACATGAAATTAATCTACACAAATCGACATGCCTGAGCCGATTTCTTCGGAGATGACCTTGTCGTCCCATTGCTCTATAAACTGTG
Source organism: Isoetes taiwanensis (assembly GCA_021234155.1). Taxonomy (NCBI): domain Eukaryota; kingdom Viridiplantae; phylum Streptophyta; class Lycopodiopsida; order Isoetales; family Isoetaceae; genus Isoetes; species Isoetes taiwanensis. Next base: position 471,519 of record JAJEKV010000105.1, on the reverse strand, counting down.
GGTACTGCTTTATTAGATCCTTCTTAAGTACCCATGTCGCGTCTTCCACCGGCAAGTGTTTCCACTTAACCAAATACTGGAGAAACTCTGATCTCCTTGTTTTCTTGAAGGCTTTACCAAGAATCAATTCTGGAACTATTTTCAGCCGCTCTTCTGTTATTTCCAACAACGTTGGAGTGTCCAAGACTTCATCTGGATTTGGAGTATGCTTCTTCAACAAACTCACGTGGAAGACTTTATGAATCTTTAGGTGTGCTGGTAGGTCCAACTTGTAGGATTGATTACCTACTCTCCTGACGATTCTGAAGGGTCCAGCCCACCTTGGAGCAAGCTTCTTACAATTTCCGATGCGGAGCTTCGCCTGCTTTACTTTGATCTTGAGCCACATGTCATCGCCAACTTAGAACTCTCTGACTATCCGATGCTTGTCGGCGATGCTCTTTTGTCGACTTCTTGCTGCAAGAAGATATCCTCGAACCTCTTCCACCAGCTGCTGCATGTCGGCCAACATTTGCTGCGAAACCTCTACTTTTGACACGGGATTGTGCCAAGTGTCTGGAGTTAGACATTGGTAGCCGTAGTTGATCATGAACGGCGACATCTGGGATGATTCCTGCTTGGTGCTATTATAAGCGAACTCAACCAAGTGAATATAGTCTTCCCACATACTTTGCTTGTTCCAGACATAGTTTCGTAGCATATCTTCCAAAATTCTGTTGGTCCATTCCGTTTCCCATCCGTCTGAGGATGATAGGCCATGCTCATGGACAACTTCGTCTGAATCATTGCAAAAAGATCTTGCCAAAAGGCACTCATGAACTTCGGGTCTCTGTCGGAAATGATCTCTCTCGGCATGCCATGGAGCCTGAAGATTTCTTTGGTGAAGAGCTTCGTTGTATCTATAGCTGTGTCAGTGGTCCTGCAAGGCACAAAATGTGCCATTTTCGACAACTTGTCGACCAGAACCATCAAGCCATCTTTCCCTCTTACCGTCCTCGGAAGCCCTGTTATGAAGTCCATACTGATGACCTCCCACTTAGCGTTCGGCACCGCTAATGGTTCCAAGGCTCCTGGAATTCGAAGCTGCTCTGTCTTCGTTTGCTGACACAGCTGGCACTCTCTTTGATGTAGCGAGCTATCTGCTTCTTCATCCCTGGCCAATAATAGCTGTTGCGCACTTTGAAATACGTCTTCATAAATCCTGCGTGGCCAGCTATTGGACTGTTGTGGGTGTCATGGAGAATCAACTTCCTCACTCCTGATGATTCGGGCACACACAACTTGTTCTTATGGTACAAAAGGTTACCTTCCTTCTTAAAATTCTTGAAGGTTTCCTTTTCCTTATCTGTTCTTGCCTCCTTGCACAAGCTTGCCCATACTTCCTTGAAGTCTTCATCTGTTGGCAAGGTTTCTTCGATCTTCTTTCCGAAGTCGCTGGAGAGCGTCGAAATTGCATTGCAATGCACTCTAGTTGTCAGAGGATGCCTTGAAAGCGCATCTGCTACCACATTGAGCTTTCCTGGTTTATAGACTATATCAAAGCCATACTCTTCGAGGAACTCCATCCACCGTCGCTGCCTCAAGTTGAGATGTGGTTGCGTGAACACATATTGGAGGTTCTGATGATCTGTGTCCAACTGGAACTTCCTCCCCAACAGGTAGTGCCTCTAAATTCTTAGTGCTCTGAAAACTGCAAGCAACTCTTGGTCATGGGTCGGGTAGCGCGTTTCGGCGTCGTTCATCTTTCGGGAATCATAGGCTACTACTTGCTCTTCCTGCATGAGCACTGCATCTGTGGCTATCTTACTTGCGTCTGTCGCCACAAGCTTGTCCTTCTCTGGGTCTGGCAGGGTCAAGACGGGGGCGGTTGTCAAGGCTTCCTTCAACAATTCAAACCCTGCTTGGGCTTTCTTGTGCCAATGATCCGCCCAATCCTTCACTTTTTCAGCCCTCGTCAAATTTGTTAGCGGGGCCGTTATCTTTGCGAAGTTCTTCACAAACTTCCTGTAGTACCCTGCTAGGCCAAGAAAGCTTCTGACCTCATGGACATTCTTCGGTGCCGGCCACTGAATGACTGCTTCAATCTTGGCAGAATCTGTCGAAATCCCCTCCGCTGAGATCACATGCCCCAAGTATTCCACCCTCTCTGTTGCGAAGTGGCACTTCGACAACTTAGCATACAACTGGTGCCTCCTTAACTTCTCAAGCACTCTCCTTAGGTGTTGTACGTGTTCTTCCAAGGATCTGCTATATACCAGAATATCGTCAAAGAATACTATCACAAAAGTATCCAAGAACTCCCTGAAGATGTCGTTCCTGAGCCTCATGAACGTTGCTGGGGCATTTGATAAACCAAATGGCATTACCGTGAACTCGTAATGCCCATACCTGGTCCTGAAAGCCGTTTTGTGGACGTCTTCTTCCTTAATCTTGATTTGATGGTACCCCGACCTCAGATCTATTTTGGAGAAAAGCTTCGCCCCTTGGAGCTGATCCATCAAATCGTCCGATCTGGGGAGTGCATACTTATTCTTGATGGTGTGCTTGTTCAGCTGCCTGTAATCTATGCACATCCTCAAGCTGCCATCCTTCTTCTTCACAAAAAGAATGGGTGCCCCAAATGGTGAGACGCTAGGTCTAATGAAGCCTAGGTCGAGCAACTCCCCGCATTTGCTTCTTTAGTTCACGCCTCCTGCGTGCCGTCATTCTCAGATGGAGCCTTGCTCGCCGCCTTCGTTCGGGTTCGAAAAGCTATCTCACACTCGACTCCTCAGAAGGAGGGAGCCGCCGATCTCATCCGGGAAGAGATCGTGGAACTCCGCGGATCAACTTAGCTATCCGCTTGGGCAACTTGTCTGAGCACCTTGTCTTTCTTGCTTTCTTTGTCTCTCGCTCTTCGATCTCAAGTTTGAAGATATATGCTACCGCCCGCTTCTTTATGCACTTGAGCAACCGCTACTAGACATACACCGCATGATGGGAACAACTTCTTTACCTGCGGATCTCAATGATCTTGCAAGCATTTGGAGGGTCACCTTCCGCTTTCCACAATCAATGATGGCCCCTGCTGGTCCAAGGTACTCCATTCCTATAATCAAGTCATACTTCCCGATATCCATTACTGCCCCTATCCGATGTTAATCCCGCGTGTGTCTTATCGCCCACTTGCTAACACTACGGGCCTCGGCTTTGACTTCAACGGTTTGAGCTTCAACATCTCCACCATTCTTGGGGACGCAAAGTTGTGGCTACCTCTCGAGTCTATCAGGACTATGAAAGACTTGGCCTTGGCCTTCCCTACTGTGGAAATTACCTTATACTGATTTTTTGCTTGTTCTGTATCTATGGCAGCAAAAATGTGACACTCACCCTGAATGAAGTCGCGGCTTTCGCTCTCGGGCCGTCGTCGCCGGGACGGGTGTCCCATCCACCCAAATCTGCTAATGCTGCACTCATGACGAAGGGGTAGTAAAGCTGCTTCTCTATGCACTCCGGTCTCTTCTCCTTGGGCATTGCTTGACCGCACTGTTTTGGAGTAGTTTGACCCCTCCTGCTTGTCTTTGAAGGACACCTGCTTCTTCTCCTGCTGCTTCCCATAGTTGCCATTATATGGGCCCGGGCTAGCTGACCTAGGGCTATAGCTTCCTATTGCCTTGCCCTTATCCTGATAGTGTTGTTGTTTAGCCCAATCGCATCTTTGAGGCCCAGTTCCTTGCAAGCTTATCGCCTTGATTCGCCCGACACCGTCTTGGGTTTATTGCCCTAACTAGCTTTCGGATCTCTTCGTTCAACCCTTCTATATATCCTTCCACTGCGTGCCTTTCGCTCAACTTAGGCACATACAATCTGAGTTTCATGAACTCCTCTGTGTACTTTTGCTGCTTCAATCGGTGAAACTGCTGCACCATGTGACACTTATGTTCCCGTGGTACATAATGGCGCTTGAAGGCTTTGGCAAACTTCTTGAACCTGCAACTGTCCTTGTTCAACCCATGGGCCTTGGCATAGCCCTTCCACCAAATGCGTGCTGCTCCCTTAAGGTTGGATGTTGCCACCCTGCCTTTGTCCTTGTCCTTCATGCTATAAGCGTTACCATACTCACTCATCTCATCTAGCCAAGCCTCTGCTTCCATGCCTGATCTGCTGTCGCCTGAGAATTGCTCAAGCTTTCTGGCCTTCCATACATTCCCCAGCGCTGAGTCTACCTTCTTCTGATAGTTTGAGGTCTTTGTGTCCCTGTGTCTGCCATCTCTACGGTCTTGCACCTGTTCTACCTCTTCCTCGGAAACGGAGTCTGAATCTGAGCTTGAGTCGGAGGATTCCGTGCTGGGGGGCCTCCTTCTCTTGCTCTTCCTCTTGTCCTTTCCCGCATTTCGAGGTGGTGCCTCTGGCAATTGGACGTTGTCGTTTGGACCAACTCCTGCTTGGGCTGCCAAGAAAGCCTTTATTTGCTCAAGGTCCATTCTCATCTGCGACATTTCCTCCTCAGGAGTCATGGGGCCGAACGCCTCATACAGGTTCCTTGCTGGGTGCGGCCTAGACGGAGTCTGTGAATCCCTATGGGCTCGCCGTTCTTGTTCAGCACTACCTGGGCCTCTAGCTGCATACACAAGTAGATCATGGCCTTATGGTTAGCTTTATTTGTTCTATTGCATTATATGTGTTTGTTGGTATAGTTGTGGAACAAAATACATCAACAAAACATTTAAAGTGCAAAAGAAAATATATTTATATATATACAATATCTTAAATACAATGCCCCCGGGATCAAGAGTCTAACTATTCTTGAAATCGCCGGTAGGATGGGTTATCCTGGAGAAACTTCTTAACTTGGGCCGTTCCTACGGAGCGTCCCAAGTTCCTGAGGATGTTGGTTGATGTCCCGCCCTGCAAGGCTTGCACCAAATCTTCTACCCTGCGGTCGGACGTGTAGGCCGCGGTCACTGCTAGTCTTCCCTGCCGTCGGTAGGGCACATCAAAGTCAAAGATGTCAAGTGCCATTGTTCTCTTGACTAAAATGGCATAGTCGGTGTTTGGAGCCAGCCGAGCATGCCTGCCAAAGCCCGAGAGTGCGATGAGCATGAACACTCCTTCTTCGCCTTAAATTGGGCTGAATTTGCGGAATTACCGCTATTTTCCGCCCATCGGCAGAGGAAGATAGTACCTCGGCTGACTGCTCGCCGGGCTTGTTGACTCGTCATCTCCTCGGGCACCCGCTCTATGTCTTCCCGCATACTCATCGACGTCGATCTCTGTGAGTTCTCCATAGTCCCTGACTGTCGATATAATTCGCCGCAGGTCGATCTCGTCTCTTCTCTGAATACCCGTGGGGGTTGGTGTCGAAGAACTCGGCATCAAAATGTTCGTGGTCTTGCCACGGATCCCCATCCGTTCTTGGATGGCATAGAATTCTTCTTCAGACGGCAAGTCCCAAGCTTCCATTGATTGTCTGGGATGTCACAGACGCCTTTGGATATCCTCAAGTCGACTCTCAGATAGGTGTGGCTTTCTCTGACCTGGATCGGGAAGTCGGAAGCCTCTTGGTCGATGAAGTCATCCAGATCTGGCTGTTGCCGCAGAAGATACAGCAACTCGTCGAGTCGGTACTCCTTGTCTCTGCATTCGGGGAGGTTCTGGATGTCACTAAGGAGCAAGTACTCCTGGCCGTTGATGATGATGGGGGCTAGGCTTGTGATACCTAGCCCGAGTGGGGGAGCAATTCTGAGGGTCTGCCGGTCCTGTTCGAAAATTGGCATCAATGCGCTCGCTAACTGGGCTCCTCTTGTGGTCGAGCTCGACGTAGTCTTCGCTGCCCGAAGTCGACGGTTCATCATCCGCTCTTCCTTTTTTGTTCTTTGGAATCGGCAGAAGAGCCGATCATCTCAAGAGGCTAAGGGGTCTACATCCATGGGAGGGATAGAGGTTTCTCCAATAGGGTTCTGGGCTCGGTGGGAAAGAAAGATGGCTAGAGCAGCGGTGTAGGAAAAATACTTGTTTCTATTAGCTGTCAAGACCATGTAGTCTGGCAACCTAGCAGCTTTATTGGTCAGATATTTGGCAATGTTGGGGACATCACCTAAGGCTGCTTGGAGGGACTGCCTAGGGACAAAATATCCTGTGCAAGGGGGGAGCTGTACTAGGGACGGTCCTACCTTAGCTTGGAATTCGGACATGACTTCCATGTAAGCTGGGGTTGCTTGCAACGTGGCTTGGACATCTACCTCTTTCCGAAAAACTTGAAAAATTGCATCGACATCAGCCTCGGCTGCATGGGCACTGGCGCTATACCATCGCCTAAAATCAGCAGTTGCCATTGATCTAGAGTGGGTTGGACTAACAAACAGATGCAGAAGCGCCTCAGGGAGCTGGAAGATCGCCTAGAAGGTCGGGAGCAAACTTCTAGGATGCTAAGTGAGAAATGGGGGCCTATTTATAGACAAGGGAAAAATCCTAATTTTTGGATGACTTGGAAAGCTATTGGGGTTGGGCAAATCTGACCTATTTTGAGGTCCAAACAGGGATTGGAAGGCTAATTTGAGGGGTTGAGCATGAATAGGACTGCCTAATGAACCTATTGCAACAAACTAGAGGTCAATTGGGTGTGGCGTGGTAGAGAGAATGTTGGAAGGTCTCACATTGTGCACCTTGGGCTCGACCTAAAATTTAGGTTAGGCCTCTGGCGCATAGTGTGAGACAATTGGCCCAACTTGGTCAATACTTGTCCAATCCGGGTAAACTAAGGATCAAAACATACTAGTCTCATCGATTAGGCAGGACTGACCCCTTACTTGGTCGATTTGGAGGTGTTTCGGACCACTTTTGGTGTGAAAGTCTCACATTGTGCACCCAGGGCTCGACCTAAATTTTAGGTTGGTGCTCTGGCGCACAGTGTGAGACATCTCTCACTAATCGGTCTAAATATGACTAATTTTACTAAAACAAAAGCCATTACTTGTTAACTCAGCTTAATTAAGTACATTTATACATTTATAATTTACTCAAAAACATTTTGTATTCACAAAATTTATGATTTACAAAATTAATAAGGCTCTCCCTTAATATGACTTGCCAATTGCATATCCTTCTTCATTAAAGTTACTCTTTTTGCATGTACTGTGCATGCCGTGGAGTCTTCAAAATGCTGCACCAGCTTCTGCTCCATTGCTTCTTGCAAAGCTAACAGCATCTCGCCTGTTACTCTCATTTCGGTGCTGAATTCCTGCACAACTTCCTTTACCAGCCTGGCGAAGGGAAGGAAGCCGAAACTCCTCTGGAAGTGCCGGATCTCCCTGATTGCTCGATTAAGCTTCGAGTGGGCTTTCCTTTTTGGCGGCTTCTTTGGAGGTACGTGCTTCTCTGGCGGCGGCTTCAGGGTCTGCTTCTTCGACGGCCGTCCCCCTTTGACAAAATGTGACCTTATTTAGCACGATAATGGGGTTGTAGGCCTCCCATTTCTTCATGTCTTCTTTGGTGCTCGCCGGCTTCTTCTGATAGACCCTGATAGGATCTATCACGTATGACTCCCGGGCAGGCTGCGACGGCTTCTTCGAGTCCTTTTTCCAAGTCGGGTAGGGCGGGGGCGCCTGCACCTGCTGACTCTGCTCTCCTTCCTCTTGGGTTGGCTGGTCCTCACCTGGGGGCTTGGAAGAACTCCCACCTTCAAGACGAGGATTGAAATCCTCGTCATCCGAATCGTCCGACGAGGCTGGTTGGTCGGTCGGGCGCTCTTCGATGACGATCTTTGTCTTCGGGGTCTTCTTAATTCTTCTCTTAGGCTGCTCCACGTTCTTGCCCTTGAGCTTCTTTTTCTCTGCCGCCTCCTTGGCTTCCTTTTCCTCCCTCTTCCTCTTCTTCTCGGCCCTTTTCTTCTCTCGGCGCCGCTCCTTTGCCTCGTGCATCCGGATCCACGCCTCGAGCTGCTCCTCCTCGGTCGACTCAGGGTTTGGCTCCCTCTGCTCTTCATGTACCTTGGCCTCCTGCTCCTGCTCCACCCTTTCTTGCCTCTCCTTCTCCATCTACTCGAGGACTCTCTGGATTTGGTGGGTCTCCTTCTTCCTCGAGCGCCGGTTTGGGGCATCCAAGGTGCACCCTGTTGGTTCGTCTACCTCTGGGTCTATCTCACGGTCGATGATGTTGGCTGTCGGTCTTCAATAACTCCCCTTTGGGATTCTTCCCCCGGTGCTCCTCTGGGAGACTGTCAGCCACTCGATGAAAGGTTGGTCTCCTCTTGCAGAAGCGGCTCCCAAAGCATGCCACGAAGTTGCCTGGTGGTTCGTCTCTCTCGAGGAACCCGGCGGTTTGTTTTGGTCTCGCCATGTTTTCTGACTTCGTCGATGGAGGTCGGGCGCCCAAAATCGCCTCAAAAAGCGGGAGCAATTTTCTAAAGAGGAAACGTACAAATGAGGGGGGGTCTAGGTCTATTTATAGCTTGGGCAATTTTAGGTCAAAATTTAAGTTGCTCTTTTTAATGTGTCCGGGCACCTATTGACTTAAAACATATACTTATTTCAGAATTTTCTAAGTCACTTGTCTCACATTGTGCGCTGGGGTCTCGAGCTAATAATTAGATCAAGCCTCTGGCGCATAGTGTGAGACATTGTGCATTTTAGACTAAATTATGTGATTTCTAGGCATATTCCTAGGGGTCTAATATACAAATCTAACTAATTTTTACCTTAAAATTCGATTTAGCATCTTACCTTATTAAAATTCAACAAGTTTTAAGGTGATTATGGCCAATGTCTCGCATTGTGCGCCCAGGCCTCGACCTAAATTTTAGGTTGGTGCTCTGGTGCACAGTGTGAGATATTTCTACTTTTGGTCAAATTTAAGTTGAACTTTTTAGTTTACTTGGTTTTCAGTTCTACTAACTGTTACTAGCTTAGCATATACTACAAAAATGAGAAAAAAAATTTCCTGCTTTTTTGAGGTTGGAGAATCCTACTAAGTTAGTACTACTGGGAGCATGGCCAGTGCTTTGCTCTTGGTCTCCACGAACATTGCTCTGATACCACTGTGACGTCCCCTACTCATATACGGTGCATTCACCGTATACAAACAGGAGTTCATCCCCCATACCAGCTCCACACTGATACAGGACCCTCCATGTATCACTGCAACCTTGATGAGTTCCAGTAGGAAGAATGAAGGGGTCATTTGCCTTGTCTCCCTCAGGGCCGACCTAGCTGCGGAAGTGTAAACATACATGTCAGTATACAACATCAATATCACATAACTATCTCGAAGGATGGTACATCTCATATCTGCATAGACAAAGATCAGTATATCACATGTGGAATCCTACCCAAGGCTCAGACTCAAGGGGATGACTGACGGCTTGGGTCTCCAGACGTCATTGCAAACAGAATTCATGGCAATGGATTTGGATGGCATAAGAGCATGGCTAAGGGTAGTCCACTCCATCATCGCCCCTCCCGTACACACTTTGCAGTAGGTTGAAAAGTGTTGGGACTCGACCAGAGCCCCACGGACGATAGCCAAAGGGGCTAGTCCCGATTGCATCTCCCCCGCCTGGATGGGGCGGTGGGGATCACTCCCTCCGTGAGATCTACATGCTGGACTCAAGGTGACTAGAGGGCCTTGCTCTTATTCGACTTGAACCCAATGGAGAGTGACGATCACTCCACGGGTGTCGGAGCCCATGCCTTGCCCACACGCAGGTGGCAAGCCATTAGACCTAGTCCATGAGGGATCCCCTGTAGGCTTTACACACTGGAGGGATCGTTCTCATGAGTCGGGACATGAACCTCCTTATGAGCCCGCCCTCGCCCCTTCACCCACAACGGGTGTGGCTCTTGTACACAGGCCGAATTTACAGTGCACTAAAGAGGCTAGCTAGGAGCATCAACTACCAGGCTTTAGGGTCTCTACCCCCCTTCCCAATACAATGAGTCCACATAGATACTTCATCATACATATCACAGAAGAACTAAAGAACAAGATCTAATCTAAATCACAGAGTTAGGTTCTTTAGTTAGGGTTCGATATCTAGGGATCTAGATGGCTGCTATGGGCAATTTAATGGGCTAAACCTACTTATTCAATGACCGGGAGACGGTTTAGGCTATTAAATTGACAAAATACCTGATCCCTGGCTCGCTCCTCCTGCTCTGAACTCGACCATCCTGCTGAACTGCTAGAATGTGAAGCTAGAAGGGGGAACTGCTCAGACAGAGTTTGGGAGGCGGGTTTGGCTTCTGGAGCAAGCAAAACAGAGACCTAGAATGCTATGGACGAAAATAGCAAATTAGGGTTTCCTTTACCTAAATAGACAAAGGGTTAGGGCTAGGGTTTCCCATTATCCCTTTAAGCATGTGGGATAATTGGGTGTGGCCCACTTGCCTTTATTAACTAGGTGGCATAAAGTGTCCACATGGGTAAGTGTGTACACTTGGATAAATGTGCACATGGGTAAATGTGCACATTAATAAAATGTACACACCTTGCAAGTTGCCCCCTAGGGTGCTACCTACTTGGCTACACGTCGGCATACACGTCAATCAGGATGGCATGTACGCGTGACGAGGCAGTACAGTATACGTCTTAGGACCGTATACTGTACTGGAACGTCACACCTGGTAAGCAGTTTTAAATGCATCTGGTCCTCCCGATCCAAATGCCTCCTAGATCTTCACTTCAGTATGACCTACTTTCATAGTGCTGCCACCTGCAACCACACCCTTCTTCCAGCTGGGATAGAAGAGAGCCAATATGAAAAGCTAAACCCTTTCCAAGATAACAAAATGTTAAAGCATCCAGAATCTGTTAGACCCAACACCGAACTAAAGCAGTGCAGCCACACCCCACCAATACCTTCCAAGACATCACCAACACTCGAGCTAAAACAACCTTTTGCTTGTAAGTTGCTCTGCACACCTTGAGCATCCTCCAGAAAATTTCATGCAAAGGAACAAACAAGGATCAAGATGCTAAATACAACACAAGTCTCGTCAACATCCGAAAGCCATTGCAAAATGAGTGCCTAAGATGCCGGCTGAATAAGTCTTAGAGCACAAATCTGTCAATGACCATCCTGCAGTCACTAAGACGAGTGGTATACCCCAAGTTTTAGCCAATCTTAGCAGACAAAGAATAAAAGGACCGTAAAGTTCAAGTTCATTGCCTGAATCAACTAATCCCGCTGCCTTAAAATATCAGCTAAGAAGGAAGGATTTTCCTTTCATGTTAATATACTGGAGAAGATTCAACCTAGTTGTTATGGCTTAAACACCTCTCCAAGGTAGGAGCCAGAATCCGGAAGAACCTCAAAGCCCCCAATTGCAATGCAATAAATTTCCTTATCTGCAGTGGGTGCAGCCTGCCTCTCTATCCTGACCTGAAATGTGACGAGAACTGCTGGCCAAACAACCCACAAAAGAGAAGGAGATAAACCATACCATAAAAACCTCTGATTAAACCTCATCTGGCAGCACCAACTGAGCAAAAGAGTTGATGCAACATAACTTCTTCAAAAGCTGATTTAATCACAGAAGAATGACCAAGAAGGCTTCCTAACCTCAGGATCTTGTGTTGGGCAAGTCCCTTGGAAGTTTAGGCAAACTGCAAAGAAACCTCTGCTACAAAACTTGAGGTTGCATCCACCTTCTTGAAATCTGCAAGAAAACCATCAAAAGCAGAAGCCAGTAGCCAGATTTTCCACTGACTACTCGTCTAGCAGCGAAGGTTAAAAGAACAGTCTCCAAGTGATCGGGCGGTCGCCTGCCACCGCCCTAGCCGCTGCTAAACCCTAACATCCCAATTGTCCATGATTTATGTTTTTGCCTGTAATAACATGCATTTTGTCATCGTAATACCATAATAGATTCAGATATAGCACCAGACATATTGCTACAGCTAAGGTCATTCATAATGTCAACAAGAACATCATCCTTTATAACACATTATTCTTGGCCTATATAATGTCATAGAAAATACCACATATAATATCACATGGGGTTGATATTTATCATTATTAGCATCAGATATAATATCATTTACTATTATACGTAGTATAATAAGTCACATATTTTCTGCCACTTATCTAACTCATGTAATTCTTATTGACAAGATGCCTTTCAAATTTAAAAGTGGCACGTCTAAGTTTTGGCATAATCCGTGTTTCGAAGGAAAAAATAGCATTATTCTGCAAAAAAAAAGAAGCAAAAAAGCACCCAGCCAACAATAGATAGTTGCTACGTTTTTTGTTTGTCTTGCTGCTATAGTTGGCCATTCAGAACCTGATTTCTTGCTGCCAGATCGTGGCAGTCTCTTGACGATTGTGACATTATAAATCTTTCCTCTCTTGCTATGTTATGTTTTTAAACCTCTAACAACCTGGTCAAACAAGAAAAATTGTCTCCATGAAGGCTGCACTGGAATGATCTAGTATAATTTAGTGCTTTTGATACAGCCCAATTAGACCCAATTAGCCCAATTTGCTTTTGCAAATAAATGCTAAAATAATGCAAGGTCATGTTTGGCTATTGCATGGCCTTCATCACCTCCCGATTACCTCAAATCCCTGCAAATCCGTCACTACAGCTTGAAAATCCGGTGAAGCCTCTGCAAACCTATGTTTTTCTTGTGAAAAATGCAACCGAAAACATTTCCTATGGCTAAATCTCTAAGTTTCTTGTGAAAATCAAATGGAAAGTGTTTTCTGTGGCTATGGCGTCTAGAAAACTCGAAGATCCTGTGGCTATGGCATCTAAGAAGCCCCTTGCAGAGCCGTTTCCAGCTATCCAATATGTTTGAGAAATCCTTGTGCCATCGCTCCTCACCTGTTGGCTCCTCACCTATTGGTGATCCTTCCGAGGGCACAAGAAACAGTGCAATGGGGCGAGAGCCTGCCATTGCTGCTCCAAATCATATTATAGAACAGAGAAACTACTCTGTTGAGGGCTGCCCCAAATCGCAGAACAGAGAAAGAAATTTGCTGGTGGCGCCGCCAGATCGCCACCAAAGAGGGGATCCCAAAAATTACTTAAAGAAACCCCCCTCTCCTCCCCGTGATAATCTTAAGTAATCAGGGGGTGCTGAAGGTTACGCAATAGCCAAACATGACCTTGTATTCTTTTAGCATTTATTTGCAAACGTAATTAAAGCCATGACTTTTTTTTGTTCCACAGAGCTCGATACTGGATTTCGACACTGGATCATGGATTGCGATTTCTGGAGTTTTGGTGCAATGTTGGGAGTTTGGAATGATTTCCAACATATTTATGGAGTTTCAAAGCAGTTCTGAGCATTTTTTAGAATCTCTGGAAGTCGGAATGTACCTCTTAAGGTAACCTCCCCTGCAATGGTGAACTTAATACTAAAATCACTGTACAGACCACTTGAATGCATAAGATATCCAAATTTCTGCACCTACGTGTTCTTGAGCACCTGCTGCAACTTATTGTATGCTAAAAACTATGAATCAAACTAATTTGGAATACTTACATATCATCAAACAGATGGGGATCGAGGTAAGCTCTTGGTGATATAAATCAGCACAGGGGTACATCTGAATGATAGATCATTAAATTCTGAAATGAAACCACAAAATCAATTTTAAGAACTTACAATTCAATGATTGTTTTTTTTGCTTCACATGCCAATGCTAACAAGATAATCATTTGCCTCTTTTGCATATAATTCATCAAGGTTCTTCATTTTTTCTGGTTGAGAGTCTGTTGTGCTCTCACTCTCCACCCTGGACCTCTTGTTTCTGCAGTGGTCATCCCAACTGCATTCATGTGTATCTTCCAAGCTGCAGCCAATTGCCTCCTCAACATCCTCAAAGTCATCTGTTTCTTGACTGTCTTGAAATATTTGTTTGGGTGATTCAACTCAAGGTTCACAAGGCAAACGGACTTCCAATTGCATATGCAGATTATCATAGTTAGGCTCAATCATTGGCGCTACTTGTCCCTGCAGCCTCAATCAACTCAATCACGTCTTCCTCATCTTCTTCTTGCTGCTTCTCATATTCCATCATTCTGGCAGTCCTCTTTCTTTGCATCCTTGGGTGGTTCCTGGTTTGGCCATTATCTCTTTCTTCCCTCTCTTCCCTCTGCTCTATAGCTGCAAGCTTCTTAGCCTCTCTAACTCTCTTTGCCTCATCCTTTCTTTTCTTCTCTCTCTCTCTCCTTTGCTTCCCTTCTTTCCTCCTGTATTTTTTTCTTTTCAATTTGTTGTTGTTCCTTAAGTCTTTCTGCTTCTTCATATTTTCTTTTAAACTCTAATCTAGCATTCAAAATTTCTTCATGACTAACGTAGAGCTTACCTTTCAAAGTTTCTGGCATTCTAGGCCTCCTTTTCTTTTTCTGTTGTCTAGGATCTACTGTAGGACCTGTTGCAGCAAGTGAAGGCTGCCCTACTGTAAGAGCTGGCTGCTCTTCAACATGAGGAGATACTGAAGTGACTACTGCTGCAGCTGAAGGCTGACATAATGTAGGCTAACCTGCTACAGATGCTACTGGAATGGACCCCTTCTGTTGTACATCTGCTGTACATACATTAGAAGCTGCATTTGCTAGTTCATCCAATAAATGAGCACCCTCATCAACTGTTGGACCCCTTCTGGAAGCATTTCTCTCTCTCTCCAATCTATCTGCAACTGGATCAGCCACCACTGCAGAGTTATTAGAAGGCCAAATGCCTGTCTTCTTGAATCCAGCACAAATATTGGCTGGAGTAATGCCATCTTTCAGCGATTTAGAAACTATAGTTGGGCTCTATAAGATATTTATCATGCATAAATTTAGCTCTACTATTCCGAAAACTCACCTTGAATGGCCTGAAGCAGGCCACGTCCAATGGTTGAAGTTTATGTGACTTATGGTGCAGAATATGAAGGCCAATTGATTTGGCCTTCAAAATTGTAGCTATAGTCACATGACTACCATGACCGTCATATACAAGCAAATGTGGCCTTTCTAAACTTACTCCACCAGGAACATTTTTGGCAAAATGATCTATCCAAGCCTCAAACAACTGATCAATTAATCCAGCCTTTTTCTGGAAGGACATAACAGCTCCAGCTTCACAACCTGTAATTAAATTTGTGTCTCGCATTCTTTTACCTTTAAAAACATAGAGGTTAGGAATCCTAAAGCCAGCTGCATTTACACACAACGACGGTCATCCATCCACGACGTTTTGGTACATTTTCAGTGACATTTTGTGCTCCCTTTCTAGCAATCACTCTCATCCATGTTCTGCATCCAGCATGCCAGTCCTATCACAATTTCATGTTCTACATGCCTCTAAATTTAGCTTATCCAAAACTTCCCTCAAAGTTGAATAAAAATTATTCAAGTTTGATGTGGTCATTGCCTTCACTCTAAGCATTTCAATGCATTGTGCAGACCTGAGAGTGATCTCTGGATGCCTTCTTCTAAAGCGTTGCCACCACTTAGGCCCAGGCAGTCCATCCTTGAAACAGCTTCCAACAGTCATGGAGGCTACTCTATGTTTAACTATTTCATAAGTGACAGGCCTTCCCTCATCAGCTATCTGCAGACACCATTGGATAAGAATTTCTTCTTCTTCTATTGTTAAACCCTTAGGTGTGCTACCGAACTTCTCCTTTGAGATGCCATATAAATGGTTTCTCAAAGTAGTCTGTGGGATTCCAAAATGCAATGCAGCCTTCCGAATAGAAAAGGTGCCACCATCAATTGCATCTAAGGCAAACTCTAGCTGTTCTACAGTCCAAGAACCTCTGCCAGCTCCTCTTACAAACTTCTTTTGGGCAAATTGGGAATTTTGGCCAATAATTCGAGGCAAACTTTTCTTCTTTTTCTTAGAAACAGGTGGGAAGCTTGTTCAATGACCACATCCTCGGCTGTGGTATCTGGAGGGAATGCATAATTTCTACTAGTTCTATAGTTCATGGCATTTAGGGATAATATGACTGTAGGCCCTAAATCAAGAAGAAGAAAAGAAAGCAAGGAGCAAAAGAATACTTGTAGAACAGCAAGGAATCTTGAAGAAAGGAGAAAGCCCTACTCAGGTAAGAGGAAGCAGACCATATGCATTTAGTCTCGACCTTGCGGCCTATTTATACCTTCCTGCACGTACAAGATTAGAGGTTAAATTAGATAAAGGAAAATTGAAAAAGAGTTTAGAAGTTCTTACCAAAGGGCTCAGATGAGCACAAATCATCAATCCGAGAAGAAAACCTATCTCCACCATGAAAATCCAGGTAGGAGTGGTTAATTCCCTTCAAAATTGAAGGATAGAGCAGATCTAAGGGCTTACCTTAACTCAAGGCTGATCAAGGGTTCTGTTTAAGCCAAATCATCGATCCAAGATAATACTAAACTGCCCCTAATTTGAGAGAATCAAGTTTGTTAGAAGTGAATCACCATTCTGGTGCTATGCATGCACCATTGGAGTCCAAAAATAGAATGGTAGACATCTAGCATGCGCCATTGGCATCCCCTACAAGTGCGCCTTAAAGCATGGTGAGCGCCAACAGATTTTGGGCGGGCTCCAACATCTTCAGACAGAGCACCATCGACCTCTTCTGACATCGCCATAGCCAAAAAACCCTAAACCTATTTGACCTTTCTGTTCGCCGTTGATGAGCTGACGTGGACCACGCCACAGTGGCATTTTGCACTAGTGTCAGGGAGGTTACCTTAACATGATATTTGGAGCAAGAATCTAACACTAGAATTATACAGAGCAGATTAGCTTTTAAACTTAAGCATGCAAAGGGGCAATTATTTATTTGCAGGATGTTCAGAATATGTTCCCATGAAGTTTTAAGTCCTCGAACTTTACCATAGATTCAAATTCGAACCGCATATTCCTTCAGGCTATGTTCATACCAAAAATGGCAAGGTATGTTCTATCAATCATACGAAAATCATGCTTGTCTGAAGTTTCCTTTCCTATACAGATGGAATATGAGGAGCCCCTTCCCTTAGACATACCTCAAATCCTACAGCAGTGGCAAAAATTACATCAATTTGAGCCTAGCAGATACGCAGTGGGTTTTTCGTTTTGAAGCAACAAGATAGATCTTGCATCAAGAACTAGGGTTCCTTAGAAGAGAGTTTAGCAGCAATTTTTTTTAAGCTGGATCGGGCTGTAGTGTGATACAAATTTGAATGCCAGTTGACTTGGTAATGGCCAGATTAGCTTGAGGGATTGCATTATCCCAAGGTTTTAAGCTTGGGAATCGCTAGGACTGTCGGGCGGATTTGCTCCTTGAATGATTATTAAAGCTGAGGAGCTTTATGATCCATCCAGAATTGTTTGGGTTGTTTATATGGGATTTGTGATTCTACCTCAGAAGTCACTACTGATAAAAATGATCCAGCAAGGATTAAAAGAAAAACAAGTTGCTAACGCAATAGGGTGTTGCCCTCTAAAGCCAAGTGAAATTCTAGGCCTAATCTTAGGTGTTCACACTTGAGAAATTTGTAGTTGCAATGCTACAAATTGGTCTGGAGCATTGCTTCGAAGGTGTGGAAGAAATCCAATTCCCTTAACTTCCAAACTGGAAGTAGTGCATAAGGGGAAAGGGCAAAAGCACAGATTAAAAGCAAAGTAATCAATTGCACATTGTTGTCGAAAATCTGGCACATCAAGCAGAGAGAGGCCGCTCCAAGGGAACCCTTAGAGTTAGCCCATCAAAATGAATCACAAGAGAAGGGATGGAAAAAAAACTTGTGACAAGCCAGGAGCAACAAAGAAATAGGAAAACCCCAAAAAGCAAAATGAATCTGACAGAAGTTAATCGGCCAAGGCAACCCCACAGTAAGGCCAGCTATGCTAAATCTAACCGAGACAAAGGCAAAAACAAGATAGAAGGAAATATATGGGCATGATATGAAGCTAATATAATTCATAGCTTTCAATAATACCTACAAGGTCTTTCAAGCCACAGTTTTCTCGCATCCTTTCTCTCATCATGAATTCGGTTCATGCAAGCTGCTAGTTCCGTCGGATATCCCTTCAACCCCAATTAGGCAACAAACATTGAATTCAACATCTTTTTTTTTCCTCTACTATCTGGCCCTTCAATTTGGCATATACTCTTCTCATTCCTTTCAAATATTCCATCTAAGCTATTAATTCCATATATTCACAGAATATTCCATGAACTACACGACGTCGCCTAGGGTATGCCCTTCGGGCAACCCAAAATTTGATTATTTATTGTTTGGTTGTGCTATGGGATGTTGCCAATTTTATTTTATTTTTTTTATTGTTCTAAATTTTAAATAACAGATTTTCTGGGGCGATTCCACGTATATAAAACATAAATAAATCCATGTAGGACACACTAAACAATCAAGAAATAAATCCACGTAGGACACATTAAACAATCAAGAAAAAAAAAAGTAGAAGAAAAAACAAAATAGAGATCCACGTAGCAATACCTGAGCAAGGGACAGTTATACTATTTTTTAGGGCTAGCCAATATTGGTTGTTCTTTAAAAAAAGGTCATGGCAATGCCACGTGGGTATTTTCAATTAAGTTCCACTCAAGTGGAATACATCGCAATGATGACTTTCTGACATGGCAAAATTATATCAGGCTTTTAATTAAAATTCAACGTTTTAAAGTCATAGTTGAATCCCACCCTAATTGTCTATAGAACTAAGGCTAATGATACATCAATAACTTAATTGAGCTTTTGTGTATATTTGGCTTAAGTCCATAAAGTAAAACACCAACATTGACAAAATAGTTAGGCGATAAAAGATTACTATCAATCTACTAATGATGAGGCACAACCAGGCTAAATGAGACAACACAAATTGTACATATGGACAATACCAAGAGCTAATAAAGAGTGCAACTATCATAGGTGCACATTGTCCTTCATAGACCTTATGGTCTCCCTAGATTTGAGATTAACCATTAAATTCCATTAACATTGATGTTGCACAATTTAGTGTCTAGTCATTTATACTTATAAGGTGCTTCCAATGTGTACATTATCCACCATATGCACAAATGTAAGATGTTCAGGCATGCCATCAATTACATGTAATAAATAAAGATACTTTAAAAGCAAACAACAAACAATAACTAGTGTAGAGTTCGTGTATGTTTATGGTATTTAGAGGAAACAATACTAAATATACCCAACAACTACATGCCTTCGGACACTTACATAGACAAGCTTTGAACTAGTTTAGATAACTAGCCAGCAACATTTTATCTAACAATACCTACAAGTTGTTAAAGGTTTAGATAATGTCGATGGACACAGGTGAATGTCATCAGGTTGCACGTGTTGTCTAAAATATTGCAAATACTTACAATTTGTCTATGGTTATTTTAGTCAATATGATGTTGCCAACCAACATACCAAATATGTTGTTATGTTGAATGGGGGGCTTGCAAATACAATCACAATATCAAGACACATTTTATTGATATATCTAACGAGGCGAGCCTATAGTTATTCACAACACCAATAGTGGTGATAAAGGACAATATTAATCAACCTAGATAGCAATGGGACAACCAAGAATTTGTTAGTCCAATAGAATATGCATATTTGTTTGGTCCAATAGAGCATAGTTGAGCAAAGAGTCAATGGAAGTTGTTAATCCACTAGTATGATTCTTATCACCTAGCTTGGTCGATAAAAGATAGCTACAACCTACTTAGAAGCAATGAGACAACACAAAGTTGTTAATTTACCAAATGCCAAACAGGATTATTGTTGCCAGATTGCTGCAATAGAGAAAATATGACCAGATAGGACAAAAGGAATGGTACATTCAATGATCCATTATGCGTAAAGTTTGGTTGAGATATCTAAGTCTAGTATGTTGTTGGACTTTATTGTTAACAACCCATTGAGAGGAACTAAAGTTTCTAGTCATGCATCCCCATCCTACCTAAGCTCCACGTAACCAGAATAAAATGGTTTATAAGTTTTGCATCTAGATTATGAGTTTGCATATCTCAAAATGTTCTTCAACCTTCTTGTGGTAGTTCTTCTATGCAACCAAGTCCATGCCACTTATAAGCCTATGCTGATTCTACTTTCTGCAGATGGATTTTGGTTTGGATATCAAGGGAAGGTCCCGACTCCAAACATCAATCGACTGAAGCTACAAGGCACAGAGGCATTTCCAGGTTTAATCCCAGTCTTTCCGACCATGACCTTCCCAAACCACCAGTCCATCTCCACTGGACTTTATCCGATGTGGCACGGAATAGTTGCCAACTCATTCAGAGATCCTGGGGGCAAAGTCTTCAAAGGCAAAGACCTTGACCCCAAATGGTGGCTTGGAGAGCCTATCTGGCAGACAGTTGTCAAGAATGGTCTCAAGGCTGCTACTATTTCTTGGCCTGGATCTCAGGTCCAGAAAAATGGTTGGACTTGCCCTTCTCTATTTTGCCCTGCTTTTAATAGCTCTGTCGGTTCTGGAGAAAGGGTAAACTATGTGCTATCTCTTACTGATTTGCCTCTCTCAGAGAGGCCTGATTTTATTGCCCTTCATTTCCAAGAGCCTGACAAAACAGGCCATCGAGCTGGCCCCTATGACACTCCAACCTTTGACGCTATTGCTCAAGTTGATCAAGCCATTGGGCACCTCTTGGATGGCCTTGAAGCCAGAAATTTGACGAGTTTAACTACTGTAGTTCTTGTTAGTGATCATGGTATGGCAAGTACTTATGAGGGAAAAAATATTTATTTAGAAGATCTAGCTCCTTGGATCAATATCACTTCAGATTGGATCGATTACAAGGGCACTCTTCTAACAATCAGACCCCCTCCAGTGCTCAACGTGAAGGATGTATACAGCAGTATTAGACAAGCATTGGCCAGTGGACAAGTTCAAAACGGTTGCTTTCTCAAGGTTTATTTGAAGGAAGAACTTCCTCAAAGACTGTATTATTTTGAGAGTGATAGAATTGCTCCTATTGTTGGATTGGCAACACAAGGTTACACGGTAGAGCTGAATAGGAGCACTGCCAAGGCTCTCTACGGCGTCCATGGTTATGATAACGCATATTTTTCAATGCGTGGTATTTTTGTTGCTAGCGGGCCTCGATTCAGAAAAAATGTCCAAGTGCCTTCATTCATGAATGTCGAGATTTACAACATGTTGGCGTCAATTCTTGGTATCCAAGGTGCTCCCAACAACGGGACCAAAGGATTTGCAGAACTTATGCTGCTCTAATGTTTGTCTCAAAAGAGTAATAAAGAATGTATTTACACTCCATCTTCAGCAAAACTTTTGAAAAATCAATGCCCTTGTCCCAGCTCCCCAACATACCAGATACGTTAGGTTGGTAGAGATAAACCATTTGCCATCAAAGCTCAGATAGAAGTGCATGTCAGCACATGTCAGCCCTTATGGTTTATGTTCATGATGCAACATAACCTTGTCACATAGAATCATGTTCAAGAGATTGAAATAAATGGTATAAAGAAGCTAGTTTAATATGGAAGAAAGAACTTAGAATCTTATATTAAAGGAGCATACATCTGGAGCACAACTTGCATTCCAGCAAAAAACCCCTCTATTTAATAGATGCGCTTCCTCCATCTTCCAAACAGGTAAGTCACAATTTCGACTTTTGCATCTCATGCCAAATGCAGAGTACCGTAACATAAGCATCTTCAACAGCATAGGGATCATTTGATGTTCCAGCTTTGCATGCTCCCAATATAGAATCTACACGTTGCTTTTGTACATCCGTCAGGCAAGGGGTCCTATGCTTGAAACCTTGCAGCCTTGAATGAATAGTTTGACCTGCCCGTGCTGCGCTCGCCACAATTGATTCTGAAATTCCTGCCAAGAGAGCCACCTGAAGACCATAGCTTTGAGGAGAGGGGCCAGGTCTTAACTTGTAAAGGAAAACCAGCTCTTTCTTTTCCCTGCTATCAACACCAGCAGCCTCATCCTTATTCAAACCATTTCCGCATGAAAGAGAACAATTGGATGCAAACGAGCATGCCATGTGTTGAAGACTCACAGCAGGATTACTATTGAATTCTTCGGTAAGAGGATGATAGTGTGTAGCAAATAACATTCTGCAGCGAATGGTTTCCACTAGATGTTGAAAAACCTGCATGATTTAATAATTAGAACCAATTAAGTTTCTTAACTTGCATTTAATTTCAAAAATAAGATGGATTGGCAAACTCAAATACTAAAAAGAGAAGTATAGTATACATCAAAAGATATTATTCTTTTTTTTTTCATTCTACGAACAGAACCCTAAAGATCATGCAGGCAATGTAAACGCAATCACATAAATGACCAACACGATTCATGCAACAAAGATTTTCTGCTTAATCTGAACGTCTACCACTAAAAATCATTGTTTCTCTTGGACTTAGCAAGTTATTAGAAGCTCTTCAATACAACACATTATTATCTATCTACCTATCTCATACATACCGCATAAGCAATGGCATAGCCATCAAAAGTTGATGTTCCTCTTCCAAGTTCATCCAGCACCACAAGGGAGTTGCACGTAGCATACTGCAATATTGAGGATGCTTCACCACACTCCACCATGAATGTACCTGTCATTATCCATCATTAATACCTGGCTGCATGCGATATATGATTTGCTCAAACTTACTTTCACCAGACATAATGCGGTCACTAGCTCCAATACGTGTGAAAATAATATCAACTGGTGTCAATGTACATGAGGTAGCAGGTACATAACAACCAAGCTGCTCAGAGGATTACTTCATTAGCTCTAATGAAGACCATAATAACAGCACCAACGTAAAAAACCAGAGCTAGACCTGTGCCATGATAACAGCTATGCATGTTGCACGAAGTAAAGTAGACTTCCCTCCCATATTTGGTCCTGTGAGAAGCATCGCACGAGCTGGCAAGGACAGGGTTCCAAGGTTAACATCATTTGGAACAAGTGTACCTCCAGCAGCCCCAACTGCAAAAGGATGCCATAGCCCCTCAATTTGAAGAATTGGCCCCACATTATTGAAGCCCAGATTTCTGCTTGCAATAAATTGTGGACGACAACTTGGACCATTTGCAGTGCTTGCTGCAAAAGCTAAGAATATATCTAAGTAAGACAGAGCATCAACAATAGCCATCCAATGTGTACTATATTGGTTGAAGAGGGATATGCAGATGCTCAATACGGTGGTTCCTGTATCATCTTCGTCATCTTCTTTAAACTGCAGACAGATGCAAATCATCTTAATCATTCCAGTTAATGTCCAAATGAGATGCAGTTGTGTAATAACAAGATAGTTCTTGCCCAAACAAAAAGAGTCATGATGGCAATGCTATAACCAATGCAGAAGACTCCTAGGAGTTTTCTCCCTCAATAATGAAAGCAAAATATACAAGTGAAGGAAGATTTCAAGATGTTGGGTTGTCCAACCCTGAGTTGTAACATCCCGAATAATAAGTCCTACCTGTAATGCCCGTAGGAGCTGATTATTTGTATCCACATGGGATTGTATCTCAGACAGACAGTCCATGGCTTCAGCCATATTTGCTAATCTGGAAGCTGTTTGTAAAAGATAAGATTTTGGTTCCCCGTCATGTAATTGTATAAGAACTTCATTCGCTTTTTGCATATTATTCACAGCTTCACATAAGGTTTTTAACTGCATCACCAATGGAGCAACATTAAATTACCAGTATCACTAGATTATTCATGCTATGTAGAAACATTCTCACTCTTCTCTGAAACATCTTTTTTGAAGCAGCAGGCAGAATATGCACAGTGGTACAGCTTCCAAATGCACGCAAACGGGCTAAAACACGTTCTATATCTATAATCCTTTTCATATGTACTCGGATTGTACAGCTTAGTTCTGGAGACTCTAGCAGTTCATCCACCGCGTCCAGTCTATTGTTGATTTCTCGGATGTCCCTAAGTGGATGGCAAATCCATTTGCGCAGGAGACGTTTCCCAAAGGGTGTGATACAGCTATCAAGATAGGCAAGCAGAGTGCCTATGAAGTTACCAAAGCAATAATTAGATAACCTTGTCACGATTCTCAATTACAATCAAAATTTATTTGAAAGTGCACACCAGGCATGTGAAAACCATACAACAGCTTGAACGTTAGGACTGAAAGCCAAGAGATCCACGACCCATATAAAACGTTTTAATACAGTTGACAAACTCATCTGCAACGACTACACTCTGACCAGGCTCTTTGAAATGGATCCTGTTGTTGCGTGGTGTTAACCTAGTCCGTTTTGAAATAGTATATCGTATGAACTTGAATATGTTGCAAAATTAGCAAGGTTGAAATTCATGTAGGCATTATCACCCATATCAATGGCCTGCACAAGCAAGTATTGTGCATGGTGCAGCAAAAAATAGGGAAAATGGTAGCTGCCGAAACTACACTTGAGTTCCTACAACTTGGACGTTCCCGTAATAGCAATCTATAAATCAAATGAAATCCTCAACGAAGTCCTTTAGTAGGAATTTCAGTTAAAATCAGTCCAAACTACTGGATATTATTAGTCCTATTTACATTAAGGACATATTGACAAGTAAGACAGGCTTGTTCCCTTGACCGATGTGAGAATCAAGTGCCTTATTGCCTGCACATTGACAAGCCAGATTCACTATGCTTAAATTAGGTTGGCAGGATAAGGGAACTTCAATAAAGTGGACTCTACCATAATGTTTAAAGCTAACCTTCATAGGGAAATGTAGAACACACAACCTGTCTTTTTTCCATCTGAGGAGTTTTGAAGCAACTCGAGATTTGCTATTGTTGGGCCATCAAGTCTAAGTGAACCTTGAAAGACTTCATATGGACAAAGTATGCTACTTGACAGCTCCCCCTCCGCCTTCACAATGTAGTACAGTATGTACAATATTAGATTAACCACCCAGTTAAAATTGAGCTGGTAAAAATGGTAACCTTAATTCGACGCAGATGAGATACAAGTGCACCAAGCGCAGTTGCAGCAAGATGCTTATCCACAAGTGAACGAAAAGCATCGGGCCAAATAATGTCTTTAGAGCTCCAGTTATCATATTTTGTAAAATCAGCTTGGAAAAACCCACTTGAATGAAGCAGTTTAAGTGCAGTGCAAGGTTCAGTAAACTCAGATTCTGGCTGAAGAGGAGTGAGCATTATGGGCAAGAGACCTGTGTAGAATATGATCAATGCCAAGAAAAGCATTTCCTCATTTTCAAAAATACCTATCAAAATGTAATTAACCTGGTTGCAAAATGCCTTGAAGTGTTCTCCGAGTTTCTTTTGACATTCCTGCAAAATAGCATAGTGCACATATCTATTGTGAAAACTATGAGGTTACAGGCAAGGGAGAGAGGGAGAAAATTTACCTCCAAGTTCATACAATACTTCCTGCGGAGAAACCTGCAGGTATCCAAGCATAAGAAACTTGACACAAAATAGAGTTATAGCTCTCTAGTTTGCAAGGATGAACATCCCCTACCTGCATGAGCAGAGCTTTCAAAGAAGTGCGAGAACAGTCATCATGTAAGGTACCTATGAAAAATCTGCCAGCAGCAGCATCGACAAAAGCAAAACCATATGCACAGACTATCTTCCCATCTGTATCTGAACAGATTTCCACCTGCCATTCAGATTCCAATAAACTCAACAAGCTATTATTCAATGACCAATAAAACACAAGCTCAAAAACAACAGTTGCATTAACACTACTTTTTAGTACCTCTTTCACAGCTAAAAGGTGAACTGCTTCTGGTCTTATAATCCCATCAGTCAATGTAGATGGAGTTTGAACTTGCACAAGTCTCCGTTCAACCATCTGGACATCAGGGTGTACATACAGCAGTCAAATTAATTTTTGGGGTATAACGGAATTTGAAAGGCAAATACCATCCTACGGTACCACCACCTACAGGTGTGTTTAAATTTTCCTTAGATATTATATAAGGAGGATATTGTTAAACAATTCACAGTTTGCAAAGTTTTTCTCAATGGGAAGCTAAACCTGCTATGAAATACATTGTAGTAAGTATACATCCCTAAAGTTTTCATAAGCTGTAACATGGCAAATATTTATTTTCTTTTCATTATTTAATGACATTTAAACACAAGTTCATATGGGTCCTATGAATACATGTCAAGTCCCATAAGTAACTTTCTTACTCTACCCTTGATTATACTGAACAAGCAAGTCTAGCTGGAGTTAATTAGAACATACTGCACCAGATCCACGTTTAGCCCTCGCATGTTCTGCTGTTTCGATTTGTTCCACCCTTCCAACCTTGTATCTGTACAGGCTTATTAGCTTAAATAACACAAACGCATGTCAACACTAAAGGAAGAAGCTCACCCCCGTGCTACTAGTTTCTGCACTGCATCATCAATGCCACTCTCTGGTACTCCGACCTGTTCCAATTATAACACATTCAATTTACATTGGAAAGCTCTTTTAGAAATCAAGTAACCACCTAGTTGATGTGATGCAAGTCTTCAGAACACATTTTTACAAGCTCTACAGGATTGATGAACTTATGCTTCAAAAACATGAAGCTCAATCAAAATAATATGCTGTTTTCTAAAACCCGAGTTTAAATTGTAAGGAGAGGCGTGTTGTGAAGTAGCAAGAATATACGATGACGGCAGGACTTCATTAAGCTAAACATAAGCCTAATACAAGTCATTTATCCCTAGAAGACCGATCCTTACAACTTTACGAACCTGTC
Organism: Isoetes taiwanensis; assembly: GCA_021234155.1. Taxonomy (NCBI): domain Eukaryota; kingdom Viridiplantae; phylum Streptophyta; class Lycopodiopsida; order Isoetales; family Isoetaceae; genus Isoetes; species Isoetes taiwanensis. The sequence goes on along the minus strand of JAJEKV010000105.1, from coordinate 444,860 downwards.
TGCATTTTCCAACTCCACTTATGGTCATCTTCCAATCAAGTTCCTTGTGCCCAATCTCTGCATCTAACTCATAAAGTTCATAGAACTTTCCCTGCATTACATGATAATGATATAAAGACTTTCACGAGAATTTTAATAGCATATAGTAGTGTCAAAGAATGATATAACTCACCACTTTGAAAAACACTATCGTGTCCATATAATGTTGCTTGATGTCCCAATACTGCTTTTGAGAAGCAGAAAATTTCTTGAATATGTCAGGTGGAATATCGATAGTCCTGTTGTCATACAGAGGATCACCAGGCTTTCGCTTCATTCTATCGCGGATTTTGGATGGCTGAAGCCACTCGAATTTAGACTGTGCATTTGCCCAGGAACCTTTCTGCAAATAGTCTTGATCTATTCCAAGAAATTCCAACAGTTTCCTTCGTTTGTTGGGGTCACTATTTGGCTGGTAGGTATCTTCTTGGATTCTTTTAATGCCTGGAACTAGATGACGCACGGCAGAATCTTGCACACTCTTAACACCAGAAAGCGAACTTCCTTCTGCAGACTCCTCGTAATCCAGGTGTCTCTTTAAACTTTGGCCAGACAAAGGATCCTCGCCGGAATCAAGCCTTCAAGTTGCATTTAAAACATTCCATTTTATTTCAAAATATGTTACACTAAACAATAGACACCTCTATGTTTACTAACCTCGTTTCATCCAGCTTTTCTCCGGGGAAAAAGTCATTCCGTCCACACTTTGCAGCGAACTTAAAATTTTGCTCCGTTGATAAAATGTCATCCCGAACAACTGTAGGTTGTTTCACCGCAGACAAAGATTGCATGACAGAAACAGGGCTCTGAAAGTCCGGCAAAAATGGACATTGTACATTATCTTTTGCAGCTGTTTTTCTTTCCAGGTACTCATCCAATGCGCATGAATCTTCCTCTTTCGTAGCATTTCTTGGCATCCGGCCAAGACGTTTCTGCATCTGAGCATACGATTCAGGCGTAGAATCAATGGTATTACCTGCATTTTTAGCAGATTTTCCTTTGGAATAGAATGAAAAGAGAGATTGTTGCCTTGTGGCACTCATGCTATATTGCGTCCAAAGCTTCAGATTCTAGATCAGAAGCTGTGCAATTTATTGCAAAACAGCAGAATTTGGCGCCATAAGGCCCTTTTCAAGTCAATTGAAAAATAGGAAGGAATTTTGTATACAAGGAATGTCACTTTAGGGTGACATTCCGGGGAGGAAAAAGTGCCAAGGCGGAGGCACTTTGACTCCCCGAAATGTCACCTAAAGTGACATTGGTGCAACGTGAATGTTGCCTAGACCACTTTCTGACGTGGCGTCGACGTGGACTAAACCACCAACTTGACATTTTGTCCTTCCTTCTGCAAGTCGGACGAGTGCTCTCTGCTTCGTCGATGGCGCTGTGATGTTCTGCGGTGGTGCTGACGGATTTGGAGGTTAAATCCGAGGCGTTGCATCATGCTTAAGCTAGATCATAGCTTTTTTTCAAAAAATTTTGAGTGTAGCACTGCCTTTCCTCATTTTCTTATGTGCTTAGGGCACTAGGACGGGCTCTGGCATTGTCTAACCTTAGGACGAGTTCTACACCGAGTTTTGGCATTTTTGCAACCGAGTTTGTGTAAGTCTTGCTGCAGGTGCAGAATTTTCTTTGAAAATGTTGCAGGATGTCGCCTAATATCTTTATTTCTCTGCATCGGGTACCTTTTCTTGATTCTTGGGAGGTGCGATGGAAAGCAGACGAAGAATGCTTTTTTAATGTTTTTTAGTTTGAATCTCGGTGTGATTCTAAGTTATGCTAGGTTGAAGTGTTTAGGCATGGATTCGGCTCCTAGTTTTGAGCTGGACAGTCTTGAAGGGATATCAGTAATCTTTGTGAAGATTCTGAAGTGGATAATACAAATGGAGTTATTTCTTTGATCAATGAGCAGGTTATCGATATAGAAAGTTATAATGATACTGATGAAAACTTCAATGCTTTGTCAAAGAAAAGTAAGCTGATCAAGAACGTGTATCTTCTTGAAAAGGACGCTCCAAAGAAAGGTACATTGCATTTTCATAGTTTGCTTAGAGCTTTTATTGTGTAAAGTTTTTAAAGCTTCTGCATGTTTTGTTCTTGCAGAGATTACTAACATTTTTCAGAATGTTGTGGGACATACAAAAGGAAAGAAAAAAGATGAAGCAAACTTTGGTCAGTTTGTAGCTGATGAGTCTTGTAGCAGAGGATTAGGTGATTTTGAGCAGGATGTCCCCTAAAATAGAATGTTGAACAGAATGTCCCCTAAAATAGAATGTTGAACAGAATGTCGCCTAAAATAACAATGTGAGTAAAGAGAGCAACATTCACGAAAAGAATACATGACATGTCGCAAGTTACGATTGGCTCAAACGTCAGAAAGTGGTCTAGGCAACATTTACGTTAGGCATATGTCAACTACAACTACAACGTTGCCTTCAACTACAATATAGAAGTTGGGTATAGAAGTTGGATCCATTTTTTTCCCGGGAGCAGGTCACCTGGAAACCGGAACCTCCATTCCCCTATACAACGTTGCCTTCCGTTATGACGGAATTTCTTTAGGAGCTATACAATAAATTTACTGCACCATGATGCAATAGTACTGAGATATTATGTTCCAAATGACATAGTGCTTAGGCCTGCTTCTTAAGTTATTAAGTATGTACACTATACTATTTGCTTCAGAAATATAATTATGTGTACATTTTGCACTTCTCTACAATTTGAACTTAACCAGGTAGTTCACACAGTGAATGGAAATTAACACAATACAAATAATCATAATGAGTTCCATTATATAAATATAAAAAGTAACACAATACAAACCACTGCAAATTCAAAGTCTTCGCCTAATCCAAGGCATCCACCATTTCGGGAAGACTTCCTAGCAACATCTCATGCACATCATCAGACAATGCAAAAGCTGAACTAGCACCTTTAACCCTGTGATTTATCTTCTTCATGGAAAATTTAGCTCCAATAACAGACTCTACTGGTATCAATACTTCTCTATCATCCAACAGCTTATATTTGTTATGACAACTTGGCAATTTCAGATAATAGTAAGCTGATATGACTGTGTCACCTGCATGATGCTCATTCTTGTAAGCATCAATGACCGTTTGATCCAATACATCAATCTTGTAAGCAAGCAAGAACATAGTATGGCACATCTTCCTCATTACCAGGAAGAGCAAAAGAAGCAAAATTATCACCAAACTGTATCACATCATGTAACTCCTCTACCTCATTTGCAAACATTGCAGTTTCTGATTCCAATTCTGTACCTTCAGCATGTGCACATGGGACTAGTTTCTTCAATGTCCACTTTCCACATTGTTGAATAGACTCACATGCTTGCCATTCAAAGTTTATGCAGGCACTGCAAAAATAAGATAGTGGTCTAACCATCGGTAAGGTTGGGTCCTCCGGACTTATGGAAGATACGATTGCCGACTTTGGACATCGGAAGGGTTGCTCATCAAATGGCTTTGACCTGTCAATCTCAGCCTCCTTCACTTCCCAATACACTCTATGAACTTGAGATTTCTTGTTCCTCAAAACAAGACAGGCATCATGAGCATCCCTCATTTCAATCCCATGCTCTCTTCTTTGCTCGGGCGGTGGCGCGTTGCTTGGCCTTGGCGGCCTCTCCATCATGTTCCCCTTCCCATGCCCCGATCAGGAAGAAATTCCATTGTACCGCGAATGCCATGTCGGCAATGGTACCTGCATATGAAGTAGAATGATCTTACGGATTTGGCCGAAGGCGACACAACCATCGACCCACGAGATGATACCGCATGTGAGATTCTCCATTCTCTTTCAACCAGCTGAAGATGAAGTTGAAATGCATCTTGTACAAAATGTGTGTCATGACTTCTATCATCGAGAAACATATAAGTGAGCAGGTCTTACGCAACTTACCATTTACCTTGAAGAGAGTGATGTGTACCAAAATAGTGATGCAGTGCATTCCAATGTTGGTGCACTTCTTTGAAGGGTTGCAATGTGTAAGTTTACGCAAAGTCTACTACCGATATCACATAATCATCTCTTAGAGTCTAGAATGCTTCTCCTAAATTCCTTGCTCGCTTAATGAGCTGCAAAGTTGTGATGCACAAACTTTTTCATGTGATCAAACATGGCGGATAGCATGAAAGGAGCATCTGTTTGCTTCTCCACCAATTTTAGTCTTCTAGAAGTGCCCTTCCTTGACTTCTCGTCCATATAGCATGAAGCACGCCATTTAACATCATCTTCATTATTACGGTCGGTCTCTTTTGGACATAAGAGAATCTTTTGCTTACCACATTTTCACAATCCCCTTATGCACTTCAGATTGTGCCCTCTTCCCTTTCCTCTTTTTTGGCAAACCATTTCTCTCCAAAGAGTGCTAACATTACAAAATGTAAGCTTTTTTTGTGCACGACAAACCCCATCATGTGTACCAACAAGACATACATCACAATTACAAGCTGCAATTTATGTGAAACTTCAGACCTCATAGAGTTGAAAGCTTTTCTGAAATTTCTACGCTTGTTCATGCTTGACAATGACAAGTGTTTCTCTCCTTCAATTTCCTTATGCAACTTGGTTTCGTGTATTCGAACATTCTAATACCAACATCGCATTCGGATTCTCCTCCACAAAGTGCTCATACGGCTCGTACGCACATTGCAAAAGAAAATAGGTAAGTTGGAGAAGGCGTGCATTGAATACCTTACATATCGATTACATAAGTAAAAATACTATATATACCGGTACATATCGGTTTGTACATGTAAAAGATTTGGTTGAATCTATACATATTAGGTACATATGTACATTAGATTATGTATAGTATCAATTTATAGCACATTTAATTACATCCTTACACTATGTACATATATATCACATAATATACATGAAATACTTCTAAGAGCAAGTAGATGACCCCATAAAACTCATTTACATGTATAATACAATAAGCAAAAGCAGAGCCATGAAAAGGCTACATCAAAGCAAGTAAACTAAGATTGGCAAAGGAGTTCACTTACGGCACATTTAATCTTACATCCTTACACTATGTACATATATATCACATAATATACATGAAATACTTCCAAGAGCAAGTAGATGACCCCATAAACCTCATTTTACATGTATAATCTGATAAGCAAAAACAGGACCAAAAAGGCTACATCAAAGCAAGTAAACTAAGATTGGTAGAGGAGTTCACATATGTGCATGAAAATGTACATGAAAACTAAAAAAAACTGAAATGTAATAGTTTCTTTGACAAAAGCTTTAATACGAGGAATGTCAAGATCTTTGGATTGCCTCGCTTCTTTTTTCCTCACATCTACGTACTTTGGTGAAACCTTGGTGTTGTTAAGCGAGCTGGATGACTTTTAGCTTGGTTTCTTCATCAAGCGATCAGATCTAGCCTTCTGCTGCTCATGCCCAAATGTTTGAACCAGCAATTGCCATTCTCTTTCTTACGCAAGATGACATATGAAGATTTAGGGGGATGGTATTGAGCATCTTACAAAAGCAATTCCCTTTTGCTTCAAATCACCATTTTCCCCACAACCATTGATAAAGCGGAATGCTTGGCGACCAATTTATCACCACTATTAGAGCATTTTACCTTTTCAATCCATCTTTAAGGTTTTCTAAAATTGCATGCTTGACCCTTTGCTTGTGAAGGCAACCCAATCATCTTTAAAGGGTTCAAAAAGCTCCAATAGCATGTGATCTTGCAAGAATCTAAAAGCAAATAAGTACCTTTGATTAGGAGCGGAGATTGACTTCTTTTTTTCTCATCTTGATAACAACATTTTGCTACTTGGTCCTTATTTTTTTGGTAACATACCTTGAGGATGTACTACCCTTTTCAATTTCGCTAACATGCTCGCCATCTTCTTTTCCCTTTCTCATCTCTCCCACTTTCGAAATTCACGCATGCCTTTTGTTGTTTACTCTTCACAATCTTGAATTCACCAGATGCCATCTGATGTTTGCCACATTCAGTTTCAAAATCACCAGATTGCATGTTTTCCTGATCCTGGAAAAAAATTCAAATTGTGTTCTACTTTCTTGGTTCGATTTGAGAATTTTCTTGGAAGGAAATTTTTCTGGAGGGAATTTTCCTGGAGGAAATTGGAGGGAGGAATTTCCTCCAGGAGTTTCGCATCAACTGCCGGCCTCTACTCGTCATAATTACAAACAAACGGGAATTTTGAGCAAAAGTATGCTGGTGGGGTGCAAAAGCACGCGTCCCGATGCATGCTTTTAGCACCCCTGCTTCCTGCTTTTTTTTGGGTGCTGTTGGGTTCGTTTTTTTACACCCTTCATTTGTTAAGAAGATTCTTCAGCCAAGAATCGTTCCACATTGCTCGAATTTTCCATCAGATTCATCGATTTCATTAGATTGGAGTCCTAGTGCGCAGAAATGACCCAAACTCCAAATTGGCATGTGAATCTCCAATTAGTTGCTCAATCCATCATATCTTTTCATAAAACTTATCCATCAAGGTAGGATTGTCATTTCGACCATATTCAACCTAAAAGCCCCATCTAATTTTGCTTAAATTGGGCTGACTTAAAGAGATTTCTCCTTTGTTTTACAAAAACACATTTGCAAGAATGGTTTTCTTTAATTTTTACTCAATATCCCAAATTAGGTTCGAAATTTTGCACATAGGATATGGGTGCATGGCGATTATGAAAATCTGAAAAGCCCCACCGCTGATTTAGCTTAATTTGGGCTGAATTAAAAAATTCTTCAACGTACCAAAAGCTAGCTGCAAGAAATGGTTTTTCTCTAATTGCTCACACAATATCCCAAATTAGGTTCTGAAATTTTGCACGTATGATATGGGTGCATGGCCGATTATGAAAATCTGAAAAGCCCCATCTGATTTAGCTTAATTTGGGTTGAATTAATAAATTTTGTTTTGTTTTACCAAAATTGCTGCGAAATGGGTTTTCTCTAATTGCTCACTCAATATCCCAAATTAAACCCTGAAATTTTGCATGTATGATCGAATTGCATGGCCGATTATGAAAAACAAAAAAAAGTCTTTGGAAAGTCTTTGAGTCTTTGGAGTCTTTGCATCAGCGTTTATTTGCTACCCACCAGCATACTTTTGCCCTTTTGCCCCTTTTTAAATATATAAGACAAAATTTATACATGAAATAAGTACATTTAAAATTCAGCAACCCGTTCAAAAGTTTACATGAATTGCCCCCTAATGTATGGCACCCTAACGTGCTTTTACCCTGAATGCTCTATCTATTCTATCTATCTATGGGTTAAAGAAGATTGTTTAAATGCCCCACTATTGTATTCTATGCAATAATGCTATTATTTTGTAATGGAAAAAAAAAAATTCTTTTGTTTTTTCTTTCCCGCATAGGTATACTGGAATAATGGAGTAGCCAAAATTAGCTAGGCCACTAGATTAAGGGGTTTGCAACAAACATGTTCACATCTTTGTCATGTGTCGAGCTATTGTTGCCAATGTGACTCAAACTTTAATTAATGTTCACATTTTCACAAAGTTAGCAAATAAAGATGCCATGAGTATGGGGACTTATATCTTGCCCTGATGTCAAGTATGACATTCAAAAACATAATCATCATACAATATTGCAACAGATAATTTATTATTGCAACATGTTCATGATTTCTCAGATGATGGGGATTTCTGATGATCTACTGCAAAGTGCCGTTGCATTGTACTAAAGAGTCAATGTTTTAGAAGATTCCAATGTCTTTGCCAAGCACATAATGTTTTCGAAGAGAGCTGCCTACATAATGATATATGATATGGGAATTTCAAAAAACAAATGTCCATTATAATCAATTGGATAGAATACAATACAATACAATACAATACAATACAATACAATACAATACAATACAATACAATACAATACAATACAATACAATACAATACATGGATTTGGAATTTTTTTGTTCTTATTGAAGTGGACTAGTGTGCTAGCACTATCACTTCCAGTGGACGTTAAAATTCCATCATCATCACTATCACTTAAGTTGTGCTCTAGGATGAGGCGGCAGAAGCAAATTCTGGGAAAATCCTAGGGTGCCATTATTGGGGGCTGTGACGGTCCAGGGGAATATACGCCATAAATACGTATATTCCTGGATCCGTCACTATACAAGTCTATCTTCATAGCCTTGTATACCATAGATTGTGGCATTAGGGGGCATGGCCAAGTTATTCTCATAACTTAGCCAACCATAGGTTAGACCATTATCCACGTGGCCTTAACCTATTGGGGCACCGCCACACAGGACTCACCCGATTGGTGCCACGTGGCATCCTAGGTGGACCTAACTTATATAGGCCTAAACCCTAACCCTAGGCCTCTTTCCGGCCCTAGCACCCAGAGACTCACCTACTGATTTGAAACCCCGTTTGAACATCGCTTTCTTGTGGCATAGGCTGGTGCAAAAGCCCGGTGAGGTAGACTCGTTCTTGGAGTAGGAGCAGCATCTAGGTGAGTCGAAGACCATGGAGGCACCACGGATGCGGAGGGAGAGCTTGGGGAGGCGGTATGTAGGATAGTAGTTGTGATAGCTCATCCGGAATTAGCATTCCGGATGTGCTAGTATCTTGTATCTAGAGTAGAGCCATCCTAGAACCCATATTCAACATCTTGAACCCTAATCAAGGAACCCTAACCATTAGTTAGTTGTATGATTAGGTTAAGATGTTCTTCTTATGATTATTCTCATGATGTGATGATTATGTGATGATGGTTGATCATGTTTGCTCCTCTTGTATTGGGAAGGGGGTAGAGACCTAGAGCCATGTAGTATGCTCCTAGAGTAGATCCCTTAGTTCCTATTAGATGCGGCCTGTGCATAGGAGCCCACCGGGCTATTGAGGCTATGATCGACTCAGCACCACATACTTGAGGCTAGAGGGGAAAGTGGAGGGGATCCCTGTAGAGTGGGGGGCTTGAGGGGGGATCCCATAGTGGGCTAGGCTTGTGGTGGGGTCACTTGAGTGGGCGAGGCATGGGTCCGACACCTCTTGGGGCAATGGTGTCGCCCCTGCCTCTCGAGAGTTGCAAGTGTTGGCTTGGCTCTCGTTTGGGGGGTTAAGTGGTGCAGATGCGTGTGTCGCCACGATTCTCTAGCCGCCCATGGAACCTCTAGACCACAGGAAGGGAGATGCAACCCTTCTGCCTCGTCGGACCGAGGGGAGATGCAACTGGAGTAGTCCCTAAGATGGGTGATGCCATGGGATTAGCATCCCAGGAGGCTAGAGTCCTGGTTGAGGCACGATTTAGCCCATGCGCAAAGTATGCACGGGGAGAGGGGCGGATGGAGTGGTCAACCCTAGCCATTGTTCTATGCCACCCTCGCCATTGCCATGACTCGATGCGCTCTATCTTGTGGCCTGGGGCCGGTCGGTCATCCTCCCACGAAGTCTGAGTAGGGGTAGGAGCTCTCATGTTTCCACGGCCCTGCGGCTTATCATCTTTGTATTGGTATATGTGTGATGCGCTACCCTTCGAGGTAGTATTTGTATATGTTTGATGCTAGTTCGGCGGTTATCGCTTCCCATTTGTTATAGGAGCCCATAGGGAAGGGCGGCGCCAAGACACCTTCAGTGTTCCCTCCCACACCAGGGGTCACCTCGTGAGTGGGGGTAGGCGAAGGGGCCCGCGTCGGTTGTTGAGCGGATGGGGGATTTCTGCCTAGTGTACCTACGGTGGGTGCCGTATGTTTAGCAGGGAGCGTCACAATGGTATCAGAGCGATGTTCTTGGTTGACCAAGAACTAGCACTGACCATAACCATGAAAGTAGTCTAACAGGCCTATAGGGGTGTGAAATAAACATTTCCACCATGGAACCGCGAAAATGGGGGAAATTTTTTTTCTCCTAGGTAGTGGGTCAGGATTTAGGTTAAGTGTTAGACGAAGGAATGAGTGAGTCAAATTCATCTTCTAGTAAATTTGGAGTGAAAATTATGCATCTGCATCAAATTTCACCTAAAATGGGTCGAAGAATCATGCCAATCAGAGACCCAGGTGAAAAATGGCGCAAATCCATAATTAGCACCTCAAACCATTAGAAAAAATTCGAAAATCTAAGGTATAATATTAATTAATATAGGTTTAATATATACATTAATAATTAAATAATTACTAAATATGGTGTAATTAATAAGGGGGGCTAATAAATAGGGGTAATTATGGTGGGAGAATATTCCCAGGGACCCTCCTTTTTAAATATCGACACCTCATTCTCTCTCTCAACCTTTCACCTCCACCTCTCTCTTGCCCAAATTTTTTGTGGCCACCCATCTCCCCGAACCGTAAGATATGGCTCGCCACCAAACAAACAGCCAGGAAGTATAACGAGCCCTGACTTTTTCGATGCGCACTAGCGCCGGACGCCATGTGAAGAAGGTTCCCGAAGCACCTTCGCCGAAGCGAGGCGAGGAGCCCCCAGCCAGCTAGCCAGAAGCAAAGAAGAAAATGGGTTCCTTCCATGATGCCGGAGGAAAGCCCCAAAGAACAGCCTCGGCCATGTGGAGGCATGCAGAGAACCGGATGAGTCTCGGGCCACCGGGCATCTGGACACCGAGGGGGAAGAACAGTGGAAGAGCAAAGACCACCATGACCAAGAAGCGGGCCCCCAAGCTGCCCAAAAAGAAGGGGAAGGAAAAAGTCATGAGTGGCCAGAGGAGAGGGCCGCCAGAAGAAGTGGGAGCGGAGAGGAGCCTCAGGAGCAAGAAAGGCGGACTAAGAGGAGGAACGACGGCCCTCACGACCGATGCGTTATTGAAACCCGTGAGGAGGAGCCACAAGAGGCGGCGGAGAAAAGGAGGAGGCAACAAGGACGTTCCAGGCAGCTGGCCACCCTACCCTAAGTGGTAGGAACCACCTAAAAGGTGGTGAAGCAAAAGGTAGGGAATGAGGCGTTGGCCTTCAGCAGGAACCCATGAGTTCAGCGGAGAATGGCGGCATTACAAAGTACCTTCGTCGTTGGGCGAGTACAATAGGTGTCTTGCCGCCGGGAGAGTCTGGCAGCGTTGTGGGCCCGGCGAGGCGAAGAAGAATCGGCCAACCACCCCACCTAGGCCGGGAGGAAAAACCCAAGAGGGTTCACCGGGCGAATAACTGCTCTGTGCCCGAGGTGTTTAGGGAGGTCCGGCACTTCCAGATGCCACGAATCTCCCTAATAAGGAAAGCCCTTGGCGTCTCCTTAGAAGGGTCATCGCGGCAGTTCGGACCCGATTACAGGGTTACCCCTCTAATGACCCGGGCCCTGCAAGAGGCCGCCGAAGCAGAGCTGGTGCAGCTCTTCGAGGAAGGGAACCTATGCGCAATCCATGCTAAGCGGGTCACCCTCATGCCGAAGGACATCCACTTAGCAAGGAGGATCCGCAGGGAGAGGCCCTAGGCCTCAAATTTTGTAAATTTTGTAGGAGAGTTAAAATTTTTATGTAATTGTGTTTTCCTTATTAATATAAAAGTTATTTTCCCTCTCTAATTAGAAAAATGTTGTATGCTTGAAATTTGGAAAATAGAACCCAATTGTAGTAGAATTCTTCATAGCACCCTCAGAAATATCCTAGAAATCATGACTACAACAAAATTTTGGCAAAGAAATCATCAAAAATGCTGAAAATGGGGCCAACCGGGTGAGACCGCGCCTAGGGCCTCTGCGTTCCCGACGCGGGCGCGTTTCGCGCGGATTCACCCGACTGGGCCCAAAATCATGCTTTTAGATGTCAATTTTGCACAAAATAAGTTGCTAGTTAGCTTAGAATCGGTCCAATTAGCCATATTAGCATCTTCAAATTCCCTAAATTGACCAAAAATTGGCCCAAAATAGGCCAACCGGGTGAGACCGCGCCAAACGCGTCTGCGTCCGCGACGCGGAGGCCATCCGCGCGGATTCACCCGGGTCAGCCAATTTTGGCCCAAATTAGCCAAATTCGATCAAACCAATTGCCATGTAGTGTTTCTTGCCTTGTTTTGCCTAAGTTTGCACTTCATGGTAGTTCATTTGGACACCCAGAGCCATAGAACCAAGGCCGTCTTAGGTAGGTACCTTTTTGCACGAACCCCGAGGTCACCCATAGTCTATAAAAAGAGGTCTCATTTGCCATTTTTCTTCCTACAGAACTGCTCCCAGCCCCTTAGGCGATTTTCTGAACCTCCACTGATCTTTGCAAGCCATTTTCTACACCCTTTCCTGCTCAATGGCGCCCAGCAACTTTGAGAGATGGTACAATGCTGCAAGCCATATCCATCAGCTTCCTGTAGATCAAGCCTTCTCTGTGTTTGACCACCTGTTTGATCTTCATGCAACTCTGACTAGAACACCCTACTACACGGACATTATGTGCCAATATGACCAGCAGGTCCTGCCTTGGGAAGTTAGACTGCCTCCTAGGGGAGGGAATTGGGTTTCTCTTGAGACACTTACCCAAGCCTTAGGTCGAGAGTTGGCAGGATCCAAAGGCAAGAAGCAGCTATGGGATAGGACTAGGACCATGCCCGATTATATGACCTGCAGACACAATAGGCATAGGTACCGTTCGTCTCAGACAGCCCTTGCCCTTTTCATGCACTATAAGTCAATCAACAAAGTAGGGGAACCCTCAATGCGACCCTTAGACTTAGCGCCACTTGACACCGTAGAGCCAGGATCAAATCCACGAATATAGAGTCCTCCGCCTCACGAATACTATGGCACGGCGTCGGGGGCACCATCTCCCAGATCCATGAAGACTTCTGGCGGCTAGGGGGCGGAGAACCCGGAATGGGAGAGCAGGAGGCAACAAGAATGCAGAGGGTAATGGCGTTGAGGCACGCGGCGGCGACATGAGAAACCCACCACCACCGGCATCATTGACTCATCCACCGATAGTCATGACGGGAGGAGCACATCTTTGCAAACGACATCCTCAACTTGTCCTATTGCCGTGAAGTGGTCTTGAATCGACTTTTAACTCTTGGGCATGATAGCACATGGGAAGAGCACAGACTTCATGACTACTCATACCCGGAGATTCCAAGGAGCCGGCAAGAGAGACACTCTTACGGGGAGACAATGTCGGATATAGCAGCCTATCGCCAGATAAGGAGATCATCGATGAGCGAGAATCTATCATCTCGAGGGAGGAGTTCCGGCCAGATCCCAGAGCACACTCTACAAACCGGGGAGAGGCCCAAGCTCGCCGAGCCAGCCCCAGCCAGAGCATGAGGGAAGGGTCCAAAGATCATCAACTTGGACAATGCAACCAAAGATGTGGAGGGATCATGAAGACCTTATGGCGGTGGTGGATGCCTCTGGCAAAGCGAAGCGGCTCAAAGGAAGGGCACTTTGGATCGCGAGGCGTAGGGAAGGGCCGCGACGCCGCTACTATCTTCAGCCCTCGGCCAAAGGGCAAATGATAGTCTTCCACAAGGAGTTCAGCCCAAGGGGAAGAATCCGTGGCACTTCTCATAGCACTTCGGGCTTGGGCAAAGACTCGAAGATATCGCCCATGCCGACCACATCATTCTTTTCAACAGTAATCGCTCCATTGCCTCGACTTTGCGAGAGGGCATCTTAGGGGATGCAACACTCTGGTAGTGGTAGCAAAGAACGGCACTTAACTTCAGGAACAGGAGATGGCGGTTACACTTGAAGGAAGATCGACGAGGAACATCTTGCGCAACCTCGGCAAAGGCCTCCGATTCAGAGATGTTAAGAACTTCTTCAGGCTTTCGGGAGGCCATTGAATAGTTGAAAAATTTTCTTAAGTTTTGTGCTAAATGTTTTTTTGTACCCATTGTGCTAAAACATAGCTACTCTATCATGTAATCCTTTTGTATTAATGGCTATTAACTGTTTTATAAATGCAAGGCTTTGTATGATTTCTTTATAACTAAAGATAATTCAATTACAAGTAAAATTGATCAATATCTAACCCAAATAAAATGTATTGATGATCAAACCTTGCAGCAAGGAACTCAAGTGCAGGATCTCAAGACCAGCACCGACCACGCAATTGGGTACCAAGGAACTTGTTTGGCAGAGAACAAGAAGATTTTGAGCAGGATATGTCACCAGAGGCAGTCAACGCAAGGTTGGTGCAGATGAGGAACCAAATGCAACATCTCATCAACTGGCGACACCTCTCATGAATGGGAAGATGGTCCTCCACCTCCCACCTTGTTTTCCGGGTGATAACGAAGTCCCTCGGCGAGGAAGGGGGAGGGCAACCAGGGGGAACGGGGGATAGGAGAAGGAAGAGGAGAACAAGGAGTCCATCATCATCTAGCTCCAGCTCATCGGGGCAGCTCTTCCGGTGAGGACAGCTCTAGCTCTCGGCCACCCACCGCACACCTAAAGCAAGGAAAAGAGCAAGAAAGATAGATGACTATCGAGGAAAAGATGGATAGTGCTATGAGCAATGTATGGAAGACAAGGAAGTCTGGGCCGTTCTCGAGGGAAAGATGATCAGGCATGGAGGGCGGGAAGCATGGCTTGATGAAATGGAAGAATTTGGCAACTCCTACGGTATGAAAGACAAGGACATAGGGAAAGTTGCTACGGCTAACCTTATTGGACCGCAAGGATCGGTGGAAGGGATATGCTAAGTCCAACAAGTGAAGAGGAACAATTGCGTGTTTAAGACCTTGAAGAAGAGCTTCCGCGAAGCACTATGTGCCAAGGTCTCATATTAGTAGATGATCCAGCAGTTTTCTGAGTTGAATCGGGGAGTAGCTTATCGGTGGCTAAGTATACCAAGCGAATTCATGAGGCTCAGCCGCATGTTCCCCGAGTCTCGAGAAAAGCAAGCAGTGGATACCTACATTGAGGGTTGAACAAAGAATATCAAGAGGCTTGTTAGAGCAATCAACCCAAAGTCGTCGTGAGGCCGGTAGAAGATAAAGCTATAAGTTTGGAGGAGGCACCAAGAACCCCGCGCCAGAAAAGCAACAACCGGGGGTAGGAGTTGAGGCGATGCAAAGGGGGCAATATCGGGGTAAGCAATCAGCAGCCACACCATCGTGGAGTCCGCAGCAAGGTAAGGGCCTGAATAAAGCTTTTGGGGACCGTAAGCCGCGTAACGGCATCGGGGCAGTGCTCTTAAGCGTCTCCCTAAACACCGGTCTGGAGAAGAGACGGGAGTGCATTGAGAAAAGTTATGCCGTGTGCTTCCGGCCTGTGGCACCGAACACATGATTGTCCATTAGGTCATGCGATTGACTTTGGCGAGCTTTTTATGGATTGGGACTCCCAACAGAAGCGGGACGGGGCGGCGACCAGCCAGGAGCCCGAGGACTTCATAGATGGTGGATTGCCACATATGTGCAAACATTGAGACGGCGATATTGAGAATCACCGATCATCATCGCGGGCTGATGGGATCATAGATAGTAATCCATATGTAGTCCTCATAGATACATGTAGCTCTCATAATTTTGCATCTCCCTAGGTTGGCTGCCCTAATGAAGAACAATGTATTGAAGTCTAAGCCAAGGCCGATTGGCTATGGCAAAGCAAGCGCCATCGGCACACTAAGGGAGGAGGATCATCTTTGACATAGACCTTTAGTGGGGCTAAGTGGCGATGGGGAGCCGGAAGTCATGGATATCGAAGATATGATCGATAGTGGGAATGGAATTTAAAGTATCAGCCAAAAGCCATGATTGATTGCGATCGGAATGAAGTCACCATGACGGCACCGACGGCAGCAAATTGATAGTGAAAGGTAAGAAGCTAGATTCTCCTATAGGTGTATTTCCTTGAAGCGACTAAGGAAGAGTATAGAAAGGAATAAGGTGGACTACATCCACGAGGATGGAATCAGTTGAGCCGAGGCAAGCTGGATGGAAGTAACCCAAAGGGAAATCAATTGTCCAAAGCGGATAGCAAGGCTTATTTTGAGTTCAAGGATGTATTCCCGGATGAAATCCGGCAGCTGCCACCTTATAGGGGTGTGGAATGTGAGATCACATTGGCTCGGATGCGAAGCCTACCAAAGAAGGCCATATAGAATGAGCACCCGGAATTGATTGAACTTAAGAAGCGACTTCGAGGGAATTGCTCGAGCTTGGATTTATAAGAGCAAGTGTGTCTCCCTTCGGAGCACCTATACTCTTTGTGAAGAAGAAAGATGGGAGCTTAAGAATGTGCATAGACTATCGCTTGACTCAATAAGTGGCGATAAAGAACAAGTATGCATTGCCAAGCGGCGGATGACCTAATGGACCGAGTTACAAGGAGCAAAGGTATTCTCTAAAATTGATTTGAGGTCAGGATACCATCAGATAAGAATAAAAGAAGAGGATATCCATAAGACCGCCAGGCCGGTATGGTCATTTTGAGTTTCTGTAATGCCCTTTGGACTATCGACACTCCAGCAACGTTCTGGCGCCTCATCAACGTTGGCGGGATATTCTGAAGAAAGTTCGTCAAGGACTTTGCTAAGTGGGCGTCCCCTTTATCGGACCTCACCAAGGCCAAGAAGATTAAGGATTGGACTAGCCATTGGTTAGAGAAAGTCCAAGCTTCTTTCGAGAAGCTTAAAGAGGCCTTAACAATGACACCGGTGCTTGTTCTCCGGATCAAGTAAAGATAAGTTGGTAGCAACAGATGCAAGCAAGATAGCGGGGGCGGTCTTGATGCAAGAAGGAAGGGTAGTCGCCTACGACTCGAAGAAGATGAGCGGCCAGGAACAACGCCTACCCAACCCCATGATCGAGGGCTGCTAGCCACCATTCCGGGGCATTGAGGATATGGAGGCATTATTCTTTGGGAAGGAAGTTTCAGTTGAATCTTTTGATCACGAGCCTTGATATCTTTTCACCCAACCACTCCTCAACTTAAGGCAAAGGAGGTGGATGGAATTCCTTGAGGAGTATGATTTTGATATTATATATAAGCCCGGCAAGCTTAATATTGTAGCGGATACCCTCTCCGAAGACCATTTCGGACAAGGGCCGCGTGTAATGCGATTTCCCTCTTCGAGTGAATTTGGCAAGAAGATTGAGGAGTCCTTGCCAATGGATGTGGACTTCAAGGAAGTGTGGGAAAGTCTTTCCAAGGAAGCCAAAACAGACAAGGAGCGGGAAGCCTTCAAGCATTATAAGAAGGAAGGCAACTTTGTTGTATCCACAAGCATAAGTTGTGTGTGCAGAATCATCGGGAGTAAGGAAGTTAATTCTTCATGACACACATAACAGACCCAATAGCGGAGGACATCTTTGGCTTCATGAAGACCTATTTCAAGATTCAAGTAGCTTCACCGGCCGGGAATGAAGATATAGCTGCATATATTCGGGATTACCCGTTATGTCGCAGACCAAAGCGGAGCAACTTGGATTCAGTGCTTTAGAGCCATTGGGGTGCCAAATGCAAAGTGGGAGGTCATAAGCATGGATTTCATCACGGGTCTCCCTAGAACTCTTGAGGCAAGGATGCATTGATGGTTGTCGAGATAAGTTATCTAAGATGGCACATTTGTGCCTTGCAAGACTCAACGACACCGCATTAGATCGCCAAGTTATTTGTAAGGGATTTTTTAGACTCCATGGCATGCCCTCGGGAGATAATATCGATAGAGATTCTAAGTTTATGAGTGCCTTTTGGCGGGATCTCTTTAGCACCATTGGGACGGCTCTCCATGAGCACCGCATATCATCCCCAAAGAGATGGCCGACCGGAGAGAACGAATCGGATCATTGAAGACATGCTTCGAAGTTATGTGTGGAACAAAAGCGGTCCAAGTGGGATGAGTACATCCACTTGGTGGAATTCCTGGGCCACAATAGTGCCAGCGGGGAGTCATCTCGGATGTCTCCTTTCATGGTAAATTGCGGGCACCGGTGGTTTAACCCCGGATACACGGGCAATAACGCGGTCTAAGGTAGAAGTATCCAGATGTTAGGGGATATCAAAGCAGCCTAGTGGAAGAAGTAAGGGTTACTTATTGGAAGCAAGAAGTCCCGGGCAAGTAAGAGTGTAGCCGACAAACAAGCGGAGGACCGTAAGAGAGTTCAAGGTAGGCGATAGCGTTTGGTTGAAGATCAAGGTGAAGCAAGCCAGCAAGGGATTGGGAGTTGCAAGAAGCTTGCCCCTAGGTGGGCTGGTCCGTTCAAGATTTTGGAGAGTGGGCTCTCAAGCCTACAAGTTGGACCTTCCGCCCATCTCAAGGGTTCACAAGGTCTTCCACGTAAGTTTATTAAAGAGGCACAATCCTAACCCGAGGAGGTTTTGGATACTCCAACTTTGTTGGAAATGACGGAGGAGCAAGTAGAAATAGTGCGAGCTACTTCTTGATAAGTCATTCAAGAAGACTAGGAGGTCTCAATTCCTCCAATATTTGGTTAAGTGGAAGCACTTACCGTGGAAGACGTGGCGTGGGTATTGAAGCAAGATTTGGAGAAGCAATATCCGAGTTTATGAAGGAGTTTGATGGGCAGTCTCGGACTTGGTCGACCCGACTTGCCAGGTTGGTTAGCTAGTATGTTGTTAGTTAGCCTTAAGCCCGGCGCATGCATTCTAGTTAGTAGGGTGCATGTGCCAGAACCTTGGATCGTATGGGGCGATGATGGGATGCGCCTTTAGGGCATTCTCTAGGCCACATGCACCAAGAGGTGCGCATGACCATTAGGGTCATGTGAGTGAGGAATGAGGCATGGTGGGCGATGATGGGACATCGATCCGGATGATCTCTATGCCCGCGATGCGGGCATACCGCACACGTGGGAGGGTCATGGTGAAGGTTAAAGTGATCATGCGATGATGGGATCGTGAGGCGTTCCCCTAGCTGAAACCCTCGGGGCATGATGATGGGGTGGGGTGTACTCGATCCAGGGGGATCGTGTACAAGGTAGCACTCGATCATGGGCAATGATGGGAGCATCTTAAATGATCCCTAAGCTCAAATCCGAAAGGGCCATGATCTTGGGCAAGGTAGTAGGACAACCTTGAGCCCGGTGGTTCGGCTCAAAGGAGGTGAGGGGTGGTCCCCTAAAACCACAAATTATTAACTAAACTAACGTAATGTGCTCCTTTTGCGCGGGCAAGTAGAAGGAGGACTTCAACGAGGGAAGCGTTAGAAGATAGGGGAGCCATAAATTAGATTATGAACCCTAATAACTCTTATAATAGTATTTTGAATTATTATAAGAAATAGGGTGTTAAGGCTATATAATTTTGTATAAGTACAAATATAGCCTAAATTTTGATTTTTAACTAATAAAGCTTGATTGCTAAACTAAATTAAAGGTTATGACATGTTGTGGTTTTGCGGGCATAAAGGGTAGTCACCTTAGCACAATCTTTGAGGGACAAAGATTGTCCTGTTGGGGAGAATGACGGTCCGTGATATATTCCGAAATATACAAGTCTATCTTATGCCCGTGCATACCATAGATTGTGGCATTAGGGCATGGCCAGTTATTCTCATAACTTAGCCAACCATAGGTTAGACCATTATCCACGTGGCCTTAACCTATTGGGGCGCAGCCACGGGACTCACTCGATTGGTGCCACGTGGCATCCTAGGTGGACCCTAACCCCATAGGCTAAACCCCAACCCTAGGCCTCTTTCCACCCCTAGCACCCGTGAGACTCACCTACTGTTCAAACCCGCGTTTTGAACATCGCTTGTGGCATAGTGCGGCATAGACGGCAGGGGGTAGACTCGTTCTTGGGTAGGAGCAAAGATCTCGTGAGTCAAGACCATGGAGGCACCGCGGACTGAGGGAGAGTGGGGAGCAGGTATGTAGGATAGTAGTTGTGATAGCTCATCCGAATTAGCATTCCGGATGTGCTAGTATCTGTATATGGGGAGTAGAGCCATCCTACAAACCCATATTCCCAACATCTTGAACCCTAATCAAGGAACCCTAACCATTAGTTAGTTGTATGATTAGGTTAAGATGTTCTTCTTATGATTATTCTCATGATGTGATGATTATGTGATGATGGTTGATCATGTTTGCTCCTCTTGTATTGGGAAGGGGGGTGAGACCTAGAGCCATATGTAGTATGCTCCTAGAGTAGAACCCTTAGTTCCTATTAGATGCGGCTCGTGCATAGGAGCCCACCCGGGCTATTGAGGGCTATGATACGACTGCACCACATAAATCGGGGCTAGAGGGAAAGTGGAGGGTGGATCCTGCCGAAAGTGGGGGCCGGGGGATCCCATAGTGGGCTAAGGTCATGGTGGTCACCCAGTGGGTTTGGAGCATGGGTGGAGACACCTCACAGGGCAATGGTGTCACCGCCTCTCGAGGAGTTGCAAGTGTTGGCTTGGCTCTCCTTTTGGGGGTTAAGTCGGGTGCAGAGATGGTGTGTGGCATGCGATTCTCTAGCGCCCATGGAACCTCTAGACCACAGGGGAAGGGGAGATGCAACCCCTTCCTCATTCGGGACAGGGAGATGCGGCTTTGGAGTAGTCCGTGGGTGATGCCATGGGATTGCGTGTCAGGAAGGCTAGAGTCCGGGGAAACCCTGATTTAGCCCATCCGCAAAGTATGGGGAGGGGCGGATGGAGTGGTCAACCCTAGCCATTGTTCTATGCCAGCCCTCGCCATTGCCATGACTCGGTCTGCTCTATCTTGTGGCCTAGCCGGTCAGTCATCCTCCTTACGAGTCTGAGCCGGGGTAGGAGCTCTCATGTTTCACGGTCTGTGCTTATCATCTTTGTATTGGTATATGTGTGATGCGCTACCCTTCGAGGTAGTATTTGTATATGTTTGATGCTAGTTCTGACGTGTTATCGCTTCCGCTGTTATAGGAGCCCCATGGGGAAGGGCGCGCAAGACACCTTCGTGTTCCCTCCCCGCATTAGGGATCACCTCGAAGTGCGGGGTAGACGAAGGGCGGGCGATTTGTGTTGAGCGGATGGGGATTTCCTGCCTAGTGTACGGTGGGTGCATTATGTTTGCGAGGGAGCGTCACAGGGGCACCAGAAATGCCAAGGATGGAAACCATCATATTGTAGATTTCAACGTTCATAAAGGAAGGGATGGCGATATTTCTTCTGTTTTCAGCCCATTTTATATCCAGTAATAGTGCTCCTGATGGTCACCTGATTTCTAACACTAGGGTGGAGGAATTGCAATGGAATTTCATGGAGCTTGCGGATGGGCACGATTTCTATGCGACTTCAACGATCTAGAAAGCGGTGCCTCTCCCGATGGTCACCTATTTCTAACAAACAGGTGAAAAGTGATTATATTTCTGCTGATTTCATGGATGATCTCATGGAGCTTGCAGATGGGCACATCTTCAACGATCCAGCAGCAGTGTCGAAATATCGCCATCCCTTCCTTTATCTAAGATAATGGCCAAGAGCAGGCCAGTTCGTCTGGCTCGGACCTGGCTCACCCTAACGGGCTCGCCAAGCCCTTACCAGGTGAAATGGCCTGCTCTTGGCCATTATCTATTACAAAAAGGAATCGACCTTACGATTCTTTTTGAAACGAGGCCCAGAAGCAAAGAATATGGAGCGCATAGAAAAGTAAGTGTTATCGTAGACATGGCTACCAGCGCAGGCCTTGGTGGCACCAGATCGGGTGAATTGGACATTGTAGCCCTCTGCAACCAAGCCAACAATGGGAGCGATCCGGGCGCTGTGGGAGTAGTGGAGCCGATCCGGCAAATCCTCCTTCAAGTAGACTTTCAAATGATCCCCATTTTCGACCTTTCCATGCCCAATGCATTTATTTATATTCGCATAACATCCTTGCATCATACCCGTACGCGGCGCAGTACCGGCAGAACAAGCGTCCACATCTCATCAAACCAGCTCTCCTGCAGCACAAGTACATTCGCATTCTTGCCCATTTTCCTTGCTTCCAGCCCATCTAGCAGCCGCCCAATCACCCGATCAACATGTGCAACAACGTAATCCCGGATCATCGAGGCCGACCTTGTGGCCCCGCGGAATCTGTCGCTAAAAGGTGGCAAATGTCGAGAAACCGGGAAGGTCGATGAGGGATAAAACCCTAATCAACCCGATCTTCAAATGGCTTGGAGATGTTATATTTGGGCAATATGTAGTAGTAGGGCGGGACCATCCATTTTTTTTTAACCTCGAGTCGAGCCCAGTATATTGTGGCGGATATAAGCCCATGCTCAGGCTGCGATACTGCGATCCAACCACCATTTTGGGTCCACATTTCCGACCAGAAATTATCCCCATCCCCGCTTCGAAGTAATTCCGCCACAATTCCATGCCATGGAGGATGTAATCCGGTGGCTATGGAGTAGTGATTTGGGAATGTCATGGTCGGAACACGAGGGAATTGGACCGGAAATGCTTCTACTCCATTTTTAACCGCGGGCTTTCTAATCCAAGAAATCCTGGGTTGATTCAAGCTCTGTGATAGAGCATAACAGTGAGCAGCGTGGCGTGGGGAGCGGATGCATCCCGAGCCCAAGATTTAGCCTCGGATCGTAATCCGGAGCAATCCAGCCGGACCGGACAATGGGGCGATGCCAAGCTCGCAATAAACGATTCGCCTTAGGAATGGGCGATGCCGAGCCTGCAATAAACGACCAGGAGCTGATAATGTTCGGGTCGCAACGGATGAGGCATTTTTGCCCGTTAGAGAGAAAGACCTTGAGTTGCACTGTTATGGCGTAATAAACATGCTCGCCCTCGGGGGCTGCTGTTTATTTGCCATAACAGCTCGCAAGGGGAATTAACCCTCTTCCTTATCCTCTCGATGTTTGGGGCCTAAACCTTCCATTGATAGTCGATCCAATCTGTCGCCGGATATCGGAAATTAGAAGTTGCTTTTCATTCTCGCATTGGATTGATCCGAAAATCGCACTATGTAGAACAGAGAAAGAGTAGAAACAGGGCTATCAAACTATGCGTAACGCCCATAGCCATTTCTTTCCGCCCTTGTTTTGAACCCCTTATCTCATTGCCATTCTTATAGTCTTACTTCAAAAGATTGAATCTAGGCCTACCGTTGTGTTGTGATTCTCCGAATTCGAACTTTGAATGGCCAAGAACTTCAGTTCAAAGCTATTAAGACTTATGTATTTGCGCACGTGTTTTAGTGTGGGCCTTGTTACAAATGTGGCCATCCAGCATTTGGTTGGCCATCCAGCATTTGGTAGTTGGGGGAATGAATATTCAATAGAACAATATATGTTAATTATAAATACAAGAAATTTATCGCGGCGGCAAGGCCGCCGCGAACATTTCTCTTCACCCCTCATTAGACTAAACTTAGCATTGTCCAACATTTGACGATGCACTTAAGACCCTTTAAATCATAGCTAATGTATATCTACGATACACATTGATCTACATTTTGCATTATTGAGTAAGGATATAAGGAAAGTTTTTTGAAGAAAGATGAAGCGTGGATTATGGACACAATTCGTCGCCCGAAATTAGCGAAGAAAGATGAAGCGTGGATTATGGACACAATTCGTCTAGAAATTTCTCTTTTCTATGATTAAGTAGGTAGGCCGAAAAAAAGGGGGCCAAAGTTTGTTTTTCTATGATTTACGTAGGTAGGAAAAAAAGGAGGGGGCGAATTTTCGTTTCTGTGTATGATGCGAGGGAAAATGGTTGTCGCCTATGGTGGGGGAAGTTCATGTTCTTTACGTCTTTTCTCATGCGATTGTCGGAAATAGAGGGATTAATCTTCACGGGTATTTTGCGATGTGTATACATCTTGTAAAGGGATCTCAATCATCTCAATCATCGGTTTGGCCCTTTAAGAGTGTCAAATGTTTCATTTCAAGTTGTGATCATTTCGTGAGACATAGTTGGACTTTGAAATTGGATGCCCAATAACAAAATTGTGAGTCCATGGCCACAATAAGAATCCGAGCTCCACCCAGAGAGCTTAATGATGGTATAAACCACATGATAAAAATGGGGGGGCTTACCAGCCCACAATTTCAATAAATGAAATATCAATTTGAAATCCTTGTACATTGAAACATTTTGGTGAAGGCCAATAGACCACGAGAGATTTGAAATCCAGATCTCAAGATATCTAACCCGTGTTATTTAAAATACGGTAGAAGTTGCGAGAAGCATCTTGTAGTGTACAACGATCCTTCAAAGGTTATAATATACATGGCGGATTACCAAAGTGTAATCGCGTGAGCGTTCCCACGGGGAGCTGATTGTTCCAGTAAAACGCGCTTGAAAACATCCGAAGCGTCCGGATAACCGACCTTCTTCTTCATGCGGGGATTCTAGGTGATACCAAGCGGGCGTGGCCTTTGGGTTCGAGAATGTAGAGCATTAGTCAACAAGCTTAAGTAACATGGGCAAGTATTTCTTGCCATACCACCTTAGAATAGCACCCAAGGAGACTTTGCTTTGAGCGTGCTTTCGGGATCAAGAGTAAATTGCTTTGTTATAGGCGAAATTGCCTCGTTATCTTGTCCACGGGCTTCATGGAGAATACACGAAATGACAATAAATCACCTTGAGGAAATAAAGAATGACCATGTCAACTGAACTTAAGGGATAAAACTCTAGCTTTAATAATGGCACATTTTCAGACCTCAAAATGTTTGAATATATGCAAACATCATAATGCTAGATGCAAAATACCTTTGCAACTGAAACAATCTGCTCTAAGCTGTGAAACTATGCCTTGTATTGGACATAAAAAGAATCCATAATTTTATAAGGCATGTAAAATAAGGATAGCCGTCCTACTAATGGAGAGAACCAATAAAAGCTATATTTATACTCCACTGGTTCCATCATATCCACCGTTTAACATAATTTGGCCAAGATGCCATACAATTAGATTACTCGATAAAGGCAAGGATGTGCGATTATTGAACTCTCTGCGTACCTCTTGCATGCCAAGTTGCAGCTGAACATGGTTTGGAAATTTAAACCTTTCCTAAACAAACTTTTGCAACATGCCATTGAGAAACGGAAGTATAAACGCCAGCCAGATCCTGCCAAACTTCCTCTTCCGAAACACATGTATCTTCAGCCTGCAACATAAATAAAGTATGCTTAACGATCTGAACCATCAGAAAAACAGTCCATGGAAGCCATGGAATAATTTAAGGGCTAAACTTAGCTATTTGGCGATTTTTTAGCACATTTTCAAAAAAAATTGGCTAAAGTAAATGGAAAAAATTGGAAAAAAAATTATAATTTTAGCTTAACTTTTATCGGGACTGCGCCAACCCTGGAGCTCTTTAGCCAAACGCTAGAAAGTAAGAGAGTAAAATTTAATATTGTTTAGCTAAACCATAGAAACTTTTAGAATGAATTTAGGGCTAGTTTAGCTAACATCATTCTAGTTTATAAGAAATATGTGATTAGTAATTTAGTTTCTAGCATTATGAATTAATTTGGGTCCTAGCTTTGCTAATTAGTATTATTTTAAAATGTTTTCACAAAGAAAATGACTAAAATAAGTGGAAATGATCGAAAAAAGTATAGTGATTTGGCTTAATATTTTCTGTTGGCCACACCATAGAAATTTTTGGGATGATGTTTGGGTTAGTTTAGCTAAATGCTAGAAAGTATGAGGGGAAAAATGTGTAGAGTTTAGCTAAACTACAGAAAGTTTTGGGATTAATATCGAGCAAGTTTAGCTAAAGTCATTTTGGCTAATAAGAAATATGCGATTAGTAATTTATTCCATGATGGAAGCATGGCATCAATTTGCTTCAGATAATGCTGCTTTCTCCTATGCATAAAAGGACATCAATTACAGGCGTTCTACTTTATCTCTTGAGATATTGTACTAGCTCCAATATGATCATATTCATGTGATTCATTGATCAAAATTGCCAAAAACAAATTATAAAGTTACCAATCTATATAGCATACCTTGCATTTCCAATTCCCTGTACTAAAGCTCTTCCTTTGTGCCTGGACTAAGGCAAGAAGTAACATAAATGTCTTAATTGCAGCTGCTGTATGATTTTGAGCAACATGCAACTTTGCCTTCGTCCGTAGCAAGGATCCCTGCTCCCACTTCCCTGTTTCACCAAGAGCAGCATTGATAATGACCTCTGCCTCTGCAAACCTCTTCTGTGCAGACAAAACTAAAGCAAGAAACCTCCATGCCCTAATTACTGCACCACTACTCAATTCAAGAAATTTCTTTGCACAGTCCATTGATGCACTCAAGTTCCGCAGATTTGTATACAAAAGTCCCAGGTCAAATATAATGTGAGGATCCTCTCGTGAGCATAACCCTGTTTTTAGAAAGAACACCATTGCCAAGTCTTTGAAAAGGATTCTGGAGAGAAAGAATAAATGCGAGGAAACGGAAATGGCCGGGGCTTGATAAAGAGCCTTACTAATAGGCATAATATCTGCAAGCAAAAGCTCCTCTAGATAGACATGCATATGCTTCTAAGTCATGAGCCACAAAATAGAACTCGGATCAACAAAGCTTACATTAAAGAATCCAAAAAGCAACCAAGAGAATACCGTGAGACGACATGCAAGCATAAAACCCAATGCTTCATCCACTCAATTTGCTAATTGATGGAATTCGATGATCATAGAATCCGCTATTTAAATAGCATCCTTCACATTCTGCAACAAAGAAGTATAGAGTTAGAGTAATGCTACGAAATCAAATGTGTCAAAAACAATTTCCTGAGCTACAAAACCGGAGAAGGTGTGAATAGTTCAGTGCCAAATCGAAATCCAAACCTTGTTATTATGTGGTAAATTAGCCAGGCTTGCAAAAAACATTGCAGGTTTCTCCACAAGAGGGGCCAGTTATATCCTAAAAGCTCTATCTTGAAGCACAATGCAAAATTGCAGCAAACATTATAGCAACAATAAGCGGCCTAAATAAATCTGAGAAACAAAAAGGACAAAAAGAAGTGTCAGAAGGCATCCAACATACCCTCGAACCCAATGACGAGCATGTAAAAGCAAAACCAACGTCCCTTATTTATACTCACACACATGCAACTGGCAGCTGGGATTCTAGCATCTGGGATCGTTCCATCGTTCCACCTGTCAGTTTCTCAGACTCAATTAGTTACAGCATCCACGCCATGGCTGAATCCGATTCTCAGACTCCATTAGATTCACAAGGCTGGCTGAATCCGATTCTCTGGATGCTCACATGGCTGAATCCGATTCTCTGGCCATCATTTACAGGCGCTACTTCTCCGCCCGTCGTTTACAACCACAGCTCTGGCCATCGTAATGGCAAATGGACCCTTTTTTTATCGCTCACGAGCCATTCACAAATCCGGAAACCAAGCGTTAGAGCGTTGCTGGATTAGACACGTCCTCCAATATCACGTTGTTGATGTATACTTATATATATCTTGATACAAGAAATTTATCGTGGCGGCCGCCGCGAACATTTCTCTTCACCCCTCATTAGACTAAACTTAGCATTGTCCAACATTTGACGATGCACTTAAGACCCTTTAAATCATAGCTAATGTATATCTACGATACACATTGATCTACATTTTGCATTATTCGAGTAAGGATATAAGGAAAGTTTTTCGCGAAGAAAGATGAAACGTGGATTATGGACACAATTACGTCGCCGAAATTTCTCTTTTCTATGATTCTGGCGTAGGTAGGCCGAAAAAAAGGGGGCCAAATTTTCGTTTTTCTATGATTCTGGCGTAGGTAGGCCGAAAAAGAGGGGGCCGAATTTTCGTTTCCTGTATGGTCTGAGGGGAAAATGGTGTCGCCTATGGTCTGAGGGAAGTTCATGTTCTTTCTGTCTTTCTCATGCAGTGTCGGAAATAGCAGGGATTAATCTTCACGGGTATTTTGCGATGTGTATACATCTTGTAAGGGATCTCAATCATCTCAATCATCGGTTTGGCCCTTTAAGAGTGTCAAATGTTTCATTTCAAGTTGTGATCATAACTCGTGAGACATAGTTGGACTTTGAAGTGGATGCCCAATAACAAAATTGTGAGTCCATGGCCACAATAAGAATCCGAGCTCCACCCAGAGAGCTTAATGATGGTATAAACCACATGATAAAAAATGGGAGGGCTTACCAGCCCACAATTTCAATAAATGAAATATCAATTTGAAATCCTTGTACATTGAAACATTTTGGTGAAGGCCAATAGACCCTGAGAGATTGAAATCCAGATCTCAAGATATCTAACCCGTGTTATTTAAAATACAGTAGAAGTTGCAGAAGCATCTTGTAGTGTACAACGATCCTTCAAAGGTTATAATATACATGGCCAGATTACCAAAGTGTACTGTGAACGTTCCCACGGGAGCTGATTGTTCCAGTAAGAACGCTGCTTGAAAACATTCAGAAGCGTCAGATAACCGACCTTCTTCTTCATGCAGGATTCCTAGGTGATACCAAGCGGCGTGGCCTTTGGGTTCAGAATGTAGAGCATTAGTCAACAAGCTTCGTAACATGGGCAAGTATTTCTTGCCATACCACCTTAGAATAGCACCCAAGGAGACTTTGCTTTGAACGTGCTCAGGATCAAGAGTAAGTGCACTGTTATAGGCAGAAATTGCCTCGTTATCTTGTCCACGGGCTTCATGGAGAATACCTGAAATGACAGTAAATCACCTTCAGAAATAAAGAATGACCATGTCCAACTGAACTTAAGGGATAAAACTCTAGCTTTAATAATGGCACATTTTCAGACCTCCAAAATGTTTGAATATATGCAGCATCATAATGCTAGATGCAAAATACCTTTGCAACGAAGCAATCTGCTCTAAGCTGTGAAACTATGCCTTGTATTGGACATAAAAAGAATCCATAATTTTATAAGGCATGTAAAATAAGGATAGCCGTCCTACTAATGGAGAGAACCAATAAAAGCTATATTTATACTCCCTTTGGTTCCATCATATCCACTTGGATTTAACATAATTTGGCCAAGATGCCATACAATTAGATTACTCGATAAAGGCAAGGATGTGCGATTATTGAACTCTCTGCGTACCTCTTGCATGCCAAGTTGCAGCTGAACATGGTTTGGAAATTTAAACCTTTCCTAAACAAACTTTTGCATCATGCCATTGAGAAACGGAAGTATAAACGCCACCGGATCCCCGCCAAACTTCCTCTTCCCAAACACATGTATCTTGACTGCAACATAAATAAAGTATGCTTAACGATCCGAACCATCGGAAAAAAGCAGTCCATGGAAGCATGGCATCAATTTGCTTCGGATAATCTTTGCTTTCTCCTATGCATAAAAGGACATCAATTACAGGCGTTCTATTTTATCTCTTGAGATATTGTACTAGCTCCAATATGATCATATTCATGTGATTCATTGATCAAAATTGCCAAAAACAAATTATAAAGTTACCAATCTATATAGCATACCTTGCATTTCCAATTCCCTGTACTAAAGCTCTTCCTTTGTGCTTGGACTAAGGCAAGAAGTAACATAAATGTCTTAATTGCAGCCGGCTGTATGATTTTGAGAAACATGCAACTTTGCCTTCGTCTCAGTAGCAAGGATCCCCGCTCCCCACTTCCCTGTTTCAACAAGAGCAGCATTGATAATGACCTCTGCCTCTGCAAACCTTTTCTGTGCAGACAAAACTAAAGCAAGAAACCTCCATCCCTAATTACTGCACCACTACTCAATTCAAGAAATTTCTTTGCACAGTCCATTGATGCACTCAAGTTCCATGATTTGTATACAAAAGTCCTGTGTCAAATATAATGTGAGGATCCTCTCGTGAGCATAACCCTGTTTTTAGAAAGAACACCATTGCCAAGTCTTTGAAAAGGATTCTGGAGAGAAAGAATAAATGCGAGGAACAAAAACACGGAAATGGCCGGGGCTTGATAAAGAGCCTTACTAATAGGCATAATATTTGCAAGCAAAAGCTCCTCTAGATAGACATGCATATGCTTCTAAGTCATGAGCCACAAAATAGAACTCGGATCAACAAAGCTTACATTAAAGAATCCAAAAAGCAACCAAGAGAATACCGTGAGACGACATGCAAGCATAAAACCCAATGCTTCATCCACTCAATTTGCTAATTGATGGAATTCGATGATCATAGCATCCGCTATTTAAATAGCATCCTTCACATTCTGCAACAAAGAAGTATAGAGTTAGAGTAATGCTACGAAATCAATGTGTCAAAAACAATTTCCTGAGCTACAAAACCGGAGAAGGTGTGAATAGTTCAGTGCCAAATCGAAATCCAAACCTTGTTATTATGTGGTAAATTAGCCAGGCTTGCAAAAAACATTGCAGGTTTCTCCACAAGAGGGGCCAGTTATATCCTAAAAGCTCTATCTTGAAGCACAATGCAAAATTGCAGCAAACATTATAGCAACAATAAGCAGCCTAAATCATCTTCTATCCTCCTTCTAAATACAGAAACAAAAGGACAAAAAGAAGTGTCTGAAGGCATCCAACATACCTCTGAACCCAATGACGAACGCCAAAGCAAAACCAACGTCCCTTATTTATACTCACACACATGCAACTGGCAGCTGGGATTCTAGCATCTGGGATCGTTCCATCGTTCCACCTGTCAGTTTCTCAGACTCAATTAGTTACAGCATCCACGCCATGGCTGAATCCGATTCTCAGACTCCATTAGATTCACAAGGCTGGCTGAATCCGATTCTCTGGATGCTCACATGGCTGAATCCGATTCTCTGGCCATCATTTACAGGCGCTACTTCTCCGCCCGTCGTTTACAACCACAGCTCTGGCCATCGTAATGGCAAATGGACCCTTTTTTTATCGCTCACGAGCCATTCACAAATCCGGAAACCAAGTGTTACAGCGTTGCTGGATTAAACACGTCCTCCAATATCACGTTGATGTATACTTATATGTTAGAGATAATGTTCGCCCGCAGGCCCTTACGCGGGGTAAGGACTGGCGAGAGCCCGGCGAAGCACGGTCCGCACTCCGCCGAAGGGCGGGGCTAACATTTTCTAACGTAAAGTTAAGGGGGGAGGATATTTCCTGCCACGTGGCGCCATCATAGCCACACAACTCTGATTAAGCCGTTATCAGCCAGCACCGGAGGAGATGAAGCCAGCATCGGAGGACAGGAAGCGAGCTACAGCAGATTATAAGTTTTAAGATCGCTTGTAATATGGGGAAATATCCTCCCCCCTAACTTTACATATCTTGATATGGAAAAAGATGGCTGGGCACAATCCAACCTGCCGTCCAATAATATCGCGACATGTGTAACTAAATCTTTCTCTGAAAACCATGGCAGTACTTTATTAGCCATTCTACATTTTTTACCCTCGATTTGTTGATGCCAGATAAAAAATTTGTGCATGTGGGTGGGTTTCAAATCGTTGGATTTGATCGACGGTCACAAAAAATTAATGGAAATTCCAGCATATCTTGGGAAGTTATGTCGGCGTTGGGAAAGCTACAGCGGGGCAGAGTTCTTGAAGAAACAAAAGGGGACTAGTAACGGTGCCCGGCGTTGCCGGGCGTAAATACATTTTTATATAAAGCCATGAAGTTGTAGATATCTATTCATCATCTTAGTATTTTAACAATGAAATGGGAGAAGGGACATGATGTTAGGTAGTATTAGAACGAAATTAATATATGTTCTTGCGCTCACATTCTCAATCTGTTAAGTATTAACATTACAATGGTTTCTAGATTTCCATTATTCATTTGGCACATGAGGATAAGATTAGCAGGGTTGCCTAACCCCAGGTGCACACTTTGCTGCAATTCTAGCTATGCCATGTGTCATGCCATGTCAGCTTAATTGCATCTCAACCGTTAGATCTACTAAATTTTTAATTCACGGCTAGGAAAAATAGAAAACCCAGGTAATTCCTTTGGCCGGTTGGGGCGCATCATTTTTCTGGCAGCTAGTCGGGATGCCACCGTCTTCATGCCATTCCTTCAAATCCTTAAAAATGATGCTTTGAACACACAGCAAACCCTAGACTTCAGAAGATTTTGGCACCCAGCAAACCCTAGACTTTAGAAGATTTTGGAGCCCAGACGCGAGCTCCCTTCAGGTTTGGGCTCAGTGCTTTCTTTTGTCATGATTGCTTCATCCTTACTAGATCCAGGGTAAAAAGATCCCAACTAGATGATGAACATTTCTTGCTCTATGATGTCTGCGGAAGCTTCTGTCATATGCAACACCTCTCAATTCATTTGCATGCAGCCCCTTCAAAAAATTGGAGTTGCTCGGACTGTTCAACACATTCTTGGCCTGTTTAGTAAGCCTGTTCATAAATGTGAGCCTTCTCACGCTGTTCAGAAACGTGAGCCTTCCCGGCCTTTAGATAAAAGCCTTCTCAACACATGAAATGTGAGCCTTTCTTCTCGACCTCTTCCTATGTTGCCAAAAATTCCGTGTTTACTCATTCATTCATTCTACGAGTTTGCTGAATCATTCATTCTCCTTATTCTTAAGAGCTTTTAGATATTTTTGCTTCTCTCATTAAGTTTTCTTTGTATCTGACATCTCTTATTATGTTTGTTAATCTGGAATTTGCAAAGAAAGTCTGTGGTTGAAACACAAGTAGCTGCGGTTGAACACAGGTAAAAATCTCCCAGCTTTTTATTATTCATTAGACATTCTCATTCAATTCTTATCTTCATCAAACAATCACGGTCACTGCCTTAACTTGTTCTCTTAATTCTGTTTGCCTTAATTTGTTCTGCCTCAGTCTGCCAAATTTCTCTTCAAACTGCTTCTATCTAGTATGATTTGCTTTGTAATTGTTTGCATGACATGATCTTGCTGCAAAGATGTCAAACTAGTGTTAACACATTTGTTTTTATCTTTCTATTGTGGTATTTATCACGTGTAATACATGTGCCATTACATCTATTAAAGAAAGACCTTGCTTTGTTGGTTTCAAGAGTATCGAGCTTAGCTATTGGACGAAATTGAAATTCGACTCTTCTGGATTGGGACTTCCCCTGCTTAAGCTGCAAGGTAGATCCAAAAAGCTTTAGTTGCAGCTTGATTTTTATTTTAAACCTTTAAGTAATCTGGCGTTCTAGTCAGAGCAAACAAAAAAAAGCATTAGAGGAAAGATTTGGAGATGAAGCACCAGACATTGGGCTTGGAGACAAAGAATTTTACTATGAATTCGTCAACATAATACTTTGCATGGGAGGGATAATACATCTGCGCCATGGCTTAAATCAGGTTTTTGTGGTTTTCTCTGCCACTTTTTAGGGTTGCCTCAAACTTTCAAGTAAATTTGCAAAGCATGGATATGTCAGCTATGTGTGCTATGTCTTTACAAAGTCCTGTTTAGAATAGGCTGCAAGCAGTTTCAGTGTAGACTTAGCCATTCCCATTAATTATTTAATGCATGTGAAGAACTTACGTTGTTGGTTAGCCTTCTCATTTTAATAGATAAATGCATGAACAGGTATAAATTGTGAATCAGGTCAAACGTTGTGCTTTTATCATTGCATTGCGTTGATTGGTGTTCAGATTGGCATTTATCACATTTTGTTCTTCATTTTTAACATAAGATCTCACTGGTATGCTCTATTCCTGGTTTTCGTGTTTGAGTTATTTCACCTCACCTGCTTTAGCTCATCCTTCATTTGTTACATGTTTCAAGTCAATGTAAGAGCAAAACTTTCTGGATTATTTAGATATGATTTGCAAAAGCAAACACATTTGGAGCATGCTTCGGAAGCTGTACAACAGCGAGCAAGTATTTGCTTTATATGGCAGAGGCAAGATTGCTTTGGTGCCTAAAAGAGATGGACAATTCTGATTATTTTTTCCTTTTTCTGGACCTTCTTGAAGTTCGCATTGAACAACGGCCATGTCGCTATATGCCAGTGATGACTACCCCTTGTATACAAGTTTGTGACTAGTGTAGATTACTTCAGATTGCTACAGCTTGTTGGCGCAATACAATGGCAAAATTTTGGAAAAGCAACGTGCAAGCTGAGACAATAATGATCCTTATATTTGTTCTTCACCATCTGCTACAGTGAAACAGACCTCGGCTAGACCTGAGCCACAATCCGCATCACTCACACCTTCCGCCTCTGCCCTCGGGATCCCTATCCCCCCACGGTGTTATAGTCTTCCCTGAAGACGTAGATTGATGTTAGCAATCCGAGATTTGCTCAGGAGCTGCTCTTGGTTACAGTATGCCCCCCTTTTAAGAAATATGGGTCTTATATACAGAGCCCCAAACTGGGATGTGAAGGGCTCCCCCTGAAGCCCAAGGGCCGATTTGGCCAAATCGATCCATCTCTTGGGTTCTAGATCCCTCCTGGGATCAAATCGACCTCTGATATGGCAGATCCGGGAGGCTGCCTGTGCCACAGCCCAACCCGATGGCTGTTGGCTTGCCCATCCAATCGGGCCATGCCACCTCACCCATTAATGAGGGAATTCTTTGCATAGCTAAGAATTTTAGTTTAGTTTACCTTTCTGCCCCATGTATCTTAACATGTTCATAACATACCTCCCCCTTTCAAATCCTTGGTCCCCAAGGATTGTGGGAGTGTATTTCGAAACCCGTTCCCTGGGTCACCTCGTGACTATGGTTTCGTCATCTAGTCCCTTCAGAAACCCGTTCCCTGGGTCACCTCGTGACCATGGTTTCGTAGCTCATAGTTTGCGGACGTCCTTACTTGCCATCCCTGATGCAAGCCCATAATTTATTGTACTCCACAGATTTTGAGTTAATTGAGGGTTTTGCTGCACGTACTCTTCACTCTCCCATGTGGCCTCAGAGAGTGATTGACCTCGGCACAAGATCAAGTACTCTGCAATATCTCTATTGCGCAGCTTCCGAATGCGAGTGTCTAGAATCGCCTCAGGAGTTACCTCAGAGCTAAGGGCTAGGGGTATTGTTGCTGGAGCAATTACATTGTCCGTGGACAATATTGCTTTCTTGAGTTGGCTCACATGGAATACAGGATGCACTCCTATTCCATCTGGGAGCTTCAACTCATATGCTGTCTCATTGATCCTTCTTAACACTTTGAAGGGTCCAGCATATCGGGGCATCAATTTGGGAATCTTTCCCTTGACTAGTGGCTTCAAGGTCCCAACCTTGAGTGCCGAGGGGTAGACTATTCGTAAGAAGGCATACTCACCTTCCTTGAAGGTTACCTCTCTACGATGTTTGTTGGCATTTAGCCTGGCTCGATCTTGAGCCTTCTTTATGTTTGCCCTACACTGATATAATATGGCTTGCATATCTTCCAACATATAGATAGCATCATCAGTTTTCAAGGCTTGGTTAGTCCCCGATCTTGGGTTCCTACCCATCATTGCCATAAAGGGGCTCATTTTGGTTCTTGTGTGGTATGCGTTGTTGGAAGCGAACTCTACAAAGGGCAAATATTCCTCCCACTTGGACTGTTTTTCAAACACGAAACTTCTTAACATATCCTTCAGGATCATGTTAATTCGTTCTGTTTGTCTATCCGTTTGGGGGCGATTTCCACTACTCATACTGAGGCTTACTCCTAGCCCCTTCATGAAGTCCTTCCAAAAGTGCCCCATGAATTTAGAGTCTCGATTGCTTAGAATTCTTCGTGGCAGACCAAACATAGGATACACAACCCGTAGGTACTCCTTGGCCACATCCTATCCAGTAGCATCACCTCGTAATGCTAAGAACTTTGCATACTTTTCAGACAATCGACCATCACTAGCACTTGGGGGTGTGTTGTCAATTGGAACATGGGAGTGCAACTATAATCCATACTTATGCATTCCCACCTTTCCAAAGGTATGGGTACGGTTGTAATAATCCTGGCATTTGCCATGATCCATTTTTACCGCCTGACATACCGGGCACTGTGATACATAAGATTTTACATCTTGTTTCATACCAGGCCAAAAGAATTATCTTTTAACCAATTCGTATGTCTTCCCTCCCCCCCCCGCGGCCCCCGCTTTGGGGTATGATGGAATTCATACAGAATCTCCTTCCTACGATTCTCTACTAAGGGAACATAAATGCGTCCTCTATAGAACCATAAATCATCATTTCGTGCCCAAAGAGAACCTTCTCTTTTGGTTAGATCTTGATCCTTCTCATACAAATCCCTGATTTGTTGGAAGCGATCCCATTCTAGAGGTCATTCCATTAATGTATTTTATTCTGGAAAGTGCAACTGGGTTATCTTTCCCAGGGGTGTCCCGAATCTCAAAGTGAAATTCATGTAAGAAATACAACCAGCGCGCTTGTCTAGGACTTATTTCTGCTTGACTTTGCAGAAATCTAAATGGTTTATGATCTGTGAACACAATAAACTTACATGGCTCTTTATTGGTCCCTGACCTTAAGTAATGCCGCCAAGTTTTTTTAAGGCATGAACTATGGCCAACAACTCTTTGTTCATATGTCGCATAGTTCTTTTCTACCGTATTTAACTTACGACTTTCCTAAGCCATAACATGCCCTTGTTGCATTAGAACTGCTCCCAGAGCTGGTGCACGTGCGTCAGTATAAACTTCAAGGGGCAAATTTAAATCCAAAATTTTTAGAATTGGTTCACTTGAAAGTAAATCCTTGATTCTTTCAAATGACATCTTTTGCTCTAGATTTTGGATTTTTTCCGATGCCCCATCCTTTTCCATCGTGTGGATTTTGGATTCCCCGCTGCCATTCATCCTTTTTCCATCATTCTGGATTTTGGATTTTTCCATCTGCTGCTCTTCCAAAATCTGCCATAGCTATCAAGTTTTTCTCCTTCCGTATTGTTGCTTTGAAGAGCTTTTTGCAAGAAGCCTAAGATCGTTGCAGAAGCCGATGGATGCCTTTGTGGATTTTTCTACTAACTGTCTGAATGTCCAATTCGTCCACAACACAGATGAGCATTATTGTTAGGCTGCAAAAACCCTAAACTAAACTGATTAGTACTGATTAGAGCTCCATTCCGGAGCTATGAATATGTAGTGATTACTAGCAACATAACATCACGCATCCAAAGGTCCGTGTTTATAACCCATCTTGAAATATTCTAACTACACTATGTTAGCACAATCCACCAGCTTATGTAGTCACTGCCTAATAGTTCAGATTTATATTAGTATAAAGCATCTAAAGAACCTTCCTATTTTCATGCATAGCATGCATTGATAAAACTGATGCATTGTGCAGAGAAACCGTCCAATTTCATAGCTTACAACAGCAGATCTATATTTATAGCTAATGATGATAAAGAATGAAAAGATCAATTATCCAGATTATGCAGATAATGGTATCACCATTCCCTTGTTTTGTGTGTTACTAGATATTCAATTCAAATGAAAAAACCTAATTAGATGAACGTCCTCATCTTCGAGTTTTTGAAGGATGCAGCATAATTGATTGTGTTATTCCCCGCTCCACTTTGTTGAGCATTCTGCAGTTGGCAAAACTTCTTGTAGAGCCCCAAACAAGGGTTTTGATTACTCTATGGATGTCTTCACATAAGCTGCAACACATCCTCAAGCACTTGATGTAAGAGCACTTGTAAGCTATTATTTATTAAAGCCTTTAGGCCTTCCTTCAGTCATTTTGGTGATCCGGGAACCAGTTGGAGGATCGTGCCCTCACTATCCTGGCCTACGGCGGGGGTTAGACCCCTCAGTCCGTAGCGTATCTCAGTCTCCTTTTTTACTACAAATACCACACTTATATACATATGCATTGTGTCCTTTCATGCTGGCTGTTATTTTATGGTGGACAAAATTTTGTTGTTCTCGTGTGATGGTTTCGAGTTTATAGTGGTCCAGATTACCAATTGGTGGGTCCAGCCCTCGCTATTCTGGTGTACGGTGGAGGCTGAGCCTCTCTCTGGGGTGAGCTTGTGGATGAAATCTATCCCGTGAACAAAATCTACAGAGGTAAGCTTTTAGCAATCCTAAAAATAGTTCGTCACTTATTCCATCATTTACATAATCTGAAAGATGGAAGATCTCAAATGTGACTGTAGACCAAGTCGCTTTTGTATATTTCCACTGCTAGAGAGGGATATCTCTCTCTTGGTTAAGTATTCTTCCATTTGTGCACTCAAAACTAAAGATGAGCACATTTGTTATTGTCCATTTTAACCAAGATATTTGCCGAGATTGTTTCTCTACTTGGATAAAAGAATATACCTACTGCAAGAAACAAAATCTTAGCTAATCAGTCTTTATAAAGTAGGGCATTTGCCCTGGTTTATTATAAATTGCCAGTCTTATCTTTCAAGCATGGGCACGTTAACTATTTTATTGTCTGTGTGGCAAAACGAGTATAGATATGCATCTGTTGTGGTTGAAATGATGTCAAAATAAATTACCTGTTCCAATGCTGGTAAAACATTTTGTTGAGTGCTCTTCAAACAACTAACACAATTACCAATTGCAAATACGTCTTCCATGTCCAGCCACACATTTATTCAGATTGCATGGAATTGTTTTTAAAAGAATGCACTAAATTGTAAAGATGGTAGGAGATGTTGTCATTTGCTTGGTTTAAAATTACAGAAGAAATGAAAAGTAGATGCCAAATGCATCTAATGTATCATGCCAGCAACCAGAGTAGCCCCATCATAGCTATGGCATGAACCAAGCGTGGTATGAATATGTGCCAAGTAAGTTCACTGAAGTTTATGACTACAAGGAAGTATCTTTCGAATATAAGATGACAAATGCTTATTGACGAGATTAATGTAAAAGTTAAGTGCTCCTAGAACATATCTTGTATAATATTACAACTTGTACGCTTTTGAATTGCTTCCCTTTGGTCATTTAAAATTCCATATAAATATCCCAGTGGCTAGATATATCAATATCTTCCCATATTTGACTACTTGCCACCCTATATAGATGGCTACATTGAAAAAAAAAATATGATAAAGAACATTAAAAGAGAATGGTCGCGATTCACTAAATCATTCATTTGAAATTGATTGAGGAGCAATTTTGGTTGTTTGGGGCTTGCATGACAATATGGTAGCAATTGATCACTTTGTTTGAATCAAAGCAATAAGTAATGCATAGTATAACCTTATAACAATGCATTATGAGAACTCAACAATTTTGACATTTATGATAGCATGTGGCATTAATTAATTATTGAACTGAAGTTTGCTATGTCCATTGCATGTCTTTACTATTTCTTGTGTGCAAATATTAGACAGATTACATTAGGAGCAGCATTTTATGGATCAGTCTATTGTAGCACTTGAGAGCCCGAGATAACATACTGTTTTCGGCATCGTGGTACTACAGGATTTGAAAAGCACACACATGAAGAATATGCATTTCATTCGGACATTCGGCAAAATAATGAAAATATCTCCTCTTTGTTACCTTCCCTTAAGCAATCAATAGTGAGTGACTTATATAATCCAATAACCCAATATTCGATCTTGCTTTTTCCTATTTCACCTTCCCCTACAATGCATCCACATTGTTGAATGGGGTTCGCATGAAACCAACAAACCGGCCGACTAGACTAGGCTTCTCATTCATCTCAGCAGATTTTCTACAATGGTGGATAGTGGGTAGCCGCACACATGCGAACTACCCAAAAAATAAAGGGAATATCCAATTATATAATTTGGACTCCATAAAATACAATGCTAATAGATATTTGGCTGGTGTACCTGCCAAAAGCTTATCACCGGGATTAAAAAACCCCGCCCTTTCGGGTTTTCGAGGAAAAACCCTAGTGATAAGCCTTCGGCAAGGGGCTTGGACAAACGTAAGGCAGAGAAATCGCTCCCAAAACCCACGAATGGAGAAGTTGAAACAGATGTCGCTCGCCAACCTGTACCTGCACATCACCAACACAAAAAAACATGACAAAACAAGCCTCCCAGAGTGGAGGGGCTGATCACGCGTGCCACGCGACAATAAAACAAAAACCTCTTCAAATAGAGGGGCTGGTCACGCGTGTCGGCGACAAAGGCAATAAACAAAGAGGGGGTGGGTTCAAAGAAAAGAGAATAAGGTACTGGCTGAGAGAGAAGAGGAAGCGCCGATGAGACGTTGATGCGAACCGCCTAAAATAGCGAACTCCGACCAGAAAGGGCATGCTTTTGCATGCATGCATGCATGCAAGACATGCATGCTCGCCCATTCTAGAATGGCGATCCGATGTCTCTTGGATCGATGGGATTCTAGAATGGGGCTCGCATGAAACCAACAAACCGCCCGAATACCAAAGGACTTCCTTAACAAAACTGGGATCGAGGACGAAGGTCACAGGATGAAGGCTAAAGAAGAGCCAAGGCCAAGAAAAGACATGCCACAGCATGAAAGAAATGTCAAATTGGTCAAACCAAGCAGGAAGAAGCCTCTCCCCTGCCTGGAATCAAAGAAAAGAGAATAAGGTACCGCTGAGAGAGAAGAGGAAGCTCGATGAGACGTTGATGCAGAACCGCGCCTAAAATAGTGAACTCCCAACCAGAAAGGGCATGCGCCGCATGCATGCATGCAAGACATGCATGCTCGCCCCATTCTAGAATGGCGATCCGATGTCTCGGATCGATGGGATTGTTGCCTAGTGTTATGTTCCTTGAAACCAAAAGGAATATTCCTTACCATTAAAGAAAAATTTGCACTACAGAAACTCCGTATTCTCAAATCATAAAATCCCATTTCGCTTCAAGTACCACAACTTCTTAGACCTTGAAGGATTACTACACAAATTATTATAGCCATTCTTAATGGTATTATGATGCTGAATAAATTGCTTTTCCAATATGTTTGCCTCGTGTCGATTGGCGGCATGCCCTAACATCTCAAACTGGAATATGTTCAAAATGCATCCACACTTCTCAACACGTTTAGCCATTTTCTTATTTGACTTCTTCATATGTTGTTTCATATGTTTCCAAGGGATTCGACGATTGCCCTATATATTTCGTCTCCCTCCCCATATGTGTAATGCAATAGATACAAATAGGTTTCAATATCCTGCACTCATTGTCTGCAAAAGCAAAATTGAGCATGTATAAATAATAAAGAGCTGGTGCTACACAAAATGAAAAATTACATCTAATCGTGATCTATGAAATGCCTTCACATAATCACAAACAACATATACCTTTACGAACAACATGAATGTAAACAACAATCGAAATGCTAAAACAACCACCATAAATGCAAAGAAGCTCGACACAATTAATTGAAGTATACCGAAGTCAACACTATTGTTCAGAAAACTATACTTCAATTACATCAAGTGTTACCAACTTCTGTTGGGGTTGGGAAAAAATCCTTGTTCCCGAAAAGCTCGACCGCAATTACTGGATTAATTTGGTACATAACTCTCTCTACTATCATTGGACTTTTTGCCGTATGGTCATGCCCATACATTTGCATTAATCTTGACATCAACGTCTATGCTTGACTGTTTAAAGGCGGGCTCACCTGCCCGTTCGAGTCCGGGGTGCCCATATAGGCACGCCACCTGCGACCCAGGGAGTGGCAGACCCATACCCGGCCCTCTCTGTGACTGACTATAAGCCTAGCACACTATAGGAGTCCTGTAGCCGCGCTAGGCAGGTCCCCACCTCCGATTCATCATCATACTCGTTATTTGATGCTGAATCC
Source organism: Isoetes taiwanensis (assembly GCA_021234155.1). Classification (NCBI taxonomy): domain Eukaryota; kingdom Viridiplantae; phylum Streptophyta; class Lycopodiopsida; order Isoetales; family Isoetaceae; genus Isoetes; species Isoetes taiwanensis. Next base: position 403,328 of record JAJEKV010000105.1, on the reverse strand, counting down.
CATCATAACATTCACAGCCAGGTGGGTTCTTGTGCACAGGCTGCATTTACTGGGTTTTAAGAGGTTCTAGCTAGGAGCATCACTAAATCTAGATAGCTTTTAGGTCTCTACCCTCCTTAATCCAATACAATACAGAAGGAACAGAAAGAGAAGATAGAATCAGATACAGACATCCAATATCATCATAAGTAGATCATTAAATAGAATTTAATCATCCATTTACTCAAACAAGGGTTAGAATAGCACACAACTACCTAAAGACTGACCTGTGTCTTGGCTGGACCCATTGTCTCGAAGAACATCCATCAGGTGTTAGGTTGCAACAACTCCTTCCTCCCTCAGCTCTTCCCAAACTCGAATTTGGGCAGAATTGGACTGGGAGCTCAGTTTGCCACCCATAAATGGCAAACTGCCCCTGGCCAATTGAGTTAGGCCAAGTGGCGCACTCTAATTATCCTATTTTGACTAATTAATGCTATTACTTAGTCTACTTAGTTTAGGTTAATTGCAATAACCCCTTTTAGGTTAGTCCCCAATGGTCCTAATACCTTAGTGATGTGTCAGGTTAGCTATACATATATCGTATACTTACATGGAACGTCATATCATCCTTCCCCAAAGCATCGTAATCGCACTCAATATTTTGCGACCTTCAAAAGAACTTCAAGAAACCTACAACAAATGACAAACAAACTCACATTAATACAATCAAAAGCAAAAAAAGGAAGAAAAAAGAAACCATTGATACGCATACCATCTGCGGGGCTATCGTTGTTCTCCTTTGTAAGACTCGCTCTCTTCTTCTTTGCCAGATCAGTAAAGTCATCCATCTTCTTCTTGCTTTCCCAACCTTTTATGTATGCCTCTGGTTCCATCCCGCACAAATTCAAATGACGCATATGAGCGCTGCCTAAAGTAAACCTTTTTGAGCTCGATGAAACTGGAGGAGGAGATGCTTGTTTTATCTCTTCCAGTAAAAACTCCCAAGCCTAAACATTGACACAAACAAAAAGAACAAATAGAAACAACATCCACATATGAGACCCCCGAAAAAAAATGCACACTACAAAAAAACATGTTTAGTAGCCTTCCTTTTTCTCGATTCCAACACATTAGGGTTGCTCTTAGGAGGAGCCATGTAAAGGGCAATGCACACGAAAAACAAACTCCTAAAGGCCTCTTCAACATACGAGATTAAGGAACGCAAGGGAAATTGCATGAATATCTATTGCAACAATGCAATATTACAACACGATGGCCATGATCAAGATGTTCCCCAGTGATTGTGTCCATGAGATACGAGTATATACCAACGCAACAGCAGAAGATAGGATGAGCAGCTGGACCGACACAACCACCCCAATTCTGGGTCCACACCTAAAAACAACAGTAACAAAAAGACCACATGTCGTCGTTCCAAAAAATCTACATGTGGTTATGTGGAGGTGTGGTTTATTAAGGAGGCGGTGTAGTTTTTTTTATGGAGCTATAGTTTTTTTTTTTTTTTGAAGGTGTGGTCTTTTTTTAAGGTGTCCTTTTTTTAAAAGAAGTGTTGCTTATTTTCTTGAGGGGGTGTTGTTTTTAAGAAGGTGTTATTTTTTGAGGTATAGTTTATAACCAGGTATAGTTTTTAAGTAGTCGTTTTTTATGGAAGTATAGTTTTTTGAAGTGTGGTTTATAAGGAGGTATAGTTTTTAAGTGGTTGTTTTTTAAGGAAGTATGGTTTTCTAAAGTGGTATGATTTTTTTAATCGAGGTGTTGTTTTGATGTGTCGTTTTTATAAGTGGGTGTAGTTTTTTAAATATTTGTTTTTTAAAGAAATATGGTTTTTTGAAGTGTGGTTTATAAGCGGTGTAGTTTTAAGTATTTTTTTAATGAAGTATGGTTTTCTGAAGTGGTGTAGTTTATAACTAGGTGTAGTTTTTAAGAAGCTATTTTTAAGGAAGTATGATTTTTTTTGGTGTGGTTTATAATTTTTTAAAGTAAGTATGGTTTTTTAAGGTGTGGTTTTAAGTAGGTGTAGTTTTTAAGTGGTCTTTTTTTTTTACGTAAGTGTGGTTTTTGAAGTGGGCGTAGTTTTCTGTGACTATTTCTTAAGGAAGTATGGTTTTTGAGGTTATTTCTTAAGCAAAGCACCACCACTTGGAATATTGTTTTGTGTACTCAACTTTGGGAATGTATCGTTATTGTTTTACATTCGTGAAAAATAACTTCAAGCGGTTAGATCCAACCACTACAAGAGAATGAGCATTTTTTGTCGAGGAAAAATCGCCGGTCGTCTAGAGAGATTTTTGCGGCGACGCATGTGCCGAGTAATCTCGGCGATTACTATTTTGATGCTTGTCCTGACGATACTACCTCAGACATATCGTCACATAAATCGTCAGAAGCCTTCGTCAGGTGAAGCGTCACATTAATCGTCAATATATCGTCAAATATATATCGCCGGAAAAAGCGTCGACGGCGTCCGGAATAACCGCCGAATAACCGTCGGAAAGTGTGTCGGATATAACGCCGATATATCATCAGATTTTTCTTGCAGACTATTCATCGATATTGCATCGGACTAATCGCCGGATGGTGCTTTTCTAGGCTATTACAATTGTAGTTATAACATTTCATTGAACGGTATATTTTAGATGAAATTTGATGTTTCACAAAGCTCCTCGATTTATCTAATGATGTATTATTTAATTAAGCTTGATTTAGTTCCGAGGGGGGGGGGTTAATTTCCATCCCTAGCTGGTATTGTAGGTTTGAGCTAACGCGGACCCCATATTTATACGTTTATGGGACACTTAAGAATCCACCCAATAGACTTACAATACTATATTCATACAGTAACTTGACAATTTTATAATCTTGCTAGAGTTCCTCGGGGACAGTCGGGGACAATGTGGCATCTCTAGAGACATAGAATTTGTTATATGCATGCAATGTCTTTGTATTTTATGGTTTAGAAAATACTTGTAGGGCATACTGGAAAGTGGTCAAATTGCAATTTGGATCACAAGAAGTATTTTTTGCGCATTGATTTGCACAAAACAATCAAGAACAATCTCAGACAACATGCAAAAGTCTACAATATGAGTTTGGAGAAGGGAGAAGAAATAGGGGCGAGCAATGGTAATAGACATACATCATACAAATGGAATTTATGGATCCTTGATGGAAATTGGAGACAATAAATAAGATAAGGCCATATGAATGTTTTGACCAAGGATTAGGGGGTAAGACCTCGAGACAAGAAATATAAGGATAAGGGCTAGAAATGGTGAAATTAAGTGACTCAAGGGGTTATATATGAAAAAATAGAGAATTGGTCTAGGCAAAAAGTGCTTCAAAGGTGGATTTATGGCATGATAAGAACGAAAGGGTAAAATAGGATATGGAGGTATATAGAAATGAGGGAAATGGCTAGGAATGTGGAACCAAATACCATGAGGTATTCCAAATTTGAAGTTGTTGACTTCTAAATTTGATGTTGGACCCTGCGTGGCATGTCAGAGCCCACGCGGCATGTTGGAGCATGTTGTAACATGGCAAATTGGTGATGTGGACATGATGACTTGGATTTGCAGTAAATATAACAACCTTTGGAATTTTTGGTAGAGGAGTTTGGCAAGGGATAGAATAGAAGGAACTTTAAGAACTTAAAGAGCTGACTACCATGTAGTTCAAATATGCCCCTAGACTCAAACATGCCACCAGGGTCATAAAAATGCTCTTTCAAATGATTTTTTTTTGGGATGAAATATGATTCCGTAACTAGGCATTTTGTTAACTTCAAATAGAAAATGGCTAGGCCAATTGTTTTGGAAAAAGGAGATAAGTTAGTTTTTTTTCAAGTGCCCCTAGATTCCCTCACCAATTCCTTTATGTCGAACATTGGAAGATGTCTCGTTTCTTGTAGATATGCTTAGCCATCATGTCCACATCATCCATATCTTGCCATGTGGCCCAAACACCCCACACCACCCCATGAAAAACCAATGTCCTACTCCATTTCTAGTTGGCCTTGCTTATTTGGCATGTCATTGGAGTGCCACATCGTCATATTCCATGTCAACATTTACAAATTTCCATTTTTCCATGGGGGTGACGGGACCCAACTTTTGCATCAGGTCATCAGACAACTCATCTATGCAGACGATGTTGACCTCTTAGCTCACACTCCAGAGGATATGCAGTCTCACTTAGATGCTCTGGATACATTCTGCCAGGCCACAGACATGAACGTCAATCTGGCCAAGACCAAGGTGGTCCTAATCTCATCCTCGCGCCATCCAAGGCCCCCTTCATTCACTTATCGAGGGCAACAAGTGGAGGTGACACCCACCTACAAGTATCTGGGAGTGGAGTTTCCTTCTACACTATGCTGGGACACTTCCATAAGATTGCGTGTAGCAGTAGGCCGAAAGCACTCTATGCAATGCGAACAATAACCACAGCGTAACTATATGATTGGGGGCATCGGGCACATCCTGTTCGGGGTATTGGTAGAGCCTGTTCTTTTTGTAACGGAGTTGAAGTCCGGGGCCCAGTGGTGTCCCTTGCTACTTGAGCGACTTAGAACAAAAAGCGTAAGGCCTTAGCACGGGCACTCTGAGTGAAATCCACGGTCCCATATCAAATTTTGTTGCAGAGACGTGTTTCCTGCCACTTCAAATGAGGGCCCTTGATAGACACATCGTCTATTTCCGAAAGGTGGTAAATATGGATGATGATCGCCTACCACGACTTGGCTTATGCGTCTTGGCAATGGGACCACAACGACTCAAGAATTGTTGGAAGGATAAAAGAGTGCATTGGCTAACTAGATGGAATGTTCAGGAGCACATGTGCATCCGTAGAAACAGAGGCGCATCGTGACAAACCGAGATGTTACCTTGATGCTTGTTTCTCTAGCAAGCTTTGGGATTCCGTGGCTCTGGAGCAAGTCAAAACAAAGACATTACAAGCAAAGACATAAATCCCACATTAGAACGAGGTCCCGCTTACCTATGTTCACATCCGCCCATGAAAAGCGCAGCATATCGCCTCCATTCGCAAGACAGTGCCCACCATCTCCAGGATTGAGACAGCCGATGGATTGGGGAGCCACGCCGGGGATAGGATTTTGTCTTTGCCAGGGGGAGTCTGTTGAGGATGAGTGTCACACTTTCCGTGAGTCTGCCAAAGATATGATCGATTTGGACATGCTATGCTCCGATTGATTAGACCCGATGAGCCGCTACACATGATGCGGGCACGACTTTCTGCGCTCACTTGATCATACATTCAGAAGTCTTGGACTTGAGGGCTTAGATATGCCCCGGGCCAACCATTTAATTGATGTCACAGCCTTATTGCCGCGGTTTTCCCTCGAAAATCGCCCGGGCGGGGTTTTTTAATCCGGCGGTAATGTGATCTGCGCTTTTTGTATTGGGTCCCATAGGTCGATTGGTCTCCGTGGACGATAAAAACAATTCTATTCTATTCTATTCTATTTACACTTGCCGAATCATCATGCCATTTTGCCAAGTCATCCCCTACGAAAAATAAGTTCTGCCATGGGGGGAAATTAAAAATTGTAGCTTTGTCACATGCATGAAAATGAAAATATGAATCGAGTATGCCTGTCATGAGGTTCGAACCTGGCATGTGTTATCAGAGCCTCATTATCTCCATTTTTTATTTTATTTTATTTTTTTCATAATTACTTCATGTCGTACTCTATATACTATAACTAACCACTTGAAAATTGAAGATTCATGCTAGAAATTCTATTGTTGATTAGGTAGTATATCTCATCATGAAACATCCAAATGTACACACATATATCCAAAATTGTATAAGACGATGCTTCTCCAAATTAAGAGTATTTTGCCTTCTACCAAAAACATATAAAATGATGCCTCCCCAAAATTAAGAGTATTTGGCCTTCTACCACGGGTCCATGATGCATTTTTTTTTGTAGTGCACATGTGATACCCCCCAAACACATTTTTATGAACATGCATCTTTCTTAATCTACAAATTGTATCGTATGCATAATGTCATTGTTTTGCCTTCGAACAAGCCCCCAATTTGAATGGGTGAATTCCCTTGGTTAAAATCTTCAGATCCCTTGTTAAATATGACTAGTAAACGTGCATAGTTTTTATATAAAAAATAACGTCGCACATAGTTTTTATATTGAAAAATTGCAACATCACATCTAGTAATATTTAAATTTGTGTGACCAAGTTTTAGTATGAGATGTTTATATTTGAATGTTCAAAGTGTGCCCATGTAAAGCAGTGATTACAATTTGATAAATGTTAATGACTGTATGCATATCCAGCCATGCCATAGCAGCCCATGGTGCTATAACAAACCAGTGCTCTAGCATCTATAGGCAATTGCTAAAGCATATTACTTGAAAAGATGTCACATTCTAGGTAAGAGTGTTAATTTGGACTCGGCACCCTTTGTGCTATTATTATTATGGGTGTCATTGTTGAGAACTTGGGCGAATGCCTTGCCTAGGAAAAATATCACTTTTGTTTAAGTGCTAGGTAACCCATGGGTAGGAGGGGGTTTCCAGCGGGAAACTGCCTGGCGGCGCCGCCCACAAGGGGCGTTAGCCCCGAGTGGCGACGCCGCCAGGCGGTTTCCCGCCGGAAACCCCCGACTGCCCATCGGGTTACCGCACGTGGACCACTGGTAGGGTGAAGTTTCCTGAAGCGGCGCCGCCTGAAAACCAAAAACCAAAGTTACCTAAAAAGAACACATAGCATAAATAACAAAGAAACTTCACCCTACCAGTGGTTTACGAATAATTAGGTAAGGACTCAAACTAATGTGTGTTGAAGGGCCAATGGTTTAAGAATAGAGACCATTATCTTGGAAAAACGATTCATCAATTTAAAAAATTATTTGTAAAAAAGAAATGATTGAGATGAACGGCCAAGATCTTGATCTTGGTCGTATCATCTTATTGGTCAAGCAGATAAACGGCGGAGATTTTGATCTCTGCCTTCTCATCCTAGTGGCCATCGCCTTCCCGTCTTCCCGCCTTCTCCGCCTTCCCGCTCTTCCCGCCAGTTTGACGCAGATGAACAGTCGGATTGGAAGCAGAGGGCGCAGTCGAGGAGGCGGGGAACGGTCCAGCATTTGGTGGCGTGGTCATGCATGATGTCTCGGTGGGTGAAGAAATAGGAACTGACCGGCATGAAGGAGCTGTGCAGATTGATTTCGAGCATCCGGCCGCCCCGCCGCAAAGACTTCTGCGTGTCACCTCCCCAGGATTTGGCGTAGATATGGCTCATGGATATGGCTCGCTTTCTTCGCTCGAAGCTCTTGGCGGCCGCCGTGGGTTCCAACGGAAATTCGCCATCCGGGTATTGTTAATCTGATTGTTCGAGTATTCTTTAGCGAATTTGGGTGGGGAGAATGGTCATTTGGTAGAATAGTTCGAAGCTTTTAGGTCGCTCAAAGCCCCGATCTAACTGATAGCAGATCCGGTGATCGTCGCAAAGCATGGCGATGTCCTTATCGGCAGACTGCTCGTTTAAAGAGTCTATGTCTACATCTAGTTTGACTTTTCATTGCTATTATTTTATGGAAGGCCTCGAGTAAGCTTCTTGTGCTACTGGACTTTGATTTTTCCATTTATAACATAAAATTTTAGTCTCGGTTACTTAATTAAGGCTTCGGGAAGGCCGAAATCACGCTTAGCTCCTTTGTGGCCGCCTACTTCGCTTTCCCCATTCATAACACGGCTTTTCGTGGAGCTCTTTTCTCATAATCTATCACCTCCGCTAGCAACGTTTTTTCCACACTTTTAGATTTCTTCCAAATTTCCATGCTCTTATTCATCAGATTTTGGTCATTTCGAACTTTTTTGTTTTCCTTTTTATACATTCTAGATTTATTACATCATTGTTTGGATCTCGATTCTAAACGACCCATCCAATATTAACTCCTCATTTATCGGGCAATTGCTTGAAGGTGTTATGTCGACCGTGCATTTGCAAAGAAGAAAAGGATTTGTGTAGGAGAAGCTTGGACCAAGTTATAGTGTCCAATAATTCCAACAAATAAAGCGGTTGCGGTTGTGGATAAGACAAGGGCCATTAGAGGTTTGGTGGAGTCTATTAACGCTCTTGTAAGCCCTTCCCAAATTTGGATTTTAGTTGGTACCCGAACCTGTGTATGGGCAAAAAGCCCCACTAACCTTAACCGAACCTCAGCCCTGGAGCAACCGAACTCGTAAACGCCATTATTACTTGTTGTTTTACTCATTACGCCTAAATCCCTCCTCCCCCCACCTTCCCATCGAACTGAAGCTACAAGGAGTAGCTTCGAAATGACACCTCAAGAATGCCTCAATTGGGCCAAAGCTTTGGAGGGCATTTTGAATTTAGTTTTGATGTCAATCCTCGCCCAAACCAAGGAATTTCTAGTTTTTTCAGATTTTGGCTATGAAGAATTGCATCAATTTGGTCGCCGGTTGTGGAGCTCGTAGAAAGCGATCACGCGACTCAATTCGATCTATGGCAGAGGTAATCGTTCTATTAATTTCGGCAATGACAATGAGTAATTCTTTTTGAATACGTAAACCGAAAGGCCAATTCCAGGTGGAGGTGCCCAAGAACCGCTTGCCCTACAAAAATCAATATAATCGAAGGAATGTGTCGATGAGAATGCTCTTCGAAGCCGTGCAATGAATATTGATCTCCGGGCGCTGCGGGGAATCAGATCCCATCGATCCGATCACCGTAAGACATCCCGAATTTCATTCTCCATCGGGGCTTATTCATTTTGCCCTGTAAGGGTAATCAAGGTCCGCTTGGCTATTGCAATAATATTTCAAGTAATTCTGATGTGCATTTGAGAACAATGTACAATCAATTGTGTGGAGTGCATTGCAATATGGTAGCACACTATAATTACCTCCAACAAAGTGTAACTATTTCTTAATCAAATGTGTCTAAGAATACGTAAGAACCGCAAGCTTCCAATCAAAGGTTGCTTATGGAGGTGGAGTCACTTAAACAAGGATTGAAGAGATGCTCGAGGACAATGACAAACCGGAGAGGAAGTTAAAAAGATGAAAAAAGACACCACTTGGGCATGAGGCGAGGGAAAAAGAACCAAGGCCCTAAGTATACTTGCCCCTAGTGGTGGGGGTTTCTAGAAGAAGAATCCACGCTATTAAAAAATCTGATGGATCCTACTATGGGTGAAAAGAAGAAGAGAAAACCTTGTAATATGGCTAGTTTGTTGAAAAAGCTTGTAACTAAAGATGATGTTATAGATATGTTGAAGCTTCCCCGAGCTAACCATTTAAGAAAAAGTCGTTGTTGAACAGTGCTTATCGAATTGGGAAAGAGTCAAAGTGCCGATAGCATGCAAGAATTATGTGACAATGTGGGTATCACGACAAGCTTACATTGCTCTCTTTAGATGTTTTGCAGGATGGTATCAAGCAACAGTGGTATTATGAAGACCATACCGCCAAGACTCGGTTATGTGAGCAAGCAGAACAAAGAGGAATGCGTAAGTACACCTAACATTTGGGGAGAGATGTACCGCATCACCACATCCCGCACTTGGGATCACTAATCACCGGGAAAAGTAAGAAGAAGGGTGGCTCTTAAATGATCTATTTGTTCTTAATGAGAAGAATAATTGTTGGATGGATCTCTAAAATGCTTCTTCCGTTAGTTCGCTTCTATGATATGAAAGTGGAAGAATGTGGAGGGAAACTCCAAATTGCTATAAAGTTGGATGAGATGGAACCGATCAAAGGTGAGAAGTATGAGAGGGTTTCTTTGACATTAATGAACAGTATGTTGTCAAATTCTCGATAATGAGGAAGGAAAGTTCTCTGTTCAATAAGAGGACCATATTTGGTGGATAGGGATATTTCAAGGCACCGGAAGAAAATCATGGTGTTCTTCATTGGGTCTTTTCAAACAGACACCTATTCCTACTATTATTGCTGCTCAAGGAGCTCCTGAGAGAAGGTTCAGGGTTCCCGGCCACGGAGATTACGAGGTTGAATGGCATTTGGCTGCTGATCTAAAGACCATCAAGTGCATGTATAACATGAAACATGGTTTCGTAAGACTACCCACGATGTCCTTATTGCTTGTATGCTAGGGTAGATGATAAGGGGAAGGGAATGAGTACTCTCGAATGTGACCGTAATGTTGAACCAACGCGTGAGAAGGAGGACAAAACTTTGATCCCCGTATTTGCAATTCGGAAGAGAGTACATATTTGCACTCTCCATGCCTTTCTAAGAATAATGGATAAGATGGTGTACATGAGCATTCTTTTTGCTTGGAATAAGTCTAACACAATCAGCCGAGGAGAAAAGTGTATGAAAGATGTTGAGGACGCGTGCTTTCTCGATCTTGATCTTCATGGTGGTGACTATAAAATCTTGCAAGATCCTAAGAAGGGAGGCAAGGTTCCTTGTAAACCATCCATGGGTGGGGTGAAAGCGAAAAAGATTTCCGCCTTGTACTAAATTACGAAGAATGGATCATTGCCAACCGGAAAGTGGGAGGGGTATAAGGACTTGCCGGTAGCGTAAGATGACCGTACTTCACGTGGGAGGGTAAAACTAAAGAAAATTAAAGCGTGGCGTAATCCGAAAACCGGTAACTTTGATGGCAGAGAGAAGAAAATGGTAGGTGGAAAGTTAGGTAAATTCAAAGTAGCAAAGAATCGAATTCACGAAGTCGTTTTATACAAGCATGGGGAGAATGCAATGTCACACATTACATTCATATACTTCACGCCCATGGCTTGTGGTTTGCCAAAGAGTACGGAGCTTAGGAATATGGAATACGCAGAGGGAATGGAGAAGTCACATAAGCAAGCCAAGAATGCTTTTTTCGTGTTCACACACAATATCGAGGTTCGTGGTGGTAACTCATTGCAACAGATGTGCCAATGGTTCTATAGAAGGATTATCCGCAAGCTAGAGAAAAAGATAAAGCTAAACAAGACACCCACGTTGGCTAGAATATTGAGGAGAAAAGTTGAGCAGGAAAAAAGAAACAGATATGGTGTAGCTCTAGTGCGGCCAGACAAGTGAAGGCAAAGTGGCGATCCACAAGGATCGACATGTGGTAGAAGATATACTGGGAATCAATTGTATGAACAAATTCATATTAATGTATAACTATAGACCATGGATGTGCAACTATAATGTTTCAAATATGTTAGGTTGGGTGTAGGGCACGGGCGAACTTAGTTGGTATTCAATTGATGAATGACAAGTATTACGCGTGACCGCGGGCCACGGCGAATGAAGTTGGGAATTAGTTATAGATTAACTGCTATTCGCACCGTGGCCACGGTGCAAAAGCATTTGGTTTCCGTGGCTATCTTTTGCCGTTTCGCACGGTAGCAACAGCATTCTTTATTATATAATTATCTTTGTTATCGATGTTGTCGCTTTTGATATTTGTTCTAAGTCATTACATTGCATATTTATCAATCTTGTCCACTCATTTGTTGCATTACAGTTCAGAGACAATGGCGCAGAATAGCGGTAATGCTAGATCTAACAATCCCAACAACCAAAGAACAGAAGAGAAGGCGATGCCAAGCACACATCATGGTGAAGACAGCGAGGCAGCGCCACTAACTATGTCAGTGCTTAACAACGAGCGAGCAACCGTCTTCCGAGCCGAGAAAACATCCATCAAGCGTGTCCGGATCAGAGTTCGTAATGTTGCCAATGACGCAGGGAGATTTTTAGAGACATACCTTAGAGCCAAAGGCGTGTTTACCTGTTCTCTTCTGGCCATTTAGTCGGAGAAGGAACCTTTGTGCAGGCAGCTATCTGTCATGGAGTTCCTGTGCCTGATGATTGCATCGTCGTTAACGTCGATGTGGTAGTTGCACCAGACACGCAGTTGCCTGTTCCTTCGATGGGAGCTGACAACTTGCTTGAGGCACTCCATTCCTTCGTCGTGTGGCCCAGGTTGATGGCTTCTTTGACGCCAACTCCTAACACATTCTCTGTACTGGCTAATGAGATAGATTACATCACCGGACTTCCTCGTAGAGTGCCGGAAGTTGGATTGGTGGAGATAAACCAGGGGCCAGACTTGCTTGGAGCCGACAATGAGAATGCTAAGCCCCAAGAGGATGACCATCAGGATGTGCATGTCCAGAATGTTCCTGTTGCTGTTCAGAATGAGGATGTGCCTGTCCAGAACGTTCCTATTGTTGTTTAGAATATATTTGAACCCCTGAATGTTATGTACCAGGGTGTCCCTATCCAGGTCCCTGTGACAGCTCAAATCGAAGAAAATATCGTTCTACAAGAGGCAGCTGCAGTACCTGTGACGGTTGTACCTGAAACCGTAGTACCAGATGCAGTAGTGGTTCCTGTTGTTGAGCAGCCTTTAGAGGTCGCGGAATCCAGTAGACGTAAGAGGAAGACTAAGCCTAAGCAGCTGCAGAAGAAACAGGTTCTCTGTAAAGGCCCTCCTAAGCTGAATAAGAAGGGCCAGCCATTTAAGCAAAAGTTAAGATGGATTCGGGAAATCCGGCACTTCCAGAACCACGTGGAGTGGGTGCTTCCGAAGCTCACAATGGCTAGAATATGTAAGGAGGTGGTTCAGGAGAGATCTGATAAAGAAGATGAAGAGGGATGGTGCAAGAATGTCAGGAAAAGCTGGTTACCATTTTCCAATGCCGAAGAGGTGACTCGATTCACTGCCAGATGCCCTTGATGCTCGCACGAGAGGGCATTTGAGAATCACATGGTCGAGGTTCAAGAGGCGTGTGAAATGTCTTTGTGCATTCCAAGAGAGTGACAATAATGAGGCAGGATGTTGCCTTGACAAATTACTTCCGAGGCATGTAAAGTGTTTGATATTAATGAAACGATCTTTGTTGTATATTTTGTTTGCTTGCTAATTATTTTCATTGTATCTATTCTCTATGTATACTTACAATGCTGCCGTTGCCACCGGCTTGAAATGGGTATAAATTACTTTGTGAGGGTAGGTATTTTCAGACCGCGGTGTGAAATTCGTGAGATTCTTGTGTAGGCGGGGCAATTTCGCTTGCAGGTGGCCACGGTGCAAAATTGAATCATTCCATAGAAGGTGAACCACAAGATCAAAGGGAACATATTAACATGTTAGAGAATATATTAACATATTAGAGAATATTTAGAGAACGGCAAGTAACGGCAGTATGTCAAAGTAACCTTCCCCTAGGTTTCTAACCCCTTCCCCTTCCCCTGCGAGGGGTAACCCACGCAGCTGGGTTAGGAACCCAGAGCTCACGCGTATCCCAGCCTGATTCTTCCCACCATATGGGATACCTAGTCATTAGAAAAAGTAATTCCACATGATGATACTCACGAAAGAAGAGCGGACCCAACTCCACAAAACCGTTGTACTCGTTGTAGTACGCCCTAATTAGGCCATACATCTGTCCCTTAGAAATTTCATGAATAAACTCTGATATGTATTGATCCAGAGAGTGTGCTAAATAACCAGCATGAAGAAGAGGCCTCAACTGCTGTAGCATCTCGTCCAGATAAGGAGGGGGTTCAAGAATTCCCCTCATTGCAAGCCTCCTATAACATTCAGATGGATTGATTTCCATCAGTGGCTCATGACCACAATCAAATCGCTCCAGAATGAAGTTGATCAACTCCATTGCAAGCTCCTTGGTGGGACTGTGGTGCAACCTCCACTCCAAGAAATAGTCAAATAGCTCATCAGTTTCAGGCCGCACAGAATGTCTGGGGCATGCTTGCAGGCCTTCTGGAGTGGCCCAGGGAGGATTCGGTCCAATCATTTGCAAAGAGCACGAAGATCAAGTAGCAAAGAACAAGGAGCACGAAGATCAAGTAGCAAGAAGCATCAAGATCAAGTAGCAAGAAGCAAGGATCAGGGACGATCAAGGAGCAAGAAGATAAAAAAACAAGGAAGATCATGGAGCAAGAAAGCAAGGAACAAGATCAAGTAGCAAGATCAAGAGCAAGGAACAAGATGAAGTAGCGAAGAACAAACATCAAGATCAAGTAGCAAGGAACAAGGAAGACCAAAGACCAAGAAGTGAAAGCAAGGTGAAAACATGGAACAAAGGTGAGAAGTGAAAGCAAGCTGAAAGAATTTATAGCTACGAATCCAATAATGTTGAAGTATAATACTATACTGTTGAAGTATAATACCAATATTGATGAAGAATAATACCAATAATGCTGAAGTATTATACCATTCGGTGGTGGTAACAAAACGGGATCTGCAGATTTAACGCAGTAGCCCACTTGGAAATAAATAGGCACTTCAATAATTTTAATGGAAAGCGATTTCGCACCGTGGGGCTTGCGTCAATATGACCACAAATAGAACAATCACATGAAAAAAAAACAAGGAAAATGGTAGAAGATATTACTTAATTACTTAATTACACGAAAATCACTTAATTACATGAAGATGTTACTTAATTACACGAAAATCACTTGCTTATATACTTAATTTCTATGAAAATCTTTATACCAGTTTATACACATATTCCAATGGAGTATCTTCACCTGTGATATATACCTATTATGTGCTGTGTGATATGTAGCCATAGGTCACGTGTATCCCAAGGAATTGTATCCCAGGTGGGGAATTTAGACAGTAACCACAGGATGTTGAAGTCAAGGGAACGGAATAGGAGCTTACCAATATCCACAAAAGATTTGTAATGGAAGTTGTAAAGTTCAATGAGGATATAAATCCTATTCTTCTCACTAGTAGGAATGACCGAGGCGATACATCTTGATCCGGAGAGTAGGCCATGAAACCATGGAAAAGCATGTCCTTCAAACTGTTCTAGCCTATCTTCTAAATCGAGGGGGTTCAAGAAGTCCCAAAGCACTTAGAGTGAACCTTGCCTGACTCGAATTGATCTCCTCTAGTGGAGGGAGATGACGAGTATAGCGATCGATAATGAAGTTGCTCAGCTGCCTTGCAAGCTCTGTGGTTGGACCGTGACGCCATCGATGCTCCCAAAAGTTGCAAAAAAAATCATCAAAAGTGCACGTATTTCTACCGCACGCTTGCAGGTATTCCGGATCAGCCCAGCGAGGATGTTCTTGCAAAGTTACCATTTGCAAGAAATTAGTGGAGCAGACAAGAAATTAGTGGAGCAGACAGGGAGGCAAGGAGCAGACAAGAGGCGGACAAGAGGGAGAAAGAGGCAAAGAAGCAGACAAGAAGCAGACAAGAGGCAAGGAGCAAACAAGAAGCAAAGACAATGATAGACAATGAAGGCATAGATGCCTATTTAAAGAGAAATCAGGTATATATGCCATTATACGAGTACCATACAAGTATGTATATAATCCAATAATTTCTATGTATATACCATCAATAATTTTGGTGGGTACATACCATCAATAATTTTGGTGCGTATAAATATACATCAAATTCGTCAAAGCAACATTGGCCTCCATCTAGCCATGTGGTCTCATTTCGGTCCCGAGCGTGATTCCATTACGCAAGATGAATCACGAAAACTTCAAGTTGTCGCATGGCGAGAAATACCCATGGAAGACTGGATGACCACTGCCGCTCTCAATCCTCGCTATTATCCTGATCCCTTCGATGTTATCATCCATCTAATATGGAATAGAGAGCATCAAATGTACATGATAGAAAAGATCACTGGGGTGCCTGGTGACAATGACTCAGAAGAGTCCCCCTAAATCAATACTTGTCATCCGGATCATATTGTCAATACTTATTTGAAGAGTTCATGATCATGTATTTTGTACATTATGCTCAGATATATAACCAATAATCTTTGCTTCTGATTGCATGTCAATAATTTTGTTCGATATAAGTACAGCTCCATTCATTCAATGGCAAAGACATCCATTTGCTATGTCTCGGCCTGGTTATTCTTATTACAGGGGGTCTACCTTGCCTATAGACTCCATTACTTGCACTATGAAATATAATGATCTTTATAGATGTTCTCGAGAGGGGTATCCCCTTGATCCTTGGCATTTACGGAAGGAGTAGCAGAGGGTCGAAATCATTCTTCCAACGGGGTTTATCGTGTTGTTATCCACCTTCATCGGGTTCCAGAGCGTCACGTCTATGAGATTAATCGCATCACTCAACTACGTGCTCATGATGATCCCGATTGCGAATGATCTTCTGCATTTATGTATGCTATATATATGCCTCTTATATGAGTTCTAAATTCTGTTAATAGAATATTTCAGACATTCGCTAGTTATAAGTATGTAACCATAAGAGATAGATACATATGATCCATCTATTTACCGCACATTTTCATTTGGAAAGCTCTTGGCCATTTTCCTTACATGTAGATTCTAAATTCAGATAAGCATTCTCTTCGCAGTGTGTGTAGTCACGGTGCGAAATTGCACACTCCAAAAAGGTTGGAACTGCTATTTTCGCACCGTGGCGACGGTACGAAATAGACCTTCCCACAGAATCTGGAATAGTCATTTTTGCACCGTGGCCATGGTGCGAATATTGGTTAGTTGTAAGCATAGACAACACGGTCTTCGCACCGTGGCCATGGTGCAAGTAAAATAGAAGCGTAAAACAAATTAAAATGAAACTGAAGTTTATGTTCGATATAACAAGAATAGAGATTTCAAACAAGTCTTTGCACACCAACAGATAGGGAAGAACCACAGGTGAAGGCTATTGCAGAACCTCAGTCACCTGTAGAGGAGGTATTTGATGCAGAGAAAGAGAAGGAACTGGTGGAAAAGCTCGACGAGGACGAGGATGAAGACGCGTGACGCGAGCATGAAGAGAATCTTGATAGATGGGGTGTCACGGAAGCCTTACCCGGTTAACATAGGAGGGGAAGGACTATCTTCTTCTCCCACGATATATCTTCCATTCTTGGGTTTGAGGGAAGATGAGATCCTTGGACAAACCTATGCTTTTAGTTGTTGGTCTAGAGCGACTTCATTGACTTCGAGCGGAAGTGCCTAGGGACCCTGACGCGATCTCTTAACCTATGATGTAACTTCAATAGCTCCCGAGAATGCTTTTGATAGAGTTCGGAGATGGCGAAATGGGCTTGAAGGAAGTCTCAAAAAGTAAAGTTCGAGGCGAGTACATCAAGCTCAAAAGATAGTGCAAAACAAGTATCAAAGCGAATCAAGCTCTTCAAGGTCGATCCATCAACATTTCTACCAAAGGGTTATTGCATCCGATGAAGTGGAGGTAAGCTACCATAAGTTTGCTTATTTTGTTAAGTGCCTAAGAACGATTGTTTATTTGAGGAGATTTTTGTGGGCGATTTTTGCGCCGACACATGAGTTAGTTACCCTTGGCGAGAGATGCAAGTATAAGCCCACTATATGGGCTACCTTTATAAGGGAGAGATCGTTGTGTTCCATTCTAAGTACAGCCCATATGGACTAGAAGAGGTCTTGAAACTCAAGGCCCTCTCGTTGATTGGTAATCACATCCCATTATCGCCAATTACGTCGAGTAGTGGCGTTAGGAGAGATATCGCCACGCATATTTTTGGTGGCTTTAGTATGTATTCTATGGCTGCCAAGAGAGTCGCATTGGCCTTGTCGTGGATAAGGCTACAACCGACCGACTTGGGAAGAGAGGGAGCCCTGATTCCTCGCCTTATGTACTGTTAGATGCCGGGTCTGCAGGAGTCCAATTGGAAGAAGTCGAAGTGTCCAGATGACTTACATGTTTCTAAGAAAATGAAGTTGTAACCACTTCCCATCCTTCTCACATAAGTAGGGTCGGTCTCTTGAACGACCTTGAACCTTATCTTGGTCACCTTTGGGAAAAAGCTTCATAAAGGACTTTAGACTCAATACAATCTCCCGGTCGAGGGAGAAGGACGCTGGCAGTTTTACGCCATCGGCCATGAAACTCAATGAATGTCTTGACCATACACGCCAATGTGTTGGTTAGCCCTCGAAGATTATATCTACCGTTAGGCGAAGTTATTGTAGACTACGATTGGCGTCTACCGGTTTTCGTGGCCGTTGAACTAACTCATTTGGGTGTGATAGCCCGATACTCGCTTCCTTCCTCGACGATCTGGTCATACCATGCTTGAACTGTTCCCAAGCTTTCTCTGACCTGCCGTTTGACATTGTGGAATTATAGCGCCTTCTTTAGTGCAATAAAAACCTGATCGCCTAAAAGCAAGTGCCCGCGAGCTGGCGGCAGTCTTAAACTAAAATGTCTTAAGTGTCCCGACGAATATGTCGCAGACCGTAGCCGGCGGTATGAAAAACAGCATAAATGCCAAAGACAACAATAAGTATTCGCGACCGCGGGCCGCGGCGGCGATATTTTGCCGAAAAAGAAGGCCAAATTTATGTTAATCGCAAAACATACTACACCGCGGGCCACGGTGCTTAAACTATACAACACGACTACATTAACTCCACATGTTTCGCGACGGTGGCCACAGTGCTAACTTTGCAAAAGGATATAAGTTATTGGCAAACAACACCGGATTTGAACCCAAGAACACCATTGTTATTTATTTGTTTAACTATTTTCACTTAAAGAAAGTACACAACAGAGGCATCTGAGCTTTGTTGTATACAACTCTTCCCTACGTTTTTCCTACCTTGATACCATCCACCAAAAAATGGAAGGCGTTTAAGTCACATTCTCGATTCCAAAATAATTCTTACATCAAATAAAGACCATGCTTCTTCGACTTTTAAGGTTTTAAACAATTGACCACTTTTGAAGATAGCAATGTCAATGACCGCGAGAATGGGTACCATCAAGATCGTCTTGTTCCTTTGGAACCCACGTTCATCTCGCACCCTTCTTTTTACTTCCCTCCATCTTTCGTATTTGAAGGTAATGTAAACCATTTTGCTTTCGAATACAATACCGATTCGAATGCTTTCTTTCTTTATCCCCGATTGTACCTTCTCAACTCCTTCATGCAGACGGGATGACCATTTATCACATAAAATGTCATCCGTAAAACAACCGACAATCACTTACGGTAAACATGTTTGAAGTCTTCTTGACATTCTCGACATTCTTAAACAATGTAATAAACATATCGATGGGTACATTTACTTTCACGTGTCCACGGACTCCACCTTTCTCCTTCAAAGTTAATCGAAAATTTCCCGTGACAATTTCAGCTTGGCAAGAAACAGAGAACTGGAATCCATTGGGCAGAACTAAGCTGTGATAATGGGGAAATGGTAAGTCCACAATTTTGCCTTTCCGAGGATAATACTCATATTTTAAGAACCAAATCCCCTTTCCCCCGGTGCACTTACGTTTGACCTTCAAAAGCAAGGATCCAATATCATAATAGAAAGCACGAAGATGCTTGTGATAGAACTTCGATGGTTCCAGTCCAAAGACATCGAAATACAGAGCCACTGAGATACCGTAAAACCCAATTAGTTGATTTCTTCAAAATATAATGAATGAATGATTATACGGATATAATGAAACTCACAATTAGCACCGAAGCTCGTGGAAATTACGTCGAGATCTTATCTTATCTTTTCTCATGTCTGGCCGGTGTGTATAGGTGTTCGACCTTGATATATACTTCCCTCTCACCTCGAACCCGACAACAATAGCCTTCCAATGGCTTGAAATAACATTTCTCCCGCCTTTGATCACCCGGTGAGGACCTCCGAGTGGCGGTTGGATTGTAATGAAGCTCCCAAGAAATATATTGAAGCAGCGAAATTATTCTCAATTTTGTAAAGAGGTAATCGCCATCTGAAATGAACCGGCAAATTAATTAGATCAAACAATCAATCGGATGAGCTCTGAGAACTAGAAGGATTGAAAGCATTAGCAAACCCGGATGGAGAGGCGAAAAAAGGCCATTGAGGAGGGGGTTACTTATAGACACCCCAACATTTGGGCGTGTAATTGAGGGCATTGCTTCCATACCAAGAACCTCGAGGCGGGTAGGTCGGGATAATGCCGAACACGCACCTTGGCGACACACCGCGGGGAGGCGGGCATGGATGAAGAAAAGCCTGTACCCCCCCCACATTCTCATTGGCCGCGCGATTTCCATGCTGGCATCGAGGTTGGGACAATAAGTGATCCCAAAAAAACTCTAATGAGTTAAGTGGGAATAATGGCATTAGAGATACTCAAGCAGCCGCTTTATATCATTTTGAGTCATCTTGATTAAGGTGTTGAATTCGATTGTTGTTTTGGAGCCCTCAAATCGAAGGGGAAATATGTTAGGAAATTGAGTATACAACATCATGTTGTTTTTACACTCACATCCTTTATAAAAAAAATAATTCATCATGTTTAAAACGACATCATTTAGAACCGCGCCCTTTATTATGTTTCTAAAACCACGGCATATATTGTTTTGAAAAAACAACACTTAAAGGTCTTTACTTTTATAAAGAACTACATGTGATTTGTATGTAAAACTATATATCAAAATTCCTTCTCATCAGAAAAAACATTATTGGAAAATAACAGCTATTCTTGAGTAACCACATATCATTTTTCGTGAAAATCAACACTTGGAAACAACATAGCTAAGAAAAAACCCCAGAAACCTACGTGTAGTTTCTAGCAAAGTCGGACAAAATTTTTTACGTGGTTTTTCAGTGTTGTTTTTCTGCAAAACAACAGTTAAAAGCAACATGTGGACCTTTTAAGTTTATTGAGAATGACATGTCTACTTTTTAGGAAAACAACACTTGAAAACTATAGCTACTTTTCAAAAACAACATGTAGAAACACATGTTAATTTCTATGCGTAGATTATTTTGACAAAATTCTATGTGTAGATTTTTTCCGAAAAAAACTACATGTATAAAAATTTTGCTAAAAACTACACGTCATTTCTAGCAAATCCGGACAAAAAACAACACGTAGTTTTTTGGTGTTGTTTTTTTGCAAAAAAGACACTGAAAAACAACATGTGGACCCAGTTTTGGGGTGGTAGTGCGACGACCCGGCATTCCACTAGATACCTTACGTCGTCGTGAGATGCAGAGTCATAATCGTTACCAACATAGACATACTGGGAGAAATAGTCAACGGAACAACAGGAACATCGCATACATAGAGACTGACGAGCAAACAGGAGATGCAAAAGGCATCACAGTCCACATCGACGCCATGACAGGGCACTTGAGCCAGAGCTCCATGATAGAAGGCAACGCAATCATGGTCGTGAGGAGGGCATTCACACCTGAGCTACTGTACGTGATGCTCTTGCGAATAAAGGACAGAAAACAACTGTCGATTGTGTCGCCAATCACGGCGGAAGACTTCCAGCCAAACAAAACGCTGCTAATATAGCTTCTTCAAAACCTGTGGTAATCCCCACTTCGTCGTACGAGGGGAAACCATACATTTCCAAACACCGTTGCGGGATTCTTCCAAATCCATCTACCTAGCCTTCTTCCCAAACCCTGCAGTTCTGCTAGTTATATTACCTATTTCATCAAATTATATTGATCAAATAGCTTTGTATCACTAACATTTCATATGTTGGCAACTATAGCTATCTTGGAGCATCTACCAGTTTGTAGATGAGCAAGGGCATGCTTTTAGCATTCGCATAACAACCTAAAAGGGCAAATACTTTGCTCTAGTTTCTCTATGCTATTATATTCTATTCATGAGAGCAAGATGCCGCAGTGCATTTTATCAATTAGCCAAATGTACAATTTATCAATTAGCCAAATGTACAATGTCATGAACTGGAACATGAACTGTGATTTTAGTAGCCGGATTGTGGGCTGTCTCCTGCATCTGTTGGAATATGGATTGATTGGAACATGAAAAGAAAGAAACCCGACATACCATAGAGCTGACCATTTGAAGCAAATTTTGACGGTTTTGATGCCGACAGTTCCGAGGCCTCAAGAACCGATGCTTCCAGATGCGGCGTCCACAACTAGGACACTATAAAAAAATACATGCACCATATTTCTTCATCATCCGCTCTATTCAATCTGTAGTTGCGTGCAAATCCACTCATGCTCTTTAAATTTTATACTCAACCATGGCAAAATTCTCCAAGGGAAGAAGCCATCAACCAGTCATGGCCATGGCGCCATGGAAAGAAGATCCATCGTCTGGTTCTATTTCTAGGATCATCATTTAAGGATGGAAGGAGCAGAAATTGATGGTATCCAAATGGATCAAGTAAGGCGGCACATCCACCAACATCAACTGAAAACAGTTTAGATGGCTCTTGATGCAGCTTACCATGGCAAAAACAAGGCGCCATTAAATCCGTTTTATACTTTTTTTTTGTCAGAAAGGTACGTGTCATTTCTAGAAGAAAGCATCAATCAAAAATATTTTAAAAGCATATTTCTAGTAGAATTATATATAACCACGATTTCGTTAATTTGAAATTATTCCACATTTCATTTTTTTGAAAATGGCATAAAAATGCGTCTTTCATACTTGATTTTGTGGTTCTTTGGAGTAAAAAAATAGGATTTTAAGGCTTCAATTTCTAAAGAATCTGGTTTAAGATTGATCAAAACATTAAAATATGAACATAAAATACGGATTCAAAATCAATTTTATGAAGATTCTGCAGATGTATAGTACAAAAGTGGTCTATTTACATGAACTTTATTTCTAGGAAAATTAAGATTCTAACCTTTCAGACCAATATACTAGATTTTATTCGAGGTCACGTTGCAAGAATAAAGACCATTCTCTGCCACAGCTCGTGCTTCGTGCGAGAATTGATGCGAAAAAACAAATTTTAGCTATAAAAAAAACTAAGATTCTGATCTTTCAGATCAATATACTATGTCCAATTGGAGGTGGCATAGCAAGGATAGCAAACTCTTCTTTGCCACATCTCGCGCTAAGTGCGAGGGCGAATGCAAGAATTTAAATTTTAGTTGTACAAATTGGATGACACATGGTAAGAATAGCAACCCATTCTCTCTCACATCTCGCGCTACACACGCGGAATAATGCAAAAACACAAATTCATGTCGTAAAAAAAAACCAAGATTTTAACCTTTCAGATCAATATACTGAGTCCAATTGGATGTCGTATGACAAGAATAGCAGATCGTCTCTGTCACATCTCGCGGTTAGCGCGACAAAGCAAAAGAGGAAAAAAAAATATTTTTTTCCGTTTTTATTTTTGAAAAAAAAATCCCCTTTTTTTTGCTTTCCCCCTTGCCGCGTTACGATGTGGCAGAGAAGGATCTACTATTCACCTTTGAATTTCCCTCATTTCTCGTATAATCTAGAAGCAGATGATCAAAAGCATTTCAAGAGTATACAGGAAGTTGTTCTAAAATGAATAGGTTTGACAACACCCATTTCTCAATTTCAAGTCTAAAATCTGAAAGCACCTATGTCATCCATTATAGCTAAGAATTTTTGGATAGATGAAGAAAAGAGGTGACTTTCTTACCTCAATTTGCAAAGAGATGAAGAGCTTTGATTTCTCTTGCCTGGCTGCTTCATCAAGGTAAATCTGTCAAACACTTGTCGAACCAGAACCCATTGAGCTCACAGAAGGCAACAAAGAAGCTAGGAACTCGCGGGTTGAGGCTCTAGTTGAGGCGCCAATGGTTTGTATTGATGCCAGGCATCAAGAGCACTCGGCGCTAGGCACCAAGAACTTGCATTGGCCGCCAGGTGCCAGGG
Organism: Isoetes taiwanensis; assembly: GCA_021234155.1. Classification (NCBI taxonomy): domain Eukaryota; kingdom Viridiplantae; phylum Streptophyta; class Lycopodiopsida; order Isoetales; family Isoetaceae; genus Isoetes; species Isoetes taiwanensis. The sequence continues at coordinate 379,689 of JAJEKV010000105.1, read as the reverse complement.
AAAGAAAAAAATAGAGAAACAATAAAACTCGCCTGGCCACCAGGCGCCAGGGGCCAGATAAAGACGTCCCATTTAAGAAGAAAAAAGAACCGGCTTAACCCCAAAATTTGTACTCTGCGGGAAACTCAGCAGGAAATTTAAATTTGAGTAGTAGGCGGAAAAGTCAAAAGTATCACTGGGCGGGAACTTTAAAACCAACACTAAAACTTAGAACTAGGCGGGAAACCTGAAACTGATAACCCCGAAACTGATAAAATTATAAATATGAAATAAAATTGCTTTATTCTTTATCCCCAAGTATCAGATCAAACCTGATTGATGAAAACGTCACAAACATCAGTATTTGAAGGTAACGTTCCTAACCGACATGCCCTTAGCCAACTGGGCAAAATCGTCTAGACGTTTATGAGTAGTCGCTTCTACCCATTTATGCCAGTGTCTTGGGAACACAACACCAAGATCCACTCGAGCGGTCTCCCATGGGTCCATTACAATCTCTCCCACTAGAACTATGCTCGTCCTACGAGCATCACAGACCAAGTCATGACCTACCGTCCAACGGTATTCCGTGTCATGCTTGCCCCCATGGAGACTCGAACTTGAGCCCTGCTCTGATACCAAATGTAACATTCCTAACCGACATGCCCTTAGCCAACTGGGCAAAACCGTCTAGACGTTTATGAGTATCGCTTCTACCCATTTATGCCGGTGTCTTGGGAACGCAACACCAAGATCCACTCGAGCGGTCTCCCTGCAGCTCTAGCCTTTTGTTTCTTGGAGAAAATACTTCCATTTGGACATCTAGGTGGAAAGCATCCATCTACAGAACCGTTCTCCGTTCCCCTTGTTCGGTTTAGTGGCTAGTCCATTGGGTTAGCAAATAAGAGATCTTGTCTTCAAGTCTCTGGGGGTCCGTCATATGTCCTCATGGACGCTGCCAATGTGGCATGACGTAAAAATACTATCTAATCTATCTATCTATCTATCTATCTATCTATCTATCTATCTATCTATCTAAAACCTTACGAACAACTACAAGCTTTCCAAACTGTTTCTAAGCGCCAAAGATGCTTCACAACATACTATCTGAATGTCGTCGTATTCTTTACAACATCACAACGACCTTCATCCTTTAAATGGAAGACCATCATCATGAGCAGACCTTTTCCTTTCTTGTTGGCAGATCTGAGAAACATGCTTATAAGCCTTGCATGAACCAACGATTTTGTTGCCTGGTAGCCAGTCTTAGAAATAGAGGAATAGAAACAGGCAGTCGTTTGAGCATCGAGACATCTCTCCAAACCAGATTTCTATCTCCCCTTCTAAATACTTTTGCCCACCAAAAGAAGAGATAAACAAAGAAGGAGGAGAGCAGGTCGTGAAGTGTGGGATGCACATTGTTTATGCTATATAACGCGTCCACAAAGGCCAATGCCGGTGCCATAGCTCGACTCTAAAATGCTCGGGATTTTCTTCCCCGGGCTGAATTTCTTAAGATTTTTTGGCAATAGCTTATGTGGGCGTGGAAGGCAAGTCGGTTTTGGTGACGTCGGTATCCACGTTGACAGCTTAGAATTGCACGGAATTGTGCACCTCAGGTTAAGCAAGCCTGATAAAAAGAAGCCACTTTAGACGTGGGGATCAATAAATTTAAAATTTCCCGGGGCCACGTGGAATTGAACTTAAAGGTGGGTAGTCAACGTGGCATATTAAAAGCGGGTACTTTCTTCGTTTTAGGGTTCGGCGGAGCCTGCCTTCAGCGCACGAGCAAATCTCTGATTCAATCGATCTGTTAACGGAAAATGGTTCGAGGATTAAAGCAAGAGCATGTCTACAAGCATCCATGGGAGAGGGTGAGCTTTGCAAACTGGCGCAAGTATCAAGACCTAGAGCGCAGGCCTCTTCTTTCTCACATTCTTGAGGTGGACACAATTGCAAGAAGATTGGATTCAGAAACAGGTAAGCTTCAAAGTACTCGCATTGTCACAGTTAATGCTCCTGTACCCTGGTGGCTTCAACGTATTATTGGTGCCACAGTTTGCCACTGTGTTGAAAGATCTACAGTTGATCCTAGTAATAAAGTTATGGAAATGGTCACTAGAAATGTTACCCTGAAGGATTTTGTAGAGGTTGAAGAGAAATGTTGGTATACACCGCACCCTGATAACCCTAATTGGACATTATTCAAGCAGGAAACTAGTATTAAGTGTGTTACATTGATGTCCGCCTTGGCTTCTATGGCTGAGAAGATCGAACAGCGGTGTATTGAAAAGTTTCAACAGAATAGTGCAAAAGGAAGGCAGGTTGTGGAGCAGGTTTGTGCTTTTCTGGAGGCAGATGCTTTAAAAAACAGAAGATCTGCATAAGTTTTGGAACCACCAGTAGAAGAACGTCAGATTTTTCATTTTAGCTTTGGGCCTTGTATTGAACATATGTTGATGGCGATCAAACTAAAATGGAATATTGAAAACTATAGTGTCCAATAAAATGAGACATTTTTATTTTAGTTGGGTCTGCAGGGCACTATTTTCTTTTTTTACCTTTTTTCCACCCAGTTCTTGTGATGCTTGGTGGCTGAAGCTAATGCTTGTTTGTTCATGCTAAAAGGTTTTAGGACTGTTAACGCATGTTTTTTTTATAGATAATGTGCTAGGTGAAATGGCCTAAACCCTGGCACATTTTCTAATGTAATGGTTAGGGGCAGAGGCTATTTAGCTTAGACAAGCAGTAGCAAGCATTGGATTTCAGGCAAATTCTTACAATCTTGAAGAGCTCAAGAAGAGGAGGCCATTATCAATCTGTAATTGGGCGAAGTTTTGCAAGTGGGATAGCTTTTTGTTTATGTGCAGTTTTCATTGTGAAAGAGAGCAAAAAGAGCTCATTAGTGCTAATGTGTACAGCTGTGGAACAATGCACAGGATTGCTGACAAATTGGGTACTGGTGGCTTGATAACCTTAGATCAATGGTTAGCAAGTAGCTTGTGTGGTTCAGAGGTTGAAGTCTGACTATGATATTGAATTCTAATGTTCTACTTGCTCTAGAGAGAATTATATCAGTGAGTGGTGTTAAATGATCAAGAAACTTCAGTGTTCAGTCCTGTGTGGTAATATTCAGACATAATAAGTATCACCAAAAAGTTTGACAATGACTACAAAAAATAATATTAAGAAATACTATGCTGGCAAATTTAAATTATCTTTCTTCTATATGAGTCTGAAGTACTATCCGCCAATAAGTACAAGACTGCTACAAAAACTTTCGATGCATCCATGTGCGGCAAAGGAAATGCTTATCAAGTTGTATTTTTTTTTCAAATCTCTTTCGTTATTTCTGTATATGATTTTAATGATTTTTCTAAGTATTTTGGCGTCACATTCAAGTTTTATTCATCACCATTGATATGGCGAATATTCCCAGTATTGTGCCAGATCAATGGCCATTAGAATTTTGAGCGAAAAAATGCATGCCACTGTCGATGGTGTGAAACCAACGCATGGTTGAAGCAATTAAAAAGAAAGATAGAAAACCACTTGAAAACCATTGGTGCTCGCCAATTTGCCAGACCCAGCAAAAACCTTCATTAAACCTCAGCCTTCAGGAACCTGTTTGCTGCCTGCCCTTGTTCGGGCTTCCAAGACTGCAGAGCTTCTGAGAATCAGTCAGCGTATGCAGCAGATTCTGCGCTTGCACTCTGCGCAGAGGCCTCTGGCTAGAGCAAAGCTCTCAAGGAGGAACTAAGAAAACCCAGTGCAAAGATTTGTAAAGGATCAAGGTTAAGGAGAAGCCCGAGGCCACAGTTTCGAAAGGCCATATACCCAAAAACCATTCTGTCTCGTTTTCTCAAACGCAGGCTAAGGAGCACAGCCTTTGGTGAATCTGAGACAAAGAATAAGAAGAAATTGCTTGATTTTAAAGTGACAAGACTTCAGGGCGTAATTCCGGGAGGGAAGAAGATGGGCATTCCCTTTCTGCTCCATGAGACTGCTGGCTATTTGCGTTTCTTGCAGCTGCAAGTTGAAGCACTCGGCCCTCCATTAAACCTGAGCAAAAACTATGGCATGTCATACCATAGCGTTATTAAAGCTAAATCTGTTCCACTTCCTTATTAAAGCTTGGAACCACAGAGGAAAGCAGGGTTTTGTGGTTGATGCCACAATCTACAAGGCCTCCTGTCGGCACAATCTAACCCTTGCCATAACTTCGCAGGACTCTATTGGATCCACGAACACAGCCGCCCCTGCTCTGCAGCAACGATCCAAATCCTTAGGAACATGCCAAGCATGCCCTTCAACACAAGAATATGAAGAGCCCTTCTTGGCCTCAACGATGCCTGCGCCTCCTCTGCTCCGCCGCACCTGCACAAAACAGGGAGCCCAGCCTCGAAAAAATCGACGCCCCACAATTTAGCATGAAAAGTAGCGAACAATAAACTTGCAAACACATTAAAATTAGAAACTAGACCACTAAATGGAAACAAATTGTGCCAAAATATACTCTTTTTTATACAATACGGGCATCAAAATCATAGTCCTAACCACTGATTCCCAAATACCAAACCAAAATCGCAGAAGTTTATCTCTTTCGTTATTTCTTTGGTTATTTCGCTATTTTTCTTTCCTTATATGGGCTTTTTCATGGAGGACTCGTGGGGGCCATGGATAGAGAGCATATTCCACATATTGTACCAAAACCTAACCACAATACCACAACCTAAAGTCACTATCCACAATAGACCACATTACATAACGAAATTGCACAAATATCCACATGTATTCCATACTTATGTTTACAATCAAAATATATATACATGCAATTCCAAAGCATAGCTCTACACAAAAAATATCCACAATTTTACAATCTTTTTCAAGTAGGCCTCTCTTCCATCCTTCTCTTGCTAAATCGACATCTAAAGAGACATTAAAACATTAAAACGAGTATCCAATTCTCATTTGAATGCATAAGAAGTAAGAGTACATCTGCACAAAATTTTACAATTGGTTTACCTGGAGCTATGTGCCCTCTGTGAATTCTGTAGAATACATCTGCAACAGACACCAATGACCCTCCAATCCTTCTCCTTTGGTTCACAATTGCACTCACTAAGCCAACTTTATCTCCCTGAGAACCACCAAAACCCATCGCCCGCCAACAAGCAGCTCAAACCCGTTCTTCAAAAAATACCATGCACATACTATTTCACCTACATATATCCACAAAATATAGGCAAAACCATGCGTGAGATACCCACAAATACCAAATGTAAAAATTGGAAGCTTATCGCTTTTAGATTTTTGGCTTGAATTGCTGCAATTTGGACTGTTATAGCACTAAACTTTTTAACAAAATCATTATTGCAAATGTTATATACTCCTCAGAAGAAGAATTAGCTATGGTGTTTAGACACATGGCATGGCACTGGCATGTTATGTTCTTTTTATGTCTCAAAAATCTTTATTCTATTGCTAAATTTGGAGTTGAGTGCTTTTGGGTGTTTTATCATAGTTATGTTGGTTCTCCGGGTTTAATCCAAAGACAACTACTTGATTATTTTCTGCTATTGAAAATTATTTTCTGCTATTGAAGAAAGGGGCATGTGTTACATATGATTGTTTATTTTTTTTGGCAAGTAAAAGTATGCCAAAACCCTACTTTGGTGATGTCAGAAAATGGGGGTTTGGCATGGTCATTGGTTATTCTGGAAGATTTTTTGTTGACTTGTTTTTGGGAAGCAGGAGCGGTAGCATGGAGGCGATGGCGGCTACATTTGACATAGTTGTGTTCCAAATTTTGTTTGCATGGAAATAGCGATAGCTCCGATAGTTGTGTTTCCAAGGGGTTTTTTTTTTTTTTTTTTTTTTTTTTTTTGCAGCTGATGGCTATGCTTGTTTGTTGTAGCTATGCTGGTTACAAATACATTTTAGAGTTAGCATGATAAAGTCCAAACTTCTATACAGCTATGTCATTAAAAATATCTAGATTTTATTTGTCATACCAACATAGTGCACAATAGAATTAGCTACTCTATTATTGATTGTCTATGATTGGAGGAGATTAAAAGATAATTTTAGTTGGTAGATTACAGGAGCCAAAGCCAATAATGGATGAGTAGATGAGAATAGATCCTTGGTGATTTAAAAAGACATGGCTTGGGAACAAGGAGAATCATTGGTTGTCTCACAAAGATTAGCTTCGAGAGATTGCATCATAGTTCAGGCGAGGAACTAAGGGCAGAGTCTGGAGGCTTCTAGCGGATTCCTTCTTTGGTTTAGAAGTGCTAGTTCCAGTGTCGGGCAGCTGGACTTAATTCTTAACTCTTGTTGTACCTTGTCTCATTGAATAAAAAATCCCTTGATCGTGTGTCAAGTCTACTTTTCCCTTAATTGCTTTTCTAGCCCAAATTTGTAACAGTGGTGAACCCAACGTGAAGCAATCTTAACGGAGAGTGGATATGGTGAAGAGAGCAAAAAGTCTGAAGTATGTCGCAGTAGAGGAGATTGTGAAAGAAGATAGCTGATGAGGAAGATGTCCTTCCTGAGGAGGATAATTCGGATGATGATGTAGAGTCAAAGAAGCAATTTATCAAACCTTTTAATCATGCTAGAACATTGATGAGAAAGACTCCAAAGAAAAAGTCACGAAACAGTTTGACTTGTTTACTTGTGATGTTGCAAAATCTTTTGATGCAAATGATGGACCAAACCAATGATGACGATGCGTGATTTAGAAAAAACCTAAGAATTTAAAGGTTGAGTTGGATTAGTTTTATGGGAAGCGCGATGATGCATCTTTACTCCAATGGATGGCCAAGATGGTGAGTTTCTTTTTTGAACATGAGTATTCTGACAAACGAAAACTTTATTGGGCAAGGGCTCAATTAAAAGGGGATACTATATCATGGTGGCACTAGAAGGTAGATGCAGCTAATGCTGCAAATAAAAACCCATTAACATTTGGGCTAGAATGAAGAAGCTGATGAAGTCTGAAGCTATGCCGGAGAATTATAAGGATTTTGTCTAGGAGCACTGGCAAACTATCAAGCAGCGTGCTGAGGAGCCGATAGATGATTTCACAAACAGATTTAACACTTTGTTAAGTCAAATGGCAGAATTAAGGGAGATTAAGGGAGATTAAGACCCTTGGTGGCCTCAAGTACCGATACTTGCACATGCTGAAGTTATGTCAACCTCGAACATTGCAACATGCTCTTACTACCCTATTGGACATGGAGAAGGATGATTTTGCTTGAGGTTCAGCAAGGCAGAGACAACAACAACAACAAAGGCGAAGGTTCCACCTTGAATGTGAGCAAACAATGTGGACGTGGTTCGTGATCAGGCTGGTTCAAGAAAGTTTGTGTTTGATTGACTGGGTAAGAGGAAACGCACTGTTACCTTTGAATCTGATGTGGCCATCAAGGTCATTATGCCCGTGATTGCTGCGTTGGTAAGCAGGGAGGAACTAGCTGTGGTGGTGAACATGGTGGATGTGATGACAAGAGAGGTGGTGACAAGGAAAAAGTCATTGCTAGGACAATAAAAATTGTAGGGGCCACAGTTTCTCATGATCTATTGCTGTTTGATGGACGTATTGGTCAAATTCATGTGATTGTACAGTTGGACAATGGTGCCTTGCATGATCTCATTTCTTCAGATGTTGTTCAACGTTTGGGATTGCCTATGTTGTTTTCCTAATCACACAGTAGCAAGCATTTGTACTAACATGTCTGGTTCATGTTTAGAAAATAAAACCATTAAGGTTTTTTTTCCCTAGTTATCCTTAAAAAACCATTCAAAAAAATCAATGTGGCTTTGTGGGTTAATGTCATTAAAACATTACATCGCCAAAATATGTGGTTAAAGTTGTATTTTGACAAGGTAATTATCAATGATTCATATATGGTGCTCAATCATATGGTTTTTTAACATCTTTAATCGTTGTAGTTTTCCTGTATAGGTTTGTTAAAGGTACAAGATGGTGGTAATAAGACTAATGTACTTTTTAAAATGCTAAATTAAGATGGCTAACTATTGTGATAGATTTATGCGGTCCGCATTTGTGCTAAAATTACATAAGCCACATATGTTTAATGGTCTAAAGCCTTATCGTTCGCATTATGTTGAAATAGCACAAGCCACATATGTATAATGGTCTAAAGCCGTTCCCATTTTGCGCATGAAAACCATGTAGAGTTTCTAGTAGAATGCATAATGTGGATAAGGTTAGAGATCACTGCTTTACAGACCAAAGCATTCTAAGTTAATTTATTAACATCGTATAATTTCTACCTGTCAGCATGTAATGGTTCTTAGGGCTAGCATATAGTGGTTTCTTAGTGAAAGTTGATCCTAGTTATCATGTTAAAACATGAATAGTATTTACTAATGTTAGTTATAGGAAATCTTACCAATGTGACAAAATCCACACTCCAATACATGAGCACCATATTATTCGTCTTGCAAATAAATGAAAAGAGCTCGAGGATTCGAACCTTGGTTAAACCATTATCTCCATTATTCAAGTATATAAATACTAGAAAAAATGCCTATCGTTGCTGGGCTTCCGTTGGGATTAACATCAAAATATTAATAAGAGTAATATGGTTCAAGCAATGTTGTGCTTCGTCCTACTACAAACCCTTGAAACTATACCTTGACATTATGGCATTGATTTCCTAGAAAGTATAGTTGTTTCCAACATTATATTCTTCAACCAATGGCCTCGTCTCGATTTTTAGCTCAATTGCAACACAATATTTCATACACATAATTCCAAATGGGTTCATGACAATCTTCTTTTGGCGTTCTTAAAAACCATAAAAATGCTACATTTCATTTGGCAGACTCGTATATAATTGCATGCAATAGATACGATTTTTGTTGGACAATCTGCATATATGGCAACATAAAGAATAGAAACACGGACATAATCTAAGCCAATTTGTTTTAAGAGGAACTTAAAACCAGGATGCAACTCTGGCTAATGCACGTAAAACAAAAATGCATAAGGCCAGGTGCACAAAAAGAAAACACTGGAATGCAATGCATTACCTCAATTGCAAAACTGTCTTACGAATATTTGATCTGCATTTCTTAAATCAGTTCGAAAAAGAAGACCTACCTAATTTTTTGAAAAGAAACGGTCTTTCACAAAGTAAATTCAAAATAGCCCTAAGCTCTAAAGAAAGTAATGGCCACATGAACAAATGATCCAGTTCGTCATTACCATCAAATCTACTCCAAGGATTTTTTTTTTTTATAGTTGAATTGCAGATGTAAACGACCCGCTTGTAATCCTAGTACGAAAACAAAGGAAGAAAGCATATAGTCTTTCGCATATGGTCTTCTCCCATTGTTATATGCCATTCCGGCATTAGGATCTGCCCTAAGATATGATTGGAATTCATATATATGGGTGCCTTTAAAATATACTGCAAAAGTGTTGCCTGAAGCATGAATATAGTGCTCCATACTCAATATCTTTCAAATTCGGATTTGGGGCTCAAAAAAGGCTTCAGGACATTAAAATAATCGCCATTTATAATCCATTTACATTCATACATATAGCAAATTATATTGAGAAACTAAAAGAGCTACAAAATGCAGTGCAAAACTGCCAGTGTATCCCATGTCTTTTAGAAGCTCATTTACAACAGAAATTATGAGCTTTGAACTCCATGCAACCATAAACTTCTCATTCATCCATATTAAGAATTGAATATAGCGTAGGATCAAAGCTTCCATTACTTTTTGCGCACTCTACTTTTCCTACTGAACTAGGATCAGGATCTTGGACAATCTGAACTTTATTTGTTGGATTTAAGAGAAGATTAGCTTTGATCTCTTCAACATTTACAGTTTCAACAGCCTTTTACTTTTCTTAGGCTGCGAGAACTTATCTAGACCACTTGCAGTAGCTAAGTAGCCATAAAAGAACTCTTTTCAGGGTGGCAGTAGTTTTCTCATCAAAGCGGACAAAATCAGACCCTTCTTCTCAAGCAGCCTCAACATCAGGAAGGCCATGCCAAAGGGGCTTTACACGAAACCAACTATCCCTATCTCTTTTATTCTTCTTGAAGTGGTCATGCTGCCTCTGTGTGGCCTCTAACCCTTGAAGAGTGGGGGCAAAACACACAATCACTTGGCCTCTTTGTCCTTCCTTTCCCCACACAAATTTTGGCCTCCCTTATGTGCGCCCAATTTTTGTGCTTCTGTGCACATACAAAAAAAGTCAGAAGCTTGCATGCAAGCAAGAACCCCTTTGCTTTGAAGCAGAGGCCATTTCAACCCACATTCCATACGTAGTTCAGAATCAAAGAATGCAGCTCGAGTTCTATCTTCCATGCATCCTACAATTACCCAAATTTTTGAAAAAGCAAAGTTTTAGCTTGAAGAAAGCAAGCCATTTCTAGAATATTTGAAGATTCATATCCACAAGCTAGCAAGTATCAAAACATTTGAGAAAGGAAGATAACTTTACCTTGAAAAACAGCAGGCCATTTCTAGGTTTCCAAATCCAGTCCAACGGCCACCTAGATTCTTGGCAACTCTTCTGTTTCCAATGACAATGATAGTTTCTTTTGCATTCTCGAAATAATTTTCTTCATCTTTTGGCCTCCGCGGACGTTAAAATATACTTCCTTCCTTCCTTCCTTCCTTCTTCTGCATCGTTGCTCTCATGCTCTCTAGTGTGATGGCAACTCCTTCTTTATCTGAGATAGTGGAGCAACCATAGAATGCCTAAATTAAGAGGTAGTCTGGCATTGCTTCAAGCTTTGAAATATTAAATATTCATAAAAAAAGCTATTCTATGGATTCTGTATTTTCATTTATTGCAATGAAAGGCATGCACGATCATCCTTTGCACAAACATTTGCAATAATCAATAACATCTTGCCCCCAGATAATGTAGTCCCAGTATTTGTGAAGAAGAACAGCGTAGGGTGGGATATCCATCTGAAAGGAGAGTCCTCGGTCTTCTTTGCATAACAAAATAAAATAGTGAAAGAAATCAAAGGGGATAAAATAACTGCCTCATCTAACGGATAAAAATAAAATAGCAAAATCAATGGCCCAGAATGCGCACAAACTATCATCTTATTTTGCTTTTAATATTATAGATAGATAGATAGATAGATAGATAGATAGATAGATAGATAGATAGATAGATAGATAGATAGATAGATAGATAGATAGATAGATAGATAGATAGATAGATAGATAGATAGATAGATAGATAGATAGCACAATATCCCTAAAGAAGCCACTTCGGAAATCACTTTTGGCTTTAAATCTTCCCAGCAATCATAAACAAGATGTTGTGCATGAGGGGTTGCCCTTCCACGCCCAGAGAATTATATTTTCACTAGTTACAGTGCCCGGGGTTGCTGGGCATAAGCTGGAAACCTGTAAATGTTTCCGCTTCAATGTTCTCATCGATATTTGTATTTCTGAAACCTGTAATCTTGACAAATACTCTCTGACAACATACTTGCAAAATGAAGCACTGTAACATGAAAGGGGCAAATGCAGATCCATTAGAACATGACACTAACATGAGATAGAAAAAGTGACGAGCGTTGCCGAGGCATAAGGTTGGATATTATTGTTTTTGTAAAATATGATTTCATACATATTAAAATACCTCTACTTCAAGAAAAGGATCTAAACATTATAAATGGGAAGGTTGCTTCATCAACTATATATCTAGCCATGAATCACGTGGAACACTTACAATGGGAAGGAGCCTTAACATACAACTTCCAAGGCTTGGGCGAAAATCGAAACCTAGGAGGTCATATATACATTGTCATTTAAGCTTTCGCATATAACGTTTGTATGATATAAGACCCCATATACGATATAAGATGGGATACAATTATTTAAAACATTTGTTGATATATCGCAATTATCTACATTCCAATAATGCTTGCAGAAATGGTAATCCAGATGCTAACATCATGCATGTCTAGCAATGACTTATGTCTAGCAATGACTTATGTGGACAAAATCAAATGGACAAATGCCGAGCATATTTAACCATGAATTATAGAATTATATGGACATAGTTAGGGTGCCCAAAGTTGCTGGGTTTAGGTTAATAGCTATGATTATACATGCAATATATCACAAAAACATTGTGATGATCACATTTTTATATGTTAACTTAGGATCATGGAAACCGTTTCAATACATACTCATACTGAACAAATGATTCTTTAACTCTTTAGTTCATTTGCAATATTTATACGATAAGGGGTATGTCATAACGTATCATATGAGGTTTTCTTAGAGAATTTTCGTATATGAAGGGGTTTTTTTGGACCTAGTAACGCACATGACGTATCCATATATAGAGAGCTAATGCCCCTGGGATATTCAGGAGCAGCATCGGAATCCGCTAGGGACGCCCTCTCTCCCCCATGCTGTTTGTTGATCTGTTGGAGAGATGGCTTGCGGACAATGGAGGCAATGGAGCTCAATTTCTACAGTAGATCATCCGGTAGCTGACCTATGCTGATGATGTGGACCTCCTGGCTCACACTCAGACGGGCATGCAACGCCATCTCGATGCCCTGGACACATTTTGCCATGCACTGATATGAACGTCAACTTAGCCAAGACCAAGGTGGTCCTCATATCGTCCACATGCTAACCATGGGCCCCAACCCTCATTTATCGTGGCCAAACTGTCGAAGTGATATCCACTTACAAATATTTGGAGTTGGAATCCCCGTCTACCATGAACTGGGACAATTCCATCTCAGTTACGAGTTGCAGCGGGTTGGAAGGCACTCTATGTAATACAAAACAACATCCACAAGATGGAGCTATATGATTGGGCCCACCAATCACACCTATTGTGGTCTAAGGCCCGTGGTTTCCCTTGCCACTTCGAATGACTTGGAACAGGTGCATAAAGCTTTCTTGGCACAAGCCTGGGGGGTAAAGTCCACAGTTCTATACTAGATACTATTGCAGGAGAGAGGCTTCGTGCCTCTTCAATATGGAGCCCTTGACAGATACATCGTCTACTTCCAAAAGGTGGTCAGCATGGATGATACTCGCCTCCACCTCGCTTATAACGTGGCAATGGGGCCTCCGTGCCTAAAGGCATGCTAGCAGGAAAAGAGAGCTCAGTGGCTAGCCAGATGGAATATGCAGGAGTACAGGTGCATCCAATGGCAAACAAAGGCAGACCACCACAGCCTTAGACAGTACCTTGATACATGCTTCCTCAGCAAGCTGTGAGATGCTAGCACTCTTGAACAGGTCAAGGCAACACATTACCAATGCCACATAAATCCCATGTTGGAGTGGGGCCTGCAATGCTACTTGCGCACCCATCTTCCCATGAAAAAGCGCAGATCTATTGCCTCTATCCGCACAGGTGCACATCATCTCAGGATTGAGAAGGAAAGATGGATTAGGGAGCCGCGCCAGGACAAGATTTGTCGACATTGCCAAGTTGGAGCTGTGGAAGACAAATGTCATACCCTTTAGAGCTATCATGCTATGCTGAGGTGGTCCGGCCTGGCCTGCCCCTGCATGAAATATTGAGCACGGCCTCGGTGCGGATGCTAGGATCATACCTTCAAGAGGTCATGGATCACGGTGATCAGCTCAGTCCTCGGGGACTCGCCTGATATATGTACATATTTCTTTCCCCTCATGATAGATGCATGTACAGTTTGACAACACTCTTATTCCTGTCACAGTTTTTCCCCCGAAAGCCCTTCAGGGCGTGGGTTTTTCAATCCGGATAGTAATACATTTGCCTCTTTTTACGTCCCATAGTTCGATTGGTCTCCGTGGATGATAAAAACTGTATTCTATTCTATTCCGTTCTATTCTATTCTATTCTATTGTATTCTATTCCATTCCATTCCATTCCATTCCATTCCATTCCATTCCATTCCATTCCATTCCATTCCATTCTATTCTATTCTATTCTTAAAGATAAATGTTCATTGATTCACAAACAAAAAGAAATAATTGCCACATAACTTTTCCCAACACTATAACAATTTGGCAAGACCATGTCAACACCTTATGAAATATTGTCACATTGAGGATTAAAACACAGAAGTGCATTTTAAATCACCATTTTATTCTAATTTTGTTGTCAGACATTACGATATAACTTTTTATATAACACTGCCCATATCTAGTCACAATAACAATATATCAATTAACTAATTCTAGAATTTTAGTGCCACTAGCTTTTACTTGGTCTGAACCGTAAACCATCATCACTATGAATTTAAAATAATCTTAGCAAGCTAAGGCCAACTTGAAGAAATCTAGAATGAACATCATGAGCATCTAAATGCATGTACATAAACTTAAGGAAATCTATGAAAAGCTAAAGTAATATGGCAAAGCTCCAAGAAACTTAGAAGACCCCTGAAGAAATGAAAATGTATCTTTCCAAAATATAGGTTTCGTTACCTCAACCATAATTTACAGTAATCATCATCAAGACAGTGATGACAAGGAGAAGATTCCGATTGTGGTCTTGGAATTACATATACTTATTGTTATATATTCATGCGTGTGAATCATGGAACATGGTGACAAATTGTTGAAATGACAAAAATTAACTTTTATTAACAGTGCAACAACGGTTACAATAGTTTGAAGATAGTCATCTCGTCATCTTCTTAGGCAACACCATCATCATCGATTTCGTCGTCCTCAGTTCCGTCCTCTCCCATGTGCTGGCCTAGGTTCAACCTCCTATGGCCCTTTCCCTTACTACATCATCCTGGAGACATGTTTCTTCTAACACGTTGTCTGTTTGTCAATGTAAATGGCATTGGAGAGTCCGCTGGATCATGCACAGTCCTAAAGTGGAACTGCGGTATTACTTGGACCTGCCCTCTCTGTATTGGATTCCTTGCTATCTTCGCTATCGTGCGACTTGTCTGAGAACATGTTTTGACCTACATCATCTTCGGCGTCGACAAAATGGGTACACTGAATGTCTTTGTCAACATGGGTCGCAGCATTTACTGCAAGTAGCTCATCCTCACTGTCTTCGAAGCTATCCTCTCCCACTTCAGAATCTGCATCCATGAAAAGGAAACTGTAGCTTGTCGACTGTGGCTGGACCATTTATTGCGATTCAAGAGCTGCCAGTTGGAGAAGTTATATACAAGTTTGTCAGCCTTCTTATGCAACAGACGATTTTGGGTGACATTGTATATGTACTCGTAGGCACTCCAATTCCTCTCACTCGCACTACTGGAGGATACCAAGTAGAGGATAGTCATTGCAAGGGCCTGTAGAGTATCAGTAACTTGCTCATGGGCTTGTCACCACACATAAGATTCCATATTGGGCTCCTTCTTATGACTCTTCAAAGCATCATAAAACTCTTCATCTGCCCACCTTCCACTTAGATTTTGGCACTCGGTTAACTCAGCAATGAAAAGCTTGTAGTCCGAGTTGTTGGGATAATAGAATTTTGCAACCTTCTTCAATGAACAGATAACTTCCTTATCTATATGTTGGTCCATGT
Organism: Isoetes taiwanensis; assembly: GCA_021234155.1. Taxonomy (NCBI): domain Eukaryota; kingdom Viridiplantae; phylum Streptophyta; class Lycopodiopsida; order Isoetales; family Isoetaceae; genus Isoetes; species Isoetes taiwanensis. The sequence continues at coordinate 364,169 of JAJEKV010000105.1, read as the reverse complement.
CATGGTTGTGTGGGTCTAAGGCATGTGTAGCATCATGAAGGTCATTGTACGACTTCTTCTATCGTACAATGAAGTTCTTGAGCAATGTTGCGTGCTTAGCATTATCAAAGGGCGCGTTGGGCCCGTCATGCTCTAGGAATAAGTGAATCGAGTGCCAACATCTCCAAAACTTACCAGTGCTTTCCTTCAAAGAATCAAAGGTTTTGATGGCATGACAAACAGGTTGCATGCATCTCCCAAAACTCTTTACGCCTTTCCAAAACGTCTTCTGCCCAAGCATTTCTCGATGGGTAGCGGCTTGCTGTCAGTGTTTGGATGCCTCTCCCATTCAAAGAAGTCTATGTGATTGAAGGTGGAGATAATCCAATCACGACACCTAACCACTCTTTCAAGATAAATGTAATTGGAACCAAATAGGTTCTGGCCAGGATTCATGAGTGCTAGAGCCTTCACATGCAATGACTTGTATATGGCATAAATTGACGTCTTTTTTATGATGAACTTTACAAGATGACGTGCTTTTTGAATGGGATCTTTGAACCGAGTGTGCTATAAGAACCAATTCTTTAGCAACAAGTTCATGCAATGGCATTCGCATTGGCACTTGGTGTCGTGCAATCCTAAAAATTTCGACTCTAACAATTCACATGCTAGCTTACAATTAGACACATTATCCATTACGACCTGAAAGATACTCTAAGGTTCAAAGCTCTCTATTGTCTTTTAAAAAATCCAATCTCCTGTCACCTGGTCAGTTTTGGTTTCCACGGTCTTCAAAAAAACTTTGCTTCTATCATCCTGGCGCCAGAAAGCAAGATCCGGGAAATTTCCTCTATAATTCGTAACTTCATATGGGGAGGTAATGAGGAAGGGGCGGTTGTCAAGGTTGCGTGGTGGAAATGCGTGCGCCCCAAAGCTGCGGGTGGCTTGGGCATATTAGACCTCTCTCTCCACGGCAAGGTCCTGATGTCCGAGTTCATTTTTGCGGTTCTCGAGAATGCGCTCGACTCGCCTGGCATGCTTTTGCTTCATCAGTCGATGTCCCATTCGATAGTTTTTCATAAGCTGACTATGCCTACGCGGCTTCCTTGGGCGTTATTTGTGGATATCAGGCCGTATGTTAATGTCTCTCCCTTTCTAAAGGGGATCCTACGAGCCTGCGATCGACACTTCGACTTGTATCCAGTTAGAGTCCTCGCCATGGTGGATCCCTCTCAGCCTGGGTGCATCACCTTCGGTGTTGGCAGCATCAATGGATCCTCGTGTCCAATGCGAGTGGACACAACTTGGGGTCTTGACAGTGGGGGATTGGTATGTCGACGGGCAGCTGGCCTGGCAGTTTTTCGTCACAGGTTTCGACTTCAGGAACAGGATTGTGCTATCTGGGCACAGGTGGCTAATACTCTGCCACTGAACTCCCCGCACGGGTCAAGTCCAGTGTGGAGGTGTCATCCAAAGGTTGACACCTCAAATCTCGTGAAGCCCTGTTATGAGCTTTTGGCAATTCAGGATGAGCTGCCTCCCGCAGACGGCTGGAATCTCCAGGTGCTGGGAAACGACTGGGGCAACATCTGGAGATGGGTGTGGAACCCAATCTCGCCCCCCAAGGCTCGAGTATTGTTATGGGAGATAGTGCACCGATCCCTGAGAGTGAATACGTGGGTCCACAGGATAAATCCGTGGATCAGCGACCTGTGTCCAATGTGCGGTGCCGGTGTTGAGACCTTGGAACACTGTATGTTTCTCTGCACAGAGGTGCAGCCCGCATGATAGTGGGCCCAACACCTCTTTCACACCTCTCTCTGTAGTCAAGAGGTTCTTTTGGGAGTGTATCCTAGTGGATGGTCTCAGGTTCAGAGTCTGGCCTTCCATTTGTGCAAGGCATGGCTACTGTGGCTCATATGGAAGCGGCGACGCATGAAGGTCTTCAGGAATGAAGACGTGCAACCCGGGGCTTTGATCCCTCAGTTGAGGTACAAATTATACCTTTCCTACTTGGCATCCCCTCAGAAAGAGCAGTTTAAGGGAGCTATCTGGGAGAGGACCCTCCTCATTGTAGACAGTAATGGCAGGATTGTTTCTTGAGTCGTAGTTAAATCTACGTACAGTTCGGGCTCTCGCTCGAGCGTGGTTGCTTGGGCAGGAGTACCACTGTATCGCTCTTCTTGTATTTACTCTGTATTAATATTAATTAATTTGATCCTCCAAAAAAAAAAAAAAAAAAAAACTACACGATCATGAAGTTTATAACCTTGTTTATGTTGCTCCAACCGTTAGTCACCAGTGAAGCCGGCCTGGCTTCATTAACACGAAACAATTTCATCTGCATTCTCTCGACTATTTTCGCATGTATTTCATCGATCATCTTCTTATTGGCATGCTTGCATGAAAGCAACCTTAAAGCCGTTTTGGCAACTTCTTGGAAGGCGTCTTTCATTGCTTTGTGTTCCAAGACATGTAAAGATAATTTGACATATAAGAATAGAATAGAATAGAATATGATTTTATCGTCCACGGAGACCAACTGGCCTATGGGACCCAAGTACAAAGAGAGAGCAGCAGCGATTACTACCAGATTAAAAACCCCCGTCCGAAGGGTTTTGGGAAAAACCTTAGTAGCAATAAGGATCCCGACATCTTTACCGCAGTTATATACATAATCACAAGTATGCGGCTGAGGTTAATGCCGGACGTGGGGGCATAATCGAAGTCCGCGTATCCATTACCTCCTGGAGGTACGATCCCAACAAGCCTACAGAGGCCGTGCTCAGTAGCTCATGCAAGGCCTGATGGGGTAAGAATGCCTCTACGACCTTCAATTGTGTCTTCTTCAGTTGCTCTGATGTTAAATACTGATCAATTCTCTGTTGCTTAGTCTATTTTTCCACTATTTCAATTGTGTCTGCCATTCTTTTCTCGCCCATGCTTATAAACCTATTGACCCTAGTCCACCCTCAGCTTGGTACAACGGCGCAGCATAATGGATGGTATAATTTATTTCTTCTACTTGTCATGGTCCTTGACTATCCATTGGCTGTGTTTTTTTGCTACTGTTGTTGTTCTTTTTTCGGGACAACGTTTCAATTGCATCTTCTTGCAAGTCGGTAGATGCAGCAGTACAAGTTTGCACCCCAATTTTAGTGTCCCGTAAAATATGAGCTCGTTTTCTTGTCGCATATCCATGTATGCACGTGTACCCACAAAACATATATTGCCACTCATTCTGGCCAAACTCCTTCACAAACCCCCACTCTGGACCTCCCTTTTGATAACTGGTATTTCGAGGTACACTTTTTCCACGTGCTACGACTATGCACAGCCCCTGCATCCCTAGAGGATGATGCATGATCACAGACACTGCTTGATGTAGATGCATGACCGGGTGCCATTGCTGCTACTATCTAGGGATACTATCTTTGTTGTTCTAAAGACTCCTTAATTGTCCAAACTAAATGCCGGCGTGTATATGTGCGAAGGAACAAGCTCACTATGCCTATGTTACATCGATGTTCTGTTCGAGCATAAGGGGGAAAGGACAAGAACCTATAGGTCTCTAAGGAACAGGGTAGAAACCCAAGGTCGAAAAACCCTGGGAAGGAATAATCTCACTTCACAGATTCCGACGTCAGGTTCAGGACACAAAACCCACACCTCAAAGGCAGACCATTTTCCAAGGAGTATGTTGACTCAACCTAGTAGTTAACGTTTGAGGTGAATTCTAGGGCTAAACATATTTTTGGGTTGCCCCTAGGGGGGCAAACCCTCGTTTATGTGGGTATGTGGGCATATTCAAGTATATGCTGGCATATACCTAGCATATGCTGATGACTGCTAAAAACTGGCTGCTGCCTGTAAATGGTCGGTCATCCAGCCCCATTATCAGCCTGCTACACAAACGCTATCCGTCGGACTTGGCTATGGCTTCTGCACCTCAGATTCTGCCCTCCCTTCCGCGCCTTCCATCAGGGTTCTGGCGAGTTGAGCACATGTTTATCCCTTCCTTATACCCTCTAGGGCATAAGCTCATCCCTCTTAATCTCAGCTATGCAACTCTTGACGATTTGGAAGATTTTTGTCCTTCTTTCTATGCATGTTTCGAATCAGATCATGCTCTTCCTAACCCAAAAGTTGGCTTCATTTAACGCTTGATGAATCGATTCTCGAGACATTTTGCGTTGTTAGTCTCTATTTCTAATGCGATGAGGAGTTGTGAAGTTGTTGGTGAAGGCGAAAGACCTGATTCGGAGGAGGAGTCCGTGGTCGTTGTGGTCGGCAAATCCAAACCTGTGTAACATTTCGTATCTCAAGCCTTTCAGTTTTCCCTTGATTCCAATCAGATAGACTTTTCGCAGAGATTTTGCATGGGCAACCTCACCAACCAGCTCTTGCCCTATTTTGTTTATGTGGCCATGACTTGGTTGTGGTTATCTATAGAGCTTGATTTTTCACTTTAAAAATCCCAGTTCCACAAACAGGGTCAACAATCAGCATCTTTCTCTTGCCTCTGCCAGTACACTGGTAAGCTCCGTTTTACATTTCGTCTTTAAATATGAGCCGCAATGCATGCGTGATTCCTGGCAAGCAAAGTAAGCAACAAATATTTTGGCTTATTTTTCCTCAAGATGCATGGTTATATAGGCTGTTGAAGCTTTTTTATCCCGTGGCATGCTCTTTTTTGTTTGATTCTCAGCAGTGCAAGCAAGACATGTTATAATCCATCCTTCACAAAATTGCTGCGTAAAGATGTCCAACAAGGACCCAAATATGAGCTGCATTCAAATTCAAGATGATTCTGCGAAGGATTTCTATCCACAACTAGGTTTTTTTACTACAATTTATTCAAAGTTTGATGTTATTGCTAAAGGAAACATCTGAATTTAGTTTTAAATGGTTTAATTGGCATGCATTGCAAGGTTAAATTTATGCATATTGATGACAGTGATATAGAGTGATAAGGCAACTTGCTTTGCTATCAAGAAAATAGAAACTTCCTCTTTCAAAGATATGGCCATGTAAGTACAATTTCTTATGCATCATGAAATTGTTTTTGTTATTCTTAAGGAGATTAATTATCTTCTGCCGGTAGAACATTCCAGTTTACCTTGCTCCATTTGGGGTTGCAGTTCCTATGTTTATTAAGAAAGCAAGTTGTTTGGATTAAGATGATGTTGCCTGCTAGGACTTAAAACATCATCTGCAGTCTAATGGCTCGAAATTGCAGACACGAAAGAACGTCTAAGCCTTATTGAGAACTAAGTGTGGCATAAATTTGCCTATTTTGTGTTTATTTTGGAATGTGATGTTTGTCCTTGCAATAGTAAAGAGGGTCATTCATAGGCTTAAGAAGAGGGAAAACATTTTAATTCTTGTTATTAGGCAAAGAATATTTCCACCCTTAGATGTTTTGTCCAGCGAGTTGAATAAACTAGGGGCCAAGAAACCATCAGCATACAAAAGCTTGGGATTTAGGCTAAAGAGAATGTTCACAGCTGCCATTATTATAGTAGTTTATCCATAGGATAAGACACCATAACAAAAGTAATCCAAGCTTTATGAAATGGTCTGTTGATATAATTTGAACTTGTGACAGAGTGTGTCGAAAATGGGGGCAAGCCATGAAGCATGCATTAACATACAGAAGCGAGCTTAGTTTTGCAGGCTGCAGGATTGACAATGCGTCACTTGCTACTCTTATTGATCAAGTCACCTTTTCGAACTTGACATGTAAGTATGCAATGCCACTTATCATACTTTATTTGTGAAAACAACACATGGTGTATAACAACATAGGGTTTTAGTACATATTCTCATTGCTCAATTCTTTTGTATCTCTGCAAGCAGTGTGGATTTGTTGCATTAGTGATGCAGAGCTACAAAGGATTTCTTGTTGAAAATCTTTGTCCTAATTTGACATCAATTTCTCTTTGGGGAGTTACAGAATTACGGATGATGGAGTTGTCAAACCGGTACTTATCTTACTTAATCTTGATTTGCCTTGGACATTACAAACTTCTGGTTTTTAATTTCATATTATATGACTTAAATCTGTTCCATTATCCTTGTAGATATGTAGCGCAGCGTCATTGGAGCACTTAAATATTGGTGGTATATTCATCACCGTTGTAACTATGTTTGCAATTGCAAGCATTCCAAGCGTCTAAAGGTAAGTATGAAATGCTGCCAATTTGCCTTCAGGGAGAGATAAAGTAACGTAAATACTTCTTCTGCAGAAATTAAATCTCTGGGGTTGCAAGCATGTGACAGAAAGAGGTCTTTTAAGTCTGTCTAAGGGCTGCCCAATGTTGCAGTTTATCAACATTTGGGGTATGAAGAGTTCAATCAATAGAAAAAAAACTACTGGCAACGAACCCCCATCTGCTACTCACACCTTAGGAAAGAAGGGTATAAAGCTCTTTCTTTTCTTTATTGTAAATATTGTGATTGTGAGCATGTTATATGGCCTCGATGCAAGGCTTAGAGGCCGATGGTGATCCCAAAGTTATTGGATGTTCAAGTGTCCCCTCCTTACTCTTCTTTGTGAATGTATAAATTATCATTATGACCAACCAATGATACTGAGATCAACTTGCCCCCTTCGGTGAATCAATTGTGTTAAATTCATCCGTAATTTTTAAATTTGCTGTTTTAGGATAGGTTGGTGGGGAAACATATTGAGAATTTGTCATACAATAACCTATCTTTTGATCAACACTTTTAATAGCATTTTTTCCATAAAATAATGAGATTGACAACAAGAACTCCTTAGGAGTTAAAAGCTTCATCGCCCTCAAGTTTTGTGTTTATACAGATGGCCATAACAGGTCTCCAATTGCCATGTCAATAGAACATTTGTACATGTGCAAAGCATGGCAAATGACAATTAAGGATGCTGCACAAATCAAAGATCACTAGATAAAGAGCTAAAGGTGTACAAAGTATCAAGCAAAAACAGGAGGCATGTAAAGATGAAAATAATCACAAGTGAAAGATCTTGCGAACACTCTTGACGAATCCGTTCTTCTTCTTTGGTTTAGGCTGTGAGGTAGACTGAGGCTGGTGGCAGGCTTCACAAGGCTTAACAGATCTCTCTCCCAAAGGAACACCATGCATGATAACACCTAAACCTCTACCACAAGAAGCACACTCAAGGCAAGCAGCTTCTCCATCTTTGGTAGGATAAGTTCTAGAAATAATAATTGTAGGATATCCTATTGATGTTCTATCTAGGTTGTGAGAATGGACAAGTGTGATAAGACTAGGAGCATATCATATTGGTAAACCATTGATGTTTGCAAATGGACAAGTGTGGTAAGACTAGGAGCAGCTCGGCAATTGTATATCATATTGGTAAACCATTGATGTTTGCAAGACAAATTTCTCCTTTATTATTTATGATAGGAAGTGATTGAATCCTGATTGTACCATGATTAATACTTTACAGATTTTAGCAGAGGAACAAGCTGCAAATTTTTTGGATTTGCTTGTTTTAGTGTTATGCAGGTGAATATTTGAACCTCATTATCATGTTTTGACATGAACATGAGTAAGCCCTAGGTCTGTGTCTATTGTGAAGAGGATGCTGATCTTGGACTGAAGCAAGTCCATGTTGGCATCTCATGCTGATGAATAGGTTACTTTATAGTTCACTTATGTAAGAGTGTTCCCTTCTTGTACATGTGGATGTATTGAGCGTTCCGCTTCTCTTGTGTATCGTTGTGCTTGTCTTTCAAAAGATGTCTGTACAGTGCATATCAGAGCCTAGTGAGATTGAACAAGTTGCCCATTCTAGGGAGGCAATCTTTTCTTGGGGAAGTGAAATATATTTTGCGTTTTCTTGGTCAGTGTAATTGAACTCCTTTTGCTGCTTAGATTATTTTTCCCAAAGGGGTGAAATTTATCGAGTTTCTTCAATTTGCAGCATTTATTTGCTTCTGTGAGTCCAGAGGAAATAAATGCAATTTCTTTTACTATATGAGATACCATGTAAAACCACATTAGTGCTTGATTCAGAGCATGATGTAGAGACCCTAATTACGCATATCATATAGAGACCCTAATTACGCATATCATATGCAGTGCCGTTGGTGATGATGATTAAGTATTGTACAATACTTACAACATTCATAGGAAATGCATGCATGTAATATGGCAATAATGCAATAATATCTTATGATTTCATTTTTCTGGCAACTCTTGATGCAGCTTTGTGAAAGCCTTTCCCAATGTAGTTTATACTCCATTGATCATCATGGAGTCAAAAAATGTAATTTATATTATGATCTACGAAACCTTCGATACAACATCTTTTAGTGGTACCTCATGGCAGTACTTACAAATATTATCAAGATCTTGCAATGAATGAATCTAAATTACAAAGTTTTGCAATGAATGAATCTAAGTTTGTACTGGAAAGTCTCATATGAATTCAAAATCGCTTCTATAATATTCATATTTGGATATATTTGTCATATGTTCCTATTTCTTTTGTCATTTGTAAAGGATCAGTGCTAACAGAAAAAGAAGAGGTATATTTTGTGAGTGCATCAACAGAAATACTTGCGTTCCTTCTGAAGGTTAATTCCTAAAAGCCCTTTGCTCCCAGCAGTTTATGTAATTTAACTGATAGTTTATAGTGTGCCAAATGTCTGAGCCAATCCTATGATAGATAGCAAGGCATGGCAAACAATATGGCCTTTTAGCAATGTTTTGACATTGAAGTTTTTGGAATGGGAGTCTGGATCTTGGTTTGTCTTTCCTCTTAGCTTTTTCCACCATCCTAACTAAATTTTTAGAATGCAACTAACTTAAGAGTAATTGTAGCATTTTTAAAGCCTCATTTTCATTCAATGAGAGAACATAAAATCTACAACCTTATTGGATAAAAAAAATATGCCTCAATAAATTTGTCGAGGTAAATATGGTGTAAAGTGCTTAAGAACTCTTCTTAAATATTAGCATTCAGAAATAAATGCTATTTTGTTCATCAAGTATGGAAGCTAGATCTTAAATCATGTACTACTATTTATTTCTAGACTTTTGCTTTATCTTGAGGGAGAGTCATTGTAAGGCTTTGAGAGCATCACCATTTTGTATCATAAGAAATATTTAGCTTATGTTGGTGACATTTCCCAAGCAATTGTCAGTAGCACAGCTATACAATGCACTATAACACTTATTCTAGAATGGGACTCGCATGAAACCAACAAACCGCCCTGGAAAAACTAGGGAGAGAGAGAGGGGATAGCCGACCATAGGAACAATATCAGACTACCCCCTAAAAAGAAATGTGCCAAGGCAAAATAAAAGGGTAATGGTGACAACTTCTCATCGGGATAAAAAACCTCGCCCTTTCGGATTTTCGAGGAAAATCCTAATGAGAAATGGTCGCCAACAACCTTGAATGTGTTGCCTGGAGAATGGAGAGAAACGAGTTGATGGCTTAACAAAATAGAGCATGACCCCAAAGAAATCCACTAAAGCCTCCCCGAATGTGTCCATGGAGAACCGAAGGAGAGGGGTGATGGCTAACAGTAAATAGAGCAGACCCCAAAGAGGCGGAAAAACGGTGGAATCCCGCAAAGCAATACCAAAAACTCCCAAAAAGAACACCCGTAAATGGTCAGAGAAAATAAACAGCACAAGCTGCACCAAGAAGGTCCGAAAATGAAAACAGAGGAAAAAAAGAACATAACAGAAAAAGATAGCATCACCCGTAGGGTGGAAAAAGCATCACCCAGCGGGTGCAGAACCATGATGTAAAAATATGCATCACCCTCGAGGTGGAAATAAACAGCATAAAGCATCACCCAGCGGGTGGAGAAACACAAAAATAGCAACACTCACAGGTGGAGAACAACAAAGAGGCATGAACAACAAAAAATACAAATGAAAAAAGACTCATGCGCCACCGTCAGCAGGGCGGGAAGGGAGGGAAGCCACGAGAGGAGAAGAAGAGCTGCTGTGAGAAGACGCCGATAACCGAGCCAAAACGGAAATGGCCTAATATAGGCGCTCGTCCCTTCCCAGAATGGCGATCCGATGGCTCGGATCGATGGCATTCTGGGAAGGGACTCGCGAGAGACACAAAATCGGCCGACTACTAAAGGACTTCCTCACGCCGCGAAACCTCCAGGTTAAGCCGATAGCAAGAAGACACTTCCGCCACCACCCCGAGCAGTCGGATGGGATAAAGGACGCAGAGAGGAAGGAGAGGAGTGAAAAAGAGAGCCGCCGGATGGAGGATCGAGGAGATGATAAGAACCGGTAGAAATTAGGGGTTGAAGGATAGTGACGGGGCATGCGAATGAAGGCAAGCGAGCTAAAAAAATCGTATGACCACGGGCAAATTGGTCTCGTTTGGAGTGGCAGGGGGAGAAAGGAAACCAGGGTCCGAAGAGTCTGGTGCAAGCGAGAAGGAAGCTTCACGTTGACGACGAGAACCAGCAGCGCGAGCGAGCCGTGGGGAAGAAAACGAAGCTGAAGAAGAAGAGCCGAAGCGCCTGCTATGGACGGTATTAGCTCAATGACCTGAAAAAGGAAAGGACATTAGAGAAAAAACAATGAAAAGAAAAGCACGCTGCCACGATGACGAATCTAAGGAAGCGCCCCGGCAACAAGGCGATGAAAAAACAAACCACGTTAATGCATACAATGCACATACGGTATGAATGCAGATCACGGACTTATGTCCGTGGATAGTGGTCTTATTTGAAGACAGATTACGGACCGAAGTCCGTGAATATGGCTATGGACTGAAGTTCGTGAATGTGGCTATTATTCCTTCCGAACCTGTGGCCAATATCTAGATGAAGATAAGTCAACAAAGGAACCCTTCATCATGGAGCCCCAAAAAGAATAAACAATAACGATAAATAAGAAGGAAGAATAACAAGTAACGGCAAAGAGGAAAAAACGTACACATAGAAATGTAAAAATACATAGATATAAAGAAGACAAAGTGCAACCCGACATATGTGGTAAAAAACAAAGTGCAATCGTGCATACGCGGGCAAGCTGGGTTCGTTGAGAAGGGCGAATAAGAACATCAACGTGAGATAATGAAAAAGAAAGACAACGCCCACGCGTAGAGGCGAAATATAGCTATAGAAGCCGTGAGGGTGGAGAAGGCGCGGGAGAAAAACCCAAAGGGAAAATAAAGGAGGAATAAGGGGACCTCCAAGGGGTAAATAAGTGAGAGGTGGCTGCCACAAGACAACATAAAACCACGTTAAAGATAATTAAATTGACAAGGAATAAATGCCGAGCCGCAACTGCCGAAACCCCACCGCGACAAGCAGAATGCGTACCATATTGGGATGGATCCAAGCCAATAAGACAATCCCTCCCCACACGGGGGCAGATGGATAAGCTAAGGGACGTAGAGAGGAAGGAGAGAAGCGAAAAAGAGGGCCGCCGGACGGTGGATCGAAGAGATGATAAGAAGCGATGGAAATCAGCCGCGGAAGGATAGAGACAGAGCAAGCGCGTGACGGCAAGTGAGCTAAGGAAATCGGCGCTTCCTCTTCTCTCTTAGCAGTACCCTGGTATCTTTGTAGGGGGTGGTGCTCCTTGAAGAGGGAGCGTCGTATGTCCTAAAAGGATGCTTGGGTTTCTGACGTAAAAATACATCTCTCTCTAAAAAAATCTCTCTCTCTCTCTCTCTCTCTCTCTCTCTCTCTCTCTCTCTCTCTCTCTCTCTCTCTCTCTTTAATTGTTTCCAGAAGCGGGGAGGGCTTCTTCTGCACTGGTTTAATAGTGGCGTTTCTTCGAGCTATCCTTTTCGGCTTTTAGCCTTAGATCACTGTGACCTGCGTCCTCGATCCTGTTTGTAAGGAAGTTCTACGGTATTCGGGCGGTTTGTTGGTTTCATCTGCGAGTCCCATTCTAGAATCCCCTCGATCCAGAGACGCGGGATCGCCATTCTAAGATGGGGCGAGCATGTCTGCTACATGCATCGCGGGCGGGCGCATGCGGATTCTGTTGGGAGTTTGCTATTTTAGGTGGCGTTTACGCATCCCGCGTTTCATCGGCTTCCTCTTCTCTCTCAGCGGTGCCTCTTTCTCTTTGAACCCACCCTCCCCTTCTTTGTTTATTATATTTGTCGGCGTAACGCGGCGGCGTATCAACCCTCCACTGCGGGAGGTTTTGTGGTGTTGGTGATGTGCGGTGGGGTTGGCGGCATGACATCTGCCCCGACTTCTCCATTCGTGGGTTTTGGGGGCGATTTCTGCGCGCTTGATTTTGTCTAAGCCCTTGCCGAAGGTTTATCACTAGGGTTTTTTCCCGAAAACCGAAAAGGGCTGGGTTTTTAATCCCTGATAAGCTTTTTTAGGGCAGGTACACCAGCCATACATCTGTTAGCATTTGTATTTTGTGGGTCAAATGATATAATTGGATTTTCCTTTATTTTTGGTGGGTACAGATGTGTGCGATACCCATATCCATCATTAGAAAAGAGTTTGAGATGAATGAGAAGCCTAGTCTAGTTTAGTATAGATAGGCTTCTCATTCATCTCCAGATTTTCTACAATGAGGGATAGTGGGTAGCCGCACACACGCGTAATCTACCCACTTAACAATAAAGGAAAATCCAATTATATCATCCGGACCCCAAAAATACAATGCTAACAGATGTTTGGTTGGTGTATTTTACGAAAGCTTATCACCGGATTAAAAAACTTCGGTTTTCGAGAAAACCTTAGTGATAAACCTTCGCAAGGGCTTAGACAAACGACAAGGCGAGAAATCGCCCCCAAAACCCACTAATGGAGAAGTTTTAAACAGATACCGCCGCCAACCCAGACCAAGACATCACTAACACCAAAAACAAAAAACAAAACAAACCTCCCGAGTGGAGGGGTTGATTACGCCGCGCTGGGCCACCACAAACATAAAAAAACAAAGAAGGGGGGAGGGTGGGTTCAAAGAGAAATAGGTATCCGCCGAGAGAGAAGCTAAGAACCGATGAGACGCTGATGCGTAAACGCCTAAAATAGCGAAATCCCAATCAGAACGGGCATGCGCCGCCCGCATGCATGTAAATATGATGCTCGCCCCATTCTAGAATGGCGATCCGATGTCTCTGGATCGATGGGATTCTAGAATGGGACTCTATGATGAAACCAACAAACCGCCTGAATACCAAAAACGCCCTTACAAACTAGGATCGAGGACTAAGGTCACAGGATCGAAGGCTAAAGGCCTAAAAGGACAAAGATGAAAGAAACGCCAAATTGGCCAAACCAAGCAGGAAGAAGCCCCTCCCCTGCCTGGAGAACAATTCAAAGAGAAATAGGTACTGCTGAGAGAGAAGAGGAAGCGCCGATGAGATGTTGATGCAGAAACGCGCCTAAAATAGCGAACTCCCAACCAGAACGGGCATGCGCCGCCCGCATGCATGCAAAACATGCATGCTCGTCCCATTCTAGAATGGCGATCCGATGTCTCGGATCGATGGGATTGTTTAAAGTTCAAGCTTGACAATCTAAAAATAAAATCTCAATTTTCTCATTGGCACATGGTTATTTATTTGGTTTATATGCTATCTCAGAGTTGAACAAATTCATATGTTATAGATTTCAAATTAAGAACAATGGCATTAGATTTTGAATTCAGAACTATATTATATGGCAACTTTTGTAGAAATAGCTTTGTCTGGGTTGGCTTCACAATACTGTTGTTTATGGTGCCTTTTCCTAATATAAATTTGGAAAGGACAACTCATTCTTACAATTTGCTGGTTTACAACATTTCTGATTGGTCGATTATAGAATTGGGGTTTTTCGTCGTGATATAGAGCCTCAGAATGACTGTTGTTGCCTAGATTTTCTTGACAAGTAATTCCATCGTCATCCTATGAGAGAGTGCCATGCATATTAGGATCTTTGACAAATCCTTATAATATGCAAATTTGAAGGCATAATTAGAAATATCTAAAAGAATGACTGATGGCAAAGGAATGCTACTATTCTTGGCAAAGGACCATAAACAATGCATGTCTTCAATCTTAAACACGTGGAAGTAGAAGCCCACCCGATATATATAGGTTTCACATTTATGCTTCTCAAATGGTCCTCAATAGTTGCAATGAAATAATGAGCAAGTCTACCAAAATCAGTAGTGCTCACAATCATGCATTTGCGTTAATTCTTTTCCCTCATGTAGAGTTTCTATGTGTTGGACTTACCAACAATTTTCAATAAGGCTATAAATTCTGCATGGTGGTGTTTTATTGCTAAAATCTTTAGCATGGGCATTGTTTTATTTTAAAAAATTGGTGGTGATCCTCAAATTCCAACTACTTCATGTACGAGTAGTGGACGTGGAAAACTTCATCTTTTGGTTCAACGATTGATTTGCAATGGTTCTCAAATCCAATTGCATCGTGTCAAATAGCCGACTTTAAGGTGGAAGACTTCACCTTTTCTATTAAACTTGTCCTTATGCTTCTGCAATACTTGTTCTATGCCGAGCACCAAAGATTTCTTCAGGACAATTTCCATAAAATCATGGTATCAAGCATTCTATTGTTTTGAAGTAGAAATTTTGATTGATTGTAAAAACATGACTTTGAAGTATGATTTAAGCCACTTTACCCTCCGGCCATGGAGGGCAACCCTCTGTGCGTAGCACCTTGTTCTTATATATAATATTACAACTGCTCAAAACAGACCAAACTGTGGCACAAAAACTCTTTTTTTTTTTTTTTTTTTTGCCGAACAAAATGCACTGAAGCACTTTGCAAAATTTGTAAGAATTTTTTTTTTCGCATAAGCAAAGCCTCTGTTTCACTTATGCGAAGGCCAAAAAATCTCACATAAGCGAAACAAAGGTTTGCTTACGCGAAAGAGTGTTTTCGTTTGAGTGTAAATTTATCTAGGGTCTTTTTTCATGGGCACTTTGGTTTTTTTTCGACAGTTGAAAAGTAAAACACAATGAATCCATTATCCTGAAGGAATACACTGCTGCTATGTCTCCAGAGGGGTGCATTCGTTTCCTATATCAACTCTAGAACATTGAAGACATCTTGAAGACATGACATCTTTCATTCTGAAACCTGTAATTGGATTCATAATGACATTTTCTTCTTAGATATAACATGCTGTTGAGCTCACCTTGGTACTGCCTATTTCTCTTCCTTGCATCACCAATGCACTTATGTAGCCTACAAGATAGAGATCATCAATGCACTTGTTATGCAAGATTTGAAGTCTCAATGGCTCACATTCTTTGATTAAGTGCATTAGAAGAATATCCACTTGTTTTGGAGTATTTTTAACCATATCCTCAGCATCCAACTTCTGTCGAATTTTACATATTTCTTCTGCAATCAGATTATTTTGCAGCAATTTGGGTCCTGTATCACCTATTGGGCCAACATCTGGACTAGCATAAATGGAGCCTCTCTATTATAGGCAATTGTGATCAATTTTACTTAGAAAGTAATCACAACAGGGATTCTGACATGGTAAATGGCAATAAGCAAGCCATCCAATGAAGGAGTTATAAGATGTCCACATGTGACGATGCATGCTACACCTTGCCCCTTGTTGGCGAAACATGATTTTGCCATCATATGAAGAGGCAAATACGTGATTTGTTTAGGCTTCTTCACTCCATGAATATCTTTTTTCAGCTTGTTGTTACCCTTCTACAACAACTTTTTTGTAAAGGTTGAGTTGCAATCTCTCATTGAATATGAGTCTAGACTTATCAATCTAGAAGGTTTGTTAGGTTTACGAAGCATTCTTCAGTCTTGTAAAGATGGTTTCCCTTCATTCCGAGTTTCTTGAACACATTAAGGAAGAATTTTGGACCATAGCCGTTTTGAACAACACATGAAGCGTCTAAAGGAAATTCTAAGAAAGATGCCACAGCTTTACTCTCAAGCATGGCTATTTCCAAGGCTATTTCAAAAAAAGCATTGTTACTTATTGATCCCTTTCCTGCCTGTACTTCTCCAACTTCTCCAATGTTAAAACATTAGGTGCAATTAGATGAACATTAAAATAATTTACCGTTACTAAGTAAAAGGTGCATTGAAATTCCTCGTCTCCAGTTCTCCATCTGCTTTTAATCGAGCTTTTCATTTTCTGTTATCACCATCGGATTCAACTCGAGCCGTTGTGGGTACCCCGGTTAGAAAACGAGTGGGCTGACTATTTGTCTAAGATTTGTAAGTTTGATGAGTTCTCCCTTTCCTCTGAGGCTTTTAGCTTGATTGAGTCTCGATGGGGCCCTCACCATGTCGACCGCTTTGCTAGTCCGTCTAATGCTTTACTTCCCGTCTTCAATACCAAGGATGCTTACCCTTTTCGAATTCCCCCTGATGCTTTTTCCTACAATTGGCGCTTGTTCAATAATTTCTGCTTTCCTCCTGCCTCCTTAGTCCCTGCTGTCTTGCACCATGCTCGCCTTTGCCATGCTCGCTTGACTTTGGTTGTTTTTTCATGGCCTTCTGCCCCTTGGTGGCCATTGGTCGCTTCTAACACGAACTCCTGGCAGCCATTTGTGATAGATGCACTGTTTTTTCATGAGTTTTCTCGTGCTTTGCTTCCGTCGGTCTCGCGTCTTGCGGGTGATAAACGACATGTGGCGTTATTTGCTCTTCGCTGTGTATTTGAATAAGGTTGGTGATATGATTTGGTTCTAATTATGTTTATGTGGTGTGTGTTCCAGATGTCTTACCGCATTTTTCCGCAGTATCGCCTGTTTTTGTAGCTCCTATCCTCACCTCCGTTCTTCAATCTCGTGCTACTTCTACCCTTCTTGCTTATGCCTCTGTTTGGCGGCGTTTTCGGTCTTGGTGCTTGTCCCACGGTGCCCCTTTCCTTCCTGCTTCATCCATCCATGTCGCGGCCTTCTTCGCTTCTTCTGTGTCTTCTCGCCAGCGCCTCGCCTCGATGGGTAGTGCTTCTGCTGCCATCTCATTTTTTTCACGGGCGATTAATGCCCGTCTCCGTGTTCGAGGTCCTTTACCCTCATTGGTCCGTAATGCGCCCCTCGGCCGGTCCACACCTCGTCCACGGTTGCCCCTCACTGCTGCTCACGTCCGTCTTGTGATGTTGTCCTTTGCCCCGACCCATGCGGAATGGCGTGACTTGATGAAAGCCTCTTTAGTTGCCTTATGTTTTGCTGGTTTCTCCGTATTTCCGGGGCCCTTCATTTAAATTGGCGAGACGACCTTTTCGGATCATGCATTGTGGCAATCCAGGAAGTCTAAATGTGACCAGGTTGGGGCCGGCGAAGTCTTGATTGCCGTCTGCGGTTGGTCTCTTGCCACTGTCCATCTCTTGCGGCGCTTGTTTTTCGCTTGCTCATTCCATGTCATTGATCCTCCTGAGGGTGGACCCTTGTTTCGTTCCTCTTTGTCCTCTTGTCGTGCTTTGTCTTACTCCACCGCGCGTGCATGGTGGTTTGAGTGCTTGCGTCGCATCGGTTTAGTCCCCGATCTTTTTGGTACTCATGCGGGGCGTCGTGGGGAAGCCAGCGGCCTCTGCTGACTGCGGTTTCTGAGGTGGTGAATTGGCTCTCTCACGGTAGATTGGCGTTCTGCTTCTTCTCATGCTGCCATTCGTCCTACCCGGTGTTGAAGGCGTCTCCAGCGTCTCTCTCGCAATCTCGGCCTGTGATAGTTGGAGGTAGGTTCCTCTTTATGTCGGTTATTGTTGTTTTGCAAGGGACCTTTCCCTAGAATGCTATGGTTCTCTTCTTATATAGAAGAGAACCATCATTCTGGGGAAAGGGACGTCTGTTTTGGCGTCATGCTATTTTGGACGTAGGAGTCATCTTTAGCCTGAGCTTTCTTTGACCCATGTTTTCTTTAGCTCATGCGCTATATATCACGGTAGCTTCAAGCAATTCTCGGCGTTTCCCTTGAGCTGAATTCTCTTTGTTCGGTGTTTCCCTCCCTCCCTCCTCTATGGCGGATCGCGTGGTTTGTTCACTTGGTTTTGGTTGGTTCTGTTTATCCCGTAGGAGGGTGATTCTTCTCTTCTCTTTTCTCTTGTTGAGTGCGGTGGCCTCACTTAATGTCCCAGTAAGCACTTGTAGCTTACGGAGGGCACCTCGGTGTTGACCCCCAGGGTCGGGCCTAGTTTATCTTACTCTCACTCTCTCTCGGCGTAGCGATGCGCTTCCGAGTGATCCATTTTCTCTCGTTCTTCCATTCATTCCTTTTTTCTTTCGTCCATACGTTTGTTGATGCTTGGCTTTGTCGGGCTCTAACTCTTTGTCTTGTCTTAACTTTCCATGAGGTCGGTTGTGTGCGGTGGGATGATGATCTGGCGGTTCTGGAGCGATCTCTACATGTTTGGGGGTCGGGTTTTTGGGGTCCAAAGTGTTCGATGGGGTGGCGGGAATGATGCTGGTTGGTGGTGTTGTTAGAGCAGTTTGGTGGTCACGTATGCCTCGAGAGGGGGCTTTTGATGCTTAGCTTGGAGGCGTTTTGCCTCTCTGGGATGATTTTATGATCTTTATTGTTATTCACTCATTTGGGGTATTTGTGCACTCCTATGATTCATTGTACTCATTTCATTCAGCTCAATGAAAACTCCACTTCACTTCTGCGACATTCTGATTATCACCACGAGCAACTACAATGGAGTTGAAGAGGAGGCTAGCAAAATCTTTGCAACAATTGGAGCAGGGCAAACAACTCACGCCATGTCGAGGGGTAGACGACACTTTGAATGCGGTAAAAGGCCATGAAAAGAGAACAGGTGTGTGGGAATAGACAACCAACCACCCCAACCCTCATCGCTAGCATCAAATCCGAGGGTGACCCATTGAGGAGAGGGGGCCAAAGAGGACAACGGTCAAACCTGAACACAATAGTCTGCCAAAGACACAGTTCATGACGGAGAGGGGGGAAAGCGTAAAAGGAGTGTCCCAAAGCTCGGAGCAGCGAAGATCCAAGTGAAGGCGAGGTTAAGACAAGCACACGATGGCCAAAACTAGACGCAAGGGCCGGAATGAAACCGAGAAAACGAGCAATCAAGCGGCGAGACCACAGGTGCGACAAACAAGTCGGAACAAAAAGAGATCTGGCCACACGACTTTTAGAGGCGAGATCTGGAACAAACCATGCCGAGCATCGACAATGAAACCTAAGAAAGTGCGATGAGAAATGCGAACCGACACTTTTTCCGGCGAAGAAAAACGGCTTGTTGTAAGTCAAAATAATCTGACCTGGCGATTCGGCGAGGATGACCACGAGAACGGGGAGCAACGGATACCCGAAACACGCCACCGGCGGACCAAGTACCGAATGAGCTTGGTGAACACAAATGGGGAGAGGCGAGTCAAAGGGGAGAACATTGAAGACAAAACCGACCGTCCGCACAAAAAACCAAGGAAAGAAACGGTGGGAGGCCATATGGAGACATGATGGTAACGATTTCAAGTCTATAGCAAAAGGAAGTCGGCGGGGTTTGCAAAGATGAGAGAGCAAGTCTAAAGATTCATAGCGAAAGGGGAACAGGATAAAAAGGAGTTCAAGACCCATAAAATCTAAGATAAGGCACTTTCCTTGACCCCTTAGGGACCACCAGCGGGGAAAGAAAGGGACAAGAAGGTACAAGGAGGCGTAAAGACCGGTCCGAAGGAGGTCAGGAGACGGCGAGATAACGAGCAAAATCGAGTTGGGTAAACAAGGACGAGTGATTTTTTGCAAAAAAGGGTTGGGTAGGGGCATGAGTAAGCCAAGGCAAACGATAACCAAAGCTGGATCAGTGAGCAAAGCACTGGGAGGAAACGAAGAGGCCGCCAAAAGACAAAGCGGACAAGAGGCGATTGAGGACGGTAGATGATGCAATAGAGTCGACTACGATAGGATCAATGCTTAGATGAGGAATACAAAGAGGAAAGCGAGTGCAATCTGAAATAGCAACAAATCATATAAGAACAACAAGATATCAATGAAAGGAAAAAACTCTGCAACATCTCTAAGATGCCTATACTACATATTTAATAGGGGAAGAATGCTTTGCCGATAACCATGACTAGAGTTTCGAACCAGAAGGGGAGATGCATTACTGGGAGGTATATAACGAGAATGCCCAACAACAAACCATGAAAAGTGCTACCATGATCTACTATGGTAAAGAAATTGAGTCAGAAGGGAATGGCCTAAGCCCAATCCGGTAAAACGTTTGCCGCTATGCCAATAAATATACTGAACAAACCCGAGCCCAGAGACCCAAAGTTTGGAGAGAGAGAGAGAGAATCAAAGAGAAATATGCGCTTAACCCCGATAACTTGAACAACTTGTGCCAAAAAACCCGGAACCACAACCTACCCTGACATTTATTAATCAACCATCCAACTGCCTTTGCAAAGAAGGGAATATGCATATGTGGGGAGGAAAAAAGGGGGTTCAAACCTTGCCTTCAACAACCTAGCGAGCCAAAACAAAGCGAGCATGGGAAACCACCACAGACAGAGATGCAAAATGATGACAAAAAGGAAGCTAGAAATCGAGGAACACCTACGCTAAGAAGCTAGCTATCCTAAAGACAGTAACTCGTGTAGCAAAAACAACCACTAGAGAATTCCATCAACCAGACTGACCCAAGAATGGTAATCTATAATCACCCCCTTTGGTTTAGGTGCATATTCACACGGGGGGTGACCCCGAGCAACGAGAGCTGTTGGATAGGCATATTCACCCCTTATTCCTGAATCTATACCGTACGTAAAGTTCCTCGTTTGTGGGGTATGCAAGTATAAAATTTGCAATACTGTATAACAAGATTCGCAAAATACTATAAGATTTCAAGCGGAATACTATATGGTATTGATTTCATACGTGCAAAATACAATTATGAGGGCTCTCGCTGCCCTATGTCACCCCCCGTGTGAATATGCACCTAAACCAAAGGGGGTTTAAGGGGGATTTTAATTTAAATGTGTTGGACCCAATGGTTGTGTTAATTAATGTCAATGGTAGTTATGTGTTGGTTGTTAATGTCAATGGTTGTTATGTGTTAGTGGATTTAATTTTTATATGTTGGATGTTAATGGTTTGTGTTGCAAAAAAAAAAATTTTGCCGGGGCCTTAGGAATCACCCTCCCCGATTGTGACAAAAATTTTAGAATTCAAACCGGAAAAAAAAACTAGAATTCATTTGAGGCTTTCATCACGTAGCTTTTTGAATTTGATCACAATAAAACAAATAGAACATAAGTAAAAATTATCATAAAGATAAGGGATTGATCCCATTATTACGAAAGTCATAAAAGTTTGCAACACAAAGAACCCCCATGTTATTATGCTACATATTGTTACTTCCGCTACAACTATTTCTCTTTCACAATGACACCATTGTTTTATCAATCCATATGATTTTGGATGCTCCATCTCTAGCTTAAAGGTAATGCATGATTTACCTTATGGTTCGATTAAAGTTCCAAACCTACAATATAAATGCATTCTTGTGGCCATTGTTTGGTGATCTGCGTGACATGGAAAAGTGGAATAATCTGCATGTTGTGTGCATAAGAATCGTTTGTTGATTGAAGCTAAAGGCTGGCCGCTATGAACAATCCGGCACCCAGGAATATCAAAGTTGGAAGCAAGCAGAGGGCCTAAACTTGAATCTGCTGACAAATCTTAGGAAGGAAACAAAGGGAGTTTTGCAGCACTACATTGTAGAATCAGGGAAACCAATACCTTGTAAAAAAACATTATGCTAACTGAAGAAACATTAAAAACAAATACCTTTGTAAGTGTGAGCAAAAATCCATCCGTGGTAGTAAAAATCCCGTCGACAATAAGAATCCAAGAGGGGCAAGTACACATGCATATGCACACACGTACACACATGCATATGCACACATGCACACATGCACACATGCATATGCACTTGCACTTGCACATGCACAATACACATGCATGCATATACATGCACATGCACATGAACATGCACATGCATGTGCACATGCATACACATCGCGTGTTCATGCACAAACACATGCAGGAGAAAGACAACAACCCTCGGATTGTTCCAACCAAGCGAAAATCAACGACCCATAAAGGGTGCACTCTAGAAATACTATTTAGTACACCTCGGCCGAATACAACAAGCGAAATCATAGAAAAACCATGTGAAAAAAGCGTTATAAAAATCTAAGAGTAACCCATTTATTGTGCTACATATTCTAAAGCTAACAACCAAAGCGATACAACCAAGTACTGGATCAATAACCAACGAGAACTTGAGAAGCAGAAGCGGGCAAGATAATCACAACTTGAAAGAGACCATGGTCCAAAAACATAAGATGATTGTTGAAATGGAAAAAACCAAACCTTTTCATTCCTAAATGATCGACCAAGCGACATTACAAAGAAGGGGGAGATGCATATCGTGAAAAGGGGAAAAAATACAATGACAACCCTAGCAACCAAAGCAATGGCTACGTGGGAAAACAATGAACAAAACCAGAGGCAACAAAGCATACTATGACAACAAAGGCGGAAGAGTAGAAATAAAGGAATTCCTAAGCTCAAGAAGCTAGCCAGTAAGAGTCTAGAGTAGTGAACTAGGAGAATTACGTCAACTCGGTGACCCAAAACAAGCCAACCCCTAATGCTAAATGCAATGCAACCAAGCCGATACAACCAAATGCGAGATCCAACAATTTGAGAATTTGCAAAAGATGTAGTAATAAGCCATCACAACTTTTAAAGGAAAAAACATGGTTTCACAAAAACATAATTGTTGTATATATCCAATTCACTCCTAGATGCATGTGTTTAACAAGCCATCACCACTTGAAAGGAAAAACATGATTTATGTTGTACATATCAATTCACTCCTAGATGCATGTGTTTAACAGCCATCACAACTTTAAAGGAAAACATGGATTCAAAAAACATAATTGTTGTATATATCCAATTCACAAAAACTAATCAACGATGCGGTCATGGCCGTTGGTTTTTAAACTCCATCAACCAAATCCTCACATCGAGGGCGAGGGAAATATTGAGGGTGATGGGAAGGCGGGGCAGCGGTGGGAGGGAAGGGCGGGGAGGGAGTGCCAAGGAGTGTTCGATCTTGCCTTGACTGAGCAAAACATGTCTCAATTCTATGGTTATTACGACCCGAGAATGTGCAAAACAAGCGAGGGGTACCGGGGAAAGAGGCGGGGGCACGGAGCGGTTGGGTGAGAAAAGAAAAGAGGTATTTGGAGCTTTTGTGGCGAAATTAGTGCGACGATCAAAGCGGCCTTATGAGGCTAATTTCAAAGGCAGGGAGTAATCGGCGGACAAAGACAAGCACTCCCAATGATCAGCCGAAGTCAAAAGCAACATCATACCCTTCACGATCAGCAATCAAAAAAAAAAGAAATTTATTTGTTGAGTTGCCATCTTACCCTCCTCAATGAGTTTCAAAGGCCGGTCGGGCACTTGCGAGAGAGAGAACGGCGAGCATACAACTCCATCCCGGTCTTCCGTAGCTTGCCAAAAACTCGCTAATGGTGCCGTAAAAATCCCGTTTGAAAGAGGGCAAGGTCCTAGCCCCGCTCGCTCTCGTGCTTCTTCCCTTGATGATTCGGCCGACCTCGTGAATGGGTGGAAGGCTGAAGAGATGTACACCAAATCATTAATTTGAGCCATTTGTAATTGCAGGATTTGAAGGACACGAGGCAATAAGAGTTCATATTGGAAGGAGGCCACCGGCGAAGGGGTGTGGTGGAAAGAAAAACAATGAAGCAGGTGCTGACTTGAAGTTGCAGAGCAGATGTCATGGGGGAAAACCACCCGGGGTGGAGGAGGAGGAGCAGAGTAGCAAAGGCATAGCCGAAGAGGGAACAAAAGGGATCGAGGTGCGGAAAATTCAACGGGGTGTGGAAAAAAATGTTGAGGTTGTAAAGGCAATCTCTAAATGGATTCGAGAGGAAGAGGGCCCAAGTTGCCCAAAGAACCTAAGGAGCAAATGATTTGGGAGCCGATCATGCTCAAAGATGTATCAATGTTGAGGTTTGATGCGTCCGGGCCTTCAAATAACTTCGCCATTGTTTCCCGATATAGATTTAGATTTAATGATTCCTACATCTTAGGACTTAATTTTAGGCTTAATGAGATGCTAATGAGCGGGAATCCAAGAGTAGGTAGTTTTGCGGACTTAAGATCCCAATTCCAAGTGATTTGAGCAAGTTTCCAAGTTTAGGGTTCCTCAAATTATTTTTCCAGAAAATTCAGCGATCACGGGTGGGGTCAGATTTTTCCGAGGTATAAACTAAGAATATGTCAGATTTAGCCATTTCGAAAGCTAGGCCATGGTTCAAGAGATATCCAAAAACAATTATGAAGCTTTGATCACTTGGGTCTATGGCAACCCTAATAATTTGGGGAATATACTAGGTAGATACCATGACCGAATATTCCATGGGGATATTTGGGTGGCATGGGTACTTAGGCACATTTGGTAAATAAAGTAAGGGGACATAAGAATTTGCAAATAAAGGTTGGGCTAGGGGCATTTGCAAGGGTGTAATAAAAAAATGAGAGAAAAGATATGGAATGGGAAGATCATCTTTTGGAGTGGGCAAAAGGCCTTTAGGAAAGAAGGACTTAGGCAAGCATGGTGTGATTGGCAAAAAAAGAATATGGGGAGATATAGGTATAGGAGAAATATGACTAGAAAATTTTTGAAATGGAGGTAAGTATATGGGTAAAAAATGACTAGGAGGTGGAATCAAATACCATGGGATCTTCCAAAGTTTGTCTTCCAAACTTCAAAAAGCATCTTCCAATCTTCACAACCCAGGATCTCATAAAGCATCCTTTGAATACCTTTGACCTCAAATAGAGCATCTTCCATGGGAGTTGACTTTTGAAGATTGATATTGTTTGACCTTCACATCAATGTTGACTACCAAGCTCTTTTTTGATTTAATTCTTCCACAATAACTTGACCTACTCCAATACATGAGCCAACAGTTAGTATGTTGCCCTTTGGGGGCAACATCTCGCCAAAACAAGAAAATGGCTGGTCCCCTCAGCCATAAGGGGTCTTCATCTTTGATCCAAAGTGTCTAAGTGAGAATTATGGTAAAGAGAGGGTGTAAAGTGTAAGTGTTGATGAAATAGAGGTGAATATGGTGGTGTGAGGATGTGAGTGAGTGAAAAAAGGTGAGAATGAGTGTGAATATGATAAGGTAGTGATGGAAATGGAGTGTATGAGATGAGGTGAGTGTGTAAATATTGGAATCTCGCCAAAACAAGAAAATGTGTGAAAAAGGTAAGAATGAGTGTGAATATGGTGAGGTGGTGATGGAAATGGAGTGAATGTGCAAAGGTTGAGATCTCGCCAAAACAAGAAAATGTATGCCTCCCTGAACCTTAAAAATGCAACTCTGCCATGATGGTGAAGTCAATTGCGCAATGCTTTCTCTTAGGAATGAGAACAAGAATAAGGAGTCTAAATGGATAGCGTGGACCACTTATGGCAGATGAATAAAGATGGAGAAAGGGTGCACCTATCATGGAAACATACAAACAAATTAATCTTGATCTTTGCAACTCTGCCATGATGGTGAAGCTGAATTTGCAGAGTGCACATTTAGGGAAATAAAATGAGGAATACATGGCTAAATGGAGGGCAAGACCACAATGAGACAGATGAATGAAGATGGAAGAAGGGTGCTCCTGCAAATGACACTTGTCAATTAATAAAAATCCTTGTCCCAAGTCGCTTTGATAGCTCATCCTTCATACTGGCTAATCTGCAAACATAAACTCAATGAAGACATTAGTTCTAAATTTAAGACAAAGTGAAATCTAACCTACCTAATATTTAACTTTAAACTTTAATTCTAACTTGTCTAAGTTCTAGAGCATAAAAAGGGACAAGCATATATGCTGATCCCAGTACCTTTTCAGGTGAATAGTGTTGATAGGATTTGGAAGTGACATCCCTGAAGTTAATTCTTTTAACCAATAAGAATTGGTGCCTGCAGGTTCCAAACACCTCATAGGGACCCTCCCAAAGATTTTCAAACTTACTAGCCAAGTCTTCCCTTGATTTATTCTATTTTAGAACTAACTCTCCAGTCTTGAAAGTACCTTGTATTTTATGAGCAGCTTTGAAAGCAGCTAAATCCTTGGCTTTCTTTAGCAGATTAGCATTCTCAGCTTCCATTCTATATTCTTCTAAATGCAAAAGGGTATCCAGTCTTTCCTGCAAAGCATATTCAAAAGGCAAACACAACTTATGGGCTAACCTCAGAGATGGAAGCTCAAGTTCTACTGGAAGCACAGCTTCAATGCCATATACTAAGTTAAAGGGTGTGTGAGTGGTTGCTGCTTTAATGGTGACTCTATAAGCCCATAGAGCATCCACCAGTTTGACATGCCAATCCTTTTGATTATCATCCACTGTTTTCTGCAAAATGCTTTTCAAAACTTTGTTAGTAGCTTCTGCTTGACCATTACCTTGAGGGTAATAAGAAGAGCTCTTGGTATGTTTGACCTTAAGAATGGTTAGCAGATTAACAATAACTTCATTCACAAAAGGGGTACCTCTGTCAGAGTGCAATTGTAGAGGAATACCAAACCGTGCACAGATATATTCATGTAAAAACTTTTTTTTTTTTTTTTTTTTTTTTTTGAAGGCAAGGTATTTTTATTTTTATTAATAGTATGTAATAAATACATTTATTCATGGCTCTATAGTAGCCAGGTAGCCTAAACATATCAGCACATAAGAAACCCAGGTATGAAAGTAGAAGACAAACACCATTCTAGGAGATCAGCGCAAGCAAAAATCCCATGACGCATGAAGATGATGCCACCTACTAGACGCCTCCGAAAATACTGATAGACAAAAGTAGAAGCAAGGGAATGTCTTCCCGCGCGTTAACTCGGCCCCAAGGTGCACATCTGCAAAAAGGTACTACAGGGAGATACTTGCTCACTTCCAACTGTACTAAGAGACAAGTTGTCTCACCATCTTCTCAAGATGCTAGTGCCTTCTAGAGGCCTCCCCTAGGGGTGGTCTACTCCTTCCGCGTCCACTTTTAGTCACCAGCTTGAGCTTCATCATCATTGTGCTCCATTAGCTTAGTGTGAACATTTGGTCCTCCCGATCCAAAAGCCACCTGAATCTTTACCTTACTTTGGCCTCCTTTCACAATACTGTCCCCAACAATCACACCATTCTTCCAGCTGGGATAGAAGAGGGCCAACATGGAAAAAACCAAACCCCTTCCAAGATACACATCTGAGGCATACAGAATCTGTCTGATACAACAACGAGCAAAAACAGTGCAGTCACATCCTCAAACGCCTATCAAGACTCACTAGAACGCTCAAGCGAAAGCAACCCATTTCTTGTGAGTCCTCTCAGTACACCTTGAGCATTCACCAGAAAATTTCATACAAAGGGACTGTACAAGAATCAAGATGCTAAATATAGCACAAATCTGCTCAACATCAGAAGTCACTGCAAAAGGGTAGTGCTAAAGATGCCGGCTGAATAAGTCTCGAGCACCATTCTCACAATAACCAACCTGCTGTTTATAAGAAGTGTGGCATACCCCAAGCTACGACCAGTGCATCAGCAGACATTTGATAGAGGAACCACAGAGTTCGAGTTCTTTGCCTGCTCCAACTAATCCCTAATGCCTTAAATATCAGCTCAGAAGGAAGGATACTTCTACCATGTTAAAAAACTGAAGAAGACTCATCCCAGTTATTATCAGCATACTCAACTCCCCACTATAGGAACAAAAAACCAGAAGTACCTCAGAGCTCCAACTGCAGTGAGTGCAGTAGATTTCCTTTACTGCAGTGAGTGCAGCAGTCACCATTAGCCACAATGCGTGCAGCCCAACACCTGGTCAAGTAGCCGACAAAAGGAAGAGCATGCCATAAAAACCTGTTGTAATAGCATTGGCCTGTCTTAAAGGAACATCTTCTGCCCATTTAATAAAATAATCTATAGCTACAATAATGTGCTGATGTTGTCCTGCAGAAGGGGGGTTAATAGGACCAATATAATCTAATTCCCATATTTGGAAAGGTCCTGGAGAAATGATGGGATTTAGTGCAGCTGGGGGAGGATCCTTTTGCCAAATATCTGACACTTATGGCAAGATTTTATAGCAGTATAACAATCTTTAAATATTGTAGGCCAATAATATCCTCGACACGAGAATTTTCTTGGCAAGAGTATCTCCAAAAAATGGCCTCCACATACTCCTTCATGCATTTCTCTAATGATCGAGCAGATTCTTCCTCATTGACACACCTCGGAATAGTCCATCCCCTGCTGACTTTACATAAAACATCATTAATCATTTTAAATTGCCTACAATTTTCTTTAAATCTCCTTTGTTGGCTCAAGTCAGCCCCGAGGGCATTTCCTTGAATTGTAGAAAATTCTTTATAGGTAGCTGCCAATCTCGTTGG
Organism: Isoetes taiwanensis; assembly: GCA_021234155.1. Taxonomy (NCBI): domain Eukaryota; kingdom Viridiplantae; phylum Streptophyta; class Lycopodiopsida; order Isoetales; family Isoetaceae; genus Isoetes; species Isoetes taiwanensis. The sequence goes on along the minus strand of JAJEKV010000105.1, from coordinate 335,755 downwards.
TTCTCGCTCTTCATCCTCTCGCCGCAAATAAGCTAAGGCATCCACAAAGTCAACAACTTCTACTGCATCCTCATGATCAAAGAAAATGTAGGGTAAATAAAGACTGGGATTCTTCACCTGATGTAACTCCTTTATAGAAATATCAAAGGTTTGTAGCTTGCAAGCCCACCTTTGGATTTTTGGTTTAGAGGTAGCCTTAACCCGTTGGATTTTGCTTCATATAAACTTGAAACGTAACTCTTCAATAGTAGGTGACCTTGTCTCACAATGAGGAACATAAGAGCAAAGAAAGACTCTTCTCCATTCTCGTGTACTTTTATTCAATTGAACTCCACCGCTTCTTTGGCAAAAGCTATGGTGTGCTTGTCCTGCAGAATAGCTAGACCTATGGCCTTTTTAGTGATGGTAATATAGACCTCAAATGGCTTGTCCAAATCAGATTTTTTTAGAAGAGTAGCCTCACAAATGGACTTTATAAGCAACTCAAAAGACTCCTGGCAATTTGATGACCATGTGACAGGGACATACTTGCTCTCAGATTTAGAAATTCTGCCTATTCTTGTCAGCTTAGAAATAGGACTTATAATGTGAGCAAAATTAGGAATATACATCCTAAGAAAACTAGTCATGCCAATAAAACTTTTGACCTGCTTCAGATTTTTGGGGGGTACCAGCTTTTTGAGGGCTTCAACCTTTTCTTGTGCCACTTGTATACCATTGTTGGACGTCAAAAGTTGCCCCTTGGATGCAAAGAAAATACATTTCTTTGGGTTAAGGTTGACTCCAGATTCCCTGCACAAAGAGCATATTTTTGCAAGCAATTCCAAATGATTAGTAGGGTGAGATCCCAAGCAAAGGTCATCCAAATAAACTCTGAATTCTTGAGGAGACATAGGCCTAAAAATAACGTCCATAGCTCTCTGGAAAGTAGCAGGTGCATTCATTAATCCAAAAGGCATTCTCTTCATTGCATAAGTTCCCCAAGGGGTAATAAAAGAGATCTTGGGTTGATCTTCTTCCTTAATGCCAATTTGATTAAATCCTGAAAATCCATCTAGAAATGAGTACACCTCTTTCCACCTTTCAAAGATATAAAATTTCTTCTAAAAAGGCAAGGGATAGCAGCCTTTGATGGTAGCTTTGTTGAGATCTCGATAATCAATGCAAATCCTTAAGGCACCACTTTTTTTTCTCACAGTACAATGCAAGATACCCATTCCGGATTAATGATTTCAATAATAACACCTCGCATCTAGCATTTTATCCAACTCATCTTTGATCAATCCCATCAATGAAGCATTAATTCTTCTCGGTTTTTGAAAAAATGTGGTTTACATCCTTCTTTAATCTTGATTTCAAATTGGCATACCTCAGCTTTAATACCAAGAAGCTCTCAATAATCCTGTGCAAACACATCCTTCCTTTCTTCAAAGAACATTTGTATATTCTCCCTATTTTGGTATTCAATTAAATCTGATTCAATTGTTATCTCTTCAGTATCCTTTTCCTCTGATGCATTAATGGTTAGAATAGGACAAAGGGCCTTTACCTCACTAGCATCAAGGTCTTCTGGAATAGCTCCCTCAGTTAGATGTGACATGAGAGTTTCTCTGCATAGGGCATCAGCTTCCACATTTTTCTCTCTTGGATGTGAGTAATCTCCCATGAAGCAAAACTCAAAAGTACTTCCATTACTTGATTTTTTAAGAGCTCCATATCTGCATTTTTTTGTTTGGTAGTTTCAAAACTTGTCTACAAATTAATTGTGAGTCACCATAAATGTGAATGTTGGCAATATCCATAGCTTTGGCTTCCTGAAGACCTGCAATCAAAGCCTTATATTCTGCTACATTAGATGTAATTTGGGGGAAGATTCTCCCTACTTTAGCTAAAAGTTTATGAGAGGAATCTTTCAGAATAGCAGCAGATGATGCAATATTTAGTTTTTTAGAAATACCTCCATCAAACCATAAGAATCCTGATGACCTTTGTTTGCTGGGAAGTGCACATTCCATAATGAGAGAAACCATTTCATATTTCCTTGGTCTTGTATTCTTTATTCTGTAAGATCCCAAAGGTTCTTCGATTAGCATTTCCTTAATAAAGTTTACCTCTTCATTGGAGCCATAGGAGCCATCTTGATTATAGATTGTAGCAGTTTGAGAACCATTGGAGATGGTACATCTTCCTTGAGACCAGACTGGTCTAGCATCCACAGTGGCTAACCACCTTCTCCCTAAAAGTAAATCATAGATATCAGACTCATCCCCTATGTCTTCAAAAGCTACTACAATAAAGTTAGCAGCTACAGTTATGACCTCTGTATTAACAGGCACTTTAGTTACCACACCAATAGGGGTCATCTTAGCATTATAAAAAGACCTTAATAGTATAGAAGCTTTCTTATCCACTTCGAAACCACATTTTTTCATAATGTGATATGGCATGATATTTAGGGGGGATCCCCCATCAAGTAACACATTTGAGAAGGTATAACCTCCTAAAGTAGCTGAACATGTGAATGCACCAGGGTCTGTGCTAGAACAAGGTTAGTGGCATCAGTAAAATTCACACAAGCATTTAATATCTCACCACCAGTTTGCTGCAGTACTCTTTTTCTATAGCTAGGTGCAATCTTTAGCAATGTGAAAAGATCCACACTCACTTTGGAATTTTTAAGCAAAATATCAACCTCATCAAAGTCTTGATCTTTCTTACCATATTTTTGCTGGGGGGGTGGAGCTATGATTGGAGCAGATGCTTCCACTACAGGTGGTGAAGACCTGGCAGTAGAATGCCTACTTGGTTCAGCATGTACATGAGCTTCATTCATGCTTCTAGTTTGCACCACCATAACTTCTTCAGATTTGGAAGCTTCTGTAGCTTGAATAAATCTTATAGAGGTGCTTGGTTCAGCAAATCTCACAGGAGGTTTAGGCTCTGGTCTCTTTTCTTTTTCCTGCTTAGCAAAATATTCCTTAACATCACACCTAGCATCAGTATGGCCAACTTCTTTACAAAAAGAGCAAACAGGACATTCCTTTCCAAAGTGGCCTTTTCTATTGCATTTGGGACACACTTGCCAATAGCAAATTTCTGATGGATGAGAATCCCTATTGCAATGAATACATTCAGGGTAAGTTTTACCTGTTCTTGCAGCCTTGAGTTCAACCAATTGTTTGGTTATTTCTGCTAAAGCTTCATTAACCTTAGATAGGTCTGACTTGACCTCTGCAACTTGAGAATTTGCTTCCTCCTCTTTAGATTTCTTTTTTTCTTTCTGTATGGCATAAACTGGAATAGAAGGGTGTTGATCATAATGTGCATCAGGAGCATCAGGGTAGAAAGGATCATGGCTATGGTGAGAAACATGATGCTTGTCAGGCAAAGTAGAGAGCATCTGAGTTAGGTCAGTGGTTTTGGCAAAAACTTCGTATATAGAATCGAATCCTTCAGCAGCTTGGATCTTGAGCAGCTTCCTTTGGATATCTGGTCTTCTTTCCAAACCATTGATGAAAGCAGTAACTAAAAAAAGGGTTGGGATTGTAACTTGTGCTCTTTGACACCTGCTCATAAATGTGCTAAACCTTTCTTTGTACTGATTCACACTTTCTCCTGCATGTATAGAAAAACCTTGCAACTCATTAACCAAATCCTTTGGGGCAGCTAATTTACCAAATCTATCCAGGAACTTCTTGACGAGTTCATCCCATGAAGTGGTACCCATTAACTTTTCATAAGTTAACCAAGCACCAGCTTCACTCTCTTCTTTGAAGCATTTTTCAAATTCTGGAAGTTTGCAGCCTTTCTTGAAACCATAATCCCTGTAATAATCCTCAAATATTCTCAAAAAGTTGTTAGCACTCATACTAGAATCAAAAGTAGGCAAAGGAACAAGAACATTCAACTCAAATTGGTATGGCATGTTTTGAAGCAGGCTAGTTGAGAAACTTGAAGGCAATGGCCTTTCTCTGCAATGATCTGATGCATCAATATCTTCTAATGGTTCTTGTTCTCCAAATGGAAATTTTTGCTTTGGAGCCATGAGTTCTTATAAATCCAGGAAGTATCTCGGTAGGACCTCCAAGATGTTGACCCTCAACCTGGCTAGAGAGTCAAACACAAGAAGCCAACTTGAGTTTTTACTCAAGTTGGGGTTAGAACCTCCAGATCACTTAAGGTGATCAGTCTACACAAGAATTTCTCAAAGAAAAAGCTCAATTATCAAGTATTCATACCTTTCCCAATTCAAGAATATGGAGCCCTTATACTCAAATCGATGTAACTCTCATAGGCGGATTGATTTCCAAGGTCAAATGATTGTGACTTGTACAAGAAAAGTTATAGGCAAGCAAGGGTGAAAAACTTGACCAAGTCTGAATTTTATTCTGCAAGATATTTGATCTCAAAGTTGGGTCAAATTTTGTCAATACCAAAAAAACTACTGAACAGATCTCTAGTTTTGTAACTTGAGTTGCAGAGGGAATTTTGAAGAGATTCCAAGACTAAGGTGCAGTATAGGTTCCAAAGGTGAGGTGCATGCAATCAAATCATATTTTGGATCACTATAACTATTTTTTTGGCACTGTTTTGTGAATATCAGTCTAAAATTGTATCGCATGTAATGCAAAAATGATAACTTGAGTTTGGGATGGTTTTCTTTCGAACTTTTTATTCACACAGGTGCAAATATGATGGGGAAGGAAGAGCAAATGGTCATATGCAAGAAAAAATGATGGGAAATCTTACTGTAAAAATGTTTGTGATGCAAAAATACCAAAGGATCATGACAGTCAACTTTTTAAATACTTGACAGGCAATTTTCATTGATATGAAGGTAATACAAGGCGAATAAAGGTCTTAAGATCATAGATCAATCATCAAGATAACTCAGAAGGTCATAAAATAATATCGAATCAAGAATATCAATCCAATTTTCTCAAATCGAACTGTGGAACACTCAGATACTTCATGAACGCTCTTTGATCATGCTCAAAGATGTATCAATGTTGAGGTTTGATGCGCCTGGGCCTTCAAATAACTTCTGTCATTGTTTCCCCTGTATATAGATTTAGATTTAATGATTCCGGCATCTTAGGACTTAATTTTAGGCTTAATGAGATGCTAATGAGCGAGAATCCAAGAGTAGGTAGTTTTTGCAGCTTAAGATCCCAATTCCGGCGTGATTTGAGCAAGTTTCCAAGTTTAGGGTTCCTCAGCTGTATTTTTCCAGAAATTCCGCGACACTGGTGGGTAGATTTTCCGAGGTATAAACTAAGAATATGCTGTATTTAGCCATTTCGAGAAGCTAGGCCATGGTTCAAGAGATATCCAAAAAACAATTATGAAGCTTTGATCACTTGGGTCTATGGCAACCCTAATAATTTGGGGAATATACTAGGTAGATACCATGACTGGAATATTCCATGGGGGATATTTGGGTGGCATGGGTACTTAGGCACATTTGGTAAATAAAGTAAGGGGACATAAGAATTTGCAAATAAAGGTTGGGCTAGGGCATTTGCAAGGGTGTAATAAAAAAAAATGAGAGAAAAGATATGGAATGGGAAGATCATCTTTTGGAGGCAAAAAGGCCTTTAGGAAAGAAGGACTTAGGCAAGCATGGTGTGATTGGCAAAAAAAAGAATATGGGGAGATATAGGTATAGGAGAAATATGACTAGAAATTTTTTGAAATGGAGGTAAGTATATGGGTAAAAAATGACTAGGAGGTGGAATCAAATACCATGGGATCTTCCAAAGTTTGTCTTCCAAACTTCAAAAAGCATCTTCCAATCTTCACAACCCAGGATCTCATAAAGCATCCTTTGAATACCTTTGACCTCAAATAGAGCATCTTCCATGGGAGTTGACTTTTGAAGATTGATATTGTTTGACCTTCACATCAATGTTGACTACCAAGCTCTTTTTTGATTTAATTCTTCCACAATAACTTGACCTACTCCAATACATGAGCCAACAGTTAGTATGTTGCCCTTTGGGGCAACATCTCGCCAAAAACAAAGAAATGGCTGGTCCCCTCAGCCATAAGGGGTCTTCATCTTTGATCCAAATTGTCTAAGTGAGAATTATGGTAAAGAGATTGTGTAAAGTGTAAGTGTTGATGAAATAGAGGTGAATATGGTGGTGTGAGGATGTGAGTGAGTGAAAAAAGGTGAGAATGAGTGTGAATATGATAAGGTAGTGATGGAAATGGAGTGTATGAGATGGGGTGAGTGTGTAAATATTGGAATCTAAGCCAAAACAAGAAAAATGTGTGAAAAAAAGGTAAGAATGAGTGTGAATATGGTGAGGTGGTGATGGAAATGGAGTGAATGTGCAAAGGTTGAGATCTCGCCAAAACAAGAAAATGTATGCCTCCCTGAACCTTAAAAATGCAACTCTGCCATGATGGTGAAGCTGAATTGCAGAATGCTTTCTCTTAGGAATGAGAACAAGAATAAGGAGTCTAAATGGATAGCAGGACCACTTATGGCAGATGAATAAAGATGGAGAAAGGGTGCACCTGTCATGGAAACATACAAACAAATTAATCTTGATCTTTGCAACTCTGCCATGATGGTGAAGCTGAATTTGCAGAGTGCACATTTAGGGAAATAAAATGAGGAATACATGGCTAAATGGAGGGCAAGACCACAATGAGACAGATGAATGAAGATGGAAGAAGGGTGCTCCTGCAAATGACACTTGTCAATTAATAAAAATCCTTGTCCTGAAGCTGTTTGATAGCTCATCCTTCATACTGGCTAATCTGCAAACATAAACTCAATGAAGACATTAGTTCTAAATTTAAGACAAAGTGAAATCTAACCTACCTAATATTTAACTTTAAACTTTAATTCTAACTTGTCTAAGTTCTAGAGCATAAAAAGGGACAAGCATATATGCTGATCCCAGTACCTTTTCAGGTGAATAGTGTTGATAGGATTTGGAAGTGACATCCCTGAAGTTAATTCTTTTAACCAATAAGAATTGGTGCCTGCAGGTTCCAAACACCTCATAGGGACCCTCCCAAAGATTTTCAAACTTACTAGCCAAGTCTTCCCTTGATTTATTCTATTTTAGAACTAACTCTCCGGTCTTGAAAGTACCTTTGTATTTTATGAGCAAAATTGAAAGCAAAAAAATCCTTGGCTTTCTTTAGCAGATTAGCATTCTCGACTTCCATTCTATATTCTTCTAAATGCAAAAGGGTATCCAAATCTTTCCCGCAAAGCATATTCAAAAGGCAAACACAACTTATGGGCTAACCTCTCGAGATGGAAGCTCAAGTTCTCCGAAGCTTGACTTCAATGCCATATACTAAGTTAAAGGGGTGTGAGAGTGGTTGCTGCTTTAATGGTGACTCTATAAGCCCATAGAGCATCCACCGTTTGACATGCCAATCCTTTTGATTATCATCCATCATTTTCTACCAAAATGCTTTTCAAAACTTTGTTAGTAGCTTCGCTGACCATTACCTTGAGGGTAATAAGAAGAGCTCTTGGTATGTTTGACCTTAAGAATGGTTAGCAGTTAACAATAACTTCATTCACAAAAGGGGTACCTCCTCTGCCGAGTGCAATTGTAGAGGAATACCAAACCGTGTAGATATATTCATGTAAAAACTTTGCTGTTTTTTTTTTTTGGCAAGGTATTTTTATTTTTATTAATAGTATGTAATAAATACATTTATTCATGGCTCTATAGTAGCCAGTGTAGCTAAAACATATCAAAGACATAAGAAACCCGTGTATGAAAGTAGAAGACAAACACCATTCTAGGAGATCAGTACTAAACAAAAATCCCATGACGATGAAGATGATGCCACCTACTAGACGCAAAAAAATACTTGATAGACAAAAGTAGAAGCAAGGGAATGTCTTCCCGCGCGTTAACTCGGCCCCAAGGTGCACATCTGCAAAAAGGTACTATAGGGAGATACTTGCTCACTTCCAACTGTACTAAGAGACAAGTTGTCTCACCATCTTCTCAAGATGCTAGTGCCTTCTAGAGGCCTCCCCTAGGGGTGGTCTACTCCTTCCGCGTCCACTTTTAGTCACCAAATTTTGAGCTTCATCATCATTGTGCTCCATTAGCTTAGTGTGAACATTTGGTCCTCCCGATCCAAAAGCCACCAATCTTTACCTTACTTTGGCCTCCTTTCACAATCATCCCCCCAACAATCACACCATTCTTCCAAATTGGATAGAAGAGGGCCAACATGGAAAAAAAAACCCCTCCAAGATACACATCTGAGGCATACGAGAATGCATCGATACAACAACGAGCAAAAAGCGGTCAGTCCACATCCTCAAACGCCTATCAAGACTCACTAGAACGCTCAGTTTAAAGCAACCCATTTCTTGTGAGTCCTCTCAAGACACCTTGAGCATTCACCAAAAAATTCATACAAAGGGGCTGCAAGAATCAAGATGCTAAATATAGCACAAATCTGCTCAACATCGAAGTCACCGCAAAAGGGTAGTGCTAAAGATGCCTACCGAATAAGTCTCGAAAGCACCATTCTCACAATAACCAACCCGCGTGTTTATAAGAAGTGTGGCATACCCCAAGCTACGACCTCAGTGCATCCAAGACATTTGATAGAGGAACCACAGAGTTCGAAGTTCTTTGCCCGCTCCAACTAATCCCTAATGCCTTAAATATCAGCTCAGAAGGAAGGATACTTCTACCATGTTAAAAAACTGAAGAAGACTCATCCCAGTTATTATCAGCATACTCAACTCCCCACTATAGGAACAAAAACCAGAAGTACCTCAGTCCAACTGCAGTGGAGTGCAAAAGATTTCCTTTTTGCAGTGGAGTGCAAAAGGTCCACCATTAGCCACAATGCGTGCGACCCAACACCAGTCAAGTAGCCGACAAAAAGGAAGAGCATGCCATAAAAACCTGTTGTAATAGCATTGGCCTGCCTTTAAAGGAACATCTTCTCAGCCTCCATTTAATAAAATAATCTATAGCTACAATAATGTGTTGATGTTGTCCTGTATGGGGTTAATAGGACCAATATAATCTAATTCCCATATTTGGAAAGGTCCCGAGAAATGATGGGATTTAGTGCAGTGAGGGGAGGATCCTTTTGCCAAATATCCGACACTTATGGCAAGATTTTTATAGCAGTATAACAATCTTTAAATATTGTAGGCCAATAATATCCTCGACTGAGAATTTTCTTGGCGAGTATCTCCAAAGAAAATGGCCTCCACATACTCCTTCATGCATTTCTCTAATGATCGAGCGATTCTTCCTCATTGACACACCTCGGTAATAGTCCATCCCTCGTTGACTTTACATAAAACATCATTAATCATTTTAAATTGCCTACAATTTTCTTTTAAATCTCCTTTGTTTGGCTCAAGTCACTCGAGGGCATTTCCTTGAATTGTAGAAAATTCTTTATAGGTAGCCGCCAATCCCCGTTGGTTCTCCGCTTCTTCATCCTCTTCACCAAATAAGCTAAAGGCATCCACAAAGTCAACAACTTCTACCGCATCCTCATGATCAAAGAAAATGTAGGGTAAATAAAGACCGGATTCTTCACCGATGTAACTCCTTTATAGAAATATCAAAGGTTTGTAGCTTGCAAGCCCACCTTTGGATTTTTGGTTTAGAGGTAGCCTTAACCCCGTTGATTTTGCTTCATATAAACTTGAAATCGTAACTCTTCAATAGTAGGTGACCTTTGTCGTCAATGAGGAACATAAGAGCAAAGAAAGACTCTTCTCCATTCCGTGTACTTTTATTCAGTTGAACTCCACCGCTTGGTCGGCAAAAGCTATGGTGTGCTTGTCCTGCAGAATAGCTAGACCTATGGCCTTTTTAGTGATGGTAATATAGACCTCAAATGGCTTGTCCAAATCAGATTTTTTTAGAAGAGTAGCCTCACAAATGGACTTTATAAGCAACTCAAAAGACTCCTGGCAATTTGATGACCATGTGACAGGACATACTTGCTCTCATTTAGAAATTCTGCCTATTCTTGTCACCTTTAGAAATAGGACTTATAATGTGAGCAAAATTAGGAATATACATCCTAAGAAAACTAGTCATGCCAATAAAACTTTTGACCTGCTTCAGATTTTTGGGGGGTACCAGCTTTTTGAGGGCTTCAACCTTTTCTTGTGCCACTTGTATACCATTGTTGGACGTCAAAAGTTGCCCCTTGGATGCAAAGAAAATACATTTCTTTGGGTTAAGGTTGACTCCAGATTCCCTGCACAAAGAGCATATTTTTGCAAGCAATTCCAAATGATTAGTAGGGTGAGATCCCAAGCAAAAGGTCATCCAAATAAACTCAAATTCTTGAGGAGACATAGGCCTAAAAATAACGTCCATAGCTCTCTGGAAAGTAGCAGGTGCATTCATTAATCCAAAAGGCATTCTCTTCATTGCATAAGTTCCCCAAGGGGTAATAAAAGAGATCTTGGGTTGATCTTCTTCCTTAATGCCAATTTGATTAAATCCTGAAAATCCATCTAGAAATGAGTACACCTCTTTCCCTGCTACAAAGATATAAAATTTCTTCTAAAAAGGCAAGGGATAGCAGGTCTTTGATGGTAGCTTTGTTGAGATCTCGATAATCAATGCAAATCCTTAAGGCACCACTTTTTTTTTTTTTTTTCTGTGGTACAATGCAAGATACCCATTCTGGATTAATGATTTCAATAATAACACCTGCATCTAGCATTTTATCCAACTCATCTTTGATCAATCCCATCAATGAAGCATTAATTCTTCTCAGTTTTTGAAAAACAGGTTTACATCCTTCTTTAATCTTGATTTCAAATTGGCATACCTCAAATTTTAATACCGTGAAGCTCCGAATAATCCTGTGCAAACACATCCTTCCTTTCTTCAAAGAACATTTGTATATTCTCCCTATTTTGGTATTCAATTAAATCTGATTCAATTGTTATCTCTTCAGTATCCTTTTCCTCTGATGCATTAATGGTTAGAATAGGACAAAGGGTCTTTACCTCACTAGCATCAAGGTCTTCTGGAATAGCTCCCTCAGTTAGATGTGACATGAGAGTTTCTCTGCATAGGGCATCAGCTTCCACATTTTTCTCTCTTGGATGTGAGTAATCTCCCATGAAGCAAAACTCAAAAGTACTTCCATTACTTGATTTTTTAAGAGCTCCATATCTGCATTTTTTGTTTGGTAGTTTCCTGAAACTTGTCTACAAATTAATTGTGAGTCACCATAAATGTGAATGTTGGCAATATCCATAGCTTTGGCTTCCTGAAGACCTGCAATCAATTCTGCTACATTAGATGTAATTTGGGGGAAGATTCTCCCTACTTTAGCTAAAAGTTTATGAGAGGAATCTTTCAGAATAGCAGCAGATGATGCAATATTTAGTTTTTTAGAAATACCTCCATCAAACCATAAGAATCCTGATGGCCTTTGTTTGCTGGGAAGTGCACATTCCATAATGAGAGAAACCATTTCATATTTCCTTGGTCTTGTATTCTTTATTCTGTAAGATCCCAAAGGTTCTTCGATTAGCATTTCCTTAATAAAGTTTACCTCTTCATTGGAGCCATAGGAGCCATCTTGATTATAGATTGTAGCAGTTTGAGAACCATTGGAGATGGTACATCTTCCTTGAGTCCAGACTGGTCTAGCATCCACAGTGGCTAACCACCTTCTCCCTAAAAGTAAATCATAGATATCAGACTCATCCCCTATGTCTTCAAAAGCTACTACAATAAAGTTAGCAGCTACAGTTATGACCTCTGTATTAACAGGCACTTTAGTTACCACACCAATAGGGGTCATCTTAGCATTATAAAAAGACCTTAATAGTATAGAAGCTTTCTTATCCACTTCGAAACCACATTTTTTCATAATGTGATATGGCATGATATTTAGGGGGGATCCCCCATCAAGTAACACATTTGAGAAGGTATAACCTCCTAAAGTAGCTGAACATGTGAATGCACCAGGGTCTGTGCTAGAACAAGGTTAGTGGCATCAGTAAAATTCACACAAGCATTTAATATCTCACCACCAGTTTGCTGCAGTACTCTTTTTCTATAGCTAGGTGCAATCTTTAGCAATGTGAAAAGATCCACACTCACTTTGGAATTTTTAAGCAAAATATCAACCTCATCAAAGTCTTGATCTTTCTTACCATATTTTTGCTGAGGGGGTGGAGCTATGATTGGAGCAGATGCTTCCACTACAGGTGGTGAAGACACAGCGGTAGAATGCCTACTTGGTTCAACATGTACATGAGCTTCATTCATGCTTCTAGTTTGCACCACCATAACTTCTTGGTTTGGAAGCTTCGTAGCTTGAATAAATCTTATAGAGGTGCTTGGTTCAGCAAATCTCCACAGGAGGTTTAGGCTCGGTCTCTTTTCTTTTTCCTTAGCAAAATATTCCTTAACATCACACCTAGCATCAGTATGGCCAACTTCTTTACAAAAAGAGCAAACAGGACATTCCTTTCCAAAGTGGCCTTTTCTATTGCATTTGGGACACACTTGCCAATAGCAAATTTCTGATGGATGAGAATCCCTATTGCAATGAATACATTGAGGTAAGTTTTACCCTGCTCTTGCAGCCTTGAGTTCAACCAATTGTTTGGTTATTTCTGCTAAAGCTTCATTAACCTTAGATAGGTCTGACTTGACCTCTGCAACTTGAGAATTTGCTTCCTCCTCTTTAGATTTCTTTTTTTCTTTCTGTATGGCATAAACTGGAATAGAAGGGTGTTGATCATAATGTGCATCAGGAGCATCAGGGTAGAAAGGATCATGGCTATGGTGAGAAACATGATGCTTGTCAGGCAAAGTAGAGAGCATCTGAGTTAGGTCAGTGGTTTTGGCAAAAACTTCGTATATAGAATCGAATCCTTCAGCAGCTTGGATCTTGAGCAGCTTCCTTTGGATATCTGGTCTTCTTTCCAAACCATTGATGAAAGCAGTAACTAAAAAAAGGGTTGGGATTGTAACTTGTGCTCTTTGACACCTGCTCATAAATGTGCTAAACCTTTCTTTGTACTGATTCACACTTTCTCCTGCATGTATAGAAAAACCTTGCAACTCATTAACCAAATCCTTTGGGGCAGCTAATTTACCAAATCTATCCAGGAACTTCTTGACGAGTTCATCCCATGAAGTGGTACCCATTAACTTTTCATAAGTTAACCAAGCACCAGCTTCACTCTCTTCTTTGAAGCATTTTTCAAACTCTGGAAGTTTGCATCCTTTCTTGAAACCATAATCCCTGTAATAATCCTCAAATATTCTCAAAAAGTTGTTAGCACTCATACTAGAATCAAAAGTAGGCAAAGGAACAAGAACATTCAACTCAAATTGGTATGGCATGTTTTGAAGCAGGCTAGTTGAGAAACTTGAAGGCAATGGACTTTCTCTGCAATGATCTGATGCATCAATATCTTCTAATGGTTCTTGTTCTGCTGGAAATTTTTGCTTTGGAGCCATGAGTTCTGAAATCCAGGAAGTATCTCGGTAGGACCTCCAAGATGTTGACCCTCAACCTGGCTAGAGAGTCAAACACAAGAAGCCAACTTGAGTTTTTACTCAAGTTGGGGTTAGAACCTCCAGATCACTTAAGGTGATCAGTCTACACAAGAATTTCTCAAAGAAAAAGCTCAATTATCAAGTATTCATACCTTTCCCAATTCAAGAATATGGAGCCCTTATACTCAAATCGATGTAACTCTCATAGGCGGATTGATTTCCAAGGTCAAATGATTGTGACTTGTACAGAAAAGTTATAGGCAAGCAAGGGTGAAAAACTTGACCAAGTCTGAATTTTATTCTGCAAGATATTCGATCTCAAAGTTGGGTCAAATTTTGGTCAATACCAGTCAAAACTACGAACAGATCTCAGAGTTTTGTAACTTGAGTTGCAGAGGGAATTTTGAAGAGATTCCAAGACTAAGGTGCAGTATAGGTTCCAAAGGTGAGGTGCATGCAATCAAATCATATTTTGGATCACTATAACTATTTTTTGGCTTTGTTTTGTGAATATCGATCTAAAATTGTATCGATGTAAATGCAAAAAAATGATAACTTGAGTTTGGGATGGTTTTCTTTCGAACTTTTTGTTCACACAGGTGCAAATATGATGGGGAAGGAAGAGCAAATGGTCATATGCAAGAAAAAATGATGGGAAATCTTACTGTAAAAATGTTTGTGATGCAAAAATACTAAAGGATCATGACAGTCAACTTTTTAAATACTTGGCAGGCAATTTTCATTGATATGAAGGTAATACAAGGCGAATAAAGGTCTTAAGATCATAGATCAATCATCAAGATAACTCAGAAGGTCATAAAATAATATCGAATCAAGAATATCAATCCAATTTTCTCAAATCGAACTGTGGAACACTCAGATACTTCATGAACGTCTTCAGATCATGCTCAGCATGTATCAATGTTGAGGTTTGATGCGTCTGGGCCTTCAAATAACTTCTGTCATTGTTTCCCCGGTATATAGATTTAGATTTAATGATTCCGGCATCTTAGGACTTAATTTTAGGCTTAATGAGATGCTAATGAGCGAGAATCCAAGAGTAGGTAGTTTTTGCAGCTTAAGATCCCAATTCCGTGATTTGAGCAAGTTTCCAAGTTTAGGGTTCCTCAAATTGTATTTTTCCAGAAATTCAGCGATCACGGTGTCAGATTTTCCGAGGTATAAACTAAGAATATGCTGTATTTAGCCATTTCGAGAAGCTAGGCCATGGTTCAAGAGATATCCAAAAAACAATTATGAAGCTTTGATCACTTGGGTCTATGGCAACCCTAATAATTTGGGGAATATACTAGGTAGATACCATGACTGGAATATTCCATGGGGGATATTTGGGTGGCATGGGTACTTAGGCACATTTGGTAAATAAAGTAAGGGGACATAAGAATTTGCAAATAAAGGTTGGGCTAGGGGCATTTGCAAGGGTGTAATAAAAAAATGAGAGAAAAGATATGGAATGGGAAGATCATCTTTTGGAGTGGGCAAAAGGCCTTTAGGAAAGAAGGACTTAGGCAAGCATGGTGTGATTGGCAAAAAAAGAATATGGGGAGATATAGGTATAGGAGAAATATGACTAGAAAATTTTTGAAATGGAGGTAAGTATATGGGTAAAAAATGACTAGGAGGTGGAATCAAATACCATGGGATCTTCCAAAGTTTGTCTTCCAAACTTCAAAAAGCATCTTCCAATCTTCACAACCCAGGATCTCATAAAGCATCCTTTGAATACCTTTGACCTTAAATAGAGCATCTTCCATGGGAGTTGACTTTTGAAGATTGATATTGTTTGACCTTCACATCAATGTTGACTACCAAGCTCTTTTTTGATTTAATTCTTCCACAATAACTTGACCTACTCCAATACATGAGCCAACAGTTAGTATGTTGCCCTTTGAGGGCAACATCTCGCCAAAACAAGAAAATGGCTGGTCCCCTCAGCCATAAGGGGTCTTCATCTTTGATCCAAAGTGTCTAAGTGAGAATTATGGTAAAGAGAGGGTGTAAAGTGTAAGTGTTGATGAAATAGAGGTGAATATGGTGGTGTGAGGATGTGAGTGAGTGAAAAAAGGTGAGAATGAGTGTGAATATGATAAGGTAGTGATGGAAATGGAGTGTATGAGATGAGGTGAGTGTGTAAATATTGGAATCTCGCCAAAACAAGAAAATGTGTGAAAAAGGTAAGAATGAGTGTGAATATGGTGAGGTGGTGATGGAAATGGAGTGAATGTGCAAAGGTTGAGATCTCGCCAAAACAAGAAAATGTATGCCTCCCTGAACCTTAAAAATGCAACTCTGCCATGATGGTGAAGCTGAATTGCAGAATGCTTTCTCTTAGGAATGAGAACAAGAATAAGGAGTCTAAATGGATAGCAGGACCACTTATGGCAGATGAATAAAGATGGAGAAAGGGTGCACCTGTCATGGAAACATACAAACAAATTAATCTTGATCTTTGCAACTCTGCCATGATGGTGAAGCTGAATTTGCAGAGTGCACATTTAGGGAAATAAAATGAGGAATACATGGCTAAATGGAGGGCAAGACCACAATGAGACAGATGAATGAAGATGGAAGAAGGGTGCTCCTGCAAATGACACTTGTCAATTAATAAAAATCCTTGTCCTGAAGCTGTTTGATAGCTCATCCTTCATACTGGCTAATCTGCAAACATAAACTCAATGAAGACATTAGTTCTAAATTTAAGACAAAGTGAAATCTAACCTA
The DNA here is from genome assembly GCA_021234155.1 of Isoetes taiwanensis. NCBI lineage: Eukaryota > Viridiplantae > Streptophyta > Lycopodiopsida > Isoetales > Isoetaceae > Isoetes > Isoetes taiwanensis. Next base: position 319,496 of record JAJEKV010000105.1, on the reverse strand, counting down.
CCTAATATTTAACTTTAAACTTTAATTCTAACTTGTCTAAGTTCTAGAGCATAAAAAGGGACAAGCATATATGCTGATCCCAGTACCTTTTCAGGTGAATAGTGTTGATAGGATTTGGAAGTGACATCCCTGAAGTTAATTCTTTTAACCAATAAGAGTTGGTGCCTGCAGGTCATAGTTACCGAAAACGGCCGTTTTCGCCGTTTTTTTGCCGTTTTTTCAATTTTTGACAAGTGCCGTTTTCAAAGGTGAAAACGTGCATTTAAAAAACGCCATGCTGAAAACGCCTACGTGGCGTTTTTTTTTGCCGTTTTTTTGGAAAAAACGGCCGTTTTCGGTAAGAGCCCATTTTGGGGGAAATTTTCGTGCCCTGTTATTTTGGAGGCAAAACTGTAAAGGCAAAGAACTGGCTGTATACGCACCCTGTTTCCAATCGATTCAAGCTAGCAGATCGATTCAGCATTCTAGAAGCTTGATTTACCACTCCAAAAGCTCGATTTACCATTCCAGAAGGTCCGCAGGTCGATTCAAGAAGGAAGAAGACAGGTACTTTTGCATTTCCGGATTTCAGAGCCTTGATTCGACCTGTATGCTTTGACCTGGATTTCTGTATGCTTTGATTCAGACCTGGATTTTTGTGTGCTTTGATTCGACCTGTCACAATGCCAATGCTCCCTTGATTGATTCGACCTGCTGCCACTGCTTATCTCGACCTGCTGCCACTGCTTATTTCGGCCTGCTGCTTATTTCGGGGTATGATTCTCTTCATCTTTCTTTTATCAAATCTATGTTTTCTTTGCGGCTTGATCAGGGGGAAAATTAAAACGTTCAGAATGGAAATGATTCTAGCAAAGCATTCTGTCAAACGGAAAAGTTGTAGTTTAGAAAATGATCCGTTTGGCCTTGGCTTTCTGATGTAGTTTAAGCTGTACATTGCTCTTGTTGTATCAGTAGCAGCAACGTTGGCTCTGCAAAGGATCTCAATCCAATTTTTGTAAAAAAGAAGCACCATTTTATTCATTCAATAAGACTGGCTTTGGACCAAATGGCATGGAAATGTTGCTTTAGCGTACTTTTTAACTGTTATACTGTAACAGTGAGCTAATTTTGAGCACAGTGAACTAATTTTGAGCCTTCTTTTTACTGTAATGGATTTTTTTGCTCACTTGTAATTTGTTTTTTTACCTGTTAACAAAAAAACAGTGATATATTTTCTCTTTCGATATGTTCCTTTGCTCATTTAATATATTTGTTTGCTCACTTGTTCTTCGTTTTTTTATTTTCATAGATTGTGATCACCATGATGAGCAGCAACAGGAAAAGAATGTTTAATTAGCAAATATGCTATTTCAGATGATATTGTATTAAGTATGCCATATTAATATTATGAGTTAGTGTACATATGTATATATTTTTTTTTTTTTGAACTTGCCGTTTTTTTGGCCGTTTTCGTTTTCGTTTTCGTTTTCGTTTTCGTTTTCAATTTCCACTTGCCGTTTTCATTCCGTTTTCGTTTTCGGTAACTATGCTGCAGGTTCCAAACACCTCATAGGGACCCTCCCAAAGATTTTCAAACTTACTAGCCAAGTCTTCCCTTGATTTATTCCATTTTAGAACTAACTCTCCAGTCTTGAAAGTACCTTGTATTTTATGAGCAGCTTTGAAAGCAGCTAAATCCTTGGCTTTCTTTAGCAGATTAGCATTCTCAGCTTCCATTCTATATTCTTCTAAATGCGTATATCCAGTCTTTCACCAAAAAGCATATTCAAAAGGCAAACACAACTTATGGGCTAACCTCGGAGATGGAAGCTCAAGTTCTACCGAAGCTCCACGGCTTCAATGCCATATACTAAGTTAAAGGGTGTGTGTGAGTGGTTGCTTTGCTTTAATGGTGACTCTATAAGCCCATAGAGCATCCACCAGTTTGACATGCCAATCCTTTTGATTATCATCCACTGTTTTCTGCAAAATGCTTTTCAAAACTTTGTTAGTAGCTTCTGCTTGACCATTACCTTGAGGGTAATAAGAAGAGCTCTTGGTATGTTTGACCTTAAGAATGGTTAGCAGATTAACAATAACTTCATTCACAAAAGGGGTACCTCTGTCAGAGTGCAATTGTAGAGGAATACCAAACCGTGCACAGATATATTCATGTAAAAACTTTGCTGTTGTAATAGCATTGGCCTGTCTTAAAGGAACATCTTCTGCCCATTTAGTAAAATAATCTATAGCTACAATAATGTGCTGATGTTGTCCTGCAGAAGGGGGGTTAATAGGACCAATATAATCTAATTCCCATATTTGGAAAGGTCCTGGAGAAATGATGGGATTTAGTGCAGCTGGGGGAGGATCCTTTTGCCAAATATCTGACACTTATGGCAAGATTTTATAGCAGTATAACAATCTTTAAATATTGTAGGCCAATAATATCCTGACCTGAGAATTTTCTTGGCAGTAGTATCTCCAGCAAAATGGCCTCCACATACTCCTTCATGCATTTCTCTAATGATCAGAGCAGATTCTTCCTCATTGACACACCTCAGTAATAGTCCATCCCTGTTGACTTTACATAAAACATCATTAATCATTTTAAATTGCCTACAATTTTCTTTAAATCTCCTTTGCTGGCTCGAAGTCAGCCCTGAGGGCATTTCCTTGAATTGTAGAAAATTCTTTATAGGTAGCTGCCAATCCTGTTGGTTCTGCTCTTCATCCTCTGCCTGCAAATAAGCTAAGGCATCCACAAAGTCAACAACTTCTACTGCATCCTCATGATCAAAGAAAATGTAGGGTAAATAAAGACTGGGATTCTTCACCTGATGTAACTCCTTTATAGAAATATCAAAGGTTTGTAGCTTGCAAGCCCACCTTTGGATTTTTGGTTTAGAGGTAGCCTTAACCCCGTTGGATTTTGCTTCATATAAACTTGAACAGAACTCTTCAATAGTAGGTGACCTTGTCTGTCAATGAGGAACATAAGAGCAGCAGCACTCTTCTCCATTCTGGTGTACTTTTATTCAGTTGAACTCCACTGTTTGCTGGCAAAAGCTATGGTGTGCTTGTCCTGCAGAATAGCTAGACCTATGGCCTTTTTAGTGATGGTAATATAGACCTCAAATGGCTTGTCCAAATCAGATTTTTTTAGAAGAGTAGCCTCACAAATGGACTTTATAAGCAACTCAAAAGACTCCTGGCAATTTGATGACCATGTGACAGGGACATACTTGCTCTCAGATTTAGAAATTCTGCCTATTCTTGTCAGCTTAGAAATAGGACTTATAATGTGAGCCTCCAGTTGGGGTTAGAACCTCCAGATCACTTAAGGTGATCAGTCTACACAAGAATTTCTCAAAGAAAAAGCTCAATTATCAAGTATTCATACCTTTCCCAATTCAAGAATATGGAGCCCTTATACTCAAATCGAGGTAACTCTCATAGGCGGATTGATTTCCAAGGTCAAATGATTGTGACTTGTACAGAAAAGTTATAGGCAAGCAAGGGTGAAAAACTTGACCAAGTCTGAATTTTATTCTGCAAGATATTTGATCTCAAAGTTGGGTCAAATTTTGGTCAATACCAGTCAAAACTACGAACAGATCTCAGAGTTTTGTAACTTGAGTTGCAGAGGGAATTTTGAAGAGATTCCAAGACTAAGGTGCAGTATAGGTTCCAAAGGTGAGGTGCATGCAATCAAATCATATTTTGGATCACTATAACTATTTTTTTGGCACTGTTTTGTGAATATCAGTCTAAAATTGTATCAGACAGAATGCAAAAAATGATAACTTGAGTTTGGGATGGTTTTCTTTCGAACTTTTTGTTCACACAGGTGCAAATATGATGGGGAAGGAAGAGCAAATGGTCATATGCAAGAAAAAATGATGGGAAATCTTACTGTAAAAATGTTTGTGATGCAAAAATACTAAAGGATCATGACAGTCAACTTTTTAAATACTTGGCAGGCAATTTTCATTGATATGAAGGTAATACAAGGCGAATAAAGGTCTTAAGATCATAGATCAATCATCAAGATAACTCAGAAGGTCATAAAATAATATCGAATCAAGAATATCAATCCAATTTTCTCAAATCGAACAGTGGAACACTCAGATACTTCATGAACGTCTTCAGATCATGCTCAGCATGTATCAATGTTGAGGTTTGATGCGTCTGGGCCTTCAAATAACTTCTGTCATTGTTTCCCCGGTATATAGATTTAGATTTAATGATTCCGGCATCTTAGGACTTAATTTTAGGCTTAATGAGATGCTAATGAGCGAGAATCCAAGAGTAGGTAGTTTTTGCAGCTTAAGATCCCAATTCCGGCGTGATTTGAGCAAGTTTCCAAGTTTAGGGTTCCTCAGCTGTATTTTTCCAGAAATTCCGCGATACGGTGGCCGTATTTTCCGAGGTATAAACTAAGAATATGCTGTATTTAGCCATTTCGAGAAGCTAGGCCATGGTTCAAGAGATATCCAAAAAACAATTATGAAGCTTTGATCACTTGGGTCTATGGCAACCCTAATAATTTGGGGAATATACTAGGTAGATACCATGACTGGAATATTCCATGGGGGATATTTGGGTGGCATGGGTACTTAGGCACATTTGGTAAATAAAGTAAGGGGACATAAGAATTTGCAAATAAAGGTTGGGCTAGGGGCATTTGCAAGGGTGTAATAAAAAAATGAGAGAAAAGATATGGAATGGGAAGATCATCTTTTGGAGCAAAAGGCCTTTAGGAAAGAAGGACTTAGGCAAGCATGGTGTGATTGGCAAAAAAGTGAATATGGGGAGATATAGGTATAGGAGAAATATGACTAGAAATTTTTTGAAATGGAGGTAAGTATATGGGTAAACAATGACTAGGAGGTGGAATCAAATACCATGGGGTCTTCCAAACTTCAAAAAGCATCTTCCAATCTTCACAACCCAGGATCTCATAAAGCATCCTTTGAATACCTTTGACCTCAAATAGAGCATCTTCCATGGGAGTTGACTTTTGAAGATTGATATTGTTTGACCTTCACATCAATGTTTTTGATTTAATTCTTCCACAATAACTTCACCTACTCCAATACATGAGCCAACATTTAGTATGTTGCCCTTTGGGGGCAACAGATTCTGATATGGCAAAATTCGTATGCTTGCTTAGTTTTGAAAGAGAGACACAAATGCTGTTGGAAAAAAGTATGTTATTGATTCTATATCTTATGATTCAAGCTTAAGATGAAAGAAAGAGCTGAGACAATATGAACTATAAAAAACAAAAATGAAATCGCTGATTTGTGCAGGTTAATCTTGATTCCAGAAATGATGCGTCATAGTATTTGAATAGGATCTCTTTGGCAGAAAGAAAAATTTCATGCTTTTGTTCTTCAAAAGGTTGCATTCGATATAACTGATGTCTTTTTATGATACTAACATGGTAAATGCTGTGGTAAGCAGCAACCTCAAAATGGTTTTTGAACCAGGAAATGGTTTTTGAAACTGATATAGTCATGCTTTGATAAAAATCTTGGTGAAGGGCGATAAGCCATGGTGTCTTACAGCTTACCTGTTGACCCTTACATCATTACCCTCATAAGGCTAATTTTTGTCTGTTTGGTTACAGGTAACCAAGACTCCATCTCCTTTGAATTTTTGTCAAAGTTTTCAAGCTGGCACATTAAGGACTACGTGAAGATGTCAATAAAGGCTATGCTGTATTTTATTATGACTTGGTGAGATCTTTCCATGATTTACACACTTATGGGTTTTCAAGAAGTACCAAAAGCTAAATCATGTTTGGCATATGTGAGGAAATGGAAAAAAATGGGTATACTTGTTTATGTGAATGGTTACTATGCTCTGATTAACTGATGAACATACACAACAGCCTCATATATATTAATGGTCCACTCTAAGAAGTTACTTTTCTCATTAAAGCCTCTATTTTCTACTTTCTGATCTATGATATAATGTTTTTATGTGTCTTTTCTTTGTAATACTTTCAAAAAATTATTGCTGAAGTAATGATACCCATCTCTTAACAATATGGCTTTCACTTGAAATAAAAGTAGGATCAGCATGTATATAATAAACTTAGCTTAAAAGCAAACTAAGCGACGGGTAGTACTGTGGCCTGGGTTAAAATCCAGGATGGAGATTGTGGTGGCTGTTTGCATCTTGAATGAAACCTTTTTTTTGTATATTCTGTAAATTTTGGCGTATATCTTGATGTGAATGTAAAATAAGAAGAATATTTAACAAAGACAAAGGTTATGCAATAGAGATTATGTAGAGCATAGTGCCATGATGCAACATAATAGAGTGCAACTTCACACGTACGCACTATCCTAGTCAAACATTGTACATGCATGGCAGTTTAATACACGACATTCTAAAACTTCAATATGTTTGCACGCCTTCAATTCAATTCAATTTTAAGCTTTGATAACAAAATAATTTGACCGAAAGAACCATGATCTAAAACCATGACTTCCCATAATTTGTACCTTGCAAGAAGTTCCATGTTATGTTGGGTGTTACGTGCCAGAATTTTTGAGATCATGTTATATTGGGTGTTAAGTGCCAAAATTTTTGAGATTAAAGCTGGTCTCATAATCTTACCCCATGGAGTTTCTAACTGCATGTGGAAACCTAACCTATTTTCCTCCTCATGTGGAAACCTAACCTGTTTTCCTCCTCCTGTGGAAACCCTTCCTATTTTCCTCCTCTTGTGGAAACCCTTCCCAATTTCCATCATGCAAGGAAATCGGGAAGGGTTTCCACTCAAAATTTGAATTTTGAGTGACGTGCGCTCGATGGACGTGCGCCTTAATGTCGGGCGTCCGTGTGGAAAGGCGTGAGCCATAAAGGCTCACGTGTGTAAATATTTTGAAAAAAAATAATTCTGTGGAAACCCTTCCGGGTTTTAAGGGAAACCCTTCCGGGTTTCCAATATAGAAACCCTTCCCATGGAAACCCTTCCAGATTTTAATGGAAACCCTTCCGGGTTTTCAAATTCTGGAAAACCGGGAAACCCTTCCGGGTTTTATTGAAAACCGGAAGGGTTTCCATTAAAACCCGGAAGGGTTTCCGTGAAAAGCCGGAAGGGTTTCCAGGGAAAGCCGGAAGGGTTTCCATTAAAACCCGTAAGGGTTTCCGTGGGAGGCCAACCCAAATCGGGTCGGGCGATCGTACAAAAAACTGTATTACCATATTTTCGAAAATACTCTTCAATTGGAAATTGTGGAATATTTGCCTTCCACCCACTCCCCTTCAATGACTCACTTTTTGCTTTTGAATACCCACGTTTTGCCCCTTAATAGCCCACTGTTACCTTTTAATAGCCCACCTTTGCCCTCTGGGTCTGGAAGCCCACAAATATTTATTCAGAAGAAACATTTCGAATGAGGATTGAGGAAGCAAAAAGAAACGTGGCTAACTGTGACCCACTTGAGCCTCCTCAAGCAGATCAGAATCGGCTGATTTGCAACAATGAGCGCATACTGAAATAATGAGCATAGCCTGAAGCGCTCAATTCAAGAGCAAAATATGGAACTTGTATGCCCATTTGTAGGCGGGCAGCTATACCGAGCTCAAGGTCTCTTGGCATGTTCCTTGTCTGAAGCATCAATTAACAACGGGAAGACTTTGACCTTCAGCCCTATGAAATCCTGGACGCCAGTTACTAGAAGACGAGTAGTCTGTGCTGCAAATTCACAAGATAAACGGTCAATCAGGTACAGTTAACATAATTTAAGCTTTGAATTAAAAGGCTTTTGGAAGTTCTGGAGCACTTCCTCTGTAACTTTGATTAGCATAAAGATATATTATGTTGCTTCATACATTTCAGGGCGTAAGTTACTACCATGTGCATTAACGACATCAGTAACCTCGCCTGGTCTTATTATGGAGCCTTTAATTACCTAGAAGCTATTTGGTGATGTTAGAAGTAGTATTCAACCAACCTATCTGATAACACAGGGAACATAATATGTCTTCTTTGTCTCTGTAAATCGACCTGTATGTGTTTCTCTAATAAAACAAAAATAATGATTTTTCATTCTCTTGAATCATGGTATATGTTTTCTTATTGCAGTTCAAATGCAAGGATTAGGGAAGAGGTCATTGCTCCTTTCCGGTCAGTAAGGATGTTCTTTTATCTTGCTTTCATTGCCAGTGGAAGTATTGGTGGCCTCATTGCTCTAACACGATTAATTGCAGCATTAGGCAAAGCCCCGAATGCAGATCCTGTGATGGAAGTATTCAAGGGATTCAGCATAGACGTCATTGCTGTTCTTGTCTTTGCTCTTCTTTATAGGTCAGATGCCAAGGCAAAGGATATACAGATTGCAAAGTTGATGAGGGAAGAAACATTGGCCTCTTTGAAGGTTGAGTTAAGTAATAAGCGTGTTGTAACTCTTGAACAATTAAGGGGCACGGTTAGGCTTGTTATTGTGGCTGGGCCAGCAGCTTATGTTGAGGAGGCTCTTAAACTTAGTGAAGCATTCAAAAATGACTTACTTGAGAGAGGAGTGCTGGTGGTGGCTTATACAACTGATGGCATGCAGCTTGAAGGGATAGAGCAGGCAATGACTTCGGAAGATACCTCTGGTAGAAGATGGCTGGCAACTCCAGTACTTACATCAGACTGGTCAAGGTAAAGTATGTAAGAAGCGATGCATTATGTACAGTTCAAACATCATTGAGGATGGTTAGTTTATTTATGGTATAGGAGATTCAAAAGTACCAGCATGCATAGTAAGATTGCTGAAACATGGTTGCCATATATGTTACCATTAGAAACCCTAAACCTCATACAATCTTGCATAAGATGCAATGGCATACTACATAAGATGCACATTTACAAAAGTAACTTTCTAAAGATCTGAATATCATAATTACAATCATTCCAACAAATAATTCTCCTAGAATTCTGGGCCAAACCTTAATGGCAGAAGCAGACCATTTTCTTCTATTGACAACCATTTGCTTCATGGCTTGATTTATCTAGGTGGCTGATGGAACAAAAGAAGCTAGCAAATGTGCCCGATGACAAGCCTGTGTAAGTGTCGTTGTTTTACTGTTTGTAATAAGTTCTTAAGCAGATAGAGTGAACATATTGTATTTGATACACGTGCAGCTACTTGTCACTTCGCTTGGATGGGCGGGTTCGAGGAAGTGGTATAGGCCTACCTCCATGGAATGCTTTTGTTGCACAATTGCCACCTCTAAAAGGAATTTGGGGTGGTGCACTTGATGGTATGGATGGCAAGATTTGATTAGAGATGTTCCAGAAACTGTTGCAACACTGGAATTTGTAACGCTAATTTGATCCTTGTGCTTGGTACAAATATTTATATAACCATAAATTCAACTATTTTGCCTTGAATGGAGCGTATATGGATCGAAATAGTGCATGCATAAATAGGACAGTAATTAAGTTTATCTTGGATCATTATCTTTCAGCAGGAGAGGATGCATCAAAATCCTCAAGGAAAAAAAGATAAGACATTAAAATCAGGCCTTTATTACGCATATGCAGTGTAGTTGGAACAGAGCATATCTTGTAAAACATTTTAAACAATGATTGCAATGTGCATAATGGTCATAACATACTGTAGGATGGTTCAACGAGTGATTGGTATTTTAACGAGGCACATGTTGGTTTAAACATCTTCAGAAGTAATGGCCGCCATCAGGCCATTACCAAGCATTACGAAACTGTATCGTTTCGTTTGTAATATATTTTAAAAAAACTGTTGCAGTTTCTAATGGCAAACTATTGAACCGTTTTTAATGTTTTTAAACGAACAAAGTACGTAGAGAATAAAGCAAGACCATATGCCTTAGGAATAAAGCAAGACCATATGCTGCAGGCCATGCCCAGAAAATTTCAGACTTAGATTGCCTTATCAGAACTCGTTCCTCGTTTTTCTAGAGTACTTCAAATTTTTATCGTATGAGGTCTGCAAGCTCGTGCACCAACTTCCAGAAAAACTAACTGGCCATAAAATGGCAGGAATAGAACAGAACAGAAATGAAGTTGCTCTTGCAGTATAGTGTTTGTTGATAGAAGTAGCAGCACCAGAGGTCCAGCACCCACGGAATGGTGACGCCGGAGCTAGAAAGATCCGTCCAGATTGCATGTACCAAGCTCCACGTTGTAGATATAACTGACCTAAAGCCAGTTTGTTAAATAGAGATATCCCACAAGCATATGTGAAAAATTCAGATGGCATTTATATTGCAAAAAGCAAGATAAATAATCATCTGGCAAGACGAAGGGGTGCTTCGGCTGAATGTAGATTTTCTGTGTTCTTTGGAAGTCCAAAAGCTGAGCGAAAGTCCCCGAGCTCGGGACCTCCTTGTGGGATTTGCCCGATGGCAGAAAGTGCCAACCCGAAAGGGTAGACCTCCTGTTGGCCCAGTGGTTAAAGGGTGTGCCCAGGAGTTGCTAGCTGTTTCCTACAGATATGCACCTAGCCTAGCTCTGCTAGGTTAACAGAATGGGGCTTAACTCTCGCCTTGCCGCCCTTTTCTTCCTTGCTTAATTCCATTCTCAAAAAGCATTTTACTCTTCTTTAAAGGATTAATCCAATAATAATATAGTAGCTCGCTCTTGTCTAAATGAGACTGACTCTATATTACTTTGTTGTTCTCTATATTGCTTTGGGAATCATCTATAAGGTTCTACACTCGTGGAAAACGCATGGGATGACATAAGATTTTCAATGGTTAAAGGGCTGTATTTGTATATAAAATAGTGGAAAAGTGATTGTGGCAGGGTATTGACCCAATAGCATGGAATTGCTTTTATCTAAACATATATAATTATTGTAGAATGATTATATCAGAATATTCTTGTGGGCATTGATCCTAGCTGTGCGCCACAAGATCCTAGCTGTGCATTTTGGACCATTTTTTTCTTTGCTGTCGAATTTCTCCACCAACTTCGTTTGAAGCTGGACTAGGATCATTTCTTGCCACCATCGCCTGATCCTGTTGATCATTTGTTCGCCGCCATTGCCTGAACAATCGCCCGAGCCTGTTGCTCGTTTCTTCGCTACCACCATCTAGTTGGAGTTAGTGATTAGGTTAGGGAAATACCTGGTTGGGTTAGCAATTAGGTTAAGGAAGGTAAGGAATAGAGCAATTCCGAAATCGTGTGTGACAATCATGCCCGCCACTCGAAACATATAGATTCTGCCTCCTTTGGCAACCCTTCGTTAGCATCTAAAATGCAAAACATGCTATAGATATGCATTCTCTTAAATCTTTGTACATGTCTGTTGTTTAATTCTGCAGTCTTATGGCATACTATTGCAAAAGAAAAATGCTATGTTGCTAGGTCATCAATAGCAGTATTGTCATTCATTTACATAAATTGCTTTTCTCCTGATTCCAAGATCATTAGGGATACAGATATGATCATATGATCTTTCTTTGCAATCCATTAGTTACAAAAAAGCTGCATTGCATGCTTCATGCATAATTATAGTTTCTTGAACTGTGTCTTTTCTATATCCCGTGCAGTGGTGGCCAAGTCTTAACTTTTTGGAACTAGTGGCAAGGTCTGCTGAAAGTGGCAAGTTGTACCTATGGGACTAGAATTTTGGACTGTTTAACTGTACATAAAATTCATTGACTTTTTTAGACGGCAAACCTTAATAATCATCTTGCATAATATTATTAACACCTTATGTAACAGATCTGGAGTTGGTTCACATGCTCCATAAATAAAACATCTTCCTTTGTGAAAGAGCGTCCTGAAAAAAATCTGGAATTCAATATAGTATTGTACTGGTGGCAACTTCCTGATCATATTGCATGCTTAAAAGAAGTTTAGGCATAGGACTTGGAAGCCCGCAACTTATACCATTAGCAATAACTTTGTAGACAATTTAGATATAGATGAGGTCTTCTAAAACATACATCTTTTTCTTGGCTACATCACATATTAAACTCTATAACTAAGTTGAGCTAATGTTTCATATTATATAGTTATGGATTTCATGTTTTGATTTCTATTGCATCCTCAAAGACAACTACAAATTCATTAGTCAATTATGAACCTTTTATGTTCTTAGTTGTGCTCCATATAATCAAAACAACACACAATCACTCTAGTGGTGAACCAAAACAATAAAAATCACTCTACAATGGTGCAATATGAAAAGAGCCCTAATACCTTTAGCCAAATATGTTAGAAACAAGTTTTGAAAACAATGCCCTTTTTTCATAACTCACCACTTCTTAACATAATACATCTCTTCCAAATTTTAGAACATATAGTAGTCGACCAAGTAGTATTAAGCAACCAACATATCATATGACTACCATTAACATTAATTAACACAAACCATTACATTTAACAATTTTAAATTAAAACCCCCTTGAAACCCCCTTTGGTTTGGGTGCATATTCACACGGGGGGTGACTCGCATCGAGTCGTTGGATAAGCATAAATGCCCTTTATTCCTCGATCTAGACCGCACATAGAGATCCTCGCTTGTGGGGTATGCCTGCACAAGTTTTGATATACCAGATAAACACAATTTGCGAAATACTATAAGATTTGAGGCAATGTACCATATGGTGTTAATTTTGTACATGTGTAACATGATTTTACGTGCTCTCTCGCCGCCCTACGTCACCCCGGTGAATATGCACCCAAACCAAAGGGGGTTTCAAGGGGGTTTTAATTTAAAATTGTTAAATGTAATGGTTTGTGTTAATTAATGTTAATGGTAGTCATATGATATGTTGGTTGTTATATGAAAATTTTTTTTTTGCCCTTCGGCCCTAACAAAAGGGAGAAAAATAAGAGAAAATGTAAAAGTCGTCATATCATACCAATGAATAAAGAACTCGGGATGAATAATAAAAAGTCAAATGCCATGGCAAGCATTCATAACCAATATAGTATATGTAGAACATCCGTGATGCTTGCTCTAAACAACGAAATAAGAGATGGAGGAAGAGAATACAAACCGGTTATTCCCACCTCTGCAATAATGGACCAATTCTCAAACCCTTGCTTTCTTTGTTTTATAAATCCTAGTTTTTGCAAATGATGAGATAAAACTCAAAAACCAGGATCTCAAAAAGCGCCAAAAAGCGTAAGAACAGTTTAGTAAGATGGCAAGCAAGCTGATTGTATATGATATTCACTAAAACACATAAAGCTATGGCACTCATGCAAATCAAGTACCAAACATGTTTGTGTTTACCAATATGCAACTCAGAAGTAATCCCCGAGTTGCATTTTGCAAAGAAATGTGAGCTAGAAAAGCCCTTCTAAATGTAAGTTTCCATTTTCATCACATCCTCCACAATTTAGCCTCCCATCCTTCCCCGTGACGATTAAAACAAATCCATACAAGTCTCAGGCTCCACTTAAATCTTTTACTAAGAAGCGGTACAAACTCTCCTCATCAACCGACTTCAAAATCTTTTACCATACCTCATCCCAACCATCTAAATGACTAGCTAAGCTATCGATTCCAAATTTGCATCCACAACCTCTTCCACAAATGCCGATTAGTTAGCAATCACTTCAACAACCTATATTGCCCATCGAAGAAGAAGAAGACCAGCCAAGTTAACAATTATGTATTTATTTTATGTACAAAATACACTATGAATAATCCTCCGAGCCCGCCCCAAGCACTCGGTCGGGCAAGTCAAAATCCCCGCACCAATAGACTCCCTACTTCCACCTTCCGAGCCAAATGGCCCATGAATTATATGATCTTGTACATAGAAATCAGACTTAATTCTCGTGAGTTTCTAGCAAACTCGAGATCAATGGCCCTCTGACAAGCCACACTTTGGCATGACCAAACATCTAAAAGTAAATTCTAGTCATTGTTCAAATTGGACCAATCCTGCATTCATTATTGTCCAACCAATTTCCTGTCATTCAGATGATCGGTTTTCTAATATCCCAAACAGCTTTATTGCCGAGCTCCAATAGCTGGCACTGAACCCTGTTGTCGTGATTCAGGAGCAGGCCCAGAACCCTGGTGCCGTGATTCAGAGGCAGCACCTAAACCCTGCAACATTTTCATTACATCATAAGTGTCATCCAGGAAGTCCAAAGCAGAAAATGCAATTGTTTATAGAGTTATGCCTCTGAGACTGGCATATTGAATCCGGAAAGGAGAGCCTCCATTCTGCATTCTTTACCATTAGATCCAACATGCAACGGAAAAAGACCAAACTGCCTTTCTTATAAGGCTGAACAGAGTCGAAATCTAGCCTGATAGTGGCTCCTTGAAGATTTAGAAAACCTAAGCTGCAAAAAAGCTTGCTTCTGTGCCTTTTGCCCAATCTTCTTGACCATCTATCGCCAGTCATCAAAAGCATGTTTTATCCCCCGCTTCTTGATCGACAAATGAATGCGGTTGTCTCTCGCTTGAAGCTTAAAAAGTGGATTTTGAAGCAAAACAGAGAAAAACTAGTTCGATTTTGTGTTTGTAGAGCAGGGGATTCTCAGAAACAAGAAATCTTGGCCAAGCTCTACCGGAATGGGGCACTGGAGTTTATGAAAAGAAAAAGTTCTATCCCCTGCCGAACCTAATTTATACACAAATAGAGAAATATATTTTAACATTATAGTCTCGGCTGTAGCATACCCACATCCTTCCAAAGAAAAAAGCTACAAGCCAGAGCTTTAGGATTGTCAAATCCAAAATTCCGTCAATCTAACGCCACCATTCACTCATGTCGCGGTGGTGAAAGGGGGTCTCACATTTCCCAAAAATTACAGCCACTTGTTTTCCATACGAGAATTTGTATAGCCAGCAGCAGCATGTTCAATCTTGTTTCCCTTAACAATCTGCCATAGCCACGAAACTGGAGCCTTCTCTTGTCGCCCTGCACAGCATCAGAAACGGAGGCCAATAGAAACCCTAAATATCAAAAAAGCATCCTGTGTGACAGATAGATAAATTTAATCACGGCCATACAATTCTATCTCTCATCAAAAATCAACGGCTAAAAAATGGAGCACTCTAGAAATACTATTTAGTACACCTAGTTGAATACAGCAACAAAATCATAGAAAAACCTTAGTAAATATCGTACAAAAACACAAAAGAAACCCCCTGTTATTATGCTACATATTAAGTAATCAACTAGCATGAATAAGTACCTTAGTTCAAGAATATCACTCACTATAAAACATAAACCATAGCATAGACCATCGCCACAAAAAGCCCAGCAATGTAGGGCACCCATTATTAGTGTATCAGTTATAAATGTATAGTAGATGTTGGCATTATTAATAGATAATAGAGAACAAAAAATTCAGCCCTTAATGGGAAAATCAGAATAAATAAGAACCTCCTGAAACAAAGAGGGCAACTCTCCAATGCATTAACATCTTGTTGAAAAACCATTGTCATGGGTCGTGGAAATTGACACAAATCTCTTTCTTGCCAAGGAGAAGAAAGGGATTGCTTAGAATCCAATAGGGTTTATTAAATCAAACGTAGTTTCGTATTCAAAGGAATGCATTATTTTGGCATCTTATATGACCAACCTTTTACAATAGAAAATAAATACATTAAATTGTGCATCATGTGCTTAATCTTTTGCGATAAACATAAGATTAGAGGCTTCAGAGAACCACATCTCAATCCTGCTACCAGTATTTATTTTGTCTAATCTGCCAAAGTAGTCTAATCTTCTTCCAAGCACAAATGGACCTTCAAGTTATGGTCAGCACATTCGAAATTGAGATGGGAAGACTCGCAAATGGGAGATGGAAAGAATAAGAGACACAAAAATGATTTAAAGCTAACTCACTCGATGGTTGCCAACACAAGTAAGCTGTTCGACCATTGGTTATTGCCACATCAAGGAATATGATTCGATGTCTATCTTATGGGCACGAGAACTTAAGGCTCAAGGATTAATTCGAAGTAAATCAACTTCACAGGGTTAGAACAAAAGAAATCTTTGCAGCGGCCTTGGCCACCGCGATAATTTTTTTTTGTAGATAGACTTATTGAATGAGTAGATGAGGTCAAGATTGGCTACTTGTTTCTTATTTTGGGGTAGTTTATATTTTAAAGTTATTTTAGGTTTTTTTGTATAGGGTTACGTGCAAATTGGTCCTCAAGCTCCAAGGCAACGAACAGATCGTTGCTAAAGCTCCATGGCAAGCTCAAACAGATCGGTGCTCAAGCTCCAGGGCAGGAATGCAGGTTTTCTTGATGGCGAATGAATTGCCCAATGCAGAGGCGATCTGCATGGCGAAGGAAGCCTGCAGACATAACTCAAATTAGTGGCCTTTGTAAGTAGAAGAGGCCGCAGTTATTTGATTAGGAGATGTAGGCTCTGCAATTATTTTCCAGGACTGGCAATTATGGTATGTAATGCAGATGATCCAATGAAGGGTTTTGGATGAGCGGTTTCCAATGAAGGGTTTTGGATGAAGGATATGCAAATTGATTGGTAGTGTTTGTAGTGCTATTTCTCCATAACTAATAGTGCAGAGTGTCTTTCTGGACCTCCAGAACTGATTCACATTTGCAGAGGGTATTTCTATAGAAACATCACTAATTCTTATGTTGAAGCTTCTTTATTTCTTTTGGAAACTTTGCAGCCACTCTACAGGGGCAAAGGACTCTTCTTCTTGATTCTCTGCTTGCTTATGAATGTTTTGAAGCTCCAATGGTGATCTGATTTGTATCTTGGCTTTTTCAATGGTGGCAAAATCATAGGGTGACGTGGAAAAGGTGTTTGACCCCATGAAGGGGTCCATGGAGGGCCACTGTTGCTCTATTTGGAATCCATGATAGAATATTCCCTAACTCAATGGCCACAATCTAATAATGAGAGGAAACAACCGATAAAGGGTGGTCTGTTGGGGCAGATATTGTAAGGTTTTACTCCAACTATGTTGGGAGCTACTTAAATGTATTAAATGAATACACGATAATGGAAGTATTGACTCGTCAAAAGACCAACCATTCAAGTAACACTAAAGTAGCGTTCGAAAAGGATGCAGTAGACTGAGATCTTAGGGAGCTAGATGCAGAGGAATTGGAAGTACCTGTACTAGCTTGTCGTGGAGACGATTATCTTGCTATGGAGATGAGTAACATCAGCCAAAGTCCTGACTAAAAACTGATTTGGGATTTGCTTTACCTGGACCGAATCCACCTACAAACTTTGAAATCTGATACATTGCGAGCCTCAGAGGGAAATGTTCTATCTTGTGGACCGTCATCCTAGAACCTTCTGGAAAAGGGTGATATGAAAACTGATATAGTCTGGGAACATCACTTTCGAGCAATGGGTGCAATACTTGCAGCAGCTCTATGATCCTCAGGGGCTCGAGAAGCAATACCCCCACAAATAGGTCCAGCACTGGAAATCGCAAAGGCCGATGTCGTCCATGGGAAGGCAGCAGACTTGGACCGCATGCAGGCAAAGTTGCTCAAATGGGCATGGCCACCCATAACACCCATCTTAATTGCATTGTTCAATAGCGCTTTACAAGAAGGCGCCCCCCATAGTTTCATAAAGAATCATGGCAATTCCATTATTTGCAAAACTGCTAGCTGGCATTCTCGAGCAGCACCACTGCATACTTTAATTGACGATAGCAGGAATTGCAGGCAATACATGTATTGCTGCTTCATCGACTTAGCCAAAGCTTTTGACTGTGCCTCAAGAAAAGATGTTGGAAAAATTGCGATGGCTGTGGGTCCCCATAGATGTGCAAAATGAGATGTACAGGCTATATGAGACATGTTCAGGTCAGTTGCAACCAACAGGCTAACTACTCGACAGCAGTATTGGGGTCCGCCAGGGCTGCCCTCTCTCTCCAAATAGATTGATCAGCTGAAAAGTTGGCTTGCTGAGAATGGAGGCGGCAGAGCAACTTTTGCACCAGATCACCAGGCAGCTCATATATGCTGATGATGTAGACCTCTTACCTTATACTTCAAAAGACATGCAGTGCCATCTAGATGCCTTGGACGTATTTAGCCAGGCAACTAACATGTATATAAAGTTGGCTACGACTAAGGTGTTGCTCATCTCATGTTCGCAACGACTAAGGCCTCCTTCATTCGCTTATCGGGGGCACAATGTGGAGGTCACACCCACCTACAACTTTTAGAGGCGGAGCTCTTTCATGTACTGGAACACTTCCATGGACTTCCATCCAGTTACAAGTGACAGGAGTTTGGAAGGCACTATATGCAATGTAGAACAACAGTCACAAATGATTAGGCCAATTAGTCGCACTTGTTTAGGGTCTTGGTGGAGCTTGCTCTTTTATATAGAGTTGAAGTTTGGGGCCCGGTGGTATCCTTAACCACTTGGAATGACTTGGAGCAGGTGCAGAATTCCTTCCTAGCTCGAGCACTAGTGGTAAAATCCATAGTCCCATATCATATTCTTCTACATAAGATAGGTTTCTTGCCTCTTTAGAGGACAGCTCTTGATCATCACATCGAAATACGTTCAAGACAAAGCCGATGACTGAAGTGAGATGCGAGAAAGGGCATTGTCATCCAAGGAACATCGGTTTTATTGCAAATTGCAATAGAATCGTGGTAGTAAAAAGAATAAATATGACAACAATAAAGAAGACTATAATTGCCTAGGAACTAGCGATCCATATGCTAACAATGCTCTTTGCTACAAGATGACGAGTATGGGAGACACCCGACTTACGAATCTAGCCTACACAATGGCCATGGGCCCACAACGACTTAGTTTAAAAGAGTTGTAGAGTTGCCACAATGTTTTACTCTAAGATGTATAGTTTGATAGGATTGCTATTCTTGGACAAGTTTGCAATTTTGTGCTGGAGAAATTTTTAGTGTGCACCTATTATAGATGGTGCATGCCCTGGATAGGTGGACAATATATAGGCATTTTTGCAGATGACTATATGTGTCTTGTAGATGTCTATGTTGGATCGAGCAGGAGGCGACTACATCAGGGTGAAACACTGGTGGTTAGAGATCAAAAAAATTATCAGACAATCTAAATGGTTATGTTTAAGTGATTTATACTGATGATTCCCCCGAGGGTTATGTGCCTGACGATTTGGCGACAGGAAAGACATCAGGAGAATTATAAGAAATTAAACATCATCCATATTGTCAAAAGAATCATCTGAAGAATCATCAAAACTAGCATTAAGTATGTCAAGTTATTCGTCAGGAAAACGCCAAATTATATATTGCGAGAGGCGTCGGAAACAATATATCTCTTATATATTGAATTGAATGATTTTTATCGTTCCGGAGATCAATCAGCCTTAGGGACCCAATCAAGGAGCACAACAGATGTGTTACTATCAGGATTAAAAAACCCCCGCCCCAAATAGTTTTCAAGGGAAAAAAACTTGGCGGTAATAAGAATGTCGGCAAACTGTATAAATATACATCACGATAGATTGTGGTACATGTCAAAATAGTGTCCGAGGACATAGCTTAATATGCATATCCATCACTTCCTGAAGATATAACTAACAGTCGCACTGAAGCCATACATCACATGGAGTAGCTAGTTGGATTGTACCAACTCAGCGTAAAGTGCCCTGATGTTATGATATGCAAGACAGCTCTGAAGAAAATTGAAATGCTCTTTCTTTCCTAGACGCTCTTGGTGGCTCTTAGGTGTTTTAGCCTCGCTCTTTTGCTTATATCTCTTGATTCGGATGTCAGATTGGGTGTTTTTCGGCTCGTTGGGAAGCTCATCACATCCTATTTCCAATGATATATGATTTTGGTGGTGCTTTAGTTGCGTTGGAGGAGAAAAAACTCCTAAAAAGCTTGGCCCCTCCTTGGTGAGTTAGGGTTTTGGCTACAATTTTGCAATAACTTATGTATTTGGTTGCAGTTTTTTGTGATTTCAGACTCATTGGAAAGCTAATACAATCCTATTTATCATGATCTCACCTTTTTAGATGATTTGGTTGTTTTAGGGGAGAAAGCTTGTGACGTTTCGGGATAATATATAGTATATATATAAATACATATATTATTATGCCACGTCACTAGTACATGTCGAGTACGACAACATATACACGACCTTGGCAAGGGGTTGTACCATTTGGAACTTGTTATATTGCACATGTCCCTCTAAACATGTGAATATAACCCCATGTTGCCACATGGCAATACCCTAAGAGTCCAATGACCTTTAGATTCCAACCCTAAAGGCTTGGATCTAAAAGAGGCAGGAGCTTTAAAAGTGTTCTTTTCAGATTCTAGCCTCCAGAGCGTGCGTTGCCCAAGTGCCCAACCCATTCCGGCCTCCCAGCAACAGTGAAGCTCGCGTTTTGAAGCAGCTCCTTGAAACTCGAGCATCTCAAAGGATTCCAGCAGCATGGACGTCCTTAAAAGACTAGAACCGAGCCAAGGATCTAGTGAGTGGACTGTCTGATAGGCAATGCACACTTCTCGGCAGGCTTTAGGCAGGATTTGCATCTATTCATAGCCATAGATGAGCTTTAGATCCCGAGATCCGTAGCCATTGACGAATGAACCTAACCATATATGTTAGAGTAGATATATTAGATCTATTTCTAGTTATTTCAGTTCATTGATTTATGATTGGATTACTCTATGCGCATTCCTATGTATTGGGAAAGGGGATAGAGACCCAGAGCCTTCTTAGATGATGATTCTAGTTTACCCGCATTAATTCCCAATTAATGTGGCCTGTGCATAAGAGCCTGTCTGCCTGGTTGTGGGTGGCAGGGTTAGACCGGCTGGCAAGGAAGGCGTGCTTGACTAAGTTGGTCCCCTGGCATGTAGCGTCTACTAGGGGAACATTGTGGGCTAGGCGTAGTAGCTTGCGACTGCATGTGGGCAAGGTATGGGCTCGACATATCTTAGGTGATGCATTGCCTCAGTGGGGTTCAAGTCATGTACGAGCATGGGAAACCATGGCTCTCTAGCTCACATGTAGTTTGCATGGACCTTCTAAAGGGGAGTGATCTCTTTCTGCCTCATCGGGATTGAAGAGATGCAACCAGGAGTAGCCCCTTCGACTATGCCCCCGATAGGCTGCGGTCAAGTTCCAAGACTATATGCAAAGTACACACATGAGGGGTAGATGGAGTGGACTATCCAACGGCCTTGTTCTTATGCCAGCCAAATCCATTGCCATGAATTCTGTTTGCAATGAACTTTGGAGACCCAAGGCGTCAATCCATCCCTATGAGTCTGAGCCTGGATAGGATTTCCTCTTGTTGATGTTATTATTGTTGTTGTTGTATATGTTAGGATATGATGTTCTTATGGTGATCCCACCCATTGAGGTGGTTATGTATTTGTTGTGATGTTTTGTGCTTATGTTTATGCGCTTCTGCAGCTAGGTCGATCCCGAGGGAGATGCTCACCATCAAGAGTCTGACATTAGATATTGACAGCCTCATGTTGGCATGCTTAGCTGACAGGGGGGAATCTCCAGTCCCTATACAGTTGAGGCATCGTATATGAGCAGGGGGCATCACAATGGTATCAGAGCCAGGTTCTTGGTTGACTAAGATCGAGCACTGATCATTTCCTAGTAGTATTAACAATGCTAGATAGTCAGTTTTAGAGCTGAAATTCCAAGCAAGCACCTCGAGTAATGGGAGAATTTTTTTTTCCCGTGATAGAAGAAGGAGCTAGCTAGAAATAATTAGTAATTACAAAATAAAGGTTTATGAAAACATTTGAAATTCGAGCCATAGTAGAAATGACCGCTCCAAACATGCATAGGGAGCACATCCGAACTTTTTGGATTGCTTCCTGGTGGATACTTAGAGTGGTGCACCAAACTTGATCCTAATTGATAAACTAAAAATTTATTCTAGTAAGATAAGTAAGCTTAAAATGCAAAACTAAGGTAGGGAAACTTAACAGACCTTAATTTAGGGTAACATGCGCCTGGGACACATTCGAAGAGCACGGATTGCCCCCTGGCGCATGCTTAGAATGACGGAAACAAAAATGAGTTAGATAATATCTTTTTCCCATAAAAAACCCTAAAATTTCCCAACCCTACCTAATAAACCCCTAGGGTTTCTAAATAAGAGTTTTGTTTGCCATCTTCGCCAAGATCCGACCTGCAAGCCGCTTGTTGGGTGCCAGTGAGGCGATCAATATATGATAGACATGGCTCGCACCAAGCAGACCGCAAGGAAGCCATCAAAAGCTGAAAGGGCGAGGACCCAAGTACGGACAATAGAACAGATGACCGAAGAGATCAAAAAGAGAAAGAAGAACGAGGAATCGAAATGCTCTAAATGTTCTTCCCTATTCCTTGAGTAGATCAATATCTCATCCAAAACTATTTGAAAGAATTTACCTAAATATCCTTGAAATACATGATTCATTAATCTCATAAATGTAGCTGGGGAATTTGTCAACCCAAAAGGCATAACTGTAAATTCATAGTGCCCTTGATTGGTTCGAAAAGCCGTCTTTGGCTCATCCCCTTCCCAAATGCTAATTTGATGATACCCGCTTTTAAGATCAATAAGTATTTTGTTCCCACTAATCGATCCATGATATCATCAATTCTGGACATTGGGTAACGATCCTTGATTGTGGCTTTATTTAAGGTCTATAGTCAATACACATGTGCATGGTCCCATCCTTTTCCTTTACAAGAATCATAGGCACCCCAAATGGTGACTTACTTGACCTTATAAGACACTTTTAGAGTAGGTCTTGAATTAATTCTTGACCTCTTCTTCCAACGATATAAGTCTATATGGTGCCCTAGCCATTGGCTTAGTTCCATTTCTATCTCATGAGAGATTTCTCATAATGATACTCCTTTTGGGAGGACATCTAGAAACACATCCCTATACTTATCCCACACTCACGTTTGTGGTCCTTGTCGACTGCATTTATCTACATGGAAGAATCAAAGATATAGACAAGATATTTTTCATTAACATTAGTACCGAAACAACATTTGGCTTGCATAGCCATCTTAGAAAAAACTATATAAGGACTCCCGTGAAGGGTGACCTCCTTTCTTCCTTTTAAAATAACTAACAAATGTTTTCTCTAATCAATAGAAGGATTAACCATTTGAAGTCATTTGATACCCAGTATCACATCAAATCTTGTTAGTTTTGCTAAATCAAAACTCATCGTTCCCGCATAATCCCCAATGGTCAAGCGCGCGCCAATCACCCCGTGGCTCCAGTGCAGTCTCGATTTCATATGGTGCTACTTGGACTATCTCCAACTCTAATTCTTGTGCTAAGTCTGTTGAAATGAAATTGTCAGTACTCCCTGAGTCAATAAGAACAATAATGTTTCTATTATTTATTTTCCCAAGTAAATAGATAACTTGTCCAGCAAAGTTACCTTCCTTACTTACCGTGTTGGGTTCTCCCCGAGCTATTGCAGAGAGTTTCTTGAATCCTTCTTTAGCTTGCTTAGTGGTAGAGATCAACATCTTCTTTTCCTCGTGGGGCTTTGGACAATCTCTTGCCATATGCCCTTTAACGCCACAATTATAGCAAGCGAATGGTTTAAACGGCTTCTTCTTTGAAGAAATTTTACCCTTGCCTTCTCATTACCAGGAGGATTACTTGAATTACTTGGAGCAATTTGGGGGCATTTATTCAATCCCCCATACTTATTCTCCATCTTCCTTTGTTTCTATTCTTGGAAACGATGGGAGTTAGGTGACATTGTCATTGTCCCCTTCGTCCTTAGGAGAACTTGCCAATGTTCGTACCATGGACACTGCTGACTCAAAGTCCCTAGGACACACTTGTCTAATATGTGCTTTGAGGATGCGAATCCTCAAAATAACTTACCTGCATCCAAGCTGGCATATCTTTGATCCTTGCAAAAATTTCCCTGAGGGTATTAACATACTGTTGCAAGGTTCCATAGTGATATTTACAATAACACACAAGGGAAAGATGGAATAGAGACAAACTATTGCTCAATCATCTGCTTGATGTTGCTCCCTGCATTCTCAGATTTCTCCTCCTCAGCTAAGCTGCAAAAGGGGCTGCAAAAGTCATGGCCTAGGTAAGCATCATAATTGCAGCAAAAATACCCAGGGCAAGGTCCTTCCTGACAAAATAAAACACCAGCTGCAACTTTGCGAGCTACAGTTGTGGGCATGAGACCCTGGACAAGTAAAATTGCCACCAAAACAATACCGTTATTTGCTTCATCATACATTAAACCAACTCGCTAGAGAAAGAAATGAAATGTGCATGAAGTTAGTTTCCATTTTATAGTATAGTTAGTATGGTGGGCTATTTCATGAGTTTGGCGAGGTGGGGTTTGGAAGTTGAAAATATCAGGTGGAAAGCCAACACCAGTGATCCAAGACACTGCCAAATCGGGTTGGTAGGCAACCACCACCAACTCAAAGATTAAAAAGGTGGGCATATAAAACAAAAAGAGATTAAAACGGCAGTCCACCTATGACTTTCAAGGAATATTATATGTTTGTTATTGGCCAGTGATCCTTATCTCCATGTTAACAAGCACTAGGACTGGTGGATCACTTTTGTTCAAAATTTTCAATAATACTTCTTATTCTCAAAGTAAATGTGTTATGCATTACTTGAATCTTGATGATAACAGAGCCATTTTGTTGTAAAAGTTTTATTCCTGCGGATTTTACCATTGATGTGGTCCTTGCATTCTGAAGGCTTATAAAGAGCTCTAGTACGCAAGGCCTACAACTGGAGGGTTATTTTAATTCTAGAGGAGCATTTTCAATTGATTATTTGGGTAATTTTATTTTCAGGTCAACCTTAAGTTTGACAAAGTCAAGCAACTGGAGACATAGTTATCTGTTACATTTCTCTTTGCTAACTTGGTGTCGGTTAGAACCCCCAAGTATTCTGAACATGTCTTTATCGTGGCATGAACCTGGTGAAGATGTTTTTCTAAACCCATTGGGATTTCAAGATGAAAAAATTTCCAATAAACAACCCATTGATGTTAGTATTGGAATGTTATGAATGCTGAAGAGCAATATTTATGCCCCTCAGCATATAGATTGTGGGTGCATAGGGAAGGGATTATATGTGTATGCAAGGGATTCCGAGTACTTGATGAAGTGGGCCCGTTTGAGACTATTGGATTTTTAGTAGAATGTTATGGGTTCTTCAAGAGATTCTACAAAACCAAGGGAAAGAGAAATGTGGAAAGAGAAATCCCATATGAGGTAGGTAGTCTAGGGGTTTACATTAATTTACACAAGAAATTTATCATGGTGGTCTCTTTATGGATGGACTCACATGTGGATTTTGTGAAAGAAAGACCTCCCTCTTTACCTTCTTTTTCTATAAGATGCAGCTAAAAGATGGAATTGGTTACCACAACAAAAATGGACTAGCAGTAGGGCAGGCTTGTGGCAGAAGTTTGGGTGGTTGTGAGATTGGAGAGTTAGAAAGGATTTGGATAATCAAGATGAAAATGGTAAAGGACCTAGATGGGAAGAAAGATAGGCGGAAGAGAAAATAGGAAGCACAAGTTTGGCCTTTGTGCTTTGGGCCTGGATTATATAGGATGGATGCACAAGGGCCAAGGGGCATTATTTGTTGGTGTTGCATTGGTTTGAAAATGTCCTCATGTTTTTCAAACTTTAAAGTTGACTATTCTATCGAATCTTTGATTCCCTACGCCTTTCTTCTTAAATCTTTAATTTTCTTTTCCCTTATACCAATATAAATGCATGCACGTAGAGACCGTATTCTAATATATGGAACAATGTTTCCCTTGAGGCATATTTTGCACACGTTATATGGTATGCCAAGAAACTGATTTGGATTTGCTAAGAAAATGTTTAATCAAAACCATTGGTATAAAGGCCAGCATTAATTGATTCTTTAAGAAATGGAAGGAGGCTCAAAAGAAATACTAGGCCGTTTGCAAGGAATGGTGGTTTTCTATGAATATTGAACTCATGACATTGCCTCTTAAGCATGAATATGAATATCAAGAATCTGTGTTGTTATCTTTAGTTTTGAGATCCCCCATAATTTGAAACATTTTCTTTTGTCTTTCGTCATGTTTATCAGCAAGTTGGATGGCCTTAGCATTCCATCTCCCTGATATACGTTGATAAATTACAATATGTTGTGTCATTGAGGACATTCACTCGAAATCTAATTTCTTTTCTCCCAAAAAAAAAATATGTCTATAGCTTCTGCCTCGTGTCCCATGTATTAGTTTTGGCTCAACATCTTATAAGCACTCAATAGCTTTACTTTCATAATTTTCTAGATGCAAGAATTGGGCTGTGCACATAAACAGCTCGGGAAGTCCAGAATGCAAGCATTTATTTTTGGGTGTTGATCAAGATGCAAATCTTGGATTGACAAAAAGTTTGATCGAGATATTATATCATGGAATGCTAGCTGTGAAGGCCTTGTACTCATGACAAATATTGCTATGTCTATACTTAAATAGGGAGCTCACATGCTTCCAAAATACTGCTGAAAGTGTACTTATCTGGTATTTATTTTCCATCTTTCATAAGAGTTAAATGGCTTTCTATCATTAACAACCAGAAATCATAAGTTGTCCATGGAAGATTGCCTCCTTTAGACAAATCTCGAAACACTTGAGATGCCTCATTTACAAGTCCACATTCAACATACTATGCAATTAATGAAGTGCGCAACTTTCCTTTGCTTCACTTGCTCATGTATAAGAATACTGATATATGTTACTCTATAAGAATACTGATATATCTGACTCTATTCGAGTTCACACCTACAGAGGCAACCCAACGTCCATGCCATATTTTCTTGACATTAACTAAAGGAACAATGCGCTTCGAAACTTCTGCTGATGCTTTTACTATTTCATGCTGCTTATCAGACAGTTTAACATACTACTTTAACAGACATTGAACTATATTGCAGACATGCATAATAAATAAGCCTTGAAAATCTGTAGTCCAGGTAGGTCAAATCTCATACTTTTCCATTTGCAAACATTTGAAACAGAATTTTACACTCAAGTGAGAAGAAAAGGAGCCTACCTTAGGCGTTCAGGCTGACCACCTGAAGATACTGCCATTCTCGATAGTTCTGCTGCCATTACTATGAAGCAATCCGAGAGTTTGCATTAGCCATTATTATTATGGTTCTTATAATGACCATTCAAATACAAGAAGAAAGACCCACTATTATTAACTTCAGGATAAATCCCGGACATAGTTATTGCAGAAACATTTGCTTCTGAGGTCACAGATATCAAGAATCAAGATATGTTGTCTATGGCATCATGCGAGAGTAATCGTTTAAAGTTATGAACATAAAAAGCAAAGTCATGCATATACAGAACCTTGTTCGTTATGGCAGCTTTTAATAGATTACATCGACTTTGCTGTTGAAAATGGGGCTGATGATAAGATGGACCCCTGTTTTATTGAATCCTTTAACAGTAATAAAACATGCAACAACCACCAACAACCACCAGGCAATTATTTCTACAGATGAAAGTAAAATATATGAACTTTTATATTCAAACGTCGAGTTCCCTTTGAGCTCAAATTAGAAGTTCTATATAGAATCTCAATTACTCCTACTTTCAATGTCTACCTGTCCTCAAGCTGCGCATGTTCTCACAAGTATCTTCTTGCCAGCCCTCTTACTTTGGTGTCAAAGTATAATGAGGTAATTTTGGTGCCTGGAATGTAGAGAGGATTCATAAGGACCTGCAATGCACCCTGTGATCATTACTTTACATATAAAAACAAACACAGGTATAAAACATTGAAATCTTCTATTATTCTGCAATTAAAAGGAACTAAAAGATATACGAACAGGCAAATTAAAGCTTGCATCAGATCTATCCAAACTGACTTGACCAAAGTATCTGATATAATATGTGAAGAATTTACCTTAATGTACAATTCATGAACTTCTTGAAAGAAATTTTTAACACCATCTTCATTTCTTGAATCATGAAGCAGCATTAGACGGGTATGTATTCACTAGTCAAGGGAAAATGGTGCACAAAGGGCGGAGATAAAATCCCCCCCTTTTCATGGGCTTGCAACTATTGTCATAAAAAACAAACAAGTTTACAATTTCAATAAAGTACAAGAAAAGGAAGTAGAAGGATATTTCCTGCAGTGACATAAACAGATACAACCAGATCATTATATTTGTCCACTGCCTTCATATACCTGTCAGAATTCACTAGCCAACCTCAAAAATCACATTAAACCAATACATCTATACAATCAAACTACAAAACAAAGCTTTCAGTTATAATACACACTATCTTACATTGTATTTGTTGTCCAAGCCACATCATTGATAATGTCCAGAGCTGCGTGAAGAATGAATTGATGCTGATGCATTGCTTCATATTTCTGTTCAATTGTCATGATCATGATATTAAACTCTGTTCATATGTCATAAACATGATATTAAACAAACTCTCAGATAAGAAAAATGCAAAACAGCGGGCTAAGGTTTGGGGCAGTGGCACTACTTACCTTAGGAGCAATACCCACTTCGCTTTCGTAGATGGGGCTATCATTACGAGCGACAATGACGAAGCTCGCTGTATTCGTCGCCATATCCCTACATACGGCAGATGTGGTTGATAGTATGCGCCGTGATCAGCCATGCCGACTTTTAATTGGATGTATATAGAATTGAATTGAATAGTTTCACTACAATACCAATATAACCTTAATTGTTGATTTAATTCCCAAAAAGCTCTTTATCTTTTTGAAATTCTCAAAATGCCCCTAATTCTTAAGTATTTTCCCTAATAGCCCTTTGTATTTAAAAATCAGCAAAGAGCACCTTTTTACAATAGACGATAGGGGAAGTGTTTGTTATGATGACAATAATTTGGAAAAAAAAATTAGAAACCATGGCATTATGACAAAAATATGCAATGTAAATGTCAAATAGGATTTCTGCAACCTAGATGGGGATAAAGCTCTGGACGTTGTCGCCAAAAAAGAATAGCAACAACTGCGTAACCGCAAGGAAATTCTAGCATTTGCCACTTTAAGCATGAACATATTTTAGACTCAATATTAACCATAACTTATCGTTCTGTACTGAAACGGACCTAGCCCCTTAGACTAGGATGTGGCACGTTCATAAGACTTATAGATACATCCCAATATTAATACTCTCATTCATAAGAGTGTTTCGTACAAGACCAAACTCCTCTGAGTCTTGGCATAATACAACTCCTATAGCTCAACAAGTCACTCCGAATTCCCCTTCTTA
Organism: Isoetes taiwanensis; assembly: GCA_021234155.1. Classification (NCBI taxonomy): domain Eukaryota; kingdom Viridiplantae; phylum Streptophyta; class Lycopodiopsida; order Isoetales; family Isoetaceae; genus Isoetes; species Isoetes taiwanensis. The sequence goes on along the minus strand of JAJEKV010000105.1, from coordinate 290,278 downwards.
TAGGTCACTGAGGATGACTCGGGAAAACGCTCTGCTCGCGCAACTTCATGCCCAGTCTCTCCCTCTGAATACCGCGTTCTCAGCTCAGGACGTGCCCTCTTAGACATACACAGACAATACAAAGGGGTTAGTCCACAAGGACTAAGTGGGGAGGAAATATTTCGGGAGCATTCACAACATCAACCACAAAGCAATCTAGCATATAACATCCAAGATAAGAAGACAATAGATTTACCTGCTCCACTATGCCCCTGCATTAGTTAGAACTCATACTACAAACATGTTTACGTTCACATCAACTTCTGTATGTATGCACATATGCCAAGCGTAATCCTTGGGTTGCGACCCCAAGGAGACCACTCTCTCCATCTGTACGTACAGGGTTCAACTCATCCAACAGGCCATCTGGCCGGATGCCGAGTTACACGGCCACCCCACCCCTCCGAAGATGGTCCGTTTGCAATGCAAGATGCAATAGTATCCATCACGACTTTACAAGATAGAATATCACCAATAACCTTACAGGTTGATCCAATCCGAGATATCATAGAATCCTCATGCATCTTACTTCCAAGAACAACCATAGAGCAATGCAACACAATAAGGTTCATACCAAGATATTTCATAACCCAGTGACAACATCTCATCGCCACATCACAAAGCAAGAACATGACTTCCTTAACATATAAACAACCATAATTTCCAGGTAATACCATAATTACACTAATGTCTTAGAGATAATTCACATATTCTACTGGAAGCATAACCAAGCAATACAACAAACCAAGCACTCATCAAATCCCCACCTCAGTTTCTCGGATTGATTCTACTTCTTATTGACTGGGTCTGCCTTCCTTGCTTCTATTTCCTCATCGTCTTTCCATCTGCAAGCTCCTTCCGGTTTTGGCTACTGTTCTACAATCCGGCCAGCCTCTCCTTCTCTAGAGAATAGGTAGAGGAGAACAATAAACAAAGGCACCCTCTTCTTTGTTCACATCCAATATATATACACAATGACTAAATCTCAATGCATATATGCATGCTAGACAAGTGTTGTGCATGCAATCACATGCATGCATGCGCATGTGCATGTACATGCATGCTAGACAAGTGTTGTGCATGCAATCACATGCATGCATGCACATGTGCATGTATATGCATGCAATCTAATGCATATTTAGCATATTTTATAAGTCCACTACACATTAATCTAACACCTTCTGCTTATATAACCTTTGCCAATATATTTCTATAGTTTTAAATACCACTACTAGCATAACCCATGGGCGCATATCAACAAGGTCGTTAGATGATCTACACCCTCTTATACTGAGACAAAGTAAGCCACTAGGTTCGTTACATTCTCCCTTTGTAAAATTCAACTCATGTCCTCATGAGTTACTTGAGGTACACATGCTTCTCCAACCTTAATATATGGCATAACTCTAGTCCGTAAGGCACTGCTTGAATGCGGTCTAACACTTCTTCTATTACTTTTAAATGCAGAAGACTAAGCTTTAGCCAACTCTAGGGTTTTACGTCTCTTATCCGTGTATGGCTTTTCGCTATTCCGAGCCACTGCTATGTTCTGATGCAGTCTCCTCAAAGGTACATTTCCGCCACAATAGCAATAGGACATGGATATTCCCGATACCCTTCCACATTATACAACAACTTCCTCACTAGCCCATATAGGCTTAAGCTCTACTATTTCTGTCCAAATTGGTGCAGTCGCAACTTAATCTACCACATACTCAAAATACAACTAAGTGCATCAACCTTGCCACTAGCATGTATAAAGTTTGGAACTAAACTTATAATGAAATTCGTATAATTATTTACTACACATGTTCAAGCTGACGTAGCAAACATATGCAGAAGGGTTAATCTACCTTTTTCCTACTAAGGATAAAATAGCGCACTATGAAATACTAAACCCACCATGGGAAGAGAGATAATCAGCTCGGACTAGATATGTATTCATATGACACATCTTGGGTGGCCAAATCCAAGAGTGACAAATAAAAAACATAATCACAAACCCCATCTGTTTATCTTATGGCTATACAACCCGCACAAGTAAATTCAAGGAAACTAAAAGATTATGAACATAGTTTACTATGACTTCTCACAAAAAGAACGTACTCAATATAGCTAACAATTTCCTAACCCTTGAGTTTACCTATTTAAGCGTTGTTCATGGGCCCTCACAACCCTAGCACTGATTTTGCTGAAGCACTACAACTCCCTACACATAGTCTACTTTAAAGTAACGCAGCAACATGGTCCACCATTAGATAATCTACCAGTTATAGAAATTTGTAGGAACATACCTTCATAATTATCATGGCCCATTGTTCATGCCTTGCATGAAAATATCCTTCTTAACATTTCATCCTATTCTCGATAACTTTCGACCAAGTTTAGCTCCTTGATGAACTGCATTCCATTAGCTTTTCTACCTTACATAGCATAGAATAATAATCAAAACTTAAGATACTATCAATCCCTTAGACCTATGCTCGTTTCTTGTTCCTCTTAATTCCACCTGGCTGGTGCATTTACCAATCACCAAACCATTCTACTTTATAGTAGAACCTCTTGAACTCTTAGCCCCTATTTCCCACGGCCCAAAGGTGTCGGAACTTTCCACTCTGATACCACTGAAACGGACCTAGCCCTTTAGACTAGGCTATGGCACGTTCATAAGACTTATAGATACATCCCAATATTAATACTCTCATTCATAAGAGTGTTTCGTACAAGACCAAACTCCTCTGAGTCTTGGCATAATACAACTCCTATAGCTCAACAAGTCACTCCGAATTCCCCTTCTTATAGGTCACTGAGGATGACTCGGGAAAACGCTCTGCTCGCGCAACTTCATGCCCAGTCTCTCCCTCTGAATACCGCATTCTCAGCTCAGGACGTGCCCTCTTAAACGTACACAAACAATACAAAGGGGTTAGTCCACAAGGACTAAGTGGGGAGGAAATATTTCGGGATCATTCACAACATCAACCACAAAGCAATCTAGCATATAACATCCAAGATAAGAAGACAATAGATTTACCTGCTCCATTATGCCCCTGCATTAGTTAGAACTCATACTACAAACATGTTTACGTTCACATCAACTTCTGTATGTATGCACATATGCCAAGCGTAATCCTTGGGTTGCGACCCCAAGGAGACCACTCTCTCCATCTGTACGTACAGGGTTCAACTCATCCAACAGGCGATCTGACCGGATGCGGAGTTACACGGCCACTCCACCCCTCCGAAGATGGTCCGTTTGCAATGCAAGATGCAATAGTATCCATCACGACTTTACAAGATAGAATATCACCAATAACCTTACAGGTTGATCCAATCCGAGATATCATAGAATCCTCATGTATCTTACTTCCAAGAACAACCATAGAGCAATGCAACACAATAAGGTTCATACCAAGATATTTCATAACCCAGTGACAACATATCATCGCCACATCACAAAGCAAGAACATGACTTCCTTAACATATAAACAACCATAACTTCCAGGTAATACCATAATTACACTAATGTCTTAGAGATAATTCACATATTCTACTGGAAGCATAACCAAGCAATACAACAGACCAAGCACTCATCAAATCCCCAAGCACGCGTCAAATCCCCACCTCAGTTTCTCGGATTGATTCTACTTCTTGACTGGGTCTGCCTTCCTTGCTTCTATTTCCTAATCGCCTTTCCATCTGCAAGCTCCTTCCGGTTTTGGCTACTGTTCTACAATCCGGCCAGCCTCTCCTTCTCTAGAGAATAGGTAGAGGAGAACAATAAACAAGATCCTTCACCAAACCAAGGCACCCTCTCCTTTGTTCACATCCAATATATATACACAATGACTAAATCTCAATGCATATGCATGCTAGACAAGTGTTGTGCATGCAATCACATGCATGCATGCGCATGTGCATGTACATGCATGCTAGACAAGTGTTGTGCATGCAATCACATGCATGCATGCACATGTGCATGTATATGCATGCAATCTAATGCATGTTTAGCATATTTTATAAGTCCACTACACATTAATCTAACACCTTCTGCTTGTATAACCTTTGCCAATATATTTCTATAGTTTTAAATACCACCCATGGACGCATATCAACAGGTCGTTAGATGATCTACACCCTCTTATACTGAGACAAAGTAAGCCACTAGGTTGTAATATGTCATTGAGCATATGTAGCAGCTTCTCCACAAGATGCCCTTTCGAGGCAGGGGTTTTTTAATCCTAGTAGTAATGATTGTACTAGCCCATTGTATGGGTCCCATGACCTATTGGTCTCCGTGGACGTTAAAAAAACTATTCTATTCTATTCTATTCCTTCAACACGATTCTTGTAAAAGCATTCAGCTAGTTGTCTTCGAATAATTTCTAGCATTGGAATGATAGGCTTATCTCTAGCGTCAAGAAGCCAAGAATTTAAAGCCCTGTAAAGAATGATCATGTGCATGCTTTTCAGTGATTTTTAAATATACGGGGCTGTTTGGGAAAATATTTAAGATTTAAAGGCATTTTGGGAATTTTAAAAATACGATGGGCTTTTTGGGAATTAAGTCAACAATTAAGGTTACTTTGGTAAATTTCCCTTTAAGTAATCACCGTATCAAGGGCCTTAGATTGTTAGGAAAATTAGCAAAATGCCTTAGTTTGGCTTCTTTTTTTTTTTTTTCCTCCTCGAAATGGCCCTATAATTTTAAAAATTACTACCTTGAGTCTTAGACCCAACATAGTTTTCCCTCCAATTACACAAAAAGCTCTCAATATTATTGAGGAATCCTTTGAGGAATTGCTGATTCTTTCTTGTGGAAGATTCATAGCATGTTCAAGAACTCTTGAGGAATGATGACGGAAAAGAATGCTTCTTTTGAAGAAGAGGGTGCGTAAAAATTCCAAATGGCATTTTGATAAATATTAAACATTGATATCTATTGTTTAAATTTGGTTTTCCCGCAAGTGGAAAACTTTTTGGATTTTTGTTTCAGGCTTCTTTATCTAAGGTTATGGGGATTTTAACCACCGGAATAACTTTCTGATTACCTAAAAATTAGGTTTCGTTTTCTTAGTTTGATTTCAATAAGGGTTTTCTTGCGATTTTGGATTACCCACACCCTACTGACAGCATGGATGTTATATGCTTCTCACTGTCCTACCATGCAGAAGAAGAACATGAGCATGGAGGTCTGTCGTCTTCAATTCAGGTAGGAAGTCTCTATCATATATATGTAACATCAACGTGAAAGGAAAGTAGCTCATGTTTCCATTTCTCTCCTCCTATTTCTCTCCTCCTGATCCTCCAACATGGTATCAGAGCCAAGGGGCTTAGATCAGGATTGATCTATAGTGAGTGGATTCTCACTACTTTGCTGCAAGGAGGAGGAGTAGAATCACAGAAGGTCAATTGTTTGCTTGCTGCAGGTTGTTCTTGAAGTCTTTGGGTGAAGCCCCAAATCCATTTCAGTGTGATTTGAAGGTGGTTGAAGGATATTTCTGTTTTTTTATTCTAGATTCAGCTATACCAGTTTGAATCTCATGGATCCTTTCAAATTTTCCAAAGATCCCATGCTCACCCCAAGCAATTGGTATATTTGGGCAGACTTTTTTGAGAATTTTATGATCACTAACAATCTTGGGCTGTTTTTGATCCTGCTTGGGATAAGGCAAAAGATGCCAAGTCCACTGAGTTAGATAGGAGGGCTCTAACCTATCTTAAACTCCTTGTATCCCCTTCTATAAGGATTAGGCTCAGGCCGTTATCTAGTTTCAAAGAAGCATGGAAATAGTTGGAGAACTCGTATGCCTACACTGGTCTCTCAACTCAGCTTGTCATCAAGAAAAAGATTGAGACAACTTTGCTGACTTCTTCTTCAAATATGACTGAATATTTGGAGAAAATGGAAGCTCTAAGATTGGAGCTTGTTGCTGCGGGAGGAAAGATGGAAGATCTGGATCTCATCCAATGCATTTTGATCAATCTCCCTCTTGAGTATGCCATGTTATCTTCCCAAATCCGACATGCTAAGGAGCCTGATTTCCTTGAAGTTAAGGGAATGCTAATTCAAGAGGAGTCTCACATCAAGGCCCTCAAGAGCAATGGGGCTGGAATACTAGGTGAAAGGCTTTGGTTTCAGACCATAAAGCAAAAAATTCTACAAAGAATTCAAGTAGAAGAGCAATCGAATGCTATTATTGTCACAAGTTGGGGCATATTGCAAAGGATTGCCATGCTAAGCAAAGGAAAGATGCTAAGGATGCCAGGCAAAAGAAGGCAAGCGCATCCGAGAGCGAAGCAAAATCTGAAAAATCCAATTTGGCAGCTTGCACTGAGATCTTAGAATCTAATGCAGAGTCTCTTTGCATGGCAGTTCACACGGGCATTCCACAAGGGCACTGGATACTTGATTCAGGTGCCACAAATCACATGTCCGGGGATTCTGCTGTATTCCAGCACCTACATAATGAGCAGAAAGGTGAAGTCCAGTTAGGGGATGGTTTCTCTCATCCAATTCAAGGCGGAAATGGGGTAGCGGAGAGAAGAAATCGCATCATCTTAGATTTGGCAAGATCTATGACTGCCCATGCAAGTCTACCAAAATCTTTTTGGGCGGAGGCTGTTAATACTGCAGTCTACATCATGAACAGGGCTCTCACTAAGGCTGTTGCAGATATGACACCTTATGAAGCTCTATATGGCGAAAAACCAGATCTGTCACACTTGAGGACATTTGGATGTCTGGCGTATGCCACTTTATCCTTGGAGGAGGTTAAGAAATTGGGTAAGACGCATGATAGATTAGTCAAGGCAATTTTTGTAGGCTATCCGCCTCAACATGATGCCTACAAGCTATATGATCCTATAAAAAGGAAGATGTTCCTCAGCAGGTCTGTTCACTTTGTTGAACATGCACGGTACAATGATGACGTACCTTGGGATATCAGTGATGCTTCCTTGTTTGACCAGGATTGGTCAATCACTTCGCCAATCGGTAATGTACAAGAAGAGCCACATTCATCAACTTTGCAAGTATTTCCTCTATTGGCTGATATTCGCAGACACAAGAAGAGCAAGGGCGGGGCAGAAGACATTTTGGAAGAGCAAAGGGGAACGAAAGACATTTTGGAATCTTGGTTTGAAGATTCAGGGAAGTTCAGCCAAAGAACCTCTCCAGGGATCCGAGGTAGGATTACCTCCACGGTATGATCTTTTCAAACTTGAAACACCTCAAACATCATGTCGAGGAGACTTTAGAAGAGTTAGAAAGCTCTGCTCAAAGTACTCTAGCTGCGCCTCAAGTGGCCTTGAGGAGATCAGCTAGGATAAACAACATGCAGAAAGGTCCACAATGCAACATGGCTTTAATGGCCAAGATTGTGTATGACACTCATGATCCTATACATTTTGAAGATGCATGCAAGGCTGACCATTGGAGAACTGCCATGCAAGAGGAGATCAATATGCTTGACAAGCAAGAAACATGGGAATTGATCCCGCTACCTCCAGGTAAGCATGCTATAGGTTGCAAATGGGTTTTCAAAACTAAATTTGCTGCTGATGGATCTCTAGCTAAGCATAAAGCGCGCCTTGTAGCTAAGGGGTACTCACAAAAGTATGGGATTGATTATGATGAGGTATTTGCCCCTGTAGCGCGTTTGTCCTCTACTCGGGCAATCATAGCATTGGCCGCAGCTAAAGGCTGGCCAATATTCCACATGGATTTTAAAGGAGCATTCCTTCATGGGAATCTACAAGAAGAAGTTTTCATGCAGCAACCTCAAGGGTTTGCTAAAAAGGGCCAAGAACATCTAGTATGCGTGTTGAAGAAGAGCTTATATGGCTTGAAACAAGCCCCTAGATGCTTGGAATCGAAAATTCATGCCTTCCTTTTGCATGCGGATTTCAACAAAGCTCGTGCCAGACACTAACGTCTATGTTAGATGTGGTCCTAATCAAGAGATTTGCATCATAGTTCTTTATGTGGATGATCTCTTGATTACGAGGGGAGCAAAAGACATGACTAATAGATCAAACAAAGGTAACTCTTCAAATGTAAATTTGATATGACCGATCTAGGACTGCTCCACTTATATTTAGGGCTTGAAGTTTGGCAAATGCCGATGGCATCTATTTATCTCAAATGTATATACCCGGATATACTTCAAAAGTGGAATATGAGCAACGCCAAACCGGTCTCGGTACCTATAAATTTAGGTACCAAGCTTCATCTTGATCTTGAGACGACAACTCTTGTGACAAAGACTTTATACCAAAGTCTCGTTGGAAGTCTGCTCTACTTGATCAGCACACGACCTGATTTATGTTTTGCGTTAATCTTCTTTCCGTACATGCAAAGGCCTACACAATTACATTGGAAGGCAAATGCCAAGCATGTCTTTGGCCTACCTTCAGGGCACGTTATAAGAAGGATTATTTTACTGAAAAATTAGAAATTGATAGCTGCACCGCCTCTTTGTTGATGCCGATTATGCGGGTTGTGAAGACACTTTCGAAAGTCCACAACGGGGATCATGTCTTCACTTGGGCCTAATGTGTTCAATTGATGTCAAAGCGACAAACCATCGCTTTCTATCGGACTACCGAGAAGCAATTCAAAGCCCTTTTCAGCCGGAGTCTGAAAAGCACTTTGGTTCTGAAGTTGTGGAAGGATCTTAAAGTTCCCATACGAAGCCACAATTGTACAAATGACAATCGTAGTACTATTCAACTAGTATTCAATCCGGTTTTCCATGCAAGAACCAAGCATCTTGATGCACATCTTCTCTTCATACGAGAACGGTTTTTGGCTTCGAGTTGGTTTTGTCTTCTTCGTTCAACACAACATCGACTAGCGATATATGTTTACCAAACCTTTGGCTAGTGCCAAACTAAGTAAGTTCAAGGAGCAGCTAGGGATGGTGAAATTCCAGCTTAAGGGAGAGCAACATGCTGCAGTAAGCTGAAATTTTGAAGTCCACATAGGTTTAAGAGAGAGTGTTGGAACATGTTGTTGTGATATTAACCCTATGTGGACGTTAGTCACATAGTCCAACATGTATGGTCAAAGGTCAAAGTCACATGGGAGACTAGGTAGGTGGACATCACATGTTAAGACTAGTTAGGTAGTCACATCATAGTTAGGTAGGAAGTCTCTATCATATATATGTAACATCAACGTGAAAGGAAAGTAGCTCATGTTTCCATTTCTCTCCTCCTATTTCTCTCCTCCTGATCCTCCAACACCATATAGTCCAAAGAAAAGATGGCTTGATCAGAGGTCCGGTGTCATTGACTATACAACCAACCTTTTGATTCTGAAGTTCTATGCAGCGTTAAATCCTAATAAGTAACTAGACTTCAATTTTTGAGAAAGATAATAAAAAGAGTATAATCAAATGTTTAAACTATATCCAATTTAGGCCTTAAGCCACCTATTGCTTGTATAGAGACGTAACTCTAGTGCGTATAATTGATGCCAGTTATGCCCACCGGAATTACGCCTTACATATGCAATGGGTGGATTAAGTTCGAACAAGACTAGGACTTGAAATTAGAGCATGTTCTCACACTTGATCTAGCACACTACACTGATTACTTCACCATTATCCAGTCACCATTCAAACGTCATGCAAGAAATAGCAGAAAACAAAATGTAGAGAATCACTAAGTTGCAGAAGGCTGGACTAGAGGTCCAGATGCCATTGTACAGCATGCCACAGAGGGATTGAATAAACATGTCTCAACCATGAAAATCAATACAATTGTACAAATACATAATATACTATTATTGTACGCTATCGTACACCCTTGTGAATATGATATTGACTTTCACAGTCAAGGCACGTGATCCAATTTTACGATGTAGAATTTAAGGTCATTGATGGGTTAGAGCAAATGTTCATAAAGCAATCAATTGTCAATTTATTTATTGAGTGATTGAGATAGAGAAGTATAAGTTGCTTTAGATAATGATTTAGTCTATTTCTGATCTTCCTATTTGAAAGATCTAAATAACACCTACAACGAGCCAAACAAGCTCACAGCATGAGGTGGTTCAAATCGATCAAATAGGAAAATTAGATGTAGAGGAAGCAGTGAATCAAGCGAGAAATTTCACAAAACACTCAATTGTCAAATTGTTTGTTGAGTGACTAAGGTAGACAATAAGAGATTGTTGTATTCCAATTATAATTACTAAATAGTATTTCTAGAGTGCACCCTTTTTGGGCCATTGATTTTAGAAAGAAGGGAAAATCGTGTGGTTATATGTGTTTAGCAAGCTTGCCTAACCTCTCATACAACAATTCTTGCAATTCTAGCTTATCCGCGCCACGTCAGCTAAAATTAATTGAGACCATTAAATTCATTATTTTCTGAATCTACGACTTAATAGATTCTAAAAACTCAAGAAAATTACCCCTTTCCATTTTGTTTTCTATTGAACGCACCAAGTCCGGATTTCCCTTGAATGGAGAAGCAACAAAACCAGAGAAGCAGGATTTCTACATGCTATGTTTTTTTGCAGAATGGAGTTGTCTACAGTTGCTTTTGCTTTGGTCTTCCTTGGCATTGCTTTGGCTTTCCTTGGCGAACAGGGACAACTCGGCACCAAGTTTTTGAAGGACATATAATTTGGCATACACAGGTTCTTGTCGGGTAAATTTTATATCGTTTCATAATTGTGTACATCCATTAAACCACATAGGATCAAGGTTTTCTCGGTAGATCAATCATTGTAGATATGATGATCAGCCTTTTGGAAATATCCAATTCAATGGAACAATCCAACATCAACAAGTTGAGGGCCTTGGTCTAGGCTGTAATCTTAACTCTGCATTGTAAATGGTGTAAAATAAATTCACGCCTTGTCCATGCATATTATTATAGTAAGTGTGGGTGTCCTTCTGCTTGTGGAGTTGTTGAAAATGTTGGTAAAACCTTGTGCCTGATTCTATGAGGAAGAAGACGAATCCTCCGGATAATCAAGGACTAAAATATATAAGAAGCCATCATTAGGATGTCCTATTGATATCTGTCAAGATAATCTGACAATGTATCAGCCAGAGATATCATGTAATATTCTTTTTAGACCTTGACCATTTAGAAGTGGCAGTCATTTCATGTATGGCGGCCAATGTGCTTCTAAATGAATAATCTAGTATTGTGATTTGTATGTCAAAAAATCTGTTCTAGAGACCACTGTTGTGGATGAGATGCGAAGTCAAGTTCCAGGTGGATCTGCAGTTGGAAGTTTGAAAGATCATGGTATAAATTTCAATCACACTTTTTCATTGTTTGAAAATAGGCATGCAAGCATTGTAGTTGCAAATCACTCGAATAATGGACAAGCCCCTTATGTTGTTTTGTCAGTGCTGTCTCTTAGGTGCAAGTGAAACAAACTTTGATGATAAAAGTGTTCAGCCATATACTGGAGTAGATTCTGCGGATGAAGATAACACCTTCTTTGATACACAAGAAGTTATAGTGGTCCTTCTTTTCGAGCTGATACATTAGCGACTGAATTACCTCTTAGCATTTTGGTTTGGCTATCCTGTTAAGAGAGCAGAAAAAAATTATTGGATCCAAAGAAGCAGCAGAAGGCTATAAGCTTGTGGTCCATGATCAGAGATGATGTTATCAAGGATCTTAGCAAAGTGTGCCTGCCTGTTTATTTCAATGAGCCATTGGCAACACTGCAAAAGTGCTTTGAGGATTTAGAGTACTTCCAGTTGCTTGACCGGGCTCAAGAATGGGGAAAGAATGTATATGTTTTTCTCCCTTACATTCAATAACATGTTGAGTCCTAAAATACAAGATAATGTTATAATTTGTTTGTTCTAATAATGGATGAATTAAATATAACTTGTTTAGGGAGATGGTGTGAAGATCAGAACAGAGAAATCCCCTTCTTCATCAACGAGTGTACCTTATTCCTTAAAGATTTTTGCATATTAAAGGTTCTTGTAGAAAGATATGAGGACACTATTATAGAGCTTGAAACTTCTGTTCAGGTGGCCCAGTGATTCACACCATTTGAATCATGCATAAGAAGCCAAATCTGAAGAATTGAAGACAAAATTTGACTTCAACGGTTTTGTTTCTTTGTTGTACTAAAGCTTTTGACAGTGAAAATTCATTATGGTGGTGGCCCCTGTTTCTTCTTGGGCCATATTCTAGGTAAGCAAAGAAAAAGGGTATGGCATAGACCCAAAATCTTAAAATTCTTACCTTCTTTCCTTTCTGTTCTCTGGAGGTTTCTACAAATTGCTTAGTATATGTAACGTCCAGTTATAAATTAGCTATGGCTTGAAGGAATCAAAGAGTGTAATGTGCTGGGAAAATGGTGTAAAATCTAATTGGTCTGCTATATAGGAGCTTGCTACATATAGGAGCTGCACATTTGATGCAATATTTGCAAGCACTAACTATGTTTGTGGAATTGAGAGTGTGTCTGAGAACATAAAATATTGGGGAGATAATTTTGTTAGGTCAAACAAATCTACCCTCAAGGCATCAAATTTTCTGCCATAGGTGCTGGTGCAAATCATACATGTGGATTGCACAAAGATACTGAAGGTTTTTATTGTTGAGGTTCTTTGAAGAATGTGGAGTTCACGAGGAAATTTTCAATCATATCTTCATTCAGTAATTATGCAAGACTGGGTAGCTGATGCCTCCTTCTATGGGCACAATCACGGCATATAACGGGAACTTCCACAATTTGGTACCGAAATTTTAACCACCTTGAAATTTCGGCTCTAATCACCTTGATTGTTAAAGTCGTAATTAAGGTGATTCTCTGTTGATTTCCAGTTCTTTTTTAGTTCCAAGTTTTAAGCATTTACTATGAACCAAGCAAAAACGGGCAAAATTTCTCTTATATCACAAAGTGGCTTCCAACATGAATACAGTCAAGATAAGTTGTGTTTACAAGAACTTCCATAAGAATTTACAGCATACGATATTTGTTCAATGCACATCAAAGCCTTCAGACAGAGCAAAACTGGCCAGAATAAGTTGCGTTTACAAGAACTTCCATCGTAAGGATTTACAGCATAAACTATCTGTTCGATACATATCAAAGCCTTTAGGCAGAGCAAAATCGACTAGAGCTGTAACCCCAAAGCTTCATTCCCGCATGCAAGCCCCATAGTAGCCACAACTCGCAACAAAAGCACAATAAAGAATAACCGACTCGCAAATCATCGCCAAAAAGCTACATAGACTCGCAGATCGTCGCCGAAAGCTCTACAGGCTCGCCAAAGCTCCAGAAACTCGCCATAAATTCGCTAAAATCTCGCCAAAGCTCTATGAACTCGCCATAAACTCACCATAAACTTGCCAAAAGCTCTACAGACTCGTCATAGCCTCCATAAACATCAAGAAACTCTAAAAAATCACAAAAACCTTCAAAACCACCAAGAAACTATGGCGCTAAAAGGCGCTTAGTAAGCGCCAGCAAGATTAGACCATATCCAGAAAGACACTGCAGATTCTCACTAAAAGCTCCGGCAACATGCTGGATCGAAAAAGATGCAGGCAAAAGGAAGATGAAACTGTCCCAAAATTTCTTTTATATCTACAAATTGCTTAGTATATGTAATGTCCAGTTATAAATTAGCTGTGGCTTGAAGGAATCAAAGAGTGTAATTTGTGGGGGAAATGGTGTAAAATCTAATCGGTCTGCTACATATAGGAGCTGCACATTTGATGCAATATTTGCAAGCACTATCTATGTTTGTGGAATTGAGAGTGTGTCAGAGAACATAAAATGTTGGGGAGATAATTTTGTTAGGTCAAACAAATCTACCCTCAAGGCATCAAATTTTCTACCATAGGTGCTGGTGCAAATCATACATGTGGATTGCAAAAAGATACTGAAGGTTTTTATTGTTAGGGTTCTTTGAAGAATCTGGAGTTCACGAGGAAATTTTCAATCATATCTTCAGCCAGTAATTACGCAAGACTGGGTAGCTGATGCCTTCTTCTATGGGCACAATCACGGCATATAACGGGAACTTCCACAATTTGGTACCAAAAGGTTGAATCCATAGCTCACCCGCCTTCTGCACTCCATCTTAAGTGCCCAACTTGTCCACGTGGAGAATTTTAATAAGACGGGGATTTTTTTATTAATGGTCGGGCACATGGTGTGATGTCGCCCTTATGGCAGCTTCCAGCATTTTATCGTCCTGGATCACTAAGATCAATAACCAGTCCACCGAATTTTCAGCGGGCGGGTGCCATGGCTGGTGAAAAATAACCTTCCCTGCTTCCACCCAGTCTGCCATCCCACACTCCCGACTCCCCTAGTCTATCTTCATGCTGCCGCCTACGTATTGTTGTGTGTAAAACATGACGAGATCGAATGGTCATTCCATGAAAAGGCCTACGAACCTTCCCTCCATTTTTGCAAATAGAAACTTCACGTAAAAATGTGCCGAGCTCTGCTTCAAAAATCATGGCAGCTAAGGTATGTTCATAAGCATCTTTGCAGCTGCAAATTAAAGAACTTCCATTGCCATAATCATGGCTCATAAGACCTACCACAAAGACTACTATGACAAAAGCTTCATACAAAACTGTGCCGATCTTCTCCAATCGCAGTGGCATTGATCATTGCTCCAAATGAATATAATCCGAAGGGCAGAGTGGGAATGGAAGCCAAGGAGTTCTTGCCGAAAAGGAATTTAGATAGACAGGTACTTGCTTTATGTTTTATGAATGGCACCGAGATGTCAGATAATCTATAACAGAAAAAACCTTCAAGCAGATCGCACTTACCAGATTGCCTGAGCCCCTTTATTTATGCCCAGTAATATCTGCCCCATTGTTTTGTCTTTTGCCTTGCCATGACCTAAGCCGTAACAACCTTCTTCAGTTCTTTCCAATGATGATTAACAATGCAAGGAACAAAAAGGATTTAATTAAAAGTTCTGACATGGAACTAAGGCTACACTCATGCCGATCAAGGTACTATAATTAAATCATTAGACAACTACCTGTATATGAGCACAAAGGAGTGATTGCATATGAGGTACTATAATTAAATCATTAGACAACTACCTGTATATGAGCACAAAGAAGTTCTTGGCAATAGAACCCCCAACAAATGCTACAGTCTTGCCTTTCATCTTATCAAAGAAGGATGAAGCATTAAAGTGAGGTAACTATGTGTAACGTGCTTCTCTGCTACAATGCATATATTCCCAAATTTGAAGATTCTTGTGGCTGTGGCTTCCAGAATGCCCTGCTCCGTGTCACTGTAATTATGGTGTAATTATAGTCCCACTGCAAAGCGGTAATTCAGTATCCAACTTATTCTAGACTTACTCTAGCAAACACGTGTAAATGTAATTGTTCTAGATTCCAGAATATTAGAGAACATTAGACAACCTATGCTTATCAAGTATCTTGTGTCAGTATGCTAACTGCCACACGTCCTCTTGGACATTGTAAACCAAGAGATGACCTAGTAGATTGGGCTTACCATTAGCCTAATCTCTGGCCCTCTCCCCCTCATATAGTCCCATGCTGCACGGGTCATCCCAATGCTTCGGAGTTGTTGTGCAGTGATTTGCAATAGCTTAGAGTGCATGGGCATCGACCAACCCTCAGCAGTAGTGAAAGGCATGGCCGGTGTGCTTTGTGCACATGTAAACCTTGCCAATTGCAGATTATCCAGGTGCTCTCACTGTGCACAATTGAAAATGACATCCTCTGGGATGTGACCTCATGACTTGTCTATCTATATTTGTCCCCCTTCTTCTCGGTTGGCTCCAAAGATGACAAGCAAAGTCATCCAAAATCTCTCCAGATCTTGCCCTCACACAATGATGCCTATGAATAAGTCTGAACCAATATACTTGTTGGAGTTCAATAACCCTGTTATCAATGGCTTCTACCTCACTGTCTCCTAAAGGTCGGATGTCTCTACATATGCACGCTCCCAAGCAATGCACAATGTACACTCGTGGGATGCCATGGTGGGCTAGCCCTACTTCCAATCTTTGCGTAATATTATGCATGGTTGTGGCATCAGATAAATGAATGGTCCCATCAAGATGGCACAATGCAACAATGATCTCCTGAATTTGTTCCAAAAATGGGGTCACCTCCCATAACTTCACCATCTCTAGCTATTACATAAGGTACATAATTTTCTAAATAATTTCTTAGTGCTTATCTAGTCCTTGCATGGATCATAGTATGTCCAGCTAGTTATTGAATGCCTTGGATGGCTCTCTACATGTCCAGCCAGTTATTGAATGCCTTTATGACTCTATGCGTGTTGCTCCAAGTTTTGGAGTTTCTAGGTCTTCTATGATTTGTATGGTGTTTCCTCTGTTTTAGCCGCCGGAATCCACCTGACAGTCCCGCCCTCTATGGCCACCTCGGCGGCATGCATGCGTTGAAGAAAAGAGCCCGCAATTTGGACACCTCGTCCCCATCGAAGCAGTATCTCGTGCAGGCAATCGGGGTTGTACAGAACGGTAGATTCCCTCCAGCTAAGGCGGCAAGCTTGGAGGCATCACGGGACCATCGCGGTGGGTCGCGCCAAGAATCGGCTTCTCCAACAGAAGGAGCCGAATTTCCCTTGTGGAAGTTCGGCAGGGGATTATGATTGCGGGGAGCCCAAAAGGCACATGACCGATAAGAGGGGAGATACAAGCAACAACGCAGCCTAGTCACGGAGATGGGGCACCGCTTGGATAAGGTCCACCAAAGCCCGGATGGAAGACATGGCGCAAGCACGGGCCGACATGAAGGGGTTGCTCCAAAGAGATTGTACAAGTCACAAGCATGGCTGGTCGGATAGATGCTAAGGAAAAGGATGTGGAAGCGGTGCTGGCGGGCTCCAATTCCTTGATGAAGCAAAGGCGACAGCGCAGAGATGTCGAAGATGCTCACATATAGAGAACCATATGGCCCACTTACAAAGAAGAGATGGACCTCCGAATGGAGGTGCAACGCGTCCCGAGTGCACCACGTCGTTCGCACCAGCACCCCCATACCGGGCCGAGGTGGCTCGGGGAAATCGGGCGGTACCATTGAGGAGCAAGACATCCGAACACGCCCGCCTCAACCTTATTGTGCGGGATTGCCGGAGGAGCAAGGCGAGGATTTGCCGTAAGCTTACCACCACGGGTACTTGCAAAGCTCCAATTACGATTTTTGGTTGTCAAGAGTCCAATCGGGATCGGAGGACCGGCATGAGACCTCGGCTAGTTAAGTTTGCGCCTTGGATTGGGAGACAAAATCTTTGTTGTTGCAACGCACCGCCGCTTGAAAGGTACGTCCATATACCGGATGTGGATCTCACGCCACTGCAACAACGGAAAGAAGCCAAGAGTTGGTCAAGATAAGAGAGATTCGATGTTGGAGGGGGCTTTGGTTTGGTTAATGGCAAGATGAAGGTATATGTGCCTCCTCGTCGTACGATTCGAGGCGGCACTCCCATGAATAGATGCGTCGCGAGGGCGAAAGCGATCCGGGGGCATCGAGCCCGCGGCGAGGAGAGGGGAAGCGGATTGAGGCTTCCACAATCGCGGACATCCATCGTGATCCGTGGAGCGGGCTGCCCGAAGTTATTCCAACTACTGGCGCGTCCTCGCACTTTCGGATGGATCCACACCCGCCGATCGGCATATAGGGAAAGTGTCTTCGTATTGTTTCCCCGGAATTGTAGGGGCTTCCCGTGGCGTATGGGCGAAGGCTTGAATGGGATCGCGGCCCGACATGGACATCGCCTTCCCAGGAGACATGGGAGTATGAAGGGCATCGATTGCCGACATTCGAGGATATCGGCATTTCTCACTTGCTAATGAGCCATGGCGACGCAGCACGCGGTGGAGTGGCTTGCTACTTTAGGGATGCCTTAGCATGCAAGATCACACTTCAAAGTGATGTGTTTAACCACTACATGTGGGTAATGGTATTCGAGCCCTGGTCATGTCCCATTACATTCCCCATGCAGGCTCTAAGTTCTACCGTGTACATGATGCGATTACCGGATGTCCGTGATGTCGTATAGGGAACCTGTATGATGACATAGACCGCTATAATGAGCGAGGGGACAGTGTTTTTGCTTGGAGATTTCAATGCTCGACGGCCAGATTCGCGGTCGGTGACCTTCCAAGGTGACGATAATGCTGATCCGCTTTGGCTTGAGATGTACCGCTATTCGAATACACACGGCACTCCCGGGATATGGTGGCTAGACCATTTGGCGGTGCAAATTGTCCCAGTCCGCGCTTTTTAACATGGTAATTTGTAATGGTATGCGCCGATGGCCACACTCGGGGTGTTACTTGCGGGAGTGATAGGCGGGATGGGGAGCTAGTGTGTTGGATTACCTTCTCACTCCGTGAAAGACTTTGACATGGTTACACACTTCTCCATTGGCACAAGCAATGGGGATGAGGAGGCTTTGTCGATCACTACCCGCTTTATGTCACGGCGAATTGGGAGCACTCAATAGTGGAGACACCGCAAAGGGGCGCGGAGGGTTACCATACATCCCACGCTATCGAAGCGGTGGACAAGATGAATCTGTGTTGGTGCGGGAATTACGGGGGTTTGATAGCTTCTACACACCGCAAGACAGTGTGCATGGTCGGGTGAGGGCGCCGCTGCCCGCCGAGGCTTCCTTTGCAGTGAAGGGCCCTCCAAGGAGGGACACCATCATTTTTTCCGAGAACCCGTGGTTTGATGTCGATTACAAGGCTCTAAAGAGCCACCGCGGCTTGGTCATAGATCCACGGGCTTGCGGCCACAGGCCCCAAGACTATAAGCTCTTCCTAAAAGCCAAGAAGGGGAGATACATGGCGTAAAACCCGTGAGCTCGCTTGACATGCTCATGGCGAGCCAAAAGCTTTTGGCGTAAGGTGTTATATAAGAAGCGCCGGTGGCTGGTAATGTAAGTGTGGAGCAATGGATGCACCGCCAGGAGTTATATGACCCGCCGAGGAGCTAATGCCGTGGTCCCGATCGGAGGAGAGGTTGCCGACTCACGGAGGATGTTCAAACAGGTCTCGTGCATCCGGGCGAATGGCAAGGCAAAGGATTTACTGGGGGCCGCAGTCGAAGCCGTTGAAATGGGGTGGCCCATCTGTGGTAGGGCCCCCCGCGGTGATCATTAACCGTGCTCGAGCGAGGGCTCCCCGTGAGTGGATGGTTAGTAAGGTTGTTCCCCGCTCATAAAGCTGGTAATCTGGATGAGCCGGCCCGAATTATCTCCGGATGATTATGGTAAGCTCACGTTTGCAAAGCTCCCCGGCGGGGTGGTGGAGAAGAAACTTACTAAGTGGGTCAAGAGGCAGGGGTGCGGGCAATTGGCCGGCGGGCTTTTAGCCCACCTCACTCCACGGCATTCCATATCTTCACTTTGAGAGTGTTGATGGAGGCAAGCCTTAATGAGCGGCAGTGACTTGTATTGCCGCTTTGTAGATTTTAAGATCGCATATGATACCGCCCCCGAGAGACATACCGTGGCGAGAGGTTGCAAGAATTGGCGAGTTCCACAGAGTTGCGTAACGTGGTGCACCAAATTTATGATGGGATTTATGCCGCGACCGCCTTATGACTAGCACTATGGGAGTTGGCAGGGCTGCCCGTCTCCAACGCTTTTGGGTTGTACATTGATAGCTTGGAGACGTGGATGCGGCACCATGGGGGAGCCGGGTGCAATTGTCCGATCGACCTCCGGTGAGCCGCCACTATATGCGGATGATGTAGCTTTGCTAGCTCACACGCCAGCGAAGATCGCAAAGAAGATTTGGATGCCCTCGCGGGGTTACGTGGGGGCAACGGGAATGACAAAGAACTTGCACAAAAACTAAGCTTCTCGCGATCCTGTCCTCGCAACACCCTATCCCGAAGTTCTATTACGAGAGGACGTGAAGTGGAGATGGTGCGGAGCTTCAAGTATCCGGGAATTGATTTCACTACTAACATGCTTGTGGGATGAGTGTGTGGAGAGGAGAGCCGCTCTGCCGGAAGGCTTTATATGCAAAAAAACGCCGCGGTTGCCGGATAGATCTCTCGTGGATCGGGCAAGGAGAGCACACCGCTTAGGGCTTTGGTTGAGCCGGTCGCTATATGGGGTGGAGGTTTGAGGCCCGCCAGCTAGCAAAAATACGTGATAGGTTGGAAAGGGTGCGAAAAGCTTTCTTGACATATAGCTTGGGAGTGAAGGACACCGCACTGCATCGATTTTTGTTGTATGAGACGGGGTTCTGGCCTTTACAGCATTCTCCTATGCGAAGGCATCTTACTTGCTTCCATAAGGTGGATGGGATGGATGAGCATCGCTTGCCCCCACAGCCGTGGTTGTTAACGCAGGGCCCCCCGGTTGAAGAGGGTATGGCACGAAACCAACGTAAGGGATGGTTTAGGAGGTGGTCTATGGATTACCAACAAATGGTGGCACCGCGGTTCGATCGATGCTGAATGGGCAATTGGATGCGGGCTATGCTGCCACTCTGTGGGATGCCTCTACTCTTGCAAAGCCCAAGACAGAGCACTATCACGCTCAGATTAATCCCGCCTTTGAGCATGGACCCCATCAAGTACTTGAAAGCACACATCTCGTGGAAGAAACGGAGAGCTATTGCCACCATAAGGACGGGTTCTCATTACCTCGAATTGAGACAGTCGCCGGGGGTGAATGGCGGGCACCCGGATCCCCGAGAGGAGAGGATATGTCGGTGTTGTGAGATGCACGTGATAGAGGATGAGCACCATGCCCTCCAAATGGCGGCTCAAAGATATGCCCATGTCCGAAAGCAAAGGCACACCGATCTTAGATGCTCCGGACACACCGCTACATCGGGCCATTCGATCACCTATGGTAGCGCCGACCGGGAGCTTACATCCTGCCAGATTTCGGTACGCCGACTTGCTCTTCCGGGGCATGGTATTTGAGAGCCTACTTGTTAGGGTTTTTCCTCCCAAGTGGGGGTTTTTTCATCCCTAGTAGGGTTCTACCGCATTACATTACATTGTTTGTTTTGGTGTTGGGGTTTTGGCTTTTTGCTGCTCATCTTGGCTCATAGGCCTCCTCCGCCTCCGTGGGCGTTAAAATAAACTTCCTTCCTTCCTTCCTTTAAAGATATCCAAAACTTTCCAGCATGATTTCTTTTGAGTCTCTGCCCTGTTGCTCTTAGGTTGTGGAGTTGGCCGCCTTTAAAGATTCCAGAATTTTGCCTAACATGATTTCTTTAGGGCTGCCATTTGGTGGCCGTCCAGCAAGATTCGGGCAGATTTTAGCATTTATACCACATTTTTTATCTTTTGCTAGTCTTTGAATATCATTATATCATAGCTCTAAGTGCCTTCTATTGTTTGTAATTATTTGTAGTATTTCTCTATTTGGTTCCTCCAAGTTCAGAATGGAACTGTGTTTAATCCAAATACCTTTGTTATTTCACTCAAAAATGACTTGCTTTATATGGCCCTAAACATCCACGAAAATAACAATGCTTAAAAAGCAGTCTCCATTATGCGTGTCCTATATTTGAGATATGTTATTACAAGAAAGTAGTGACAGAATTTGGGAACACTGCAGCCAGTAATGGAGCATCGAGCAAATGTTACCTTTGGTATGATTGATAGTTATTCGCCCATTATCTTCCTTTTGAATGTCATCCACTTCCTCTGGGCATTTACATCACGCTTCTAAAAGTCTCATAACAAATAAGAACTTTGCACCCAAATAATGGGTGTAAATTTCACAAAACTTACTTCATGTACTCCTGGTTCTACTTTCTATGGAAGAAAAGCACCTGAAGGCAATGGTGGAGTGTTAGGCATCATTGGCCTAAGCTGTCCGGGAACAGGTTGAACAGCAAGCTGCCCTTGAGGAACAAAAGTCTGTGCAGCTGCTAAACCCTGAGCACCTGTAGGAACTGCGGCCTGGCTAGCTGCTTGAGGCTTAAACACTACCATATCCTACAGTGGCAAATATATGAGGCCACTAAAGCAACAAAACATCATATTCAATTGAGGAATAAAAACTAACAACTTACCCCTGGAAAAAGCATTCCAATCATGCGATTAGGCTTATCGCCGTTTATAGCACTAGCTAGAAGAAGAGTTTGGGAAGGTAGTTGAATCACTGCACACTGCAAACATATGGGACGCTTCTATCTGGTTAGTTTTTATAACTGTCAAATGCGTCAATAGATTTCAAAAAATTCCAGTCCACAATTACTGTCTTTCCCTAAAAATAGCAATCAACAATGCTCTGAAAGCATAATGCAAAGCAAATTAACAATGCACATAGAATGGTCCAGATAGTTGTATTTCATATCCACTCTTTGCATGGCACAACCATTACCAACTCTCTCGAGCTGCATTACAAGTAATTTCATCCATAATATTTTTTCTGGATTGCTCACTATTATCCTACCATTTGGACCTTCTCCTTTATTTATGCTTCAAAAGCAACACCTTGCAACAAGATATTTCTCCACAATGTACCATGTTGGTGGTTGGCAATCTCAAGAGCGCGAGTCTTAGATGGCACCAAACATGAACAGGAGACTGTTATAAAGATTGGTCCGGACATTGTGGAGGATCCCAAAGAAAATCCATCCAACCTATATGAAGACTTTTGATGCATCAAGACATGAACATACAAACGAGTGACATACTATAATTCTAGATAACCCCTATTTACAAAAGACAATTTACGTCAGCAGTTTTTCTCTCTAGATCGAAAATCACAAACACATACAAGTTTCTTTTCGGCAAGTTGTGAAAGAAATCCATGTTGACTTGTAGGTCGGAAAACAAGCAACTCTGCTTTTCCTTGATATTCTCTGCAAAAGTGAGGACGCACATGAGCAGATGTCTAGTCAGAAATAGGATTTTAAACAACTTTGCCCGAGAATAAACACCATGAATAAGAAATATAAACAATAAGGTGTACATGCCACAGCAGAATATTGTTAGTTGATGGTAGCCGTGTGTATGTATCAGGCTGGGAGTTGCAATGAGAGAAACGGGGAACCAATTATGCCTAATCAAAGAGGCCTTCTAATATAGAGGCTATATGGAAAGATTTCCTGCTTTTAGTGGATGACGAAATGTCAAGTGATTCTTTTTCGCAGAAACTTAATCCACTTGTTATTGTAAAATGGAAGTGAGCTTGACCATCTGCAGAAAAATTTAATTTGGCAAAATCTGAATTTATAATGGATTTCAAGAGGCGTCCTTCTGGTTCTGTTTGAGCTCCTGTAGACATTGAATGAAAAGTCTGGAATTAGGACTAGAAGCATAGCTTACTTGCTACTCATGTAGTCTTGAGCTATCAATCGGACTATTTGCATTGTTGATGGCCAGTCTGCAGCTAAGCTGCATGTAGCAGCAAAAGACATTAGAAGAAATGCACTCCGTAACTGAATATTATTCTGCATATAAGAGATAATATGATACACTCCTCATTTTCAAATCGCATAATGCTGGTTTATGAGGATAAACTTACTTATCTGGTGAGGATGTTTGTCTGTATCCCTGTGAGATAAGTATACTAGTCAAGTTCAAAGAGCTAGAAAATTAAAACATAGATTTGGAAATTTTGAAAAATGGGCCATAAAGCAGAGAATACCATATACCTCCAGTTTGCAAATATGTACAGGCCTTCCTTGTCTTTGCCCTGCCAATATTCCCTGTAAAAGAGGAATATCACAATTATGCACACACCAGGGCGATAATAACAATAATTTTCTATCAAACAAGAATAGCTCATTGCTCACTTTACCAATTTCACTTTGGACCAAAGTTAACTTATGGTTAACTTATTTTTGGAGAGAGTGCAAATGGTCACAGAATGATGTCATCTCTCTTAGGGAAAAAATTCATGCAGAGTGTTGCTCGGAGGACAGTGATAATATGTGTCCAGATGAACATAAAACCATTTGCAGTTCAAAATGATTTAAGAAAAATGCAGATACACAAAGTCTAAGCAAATACATTTTTCCCTTCCCTGTGTAAAACCGATGCAATTAAAAACAATGGTACGCATAGTGATGACATGGCAGTTTGAGTACATACGTAGGAAAACTTAAATATTGAACGAAGCATTATTTTCCAGCCTCAACTGCATTCTTAAAATTGTTTTGCTCTCAAGCAAAGGTGGTGCTTGAGAATTTTGTCCTCATGACATGCCCTTGAAAAGCATAGGTTAGGTTCAAATCAAAGATGAGAAAAATGCACCTAACCTCATAGTCAGCCTTCAAGTAGCGCATTGTATCTCGAATATGTGGAAAGTGATTCATTAAAAGAATGACAGAAGGAAAGATGATAAAGCTCAACAAAGCATTGTACATCTATGCAAGACTAGGAAGTGGACTTTAATATATGGCAGCTGGCAAAAAGTGGAGGCCAAGCAGTAAATGTACTCACTTCCTCGAGTCAGACACAGGGCCCCAGAAAGCGACAGTTCATTCTCATAGTAATATTAATTATTCATGCAAAGAAAGAAGAAAAATCCACCTCCCAAAGCTTGGTGTATCTTCCCGCCGATTGGCCTACTGGTTGTTGAGGTGGCGTCACTGCAGAAGGCATATGCAATGGTGCAGCTCCTGACTGAGAAGGCACTTGTTGTGCAAGACCAGGGGTTGGAATCATCGTGCCTGAATTTGAACTAACACCTGTTAATCCTCCATGTACTGCTCCAAGCCCTGTTGGTACACCTGTTGCTGTATGTGTGACATGTGATATGCCTTGGCCCATTGCTGTTATAGGTTGCCCAAGTCCTCCCACATTCTGAAGTGCAGCCAACCCATTAGCTTGTTGTGAAACTGCCCCTAAATTTGTAGTTGTTACAAGACTGGTGGTTGCCGAAACTAAACCCGTATGGCCATTATCCATGGGAAGCTGCCCCATGGAGGCTGCCAGACCACCTTGACCTATAGAGACAGCCCCAGCACCCTGGCCCATAGCAGCACCTGACAAACCCATTGAATTTGTTGACATGGGCATTCCTATTCCTTGTTGGGTAAGCCCTAGAGCATTCTTTGCAATTGCCATTGGATTTGTTGCAGATAATAAATTCCCATGCAGAGAAGTTTGAGAACTTGTTGTTGTCTGAATCCCCAAGGGGGCTCCACCTGTCAAATTGGAAGAGTTTATTGTCTGACGCATCCCTGGATTCCCCTGTGCATTTGTCAGAATATTGGTGCTTGTTATACTGTTTCCAACAGAACGAAGAGGCTGCAATAGCTTATAATCCTGGCTGCTAGTATTTTCAGTGCTCATGGACGTGACTTCCTGCCCAGCAACGGGAACAGCAGCAGTTTGCACAGAAAGAGGAACAGCATTCCCAAGTAGAGATGCTGAAGGAGCCGCAGCAGAAGAAATAGGTGGAGCCTGGTTAATTTCCTGAAAAGGAAATGCAGCACCTGTCAGAAAGTAGGTCAGGATGACTGCCTTTTACTGCTCTCTGTGCTCCCATAGTTCACCAAAAATTGCTGTTACTTTGTGTTTATTTATAATTGGCATGACACTAAGAGAGCATATTTATGTTTTTGGCATGAAAGTACATATGGAATCGAAAAAGCCAAGTGAGAAACTCACTGCTTTAACAGTTTGCATTGGCAAATTTCCATTTGGCGGCATGCCCTGCCATCCTGCACAATAAGCCAAAAGATAAAATATTTCACACTAGACCATCCCAAAATCTTCGCTAAAGGAATTGACAAATTTGGTAGCCTTCTAGGATATTGAACTTAGCTGATAAAAGATCTTGTTTTTTAAAAGAAGCAAAGATCACCTGAGGTAGCTTTGGCATTGCTTTGTACTGCTGATGAAGCAACGACTTGAGTCGGTGGCTGCTCTAATTTGACAATCGCAGGTTGACTCACAGGATGTTGAACTATGTTCCGAGCTAGGGTCGCTTTTGCTTCTGGAAGCAACTCGGAAAGAAGTACGAGATGTTGAGGGTGTCTGAGCACATCAGCCCCTGTTTCTATTGCACCTCCATTACGCCTGGCCTGCAATTAAGATTGGGCAATTTTCTTACAAGATTCCCTACAAAGTTATTGCAACAAGCATATTAAAGGTTCAACCTACATGGCGTTGTATGTGTTTGATTATCCTCCCTATAATGCATTACTTTAACTAAGTGTATACGCTTATGAGTTTTTTCCATACCCCCAATCCTAATTCTGATTCTATCATAAATTCTGGTGAACAGAATACGAGACAGATGCAAGAACCAAAAAGAAATCCAACTGATTCAGTTAATGCTGATTTTGCTACTTCTATACTTTGTTAGATTTCTCCACTCTGTTGGCACAAATATAAATTTTTTAAAACAGGTGCAAATTTTTCTATACCCGTCAAGTTAACTATATACATAAAGGTTAAGCCTCAGTCATGACTTATCATCCACTTTCATGTGCACAAATTCAAAACCCACGTCCTGCACTGGCAAACATCTGTTCCTTCACTTTAAAAATTAGAAAAAGGATGTACACCAGATTGACAAAATTTGAGCTTCCCAAGAGATCGAGCCTTGCTTGAACCTCTTAACACACTTTCTTGCTACTTGACTATACTGCTTCTAGAATAATTCAGAAAAAGTAGCATCCATTTTCTTTTGTTTGCAAACGATTGCAAATTCGGCATATTTAGGCAGCATCTAATTTGGAATACTGACCACTCAGTGTTTCTTCAAGCCAAAGATGATCACTTCTCGCAGATTGCAAGCTAGTAATTTGAAGTGCTGTCTATGGCCTATTCATAGGCATGTCTTATTAATAGTCATAAAAAGTTTAAGCTATATTTGAGAATGTGCCAAAATTAAAAATACTTGTCCCTTTAATGTACACTAAGTCTCTAATACTCTCATTTTAAATACGTCCTGTATAATGCAGCCTACTTTTATAACAAGTATTCCCATTCTGGTTTTGACACTAGAATCTGCACCAAAAAGTGCAGCAAGGAACACCGAAATAATATGAGCAAACTGTTCTGCTGCACCAGAAATCCAGCAAACCATGGACAAGTTACACTCAAGATACCTGTTCTTACACCCTGGCAGCCTATTGATCATAATTAGAAGTGTCCTTCCCATCCATGTCCCTTTTTCAGGTCCTGCTAGCGCTTCTCAAGCCAGCATTGGTAAAGATCGCTCATTTAGAAAAACAATGCTACCAAATGCATTTTCGAGATGATCTTATTTAACGTCAACAAACCATCTGTAGACTGAGAGCGATGAAGCGTAAATAAGGTCAGGACAGAGAATGCCGATCATGTGATTTGCAATAAATTGAGTCTGGCTCTGCTTGTTACATCATAAAAGGAAAACAAACAGCAATTTTGCAGCATTTCATGAAGTATTATGACCAGAAATGCGTGGCACTGTATATTCACTATCTCAAATTCCTCCGTTGCACAAGATGGCATCAGGCTTGTACCACACTTCAATTCCCACTCCCCAGACAATAACATAGCATCTCCAAATCTGTCATCTCAAAGAACCAGTTACCTATTATAACAGCTGCTATGCACCTCTTATCAGAGTAACCATCAATGTACAACAGTAATGCAAATTCAATA
Source organism: Isoetes taiwanensis (assembly GCA_021234155.1). Taxonomy (NCBI): domain Eukaryota; kingdom Viridiplantae; phylum Streptophyta; class Lycopodiopsida; order Isoetales; family Isoetaceae; genus Isoetes; species Isoetes taiwanensis. Next base: position 262,666 of record JAJEKV010000105.1, on the reverse strand, counting down.
CCATTATTTTGTACTAGCATCAATTTTGTACTAGAGGTGGTGTCTTGTTAAGGCCATATAGACTCTTCATGATTTACGAACAAAACTCTCCTTAGCCTAGTCTGGTCTGGGTTCGTGATATTTAAAACATGCAAAGCTTATGCAAGCCTTGGCATGAAAATAATGTCCAAATTATTGGTCATATTTGCTCACCCATGCTTGATGTCAAAAAAGCTACATACAATGCAATTTACACAAGCTGGCCAAACAAAGGTCTATCCAGCCCCACAGGTACTCAGAGATGTAAAATAGGACAATGCGCCTGGTACTGTTTCCGCTATGGGCCACTGTATAAAGACCTGCCTTATTGATATGGCATGTAAGAACAATCTCCAGCTGACTAGGATGAATGAATTCAAAAGAACTTCCTTTGGTAAGACATTGTCTACCAAAGAAAACATGCCTTCGTTGCAGGTCAAACTTAGAGACTGATAATAGATGTGTATTATGAAAACCAAACGTGGGTAACATCTCGAATTTGAACTATACCAGAAGATGCATATCCCTTTGCTTGCAGACTGACATGTATTGCCACTCCCCATACTGACCACAACAGTATGATCCTCTTCCAAATTAGCCACTAAGTGGATTCACCTGTTGAACATCTGGAGGCATCCAAATCCATCATAGAATAGGGAGAAACTGAAGGGCGTGGAGCCATATTCAATACTGATGAAACAAAGTCCATTGAATTTGCAGATACTTTCATGTTCAAGGCTGGTAGAGCTAGATCAGCTAAGTCTCTGGTTACTGCCAATGTCAAATATTCTTCAGGAAAGAGGAGTGGAAGCATAGCTGCTCCAAAAATAGCATGTTAGCATGCGTGGAAGAACTGTAAGAGTTTCCTGAAATTAAGACACTGATCTGTAATGCCCTTGTTTACCACAATGATAACATGTAAGCTGAGATTTGTCTTTCTTAGAACTCTAGGCTTATCCTCTTCCTTCTGCTTCCCTTTATTGTCAAAAACACCCATACTAAGTTTCTTTGAAGAAGACTTTCTAGCAGCTCCATTAAAACTCAGGAGGTTAGTTGGTCCTTAATGAGGTACAGAATGATCTTGTTCGAGAAGGACTGGATTGGGCTAGAAAGACTCAGCAAACCCAATTACAGTTGGCTCTGTATGCTTAGCAAGATAGGCCTGAACTCCAGAGCAGGATTCTAATCTTAATTGCTCCATCTGTTCCTTGAAGATAGACTGTCTGGCTAATCCAGTGACAGTGCAGGACTTCTTTGAAGCTATTGCATGTTTATCTAAACAAAATCAACTAGAGTTGCAAAATAATATTATGTTCGCAATTTTGTTTGGGGAGGGAATGAGGAGGGGGCTACAGTGAAGGTCGCATGGTGGAAGTGCGTGCGTCCCAGACAGGCAGGAGGCTTGGGTATGCTTGATGTGTTGTTGCACACGAAGGTTCTGGTGTCGAAATTCATCTGGCAGTTGTTGCAGGAGCAACAATCCCCAGGTTTGGCTCTGTTGGCACAGTCGCTTCATCACTCTATTGTGTTTAGGAAGCCAGCTATTCCGGCTCAGTTGCCGTGGGCTCTGTTTGAGAATTTGCGGCCATTCCCTCATGCTTCGCCTTTTCTTAAGGGTCTCCTGAAGGCCTGGAAGGTGGTCAAGGTTCTCTTTTTATTGGACCCTAGCAGGTGTATGGTAGCCTCATCGCCCTTTCTCTGGGTAAAGATCCTTCTCATCTTCAATAGGTTTCTCTTCTGCACTCCTCTTCCCTTTTGGGACAAACTTCAGATCAATTAGACCAAGATAAATCTCAAAAAATTCCTGCCATATAGCACAGGATTTTCCGTATGGATCAATGACTGGAATCAAATTAGAAAAGTCAAGAAAGAATTATCCTGCACGAGATCAAACTTATAATTCCGTTTCTTAGAATGAACCCAAAAAACAAGTATTTATGAAGATTAACTCAAATTTGACCAAGATGTATCTATCTTGTTAACAAATTTCCACCGTAACAGCATGTTCTACTAAATTCATGAAACCTTCACCAATTCTAGCCAGGAAATAGTTCAACAGGAAGCTAAAACAAATCTGCTCCAGATTTTCAAAGCATTTCAAGAAGTTCTCTCTCAGAAAAATGTCACAGGCAGGCGGATCTTCCTCCATATACTCACTATGATGAGGCTCTATGATATTGTTGAGGATTAATCATAGAATGATCTGTGAGGCAATTAACAATAGATCTATTGATTCATGTGACTTATATAGTCATATGTGATGATGTGGCACCAATATGATGACGTTGCACGAGTAGCATTATGTGACACATGTCAACATATTATTCATTGTAGAGTTAGAGGTAATGTTTCTCTAACAATTCAGTTCTCAAATGACCTCAAAAGAAAAGTCTGGCATTCCAATTAAACTATAACAACCACAGAAAGTTAAACCACTTTAAATCTTTCATGCATGCATACCCCAGTGCTTGTTTTGGCTGCAGACATTAGTCCCCAATATTTTTTTTTTCTTTCTTTACCCATCAAGGTCAATTCTAATATAGCTTAGATATAGCAGTTTGTAAGTGTAACGCTAACCCTCTGAAGTAGACACTGTCTCTGCAGATAGTTGGCCCATAGCTAGGTCTTTAAACAAATGCCTCAACCTCTGGAAGGGGGGAAGGGGACAGTGAACGGTCAAATAGGACAAACTAGAACTTTCATAATACCCCATTATATAGTGCTTTGAGTGATGGAAGCTGCCTTGGAGACAGGACTGACAATGATACGCAATTCTGCAAAACAAATATCACCAACCAGCATGATAAGCCTAATAATTTGATAACTAACTTGTATGCACCCGCTCGTCATTCTTGGTACCTGAGAAAAAGATGTGGCCACAGCTTCTGCATCAGCAAGACACCATCCTGATGGAACTCCAATTTGCTGCGTGGAACCTGCAAATAGATTTGGCACGGGAGTAGGCAGCTTGTGGGGATCTGAAGCTGCAATCAGAAGGCAATGGTGGTTGCGTTCCATGCCCTGTATGCTAGATTGCGTGGATAATGATGGACCACACATCTGAAATAAGAACCAGGAAAGAGTTATGAAAGCTGAACAGACACACTAAAATTTCTACCAAATACTCCATATTGGCTTAAGTCTAAAAAGGGTGGATCTTGACTTTGAAGAAACACAGCATAAAGCCTTCACCACTGCATATGAAAAAATTCTGTTCATTATAACTCAACCAGTTCTTGGCAAGGTCCAGTTCAGGATGTGTGGACTGAAATAATAGTATGTTTGCCAGGTCTAAATTTGTTTATGTGTGAAAGCAGATGCAATGATTATATGGAGTGCGCCAAACCATATTCCCTCACTTCAAACTGAACAATATGACTACCTATATTATCCTCCACTGATTGTAATACTGCATAAGCTTCCTACCAGCAGACAGATATAAACAAGATGAAATTCTCGACATCTGAAGGGGACTGCTCAGCTCTAGAAGAACGATGTACATTTAGGAAGCAACAAGAATGCACTAACATATAATCCAAAAAAAATAACAGTGACTAAGTTAGCTGAATAAGTGGTAAATGACAACAGTTTAGTATCCCTGTTACCCATTAATACCACGCAGACTTACCAAGAGCACCTGTGTTAGACCCTCTGCAATTGCAACTTCCCCAAAGCCCCCACCCACAAATTCAATAGCAGAAAGCCATTGAAGAAAGGTGTCCAAGTTCGAGGTCCAGCCACTCCTTTGAAGCAAGCAATCTACATCATATACCTATTATTAGATAAAAGTTTCTACTTTGTGATGCCTAGAATAGATCAAGCAGTTAAAAGTTACATTCTCTTCTCGTGCATTAAATAACCATTGAATTTTCCATATATTAAGCAAAAAAAGCGGAACTTAGATGTTTTAGACTGGAGAGTGGCAATCACAAAAAATATGACTCATTTACGTGTGTAACATTGACTAGCTAAAAGAGACAGCCATCCGAGAAGAAAACTCAAAAATAGAGAGCGGAAAGAAGTTTTACCACTATGCCCATGACTATAAAATACAACCAGTGACATCTCCCCTGTGGCTACAGGCCTCTGAAATCAACAGTAAGTAATTACCAAATCATTTCAATAACAGTTGTGAGACAAATGATAAGCCCTTAAGCCAATTATGCTAAGTATCTGACAAAACAGTTCACAAATTGAAAAGCAGATAATTGAAGTTTATCATTTTGAATAGTGTCATTAGATACAGCGAGGTCATGAGTTGGTGCAGTAACTAGACGATGGCTTCATAGTTTTTGCATCGTCCTTTATGATTTTGCAGGTACCTATGTGTTCAGAACGTATGATAAATGCATTTTAACCAGCGATATGAAAAATGTCATCCTTGATGGTGGTTCCTAAGCCTTCACACTGCAGCATTCAGTTTAGTAGATAACACAAAGCTTTTCATTTTCCTCTAGGGTGAAAACATGTTGAATATCAAACCTAAAAAAAGCTCGTGTTTGCTAGAACAAATCTATATTATAGAACTTCAAACAATGGTTATCACCAATGGGATAAGACAGATGCGGACTAAGAAAAGCCAGGACGAAACTGCATTCGACCTATTAGAGTGTAGATGAGCCAATTGGAGACTTTAGTTAGATGTCCTGTTGAGTTGACGGAAGACTCCATTGCTTCATAATTGTCTGAAGTCTCCTTCAAAAGCCTTGGACATAGTTAATGTCTTTATTTTCCCTCATTGGAAAATGTAGTCTTAACATTACCGCTTCATTACTCAAGTACTCCAGTAAAATATAAAACATACCTGCCCTGTTGGATCAGCAGCACAGAATGCCCTAAATGAACACAACTGATGAATCACCATCATAATAAACCAATGATTAAAAAAAGAAGTTTTAGTTTACGTACCTCACTATCTTCTCAACATACTCAGACTTCAGGAGTGCCCACGATGGGCCCAGTGCAGCAGTACCCTCCACAGCCACAACTAGACTTTTTTGCTGCTGTTGAATCTGTAATTGTTGTTGCTGCTGCTGCTGCTGCTGCTGAGGTGGGGTTTGTTGCTGAGTTTGCTGAGAAGCTGAAGCCTGCTGTTGAGATTGCGGCTGGGTTTGAGATTGAGATTGAAGCTGAGACTGTTGAGGAAGCTGTGATTGAGGCTGTTGAATTTGTTGCTGTTGCTGAATTTGCTGCAGCTGGGGCTGCTGGAGGGGTTGCTGCGACCCCATATTAGTTGCCATTGAAGAACCCAGGCCAAAGTATTCCTAGATTACTTCTGTCTCATATGTGTTTGGCAATGTAGTGTGAAGAACTTACCATCGCACTGTGGATTTGCCCTATTTCTTGTATCTAAAGATGTCCCCGTTTTTTCTTTGGTCAAATGTCCCTAATTTTGGGCAATGATCTGCACAACACTCCTCCTCCTTCTATTTTTGTTTTTGCAAAATCTGTTCTTCTTGATCCTCTTTTCCAATTTCTAAAAGAAGTCTGGATTGTTTTTCTGCCTATTGACCAAATAGCATCTGATTTACAATTCTTCCATACGAAAATACATTCGGATTACCTGTACCTTTGAATATTATCAACCACAAGCTACAGCATCTGGAACTAGCAAAGCGTCTTGAACTGGATTGCCAAAGCTCAGCGGGTCAAAGCAAGATTGTGTGCAGTGAATTCACTATATTAGGTCCTTTTTCCATGGCATAGATGTCTTAAATTTACCTCAATATGATTGGGCCAAATAAGCATGCTATATAAAACCGACATGCTGTTAAGCATAACCAATCGAGAAGATCAAGGTTGTCACAACCCGTCCAACAACGGGCTAAGAAACTTGGACTGCTAAGAAACGTGGAAAGGTGTATTCAACAAGGTAGGGTAAGCGCTCACACTATCTCCTCCCCATAACCATTTGGTTAAATTTTTTATTTTTTGTGGAAACCCTTCCATTTTTCTCATAAACCCGGAAACCCTTCCATTTTTCTTATAAACTCGGAAGGGTTTTCAGATTTGGAGCCCGAAGGGTTTCACTGGAAAATAAAATCAAAGAGGATTTTTGTCCACCTTTCATAAATATAGCTCATTCAATGCACGGTGCAAATTGGACTGGGAGGGTTGAATTATATGCCCCCCCCCCCCAACAACTAGACTATCCTACCTCCCTGCATTGTATTATCTCCCAGGAGAATCCGGCCCTCTCTCGTGCCTAGCGTGGACATCTAATTTTAGATCTTGATCTAATTCGCATCCGCAAAAGCTCCACGACCAACTACACATTCCTTTTCTAAAGTAACAAACAAATGAGAGGAGAATTCGGTCAACTCTCTTTCTCCATAGATCAAAACCTTATAATTCTTCCCTCTAAAGGCACGCAGATTAACATTAAATATCGAGAATCGACTACCAAGAAACACAAAATACTTTGATGGAATTTCACTATGCGGGGAAGGAGGGAAGGAGGGAGGCTGCTTTTTGTCGGGCGGGGGCGGATAATTCATCGAGGGGGATAAGCCAAACTAACCATTGGACGAACCATTCATTTTTGGAAGCACAAGTTCCTGTTTTAGTTTGCATCTCTGTTTTTTTCGGCGATTGGCAATCCGGAGCATACAATCTAGAAGAGTTTCCAGGTAAAGAAATGTTGCTTATAATCGATTTTTGATTTTTTGCATTCAAAAATTTGTTATTTATTTGCTTTGCAAGATATAAAACTTTGCTCTTGATAATCGATTCTTGAAGCAATCCCTTCCTCGAAAGTTGATAGTTTTTTGAATGGGCTTAGCTGCAAGCTACGAATTTTCTAAGATTCGGGGGGGAAGGGGACGGATAAGCCAAACTAACCATTGGACGAACCATTCATTTTTGGAAGCACAAGTTCCTGTTTTAGTTTGCATCTCAGTTTTTTCTAGCGATTGGCAATCCAGAGCATACAATCTAGAAGAGTTTCCAGGTAAAGAAATATTGCTTGTAATCGATTAATAATTTTTTGCATTCAAAAATTTGTTATTTGCTTTCCAATATACAAAACTTTGCACTTTGATAATCGATTCTTGGAGCAATCCCTTCCTCGAAATTTGATAGGTTTTATGAATGGGTTTAGCTGCAAGCTACAAATTTTCAAGATTCTAAAGGGATGCAAATTCAAGCACAATCTGTTTCCTTCAAGCATTTTCAGGCTAAATGGGGTTCAAATCGGATATTCGGTCAGGCCTAATGGATGATCTATACTATGGACTCTCAGTAACTTAGGCGGAAGGGTTATTTCATCAAAATCTTGCAAATTTGAACTGCAATATACATATATACAGAAGTAAACTTTGGGCTCTAATTCTCTGTCAGGCTCGCTTATTGTTTGATTATGCAATTTTAACCAGAAGGGGAAGGGCTTTAATCATTAAAAAGAACGCAGGGCACAGATTTGAATAGTTGGGTTTGTCACAGATTTGAAAAACATGGGTTGAATCATGAAATTTTTTTGAATCTGGATAATTTGCCACAGATTTGAAGGCTGGGTTTGCCACAGAATTGAGAAATCGTCATGATAGAAAAACCACAGGATGCGGTCTAGGGCCAAATTTCTTGTCACAAAATACTAAGAACAAGCATGCCTTTTCTCGAACAAGCATGCCTTTTTCGGATCATCTATATCCCATGGCGAGCTCTTCACCAGAAAATCCCTAAATGCGAGTCCCATTGCCCCGGTGGTGGGGTTTTATTATCGCTCCCTTCATCGCCATAACCCGGGCCGATTCCAGTACATTTGCTGCAGCAAGAAGAGCATACGCCTTCAAAAAAATTAAATCAGATGTGAAAACCCTTCCTATTTTTTCCCCTTTGTGAAAACCCTTCCTATTTTCCCATGGCATTGGAAAATAGGAAGGGTTTCCATATGAATTAAATTTTGAATTCTCGAGTGACGTGCATATGTATGAGCATGCCCCATTAATGGGCGGCATCCGTCTTGAAAAGCATGGTCCATAAAAGGTCACTACGTGTAATCAACTCATATGTAATTGTGTTTCAAATTTTTCTTTTTTCTTTTTTTTATTTTCTTGGTTCTCCGCCGCAATCTAAATGCGTGGTGTGCCATTATAGCTATCCCGGCTGCAAGCAAACGGATTTACGGTTAGATGAGGACAAAACTTGGTTAGATAGCTCGTTCACGCCATAGCCGTGGAGATCTTGGCATGCAAAGATATTTGTGCCATCCGTGAAAAGAGTTCCTTTCTTTGCTCCTTTCTTATTTGCCGCCGCTTTGGTCATTTCTTTATGTGATTACGGTTTATCGCATTTATGGTTTCCATTTTGGTTTTCTGCATTTAGGTGTTACTTTTCGCGGGCGTGATAAGCTTCCGCGCTGTGCCTTCTACCTATGGCCGGCTGCGGGAACCGCGAAAATGATCTTCACGGGACAAATAGGTGTCTGATCCTGCGGCAGCGATTGAGTAGGCATCGAAGCTCCGTGAAAAAACCGGCGATATTTCCCAAGCCAGTCTTTGCTTTCATTCAATTTTCGACTTGGGATATAGAATCCATCACCTCTCTCGGCTATCTTCCCGAAATTTTCAAATTTTCCTAAATAAACTTAGTGTTTGCATCGGCTCAAAACATATTAGAGCCGGTTTCTTCTTTCCTTGGTAATATCTAATTTCGTTCTTTAGTTACGCAATAAATAATCTAAGGGAGAGCATTTCTTTGCCTTTGGCAACCGAAATCTATGAGACCTAAAGTAGCTTCATCTAGGTTATTCTGATTCGAACTTGGTAGGAAGCTTAAATTCTGACAAGTCATATTACGAGGGACAAACTAGCCCTACAAACGTATATCGCAAACATATTCCTTCTAGCATTTGATGTTTAAGCACATTGGCAATAATATAACGGGGTTACATAGTAACTTCGATGGTTTTACAGCCCGGTTGGCAAGTTTAAAGGCTGGATCGTTATCTTTGTGAAGTACCAATTCGAGAGGTAGCGATCCCTTGCATGTGTCGTTTTTCTCTATTTGCTCGGGCTTGCTCCAAGTATTCATGGGTTTGGAGCGATAATTCTCACTTCTTGCTTGACCCATCTGTGATTTTGTTATTTAGGGTTCGAGGTTATAATCCAAGCTTTGGTTCAATATCTCGGAACAACAGTTAGCTTTGACTACAACACGAAAAGGTATTGTCTTCCCTCTGTACCCTTTGAATCTTTTGTAGTTTTTTAAGTAGATATATCTTTTTGGAATAGGAGATTCCAGTGTGTCTCATTTGATTTGGGGCTTCCAGCTTTTTCTGTTACTTTTTGCCTTCAATTCTTCAAATTGGCAATTCTCTCCATGCTTGCGTTCTAGTGTAGAGATTCAAACTTCTTTGGAATAGCTTGATAATTTCTCATATGCATGATTGATTTGCTAAGTTCGCAAAGGTGTCTTAAGGATAAAATAGATTTACTCTTGGGCTTTCATTAGCCAAGGGGTGTAGCTTTGCTTAAGGGTAGCTTTGCTTAATGCTTGCAGAATATCTGAAACACCTTGAGATAGTAAGGTGTTGCTTTCACCGTTTCCTTCTAGGTATGTCCCGACATATATAGGTTTGAGGCTAATGTGCGGGAGGATGCTGCATAATATGAAGTTATTGAGAATACATAATGACATGTGCACGTAAAAAACAATTGTAGAAAATGAAAACAAGTATAGACAACAAGTATTGAAAATCGGCACACACATGTATAATGCACCAGATCATATCTTAAGCATGAATTACTTGGTGCTTGTGATTGACACATTTAATACGATTCATAATGCATTAAAATTTTATCTTGGTTGGGCTTTTTACTAGTGTAAATGCAGAACAATAATTTCTCTAACTCCATGATCCACAAGTCTCTTTCTTGCAAAAAAATTTACCATTGAGTCAAGCATGAAGCATAATCGCCGATTATGAATTTTGATGGCATCCGTTGAGGGTCCGATAAAATCTTTGGTATTTTTGGCAACATCAATTGAGGTTTGACAATAATCCTATGGAACCAAGCAAAAAGATGCTAAGTTTGAGTGTTTGATTAAGAAATATTTTCACACCATCATAACCATTGAACTAGTCGTCTTGTTATATCTAAATCATGTTCCATGTTGCATGTTTAATTGACAACATTTCCACACCATTATAACCCATGAATTAGCCTTGTGTCATATCCAAATCATTACGCATGTTTCATTGTCAACATTCCCACTTCATAAACTCTTGAAATAGCCTCCTTGTTTTCAAATCATTTTGCATGTTGATTGACAACATTTTCTAACCTTCATAACCCCGAACTAGCCTTAGGTGTTGTATAGAAGTTCGTTCTAAATTAATGAGCGACTTTCTAGAGGTCTAGGTCAAGTTTGGAAATTATAATAAGAATATTTATGGGTGAACTAAGTTTAAATTTTGAGATAACAATTGGATCTAATAAAATGTTTACGTCCATGGCTAATGACGTTTTCCTCACTTGCACCTACGTTTCAAAAAGCAAAACTAGAACTCTCTTAGATATGTTGTAACTTAAAATAAAGTAGCAAAACCAAAATACTTCCTCTTGAAATGTTGTAGCTTAAAATATATCATATACTCCATTTTCACAACCCATCCAATGCCATGTAAACCACAACAAAACAATCAATGCGATCAGAGTGCATCAATATAACAACTACCATCGAGGTGAAGCAAGAATTAGCAAACACTAAAGTTATGAGGTTCCAAACTAATGAGTGAGTGAGTGAATGAGTGAGTGAGTGAAGAGAAATGTTCGCGGCGGCCTTGGCCGCCGCGATAAATTTCTTGTTGATTATAAAGCATTTATTGCGGGCATTAATTTCAGATTTGAGGCATTTATGAGCATTTATGGCGGAGGAAGATATGAGCATTACCATAGGATGACACGTTGCATTCATCGCATTTATGGCAGATTTGTGCACTTTGCATTTATTGCGGCCATTAATACACTTTGCATTCTTTGTGGCCATTAATACGCTTTGAATTTATTGCGAATTATCAAAGCACGACATGTGTGCACTTTGCATTTATTGTAGCCATTAATACCTTTTGCATTTATTGCGGCCATTAATACGCTTTGCATTTATTACGCCATTAATACGCTTTGCATTTATTATGAAGTTATCAAAGCACGACATGTGTGCACTTTGCATTTATTGCGGCTATTAATACCCTTTGCATTTATTGCGGCCATTGATACGCTTTGCATTTATTGCGGCCATTAATACGCTTTACATTTATTGCGAATTATCAAAGCACGACATGTGTGCATTTTGCATTTATTGCGGTCATTAATACGCTTTGCATTTATTGCGAATTATCAAAGCACGACATGTGTGCACTTTGCATTTATAGCGGCCATTGGCAAATTTGTTAGAAGATATCAATCCCAATATATATAGAATCTTAATGATATCCATTTTTGGATAATTATGGATATGAAATATATATCGAATGATATTAATGATTACATGCGAGTTGTGATATAGGCACTTGGCATAAATATAGCCCTAGATTAGTCATGTGTGTCGATCATCCAACAAAACTCCATCTTATAAATAGAAGGCCTTCTTATTGTCTCTATGCATTGAGAGCACTTGAAGAGCTATTGTGAGCGCTTCTCTTCTGCTTCACTAATTGCATGCAAGGTAAATATTCTCCCATTTTGTAATTTCTAAATTAGAGTTAGAATGTAAGATCTTACGAAGTTGCTTCACATCAATCTAGAATCACTTGGCCATTGCAGAAGAGAATGTTGGACGTTAACTGGGGTCCAACTGCACAGTTTTGAAAAAGAGAAATGTTCGCGGCGGCCTTGGCCGCCGCGATAAATTTCTTGTATTATAAATATGAAAAAAAAGGGGGGGTGGAAACCCTTCCCATTTTTCATGGAAACATTTCAGGTTTTCAAAATGGAAACCCTTCCCATTTTCCATGAAAACCCTTCCTAATTTCTATGGAAACCTTTCTTATTTTCCAAATTTAGAAATTCGGAAGGGTTTCTATGGAAATTAGGAAGGGTTTCAATGGAAATCCTTCCTGGTTTTAATGAAAGCCGGAAGGGTTTCCACGAAAAATAGGAAGGGTTTCCATGGAGATTAAAAAGTTTTTCCATGGAAAATGGGAAGGGTTTCCATGGGAGGCCAACCCAAATCGTAGGGAAAGGGTATGTTCTGATTTAATTTATTTTTTGGGTTACCCAAGGCCAAACCAGTGGGAGGTCGGCTGGTGGTATATGCCATTTGATACCGCTTGAAGTGCCGTCTGGCTGTTGAGATTGAAAAGAGGAGCCACGTTAGTCAGCATGAGCAAGTGGCTCGGTTGCCATTGATCTGCATGAGGCACATTAGGGCGCCATCTGACCGTCAAAATTAGGGGTAGCTAGGGACGTTTCTTGTGTTCTTGTGTTTTCTTGTGTTCTTTGGGTTATGGCCATTGCTCGATAGTCAAGACTTTGGCCATTGTTACCATAAGCCTAGTTCCCTGCTCTGCTTCTTCTGAGCGAAGACCTCTAGCATTTGTTCAGCTAAATGCTTGGCCTCAGACTTAGTTTGCCATAGTGCAAATACTTCTATCCAGCTGAATTTAGAGCGGTTACAATGTAAACGAGGCTGCATGCTAATGTGGAATAATTTGCCAATTGAAGATAGCACGGTAGTTAATAGAACAAATGGTTTTTGGAGAGATGGATATTTATTGACTAAGTCAAAAGCATATCAGTTTGTTTTACTCTTGGCATTTTCTAAGTAAGCTAGATTGATAAAAGTGTTGGAATACAAGAATTGGCACGGTTCTGTTCCTAAAATCTAGGGTTTGTATTAGACGGTTGCATGATTTGTGGAGAAACCTTAGAGAATTATGACAACCATTTATATCTTTCGCAACAAATAAGGCTTGTTGATCTCTAATTACCTCCCTCCCCCTCCCCCCCATAAAGGAGTGGGAGGGTAGGCGTGGGAATTCATATCCATCTCACAAAGATGTGGGATATATACCTTGCTAGTCTCGCTTGCGACGAGAATACTTCGGTGCATAGACAGGGGTCTGCCAAGCTGGTCCCTTATGTGGAGCTGTGGAGCCTGATAGTGGCATTGTGCCATCTTGATGGGACATTCATTTATACGATGCCACAACCATGCAAAATGTTACACAAAGATCGGAAGTAGGGCTAGCCCACCATGGCATCCCACAAGAGTACATTGCGCATTGCTTGGGAGCGTGCATATGTAGAGACATCGGACCTTTAGGAGAGTGACTATGATTACTCCGAAGAAATGGAGGTAGAAGCCATTAATAACAGGGTTATTGAACTCTAACAAGTATATTGGTTCTGACTTATTCATAGGCATCATTGTGCGAGGGCAAGATCTGGAGAGATCTTGGATGACTTTGCTTGTCATCGTTGGAGTCAACCAAGAAGAAGGGGGACAAATATAGATAGACAAGTTAGGAGGTCACACCCCAGAGGATGTCATTTTCGATTGTGCATAATGAGACCACTTGGACAATCTGCAATTGGCAAGGTTTACATGTGCACAAAGCACACCGGCCATGATCCTTTCACTACTGCTGAGCGTTGGCCGATACCCATGCACTCTGAGCTATTGCAAATCACTGCACAACAACTCCGAAGCATTGGGATTACCCGTGCAGCATGGGACTATACGAGGGTGAGACGGCCAGAGATTAGGCTGACGATAAGCCCAATCTATTAGATTATCTATCGGTCCAAGAGAACATGTGGCAGTTAGCATACTAACATAGGATACTTGATAAGATGTTTAATCGTAATGCTTTTCAGAGAATGACCATTCGTCTTCGATCTCGTCATGTTTTAGCACAGCAGCACGTAGGCGGCAACATGGAGACAGACTGGGGGAGTCGGGAGAGTGGGATGGCAGACTGGATGGCATCAGAGAATGTTATTTTTCACCAGCCATGGCACCCTGCCCACTGAAAACTCGGTGGACTGGTTATTGATCTTAGTGATCCAGGACGATAAAATGCAGGTAAGGAAACCTATAAGAAATGCCATTAATTGCTTCTAACTCTGATGTCTTCACATGCCTTGGGATGTATTCCTGTAGCTTTAGGCAGTATAATGCCATGCAATTGCATTTCGAAGGGGAATCTCATGCATAAACATGGCTGCTACTCTTTGATAGCTCTAGCCACCAGAATCTCGATCTTTGTCTCTTAGGCAGAACTATGAAAGGTTTTAATTATATGAAGGAAGATGTTGGACAAGATACTATTATATTACAAATATAAAATGTGAAAAGCCTCATCAAGTCTAGCTTATAGAATTGGAATCATGGAAAAATGAGCAAAGGTTATTTGTTCTAGAAAAAAATTAGAATAAACTTGGGCACTTGGGTCCCATGCATATTATAGCAAATGAAGTAACAAGGATGGAATGGATTGATCTGCTGCTCTCAGTAGTTTGTATGGAATCGAATATAGAATTTGCATTACTATCAAAATATGAGCTTCAATTGTATATAGTGACAGTTCCATTTTGCCACTATATACAACTGTCAGAAGGAAAAGCCTATTCATGTTCTCCCATAATATATTGCTTCAGGACTTTCTCAATTGATGAAAATGTTGCTTAGATGAATTTATAAAGTGAAGACTAGAAAGAGATACATAAACTCGATCTTTACGCTATAACAACTTGTCTACATTGTTTGTCTCGCTTATCGGGTATTTTTGTTTATGTTAAATGCCCAATTATAAAGTACTTTTATTATCTATAGCTTCTAAAAAAATTAACTCATAGATGGTTTGCATACATTTTTCTTTTATTTCTCTTTCTATGATTGCCATCTTCATGAGATGTGAACATAGATGATGTTGCAGATTGTTTATAACCTGATCTTTTTCCTATTAATTTGGAGGCACATCTAGCGAGGCTATGATAGACTCTCCATTATGTGTAGGTTACAAGTGAGACCACGTGTCTTTTTTTGTGCTTGGAACAAAGTTTGTTGCAATCCATCATGATGAATCCACAAGGTCGAGTTGTTACAGCTATATGATGGTAGGACCTCGAAATTTTGGTTCACAACAAATGAAACACACAGGAATTCTGCTGTCACGATTAAAGGATTCAAAGGTGTTTTACATGAGAAGAATGGAAATTTGAGCAGAATGCAAGATTGGGCTGGGGGGAGGTACAAGGGCAGCTAGTTGCCTTAACTTCTATTCTAATTTAGCTCTTCTCTACATGATTTAGGCCCCACAAAAGAATTGCTGCCTTTTCTTCTTCTTTCTTCCACACATGTTTAGATTATAAAAGCTCCATCCATTGGTGTTGGATATCTGAGTTTTTAGTGATCATAGTTTGGTCAACTTATAAAATGGCAGGACCTTCGAGAAAGACAAAAGGATAACCAGTCCTGGGAAAGAAAAAGGATAACTAACTTTCTTGATCATTGTTATATTTTCATATAATGTTTGGCAGGGAAAACAAAGTAGACATACCAAATGCGTTCAATATAATCAGTACTATACCAATTTGTCAACTGTAGGATCATTTTATTATGCATTGAAGTAGACAATTACGTTCTAAGTAAAGTATTGCAATGCATAATATTTTTTACATGTTTTTTACAAGGACAATTTTCAGTTAATTATTCCCAATAACTATGTGAAGTGCCCTGTTAATTAGGCATGCATGAACATTTGCAGCATTCCCCTCACATGTCAGCATTTGACAGGATCAAGCCCTATTGTGTATTGATTCCAAGACCATGTAGTCTTCAATACATTTCATGGGATGAAACCCTATTGTTTAGAGATCCCAAAACCATGTCAAATGCGTCTACTAAGTCTTAAATACAACCATGTCTTCTATGCTACCCTAATTATATAGCAAATAATTCTCCATTTTTTAGGATGTCAGATGTAGGTAAACGGTCCATTCTAGGCATTTTGACCTAAAAAGTTCATCTTTTTCAAAAATTTACCTAGATTATTTTGCTATAGGAAAATGACGACGTTCAAGGTAAAATATGCCTGCACGATGTAGAAATAGTCTGAATGTCTGTAAAAAAAGCCAGAGTTGTGCTCCACATTGTTACGAATGCCCTGTTCTTCCTGCAAACTCATCAACATATTAGAAAGTAAAACACCACAGGGTACTCGATTTACCACCCAACCGGAACAACTAGAAGAGATATCATCAGTCAAGCTACTCCGCAAGACTGTATAAGAACAAACTCTCTAGCCACCAACCACTGGTGTTACATGAACTCCTTCTAATGATATGATCAAGCAAGGAACAAGAGAAGATACTAGAAGGTAAGGCTAGGCACATCATCAACATAGGAAGAAGCAGATCTAGTTGTGCAGTCAACTCAGACCCCTATGCACCTTTCTGGGCATAACTTTCAAACCGTAAGGAATCGGGCACCCAAGCCCAATCTGGAAACTAGACTTCAAGAACTAGACTTCAAGGACTTTCCAATAAGGTAAGGATCGCTGATTTCTAAGTTGTGGTCGCGGAGATATCACATCTCAAAGTTGTCCTTCTATTTATAGGTAACAATACCTTTTTTTGCCTTTTTGCTTCTAAATAAAGGTCAAGGTTTATTTTTAGCTCTCTCTTTGATAATAGCAAGGCTTAGACATACTGGATGACTTTCTTACTTGATCATATCAATAAATATTGTTCCATGCAAGGCCACTCCCTCGAGCAGCATTATTAGTTATTAACCTTAAACCATATCAATTCCTCCCCTTCTCGGGATTGATCGTCCTCAATCAAGAAATTATATGGCAAATTTGACACAACCAAGTCCATGGCTACAACCTGCATAATAAAAAGTTGTCAAGTCCAGCCCTTTAGGCTGAAAATTGCCTCAGTTCATTTAGAGGTCTTTCATTTCAATTCTATTAGAAATGGCCTCAATTTACTTAGAGGACTTGACATCCTTATAATCGTTAATAAGGAATTCTGGCAAAGTTCGCTCATACTCCTGCGCAAGTCTCATTTACATCGTAATGTCCATGTTCTGCGAGAACTCAATCATCATTAAACCTAAAAGGAAACCATCAAAGATCCCTTTCCAAAATTGATCTAATCAATTTCTAAAAAGCATGTTAGTCTTTCCCTTCTTGGGACTAATCTTGTCCCCCTAGGAATGTTCTTTTTCTGATCCTCCAAGGCAGGGTCCGCACTTGGACAGCAAAATCTCCATACTGATCCATCAAGTAGGCATCCCTCACTTGAACAGTCATGGCATTCCTAGCCCTTTCTGATGCTCCAAGTAGCTTTTTCCTACTCGGACAGAAAGTAAACCCTTTCCAGTCCTTCAAGTTAAATATCACCATTCAACTTGAACAAGAAAGATATTTTTCCTTCCCTTCTCAGGAATAAACTTAGTCTCCAAAAACCACAAGTTGAACATCAACTTTATTTGCCTCAAAGTATAGGTTAGTTTAAAACAAAATATTTACTAACCTCCACCAGAAGTGCCAACTTTTGATCAGTTTCTATTCCAGTTTGCAATCTCCAGCACCAACCAGAAGACCTGCGAACATCAGGAATAACAAACATTCTATTCACATGGACATGAGCACCAACTCATTCCAATCTCTTGGACATGGCATCCGCTCATTCCAACCTCTTGGA
The DNA here is from genome assembly GCA_021234155.1 of Isoetes taiwanensis. Lineage (NCBI taxonomy): Eukaryota > Viridiplantae > Streptophyta > Lycopodiopsida > Isoetales > Isoetaceae > Isoetes > Isoetes taiwanensis. The sequence goes on along the minus strand of JAJEKV010000105.1, from coordinate 244,991 downwards.
CATGGCGTCAACTCATTCCAATCACTTGGACAAGAGCAACAACTCTTTCCATTCACTTGGACAAGAGCAACAACTCTTTCCATTCTTGAGGCACCAACCTCAGCCATAAGGATGCAATATGAAATATCTAAAGATTCTAATCACAATCCTTAAACATCAATTTCATACCAGACAAGAGGTAACCTATTTGCAATTTACCCCTCTTGGACCTCTTGTGCTGCTTAGCCACTTAAATTTCCAACGCCTTCCATCACCCACAGCTCCGCTGGTAAAGACCGGAACTGGGCTCTGATACCAATTGTTATGAATGCCCTGTTCTTCCTGCAAACTCATCAACATATTAGAAAGTAAAACACCACAGGGTACTTGATTTACCACCCAACCGGACCAACTAGAAGAGATATCACCAGTCAAGCTACTCCGCAAGACTGTATAAGAACAAACTCTCTAGCCACCAACCACTGGTGTTACATGAACTCCTTCTAATGATATGATCAAGCAAGGAACAAGAGAAGATACTAGAAGGTAAGGCTAGGCACATCATCAACATAGGAAGAAGCAGATCTAGTTGTGCAGTCAACTCAGACCCCTATGCACCTTTCTGGGCATAACTTTCAAATCGTAAGGCATCTATAGGCACCCAAGCCCAATCTGGAAACTAGACTTCAAGGGCTTTCCAACAAGGTAAGGATCACCGATTTCTGAGTTGTGGTCGCGGAGATATCACATCTCAAAGTTGTCCTTCTATTTATAGGTAACAATACCTTTTTTTGCCCTTTTTTTTTTTTTTTTTTTTTTTTTTTTTTGAAGGAACGAAGTTTCTGTATTAATCAGATAGGAAGAATTACAATACAGAGATCCCTCTATGGATCAAATATAAGTTAAGTACAAAGGATCCCATCTGGATCTGAATCATGTCTGTAGCTAAAGTACACATGAGCCTCTCTCAACCTCTTCTTTTGTCTAACCAGTACTACAGTATTAACATCTTCCCAATTAAACAGAGTACTATAGGAGCCAAGTGCCCATTTTCCGCAGCTGCAAACAAATCTTGAATGCTCCAAAAACCTCTTGCAAAAATAGAAATGAAGATGGAAGAGATGAAGAGTAACTCAATGCCTCCCCTGCTTTCGAAGGAATCCCATACTTCAGACTATGATCCAAATATACAATTTTATTACCGAATGTGTGATTAAAAGGAGATGCTGCATTGTCGGGGTGCGCCAGTCAGCTGACCTGTAATTGGCTAGACACACAGCCCAGCCACCAGAACTCTCCCTAAATCCTGGCTCATGATATCTGGTCTTGATATGGAAGCATCTTCCTGGGCACAATCAGATCCCTAGCTCGGCAATCTCAAATAACCTGACATTTTGTTTTAAAACTGTAATTTAAGATCAAGAATTTACTCTGCTTCTTCCAAGAAAACATCCCTAGATCTTTCCGCTAGCAAGAAAGAGCAAGAGGAGGGGAAAAGTTTCCAGCATAATAGACTTGTAAGAAATATTTAGACTGCCAATAAAACTGAAACTTTGAATCATCTTCTCTCATAGCCTGCTTCGATTTTATTCTACCTTATAGGCATCTGCGCCGTTTCGGTGTGCTTATCCATAAAAGAAACAAAGAAGAACCTATTCTGCAAGATCCGGCTCATCCCTAAATCACATGTTCAGATGGACTAACCAAGAAACAAGAAACTTGGGTCATTGAAACCTATCGAACTATTCCATGCCTTTGCTAAATTCATGAAAATCACTAAGCTTACCAAAGGGGAAGCATCAGAATAAGTCCACGTTAGTGGAAAAATCGTTTGGGCTGAAGAGACCGCCATGAAGAAGATCCAAGAATCACCAATTAACAGCATGATATAAGCAAAATCTGGATTATGTAGGAAGCCAAAATCCCTTCTAGCAGCCAGGAACAAGATTTTGAACGAAATTAGGTGTCACCGCAGTGCCGTGAGCAGAGAAAAAGGGCGGCCCCTTTCTCCGCTACCGCCCTAGCCGTCAAGGCGCCAAGAAGTCATTTTTTTTTTTTTGCCTTTTTGCCTTTTTTGCCTTTTTGCTTCTAAATAAAGGTCAAGGTTTATTTTTAGCTCTCTCTTTGATAATAGCAAGGCTTAGACATACTGGATGACTTTCTTACTTGATCATATCAATAAATATTGTTCCATGCCACTCCCCCGAGCACCATTATTAGTTATATTAACCTTAAACCATATCACACATACAATACAACTCTTTGCAAATTAGGCGACAAAATCGAGAATCTTGGAACGCGGAGGAAACAGTTTAGATAAATTTTTGCTGCAATAAAACTGTTTAGAATGCTTAGAATATTTAGAATGCCGTAAAATTGTTTAGAATCTTTAGACTGTAGTAAAACTATTTAGAAGAAAATGTTGTTTAGAAGACAAGTTGAAGCTAAAACATTTTGAGGAAAAGACCGAACGCACAAACTCCCCAACAACAGATCGTTAAGAAAACTTAAGGTTTTCTTCATTCTAAAACTGTCGGTTTTTTAGTGCCAATGTCAACGACGCCATAGCCAATACATATATAAAACATAAAGCAGTAAATTTAATATTAGACTTACCTCCTCCTGTTGAATCAACCTCACAAGCACTTCACCTCCGGTGAAGTGCACTTCCCGTGTCTTGTTCCTACTCTGAAGGGTACTCAACTAAGGACTGGCTTTCCTGGAAGGTAGCCTGGATGCTTCACATCATGGTGGCAGCATCCTCAACCTCTGATGGAGATGGTTGCTAGCATCTCCTGCTCAGATGCTGCTTATCCTCTATCATTGCTTCTATGGTGGTGGACAGGGAGCCCACATGAAACCGCAGGTCGGCGAGACTCTGCTTGTCTTGATGGCTCTCGAAATGCACCAAGCGAATCATATCTTCCATATCTTGTGTGTGTGGATCTCCATCTCTGCAATCCAATGTTTTCCATTGCCAACTGTCTTCTGAGTACCTAGGGTATCAAGGACTGTATCTCTTCTGTCAGACCTGTAATTCTCTCTATTCTTGCCTACAATCATTTCAAGGCCTCCGTCAGCACCTGGTTTGCCGTCGGACCTGAGCAACAGTCAACCATTTGCTGGGCTTACCTCGTTGATTGGGCCTTCATGTCTCCCGCCTCATAGAAGAGGTTTCTCCCTTCTCTTTGCAGTCTGATCTAGGTCAGATGGCAGGTGGTATGAGGATGGATCAAAGGGGGATGGGCATCTAGATCGGTATCAGGGACATGGGAATGGGACAAGGGGAGCTGGGCATGCAGATTGGGATCAGAGGAGGGGGTCTCATAAGTAGGCATGGTTGTTCAGGGTGCAGAAGATGGGGTCCAGGCAGAGACTAGGGCAAAGAGGAAGTATTGCTCGTAGGACTTTTGGGATGCTTAGAATCCAAAATGGGGACTCAAAAATGAAGTATTTACAACATTTTAGGGGTCTGGGGGCGAAACTCTAGTGAGAGAATAGGAGAGAGAAGTGTTGCTTGTAAGACGTGTTGGACGCTAAGAATCCAAAATGGGGACTCAAAAATGATGTACGCACGACATTTTGGGGGCCTGGGAGCAAAACCCTAGTGAGAGAATAGGCAGGGGAGAAGTGTTACGCGTAGGACATTTTCGATGCTCAAAATCGAAAACGGGACTAAGAAACGACAAACATACAACATTTTGAGGTCTGAAAGCAAAACCCTAGTGAAAGAATATGGACCAAAATTTAACCCTAGAGAGAGAATGCCCCTGGCGCTAGAGAGATGGTGGTCAGGTGCTAGCGAGAGAGTGGGTAGACACCAGTGGGGGAAAGGGCAAGGAAGAACCTTAGCAGTAATGATTACTAAAAAATGAAAATCGACAGTTTCTAAAAAGAAGCAATTAGTGTTGTTGGTCCGATATTTGAAGGCGCACGCCCAACCAACGCCAGTAACAAGTGTGTGTCTGATGAGACTAATCATAGAGCTCTGCTTGATGGCAATTATGCATTGCATACAAAGCCTTCCAACCTGCAATCCATATTGGTTGTAAAATCGATACCAAGATACTTGTATGTTAATTGACCCTGATATTTGAAAGTGAAAATCACTGAAATACTCCTAAGCTTTGGCTTTTTCCCAAAATGCCTCTATAGTTTTTAAAATTATCAAAGGGTATGTGGTCAATATAAATATTGTATTTTCATCAAACTAGTAACAGTGCCCGGCATTGGGGGGCTTTAGCTAGAACATGTTATGTGGACATGGATGTATAAATAGCAAAAGGCTTGTTCCCTTAATTTGTTTGTTAGTCATGCGTGAAAGAATTGATCGTCAGATTTGTCAATGCGACATGGCAATGTGGATGAAATGTGCCATTCATAGATTGATTGTCAACATAAAAAATGGATATGGTTTTTTTTTCAAGCTTGTTCTTTTGTTTTATGTTGTTGTTATTGTCACTTGAACTTTGGACTAAAGAACCACAAAGAATTTGTAAAAAAAACCACAATCAATTTGTAAGGTGTAGCATCATTGGGCTTGGCAATGGCATTTAAAAAGGATGTTGTTACAATATAAACAACATGCCATGTATACGATGGCACTTGGACATGGGCCAATATTAGAACATATAGCTATTAATGAAATTACGGGTTTGGAACTTAGTGGGGGTAGCAATGATATGTAATATAGACCATTGAAATGAAGATAATCGTATGGTTTTTTCAAGTGTAAATACATGCCATTTCATCCAAATTAGAAGTTTGCTTTTAAATGAACTTACCTTTAATGGATAGGTGATGTAAAAACTCATTGAATTGTTTGAGTTGTAGAGTGGACATTGTAATATTTGAATCACGAAGCTTCTAAACCCCTTAGTGGTTTTGATCTACAATGTCACAATATCAGCACATCTGTATTTTTTTCACTTAACGAGATGAATAAAAGTCACATAACCATGAAGGCCAACATCATTCTCATTGTATTCTGTAGCTTCAACGAATGACCACAAATCGAAACTCCTCCTTTCTGCATTGTTACTTCACTTATGATGCTACTCAAACCAAATTGGCCTTCCTTAGGCCAAAGTGACACGTTGTGCAATTTCAACCTCACCTCCAAGTAGGCCAAATTATCTTTTATATATCCCAGTAATGCAAACCACCATGCCTTTTTCACAAATACATCAGATCCTACGTCTAGCCATAAAAAACTTAGTGGTGAAGTTTTTGAAGAGCCCGAATGAGAAATCCGTTCTACCACCCTTCTAGCAAAAATTCTAAACTACATAAGGCCTCGGCCAATTTGCAAGTTTTTTTTTCTTCGTGATCCGAAAGATATAATAATAATAATTTATTAATCATGCCCATGTTGGATCATGACGGTCCTGGAGCAAGTTGTACAACTATTTGAGTTTTGACAAGCAAATTGCAGTGTGTTTCAGCTGCTTTGAGGTAGAAACCTCGTGCAAGAGGGTCTATATCTAGCAAAGAAGAGAAATTTCGTGTGCCACAATATTGAACTTCAAGCAAAACTCTGAGTAAGCTAGGCAATGTAAGAGTAGAACAGAGTGAAAAGCAGCCAGCAGATCAGATTATCAAAGAGGACAGTTAGATTTTTCCCACTAGCAACATGGTAGTGGAATCCGCTCAAATTGCAGTCCTTGAGGTGGAAATGGTCTGCAGTATCCGATAATGGATATAGGGCAACTATCTTTAAGGGATCTTAATGATCCCTCCCCAAAATTGAATGGAAAATTGTGGAATTCTGATATAGAAGAAGAGGAGAAGATCGAGGAAGCAGATAATGCAGTTACAAAAAACTTCTTCACCCCACTTCCCACGAATAAAACAAGGTGTTGTGCACGAAAGGTTGCCCTTCTGTGATCCGAGAGTGTGTTTGCATGCTTTTTGTTTTGTTGTTTCGTAATGGATCTTTTTTGTTTAATATCGAGCCTTCGTTTTGTTGTTTCATAATGGATCTTCTTTGTTTAATATCGAGCTGTCTAAATGCTACAAACATAGGAATTCGTTTTCATATCCCAGAAGTTCTTAGATTTCATAACTTGTGAGGTTAATTCACACAACTACAGAAAAAGAAGAGAAGAGAAAATAATGATAACTTCATTGTGATTAAGCATACATTGACCCTCATGCATTAGAATAGAAAATATTCAGTTGGTCATTTTTTCTCATTTGCACCTAAAGACAGAATATCAAGTAGCATAGTATTTCTAGCAAAAAGAACACTTTTTATGAAACTTTAAAATAACTGCCCACAAACTTCAGCTCCACAAAAGGAATGATCTTCAACAATAACATGTAGTCCTTGAGGAGAAGATGACATCCTTTTTAGAGCAAATAGATATTTTCTTTTGGTTAAGTATGGTGCTTCCATGCCCTATGTTGTGGTGCTTCTATGACCATTCTTATTTCTTGTGCTTTTTGGGCATCCCTTGGGTGCACAATTTCCTTACTTTTCATGGTTGCATTTGAGTGCTCAAGAATTTAAAAACCATTGAATCACAAAAAATCTTAAGGTAGCATCAAACTTTCCATAGAAATTCAGGCAATATCTTTTCCTCATAGACTACGTTATGAAAGCAACTGATGATTGTGAATCTCCCACATTTTTCTACTGCAATGTTACGGACCATAACCCCATAATTGTTATGCCACATTTATAATAATCATGTCTCATATATGACAAAACGTCTTGATTCCCAAGTATTTTAGAAAGTAAACAAAGGAACAATTTGGCTCCTTTGTTTGTTCCTTCTAGCATGTGTGAGTTACAATTTTTGAGAGATATAAATTGTTTGCATAGAATAGAATAGAATAAGGAATCGATCAGTAAAATAAGGGAGATATGATAAGACTGGTTAGGATAAAATAAAACTATATCAGTGGCATAAATCATGTGAATTGGTCAAGGTTTTATCCATTGGATATATTTTCTTGTTTGTTTTGCTTGGCTGCTTTTCATTTGTTCTATTTTGTTGTTTTTGTTCAAAGCCATAAACCTGGTACAACTCACATGTCCGAGGCAATAAGCCAATAACAAATTGGAGTTCACATAAAAGCTCAATGAATGTAGGCAAAATAAGTCTAGCAGAATATGTAGCATAATAACAGGGGGTTTTCTTTGTGTTTTTGTACGCTTTTCACTAAGGTTTTCCTATGATTTCGTGATGTATTCAAATGGATGTACTAATGCGTACATCTAGAGTGCATCATTTCTGAGCCATTGATTTTAGCCTTTTTTTTCCAATGGTCAACAACCAATGGCTCACAACAAAAGCCCTTTTTTTTTGTGCGTGTGGTGCATAATGGTCAACAACCAATGGCTCACAACAAAAGCTCTTTTTTTGTGTGTGTGGTGCATAATGGTCAACAACCAATGGCTCACAACAAAAGCCCTCTTTTTGTGTGTGTGGTGCATAATGGGCACATGAAGGGCGCATGTAGTGCAGTTTCCCCGCCGGCAACACATTTCTTATCATAACTTTTGATCCAGAGCTCTGTTTGAGATGATTTTTATTGCGTTGGAAAGCTCTCTCCTCGAGATCTTTTGATAGTGTATGATATGGATATGTTTGGTTAAGTTATCTATGCTAAAACAGCAATTTTCCGGCCGGGTTTGGTAGGCTTTTACATCCTACCAGCTGATTAATACAGAATTGCGCTATTGGATATTGTTTTATGGCTCATTCCGAATGAAGCCTGCAAAAAATTACCATGCATTTTTAGATTTTGAGGCTTCTAGATCCTTGTGCTAACAAGCAGAAAAGTTTCCCACTTTGGTTTCTCACCACAAGAATCCATGGAGGCCAAAGGTTGCTGTTAAATTCCAGTTGAAAAATGTTTGTGTATGGGTGTTGCAAACTTTATGAGTTTCAGAATAATGGGATCAATCTGCTCTATCTTTATGGTAACTTTTACTTATGTTCTATTTGTTTTATTGTGATGAAATTCAAAAGTTACAGGTGATGAAAGCCTCAAATGAATTCTAGTTTTTTCTGGTTTGAATTCTAAAATTTTTGTCTCACCGGGGGGGGAGGAGGGGGGCTGTGATGTCCTTAAGGCCCCGAAGGGGCCAAAATTTTTTTTTTGCAACACAAACCATTAACATCCAACATATAAAAATTAAACCCCCCAACACATAACAACCATTGACATTAACAACCAACACATAACTACCATTGACATTAATTAACACAACCATTGGGTCCAACACATTTAAATTAAAATCCCCTTAAACCCCTTTGGTTTGGGTGCATATTCACACCAAGTGACGAGGGCACGATGAAATCAACACTATATAGTATTCTCGCTTGAAATCTTATAGTATTTTGCGAATCTTGTTATACAGTATAGCAAATTTTGTACTTGCATACCCCACAAACGAGGAACTTTACGTACGGTGTAAATTAAGGAATAAGGGGTGAATATGCCTATCCAACAGCTCTCGTTGCCCGGAGTCACCCCCGTGTGACGTAGGGCAGCGAGAGCCCTCATAATTGTATTTTGCACGTATGAAATCAACACTATATAGTATTCTGCTTGAAATCTTATAGTATTTTGCTTAATCTTGTTATACAAAGATAGCAAATTTTGTACTTGCATACCCCACAAACGAGGAACTTTTACGCACGGTGTAGATTAAGGAATAAGGGGTGAATATGCCTATCCAATGTACTCTGTTGCTGAGTCACCCCCTGTGAATATGCACCCAAAACCAAAGGGGTTTAAGGGGGATTTTTAATTTAAATGTGTTGGACCCAATGGTTGTGTTAATTAATGTCAATGGTAGTTATGTGTTGGTTGTTAATGTCAATGGTTGTTATGTGTGAAATCCAAATTGTAAGTCATTGATTGAACTGTAGTTACCTCAATAATAAGAAATCTCAATGCGAATGCCATAAAATTTATATCCAGGCAATGGGGCAGGAATTCTGAATATTGGAAGGATGTTGATGACTCTCTATTAACAGCGGGATCTAAAGGAATCCTTAAAACCAATGAAGATTGCACTGACAATATTTCCAGCAGCGAAAAAAACTGCAATAGCACACATACAAAATTGTTACATGTCTGCAGGAGCAGGACTTATGATGCTTGTGAATAGAAAAGATACCCAATGGCATAAGCTTGTCCGAGGAAATCCCCAATAATAAACTGCAGACAAGACTATGGGACCAATCTATAACAAGCAAAATGAAGGTGCATACTTGTACACAAATCATGCTTGTAATACTTGGCAGTGCGCGATATGGCTCTTCAATCTGCTTCTGTCAGCAATATTGGACCATTGCAGCAGCTAAACCAAAATACTGGGAAAGAAAGATGGGTCATGGTTACTTGGTTTTAGGGGTGCAAACTTAAGGGACCCATCTATGCCTGTTATAGATCAAAGATATGGCCTTAGTTCTACCTTGATGTTGTTGCAAGCACTTCAGATCGACGAGTGGGTCAGATTAACAAGTGGATGAAATAACAAGACAGATTGATAAAAGTATAGGTAAGATTGGTCAGACTTTGAGATTATCGTGTTGTCTTCAATCGTGAAAAGCCAATTGAGATATAATGTCTTACAATTTCCACCAGAAGGGCAGCAAGCCTGTGCCGATCAGTAAAAAGGTATTGCAAAAGCTGATGATTGAAAGCAAAATTGAAAAGGCAATTAAGATATAATGTTTTACAATTTCCACCAGAAGGGCTGCAAACATGTGCCGATCAATAAAAGGGTATTGCAAAAGCCGATGATCGAAAGCAAAATGTATCAGATTTGGCCGATGTCTAAAATCAAGGGAATCTTTTTTAAAATACAAGGGTATTTTGACAAATAAATTACAAATATAGGGGCATTTTTGAAATTTTCCCTTTCTTATATTGTTGTACTTGCAATTGTACAGAAAATGTATAAAAGCTATGTTGTTAATGTTCTCTGATTAAGCGGGCTAGTAGTCTCATATTTGGAGCCACAATATCATGGAGGATGTGTCCTCTATGAAGAATACAAGGTCTCCATTCACTTCTTGTGTTTCATATAAAAACTTGTAAGGAGATACTACATCTTATATCCAAACAACTGAGGACTCTATTGCACCACCAACGTTCTAAACAATATACAATCTCAAGCTTGTCAACTTGGGAGTACAGAAAGAACTTGTTTTTTCAATCCATCAAAGCAAACTTCAAAACATACTAAGAAAATTGGAAACAAAGCAATCCCACATATTATACTTTTAACACACACGTGATACAAATGATCATATAAAAGTCAGAACAAATTTGCCTTTTAACATATTTCTTCCAATGTTGATTTTTCAGCATATGAAAGGTATAATAGCATGCCGTGTTCGAGGATAATCTTCAAAGTTGTTCAAATATCAAGCATGTGTATCCACTGCAGTTAAGGAGAGGTTTGCAACCTGCAAAAAATTGTCAGATCATTGCTAATGCGTATGCAGACAATGAACTGTGGCAGTAAGGAAGCAAAAAATTACCACCCATCCGAATAAAAACCAAGCTATAAGATCTCCACAGCAAATAGCAAGTCCTGCATATATGACCTACACCCCATATCATTGATTTAACTAATTTGTGTTGAAACCCTTTGAAAGGGGGTGAGTTCTTGAAAAGAACAGATAAAAAACTCACAATCTCTGCGAAGTAGTGAGCTGAAGAAACCATCTCAAACTAGTCACCCCGTGGAATTCCATAACTATGGTTCTCGTTATGTAGGGTTTTATTATTGCGCAAAGAAGCCTGCAATTTAAACAAAAGCAACAAAAACAAATTCAAATTCTGCTTGACAGCCAATAGCAGCCAGAAATCCTACTAGAACTTATAAAGATCAACTGTCTCAGAAAGGGTTGAATAAAGTACTTACCAAAATTGCATGACATCTTCTTTGATGTATCCAATCCCAACTAGCCAGGACAATTCCAATCCATTGTGGCCATCCAACCTTCCAATGAATTTTCTTATTGTCCATTTCAACATGCAAACTATTTGTAGAGGAAAGCATTCTTCCAGCAGATACCGAGCACAAGGATAAAGGAGCGCTAATTTAGTAACTATATAATCCAAATAATTAAAATGAACCAGAACCACGTTTTGTTGACATTTCAACTTGATGTTTAATAACTCTACACGGACACCAAAATTCCATGTAAAACATCTATATTTGGCTCTGTTCACTGAATATATCGAAAGGCCTTTCCTCCAATGTTTGATCGAGTTTGACTGTGTGAGACTTCGAAGAATATGCAACCATGACATTATTTGCCCCTTCAATGTCCTCCCACTTGAACTCTTATGCTAATATAATATAAGGTAGAACATATACATCCTAAAGATTTTATTTACTAATTGATTTAACAAAAACAGACTTAAAAAGAACATAATCAAAGAGATGAAGAAAATATATACTTACAATATGCCTGTAATATATGCTATAACATGCATACGGGCATTGATATCCTATTTGAGAACACAATAACTTTCATATAGCCTCCTAAGGACCTGTGCTTTCATGAGAATCATTGCCAAAACAACCTTCAAATTACTGTAAGCAATTGGAGCAGCAGAAGGTGACCATGCTAGACTACTAGTTAGAAGAAGTATTGTTCTCTATGCCACACCCACTATGTAAAAATGTGCAAAACACTGTTGAGGAACCAAAAACTCAAGCAAAAGATAATTAGATCTCTAATAAAATAGGATTTTAAATATTTAAAGAGTGCAACACCGAAGTTGAAGACGACGTTGATAGAACTAGTGCAAAACCAGCAAAAAACCCCGCAAGATCAACTCAAGAGATAGAATAGAGAACAAGAACAACTCCTATTGAGAAAAGCAATAGGAAATACAATCTCTACTTCTGAGCATTGCTTAGTACATAACGTACAATGGATATATATACAACCGATGAGACTAAGAATAGTAGTCTATCTTTGTGCCGTGTATGATCTTTTTATTTCAACTAAAAGCATCTTGTGGCCTTGAATCCTGAAGTTTAGAGTTAATGCAGAACCAACTTTCGATATTCTCAGTCGATACGAGCTTCCTGGAATTAAAAACGATTAAATCAGTTAGGTTTCTAAAAATTCAGTCCATGAACCTGATTTCAAAAGTTTGAGTATAATTTTCGTTGGTGCTTGAAAATCTAAACTCTGAAAAAATTAGCTAATTCTGAAGGATTTGTCCAAGAAATAAATCAATCTTACCAGGCTGAACGGTAAAAATTGCACCAAGGGGGCCCTGCCCATTGATAAGAATGCCATTTGGAGAGCCCAAGTTTGAGCCATGGTCTAGAATGGTGCGAAGTCTTTGAAACAAACAAAAAAATCCATCAAGATTCACATAGAAGTGAAGACTTCACAGCCAAAGCAATGCTGACGAATCTTTGGAACAGAGATTCCAGTGTGTGCACATCAAATGAATAGTAGACAGACTTAGAATCCTTTTTAGTAACACTTTCACTATAGTCGCTTTTGGAACTGAATCAAACGACAATTGACTACACTTCTGCAAACATGCAATTACAGGGATAAGCTGCTTATCACCATTGGAAGCCTATTTGCATGAATCTGCAACAAATTGTTGTGCAGACTTATAGAGAAGATTATTTTTTGAAGAAAGAATATGCACCAAGACTAAGGTAGTCCTTATATCATCTTCATGCCACCCAAGGCCCACTTCATTCACCTAACGGGCACAAATTGTGGAGGTGACGTCCACTTACAAGTACTTGGGAGTGGAGTTTCCTTCCACACTGTATTGGAACATATCTATTTGATTGCGGGTGATGGTAGGCTGAAAAGCACTTTATGCAATGCAGAACAATAGCCACAGTGCAGAGCTCTGTGATTGGGCCATCAGTCACATCTGTTCAGGGTACTAGTGAAGCTCATTCTTCTGTACGAGGTCGAGGCTGGGGGCCAGTCGTGTCCCTTGCGACTTGGAATGACTTAGAGCAGGTGCAGAAGGCTTGCTTAGCACAGACACTCAGAGTGAAATCTACAGTCCCATATCAAATCCTACCGCAGAATACATGATTCTTACCTCTTCAGAGGGCAGCCCTTGATAGGCACATCGGCTATTTATAGAAGGTTGTCAATGGGTCTATTTATGCTTGATATGTGCCATTTTTCGCCTGTCAAGCAGTTTTTTAGCAGTTTATTTTTAATGGACTTCCAATGACGGGCAACAATTTGTCGAGCCATCAGCCATAAAGTTGAAGGGCAGTGACGGTCGGAGAAGGCCACCAGTCAGGAAAGCTTTTGGGCGCGAACTTTCTGCACTGCTGAATCTCTGATGAATCACTGATTAATTCTCCTCGGGTTGCTAAAATTCATGATTTCCCGGATTGTCCGACCCATTACTCCAGTATCTTCAATTAATATGGAGATAATTCATGTTTTGAGTTAAGAAAACTCTGTTTTTTGATCTGTATTCCACAGCTTGAAACATGGCGACCAAAACCTATCCCGGCGAGGTACAAGCTCCCTCTTGAATTTCTAATTTATTTTTAAGGGACCAGGCTAAGAACTCGGTTTTGCAGGAGTTACTTTTTGCGAGAACACCCATTGAATTCACAAGGAAACGAAAACTTTCGATGGAGGGAAAGAATCCAAGAAGTATCAAGTGGGCAGATGTTCCAAGTGCTGTTTTTTTGCAGGTTTGGGAAAAATTTATGCCCAAGACCGGCAAGATACACATCAAGTTAATTAAGCCCCAGTTCAAGACAACACTCTTATTTGATAGAGAGAGTTTATAAAAAACTGCTTCCAAATAATGAATTGAGAACTCTTTTTGCAAGGGCTTTCGCCTGGTCACATACTGCAAAGACATTGCAAATTCCTGATGATTTTAAGGTTAATTGGGCGAGTCTTGCAGCAGATGCTTATAGGATTGGCCAAGCTCAGCTGAACAAAGACCATGTAAATGCTTTCGAGAAGAACACTACTGCACTGCTGAATCACATAAGGTCACTTTCCTTAATGTATGAGGATAGCAAGAAAGAATTGGTGCAGAAACAGGCCAACCTGTTGAGAATGGAAGGTTCCATCAGCAACTCGAATGCAAACTTTAAGGATCTAGAAGAAGAGATAAAGAAGAAGAGGCAGATGTGGCTGAAATTGCAGCTGTTCGGTCCTGATGAAGAAGTGGCAATACAAGAATTGCAAAGGGATGAGCAAGCTCTCCAAGCTTTTCTAGACAAGCAGATGTCCAAGGTGAACACATAGATTTGCAGGAATTAAAGAAAGAAATTTCTATTCTTAAATCTGATATTGATAATTATGAAACTAATATGAAGTATTGGCATGCCAAGTGCAAGCATGTTGCTCATTTGCATCAAAATGAGAAATCCAAGAAGAGTCTCCCAAAATTGGGAATGGGAACTTATAATTTCCCAATGTCTAAAGGGGCAACCACATGTGAGGGTTGTGGCCTTCTGTTTTCAGAAGAATATGAATTGCATGTTAAGATTAAATCATGCGGTCACATCTACCATGTTATATGTTTCAGTGTTGTGCTGGAAAGCATGCATTGCATTGCATCTGACTGTGATGTTAAGGTTCCTCCAAGTATTCTGGATGAACTTGGTTTCAAGAAACTCAAGCCACCAGATTCAGATGAAGGAGAATCAAGTGAAGAAACAGAAGCAGAAGAATTGGAAAAAAGCAGCAAGGTCAAGAGTGGAAAAAAGCAGAAGGAGGTGACACCCAAGAAGAGATTCAGAGAAGAAACTAGCTCGAGCACCTCTTTGTTCAATGATCCATCAAGCTCAGACTTTCAGCCTGTCAGAGTGGTAAAGAAAAGAATAACAAGGAGTGCCACTAAGTCATATGGTTAAAAAACCAATAGATAAAGGTATTTATTCAGTATTTTCTCAAGTTAGTTTATACCTTGCTTCAAGTTTGTTTATTTCTTGCAGATCCAATTGATGTAGACAAGGTAATTTCAATGAAGTTTTCACACTTAACTCGTGTAAATCAGCAGGTAATTAATTTAACATTGAGATATGAGATGTACTACCTTACTTAAGATTTTTTTGCTGCAGATAATACCTGTGATGATGTTGTAGATAACATTGTCTAATATTATTTTGCAGTGCATAATTTGTCTCCAAAAATGAAAGGTAAGCAACATTTCAGCATATGAAATATTTACTGATGTGTATGTGACTTACAGCAGCTTTTTTAATGCATAAAAATTTTCAAAAGTGGTTGGATAGGAAGGTGTTGTAGAAACTGAGGTTTCAGACAAGGGTTTATCTCCAATGAACACTCCACTTAAAGAAGGTAAGCACTTTTTGGAGTTTTATTTGTAGACTAACCTAATTTGTATTATGCAAATCCTCCAGTTCCAGTTGCAGTGGTTGAGTCTGAGCAAATTCCAACTACCTTGAGCACTTGTAAATGTTATCTTGCACATTTTGCTTGCAAAAATAAATTTTTATTTACTTGTTTGTTTACAGGTCGAGAATTGAGCACAGTGGTGATCTCACCAACACGTGAGATACTTTCTCCATCATAGAGGAGAGTGCTATTGTCTCCACAAAGCCCAGACAGCCCCATGGAGGATGATATTACCATGGAGAAGTGGTTGGAGAAGAAGTTGCAGATGTAATTTTATCTTGATGTATTGATGTACTGCTTTCCTGTTGAAGACTATTACTGCACCAATTTTCCCCTTAAGTGCAGTGATTTTTTGAAACACTATTTTCATGAATGATTTTCTGTATTACCTTGATCTCAAATCAAACTCTTATATGTGTTCATGTTCAATATTTTAGGAATATTAGATAACGTGTTCAATTTCTTATGAATCTATTCAATATCATGTTCAACATCATGCTTGCTTGCTATTTGAGGGTTTTTAAGGCTGACAGAGGGGTATCTTGTGTTGATATATACTAGTATTCCTTGTGCTGGTATCATGTTCAATCTGTTATGAATCTCTTATGTATGAATGTTACAAGTCCAATTCATACACAATTTCAATTCAAACACACTTCCATTTCAATTTCAATTCACACACAATTCAATTTTAATCTCAATACAAACAATGGTTAACAATAGAGTTGTCTCAGGGACCTGTTTGGGTTCATCAACCCGTATGGATCCCTCAATCCCTTCTCCATATTAGGGACTAGTTCTTCGTGACACTTATGAGATTTTAAATATGAACACCTGAATTGTAAGATTAACTCGAAGTTGTACCACCATATTCAATGGCAAAATAAAATTCTTCACAAGTTTGGCACAATCGCACCTTGAAATACACCCAATTCAATGGTTTCGATGATATGATATAATCTCATGATGCTCAACATGGAATACAAATTTCAAGATAACATTAATTTTCTATGAAAATATTTGACAAATGCTACTCATTTTTCAAATTTCATGTGATTTCATAAAAATTTGATGTATCAATGAGCAAATCATAGACCCAATCAGGTCTGTAAGGAATTTCTGAAAAAATAGACATCTAGGAACCATTTCATATCCATAATATTTGAAATAGAATAAGAATGTGAAGGTACTATTATTTTTCAGTGGAAATAGATACTAAGTACTACACGTCTTGCTAAATGGATTTCATTTTTCCAAAAACTGGAGTAGTACTATGAATTTTCAAAGTTTTGACCTTCTGGGGACCTAACTGGGTCCATAAAGAACTTCTGAACTTCAAACTTTAAGGAATTATTTCTCGAAAATTCTACCATAGATTTTTCTAATTTTTTTTGTGATAGATTTCTCATATCATGATTTACAAGATGGAAGAATTAGAATTCCTAGAAAAAATCATTTTTGCAAAATAATGTGAGAAATGTTAAAGACTTTGAGAATAAACTTGACCCCTTTGCATTCGGCTCCATATTATATTTGGTAATAGAAGCTTTCTATCTTTTTCATAAATTTTTTCTTATATGTACACTCATGGAGGACAACATATTGTAAGTATGTAGACAAATTCTTTATCTCAGAGCTATAATAGAATTTCAAAAAAAGTGTACAAATGAACCCATTTGGGTTCATCAAGGGACAACTCTAGTGTTCATTACAAATCAATGGTTAAAATTTCATTACAAAGCAATATGGTTTGTAACAATGGTTACAATCATAGAATGGTATAAAATGTACAATTAAAAAGAACAACTAGTCTGTTATCTTCTTCTTCCCAGAGTTTCTTGTTCTTTTTGTTGGATTCAGCTCACTTGATGTAGGTTCATCTGAATTTTGAGCTATCAATGCACTGTTTTGTGGCAAGCTGTCCAATATTTGGTTATGTGTATCTTCTGGCAGATCAAAACAGTTACCACTAATCTTGCTCGACTCAAAACAAACAAAGTAACCAAATGACTATAAACATTACATCTGGTTCATTTACCAGTAACTCATATCTGCTGCCCCCTAAGAACTTGTAGAATAATCCAGTAATAACTACCTCATTTCTGGCAAACTTTTGGCCCCATGGATCTTTGAATGCCTTCTCCACCACGTGTTTCACCTTAGTGCACTTGAACACATAAAAGTCCACATTCTCCTTAGTGTCTGGCTCTGCAACTACAGAAAAATTATCTCCAACTGCAAGAATATCAGATTTCCATTGAGGATCACCTTCAAAAACAGGGCCATCCACAACATCTTCCACATAATCAGCACCTGGTCTTAGCTCAGAGTATTGCCATGTACCTACTCTACCTTTGTTAAGGCACTTGCCATGTTTGCCTAACCAACAATTATGACAGAAAAAACTGTAATCCATATGAGCAACTTGTGTAGGACCTGTAGCTTGAATTGGCCTGATGGAATGGAACTTGCTTGAATCAGAAAGTATAGCACAATCATATCTCTCTGACCTATCAACCTCGTCTACTCCAATTTCCCAGAAAAACCTGTATAAGAAAGAAAGCAGTTTTTCAGCACACACTAACAGTTAAAAAACAATATTTCAGCATACCTGAACCTGTTTTTGCCCTTGATTGTGGAGTTGTCCTGGAATGCTTGACCAGGAAAACTACTGTATCATGTGCATTCCTGAGTGGTACTGATCCTCTTTTCAACATCTCATGTGTAAGAGATCGTTTAATGACAGCTCTAGCACCATCATGTTCACCTGTTCCATTAACAGCCAGTCAAAAAACACAAATTAAAACTACAAATACATTGACAAAGAATATAGTTACCTTTGCCACGATAGGAGACAAAGTAATTCCAATTTATTGGAATGCCATTGGTATGGTAGTTCCTACCAAGGAAATAAAAGGTCCTTGCTCCTTTGAACTGATGGGAGCATCCATCAGACCACATGATGTGTTCGTTATACTTTACAGCCATGTTTGTCAAAAATGCATGATGCTTATTCAAACAATACTGCACATACAAGGTATCATGATCCATGTCATCTGATATGTAGAAATGAGTCTCTTTTGTAATTCTTCTCTCATTCTCATTCAAACTTAGATCATCTAACAATGTTGCATGTCTATATATAATACATACTAAAATTGTGCATTGATCATTCTTCCAGTGTAGACTCTGTATCTCTTGCTGAATCTTAAAAGTATAATTCTAAGCAAAATCTATGACAGAAACTATGGTGTCCTTTGGAAATGTTGCCGAACACTCCCTGAATTGTTTGGCCTGCCATCTCCCCTCATAATTATGTGGTATAAATTCTTTTTAGACTTTCTTGGCTTCCTGGATAATCTTTACAACAGTTGTGCATTTGTAAACCAGTTTGGTAACTAGTTTATTAGAAATCTTGAACTCTCCCTTGCCATCAAGCTCAGGTTCTCCTATGGGTTCAAGTACCTGCAATGGTAATGACAGATCAATGTGATATAAGTTGGGATAAAAAAAAGCTGAATTCTTACCTTGTCATAGGTCTTCCATTCAATATTGTGTCCTGGAATGTATTTCAATTCATTTGGACAAGTTGGTAACTTGGCAGGTCCACAATTCTTGCACTTGAGAGTCAAACAGTCGTGTGCATACTACTCTTCTACTCTTCTGTTTCATCATCCCTTGGACAAACTAGTGATCTCCAAAGCTCACTAGTAGAAGAATATGTACATTTATTTGCCATGCAAGTTGGCCCAGGGCCACAAACCACACATGTGCACTTGCAGCTAGCTCCATGTAATTTGTCATAATGCCTAACCTTATTTATTGATTGCCTAATGAAATATATTTTCATGTGATACATACAACAGCAAGTTTCACTATCCCTAACCTTCCTTACATATGGTGGTTTCAGAGCATGAAACATTGAAAAAGACAACTCAAACTTATAGAAAGTAACCTGCAAGTGCAAGTTCACAAGTTATAAAAAGAATTTAAAAAGGCAACAGAAAATCAATATAGAAACATTTACTTGAGTTTCCTCTAGAAAATGCAAGGGATGCATTATGTTCACTCCTTAGCCTAGTCTGATATTCATCACATGTTTTTTGCAAGGTGACACTCTAGTGTTATTCCTCCAAAAGTCAACCACAAGTTTCCTCTGATCATAAGAAATCTTGTCACTTTGAGTGCTTTTCTTAAACATTGACGTGATGTTTTTTGCAAGGTGACACTCTAGTGTTATTCCTCCAAAAGTCAACCACAAGTTTCCTCTGATCATAAGAAATCTTGTCACTTTGAGTGCTTTTCTTAAACATTGACCATGGTCCTTTCTCATGTTCAGCAGCAAGTCTTCTCTTAACAGCAACAGAGACAATTCTTCTATTCAGGTTTAGTTGCTTTGCATAGGCCCTTCTATTTGTGTCAGCATTAACAGAGTAAGCCATGGCAGCACTTCTTGCTCTCCATGCATCTGTATCCTTTGCATATTTGTGGGCTGCAAATGAATCCTTCAAGTTGTCCACTATAGCTTTCATTGTTTTGAATTCTTTGGTGGTTTGAACACCTAGACCAGACAACCATTTGGCTGCACCCCTTAGAATATCTTCCCTATCTTTTTCACTAGCATTCCTACAAATATTATTAAAAAGTTAATATTCTTTGACAATCTTTTCTTTTTCTTTGTGCTGAAATCACCATTCAGTTTGGCTTTTTCATCAGTTGCAGCCTCCCTTTCTCTCTGTCTTTGTCTTTCTTTTCTTCTTTGTTCAGCTCTCTTCTTCCTAAAAAGAACACATAAAGAAGCTAACAAAAGTTAATTCTGTAAAGGATACAGAATAAACAATTGAAGATAAAACTTGACTTATCTTCAATATCCATTGGAGCATGTGTCTCATTTTGAATGAATTCACCATGTGTCTTCTCTGTCATAAAAACAGTTTGTGTTTCCTCATAATAAAATTCAGCACCAATATCTGGAAAGATAAATCAAGAACTAAGGTTATATATGAAGTTTCTATTTAGACAAGCAAACAACAATAAAATAAATCTTGAATTACCTGGATCCTCTACTTTAGCATTTGTGTCATTCTGCACAACTTGAGCATGTGCTTCTTGACAGGAACATCCACCACCTTAAATGAAAGTAGTACATTCAATATCATTACAAAATTCATTGGTTATTACAGCACTAAACAAGCACTAACGACATACTTTCATATCTGTTTTCATGTTGAACATCCTCTGTTCTTGTTTCATCTTGGACATCAGCAGGTTCATCTTTTCCTATTAAGGCACAACAATGAAAAATTAAGCGTCTAGAGCAGTCAAGAACAGGCAGTATGCATCTGACATACCTCTAACATGAATCATCTTGTCATCAAAATTCTTGCTGAAACTAAGGCAGCACTCCATAAATCTTTCGAATTGCTGCTGAAATTGTTGCAAGCCTGATAGAATTGGGCCAGGATCAAATTGCACTCGGTTCTTGGCCAAGGAAGATAGGAAGGCGGAATTCCAGTCTATAGTGGAGAGATGGATGAATTGCAAGAAATTTCGCAAGAACATGAAACTACATCGCCATTTCCCATTTCGAATTGCGAAATTGCTCCGGCACCTAAACGATCCAAGAAAAGAATCTCCCTCCCGCTCAGGAAATTTGGATGACGGCCGAATGAAGGGCTTAAAATTCATGATTGGCCGAGGACGGCCGCGTGACGCCTCAGTGTTTGAAGTTCAAAAGCGCTTTTCCAAAGATGATTGTCGCCCACATGCTTTTTTGCATATGTCAAGAAAAAACACACCCCAATATGGACAATGGCTATCTCCTAAACCTAGCTTACACCATGGCAATGTGACTACAACGGCTTGAGGTCTGTTGGAAGGACAAGAGAGCTCAGTGACTAGCCAGATAGAATGTGCACGAGCACAAGTTCATAAGGTGGACTTTACCAATTCTAAAAAGAGACTTCGTAGGAGCTCCTTCAGCTATAGAGCATAGCAAACGAGAAATATCAGATGATTAGGGCAGAATGAGGTTTTAGGTGAAACTTGACATTTTTTGGTCCAAAAAAAATGCGCCAACCATAAATTTTAAATCCTTTTTTAGCCAAGAATATTTTGGATGCCTTTTCTTTAGCTTCGGGATGCTTGCTTAACTGGTCGAAGTGCTCGGCCATGTGGGTACTGGAGGAACCTCCTCCTGCGTGGTTGAGTCAGTTTCCCTGGGCTCTAACACCGCCACACACAGCTGCCAAACTGTTAGGCATACCATTTGGCTTGGACATTAATGCTAGGGCAATTTGGGCGGAGACATTACAGAATCTTAAGCAGCATTTGAATTGGTGGAGGGGAAGTAAACTCACCATGGCTGGTAGGATTCTGGTAGCCAAGTCAGTGCTCTGTAGCACTCATGTTTACGTAGCCTCCTGCATACTTGCGCCAGAAAGTGTGGTTAAGGAGTTGGATGACACCATTCGCAATTTTTTTTTTTGGGAATGAGGAGGGGGCTGATGAAGGTCGCATGGTGGAAGTGTGTGCGTCCCCGCATGGAGGCTTGGGTATGCTTGATGTGTCGTTGCACCGCGAAGGTTCTCGTGTCGAAATTCATCCGGCGGTTGTTGCGGGAGCAACAATCCCCGTGTTTGGCTCATCTGTTAGCCGCGATTCCCGTCACTCTATTGTGTTTAGGAAGCTAGCTATTCCGGCTCAGTTGCTGTGGGCTCTGTTTGAGGATTTGCGGCCATTCCCTCATGCTTCGTCTTTTCTTAAGGGTCTCCTAAAGGCCTGAAATGTGGTCAAGGTTCTCTTTTCATTGGACCCTAGCAGGTGTATGGTAGCCTCATCACCCTTTCCCTGGGTACCCTTGGACTCTGCATCTCCCTTGGCCTCTTCCCTACACCCAGGTACTCAATGCCGATGGATTGCTGCAGGGGTAACATCCATCCGTGGATCGGTATTGGGAGGGTCATCTGGCGCCGTGGGAGTTTTTTAGGAGATATTTATTCTGCGCAGCGGGACATCTGGACTTGGGCCATAATTGCCAATGCTATTCCATTGTAGTTGTCTTCTCAAGTCAATCGCATTTGGAAGTCGCATAGTGGACTTGATGCATCTCAGTTTGTAGCATCGGCTTATGGGCTCCTAGCCCCAGACACATTGCCGGATAAGTGGTGGTCGCTTAAGCTTCCGTGGGAGTAAGGGCCCGCCATGTGGAAGTGGGCGTGGAATACATTGCCTCCTCCTAAAATCCGTACCCTTTTGTGGCAGATCTTACACTGTAGCCTCAAGGTGAATGTCCGAGTCTCCAGGTTCAAGCCTCAGGTAGCGGAAACATGCCCTTTATGTGGGAGGCGGCGTGAGACCATTGAGCACCTTTGCTTTGTCCCATGCAATGCAGGTAGGGGCAGCTTGGTCCCGGGTGAGAGCCCTCTTTTGGGACTTCACTATCTTCACTCGATGAAAGATTCTCTTGGGAGTCCTTCCTAGTAGGTGGGGCGTGCCGGCCATTTCATTTATGCAGAGCTTGGCTTTTGTGGCTGATTTGGAAAAAGACGGAGAGCTAAGGTCTTTCTTTCGAATGCGGTCTTAGCCCTTTCGGTTGGTTCCGATCTTGAGGCATAAGTTGTGGCGGCAGCTTACCAAGTCTCAAGCTTGTCCGGCACGTTAAGAGGGAAATTTGGTCGACATTCCTACAGATTGTGGATCATGATGGGCGCTTCATTTCTTAGCATCACACTTATCATTGTACTTGATCGCATTCTAGTGGTTTAATATATTCTTATATTCTTCAAAAAAAAAAAAAAAAAAAAAAAAAAAAAAAAAATCCTAATAATCAATTGTCTCAAATCAAAAAAATTGGTTAGGGCAAAATGAGTTTTCCGATCGCCATAAACAAAAACTTGGCATCCAAAAAACCAAAAACCATAGGCCCATATTCATGTGGAAAAATACAAAAACATCTTTCACTGACGGAAAAACAATCAGTAGTAATGGCCATCAGATCATGAGATATGACTATAATATGCCTCAAGATGCCTAAACCCACCTTCTCCATAACAAATGCCCCTTAAGAGGCAATAAAAAAAAAGAAATATACAAGTCTAAGACAAGATATACAAACATTTAAGACTAGACATTCCGTTTGGAATAAACAGTCTTTACAAGAGCAACCTTTTGCAAAAAACCTATCCAAGCCTTGAGAAGGATCAAAATAACATATTAAGTAGAGAAGCAAAGGATGTAACAGAATAAGGCCCATTAATCTATATGAAATTTAGTATTTAAAGAAGATACATGCAACTGCAACAAGAATATAGAAAAGAAAAACATAAATCTCTAGAACCATGGAAGTAATAGGCATATAAGTTTAAGACAAGGTTTAGGCCAAAGAAATTCAATGTATACGAAAAATATAGAGATCAAATGGACAAACATATACAACCATAGAACCATGAGAGTGTGAGAAATCAACTTCTTAGAATGCCAAACAAAAATAGAGGGGTTTATAAGTTGGAAAGACCATGTAAATAACTAGAAGTAGAATAGATGAAAAATATTTTAGAAAAGAAGGAATAATGTTAAATTGACAATAATAGCAGTTCATAGGTAGCTCAATTCTGAGCCAGAATCATCATAAGAAGACAACTGGATGATTCAAAGAGAAAAACCGAAATAACATTATCAAAACAAGAGAGAACGAAATGTAAACACTATAAAGTAACAATATAAAGGAAAACAGATACATAGTATTAAAGATGTCTGAGTTCAGTGACAAAATATCAATAATCACCAGTATTTAAAAGTATAGACTAAATAAACCAACAGTGAGCACTCAAATGGATACAAAAACATTGTTTCTATCCAACATAAGTTTGTAGAATATCACCACAACGAGGTTTGAGCAGAAATAAACTTGCACATCATCTTAATGATGTTTCAACAGAAATAAGCAATATTACTGCTCCAAACAACACCAAGATAATGCATAGAGGGTTTAGTCCTGTAATGAGATACAACAAAATACTGTAAAATATTTAATCCAAGGTGAAATGATCACATAAGGATATGCTGGCCAGCTTGTTTAATGAGATCAGGAACCTACGGGGCCTAAACCACAAAACTTAGTATTATAGCAGATGGTACCATATTCTATATCACTATAGTGCCAATGCAACATGAAATTGAGAGCTAACTATCCTGAAAGTATTAACATAAAGGGGAGGGAAACTTTTCTTTAGTGGAAAAAGCCTAGCAAAGAACAAATGTAGCACATCCTAAGAAGAAGACGTAATAAGAGCATAAGAAACATAAGGAGCGAGGACACAGTAGTAGGTCAAGGCATAGACTATCAATCTGCAGCAGGTAAAAGCATAATTAGCAGAAAATATAGATCTGCTACATTATAATACGTATAAACATGTTAGTACCTTAATAATGCAGGGACTAAGCTGAAGGGAAGGGCAATACAAGCAATTAATGATAAGATATCAGTTTGAGTTCATAAATACTACTCTGCACAAAGCAAAATCTAAGAGGGATCGATTATAGGGCCACGGGTTCCAAGTTGAGCGACAATAGGGATCTTAGACACCTCAGGGGTCACTTGACTATCAACAATAATCACCATTTGAGCTACACCAGCAGGATCCAAAACATTGGGGATGGAACTTTGTGCTCCCAAGACTGAACTGCCTTCACCTTCAAGAATATGTAATTTATTCACAGCAAGCATACTTTTAGCCTTTGCAGGCTTATGAAAATTAAACAGATTTTTCCTTTTCTCTGATAGAATTTGAAAATAATGTATTCAATAAACTGATACTCAATACACTGACAACAAGATCAATCATGCGCTTAAACGATCTCCTGCTTCATATTTCGACCTGCAAGACCCCTTGTCTATCCTTACTCCAGTATTTATCTCCATATTTACCTTCTAATCCGGGTGCCTCCACTTGTCAAATTGTTCATCCCCTTCATATAGAAAGTTCTTCAACTTGCCTAAAAATCAGGAGTAGATAGACTTGCCTTCCTTAAAATTCGGCCCTAGTTGACTTTGACTTTGACTGGTCAACGCAAACCCTAAGTGGCGGGCAGGGGGTGTCTGTGTGTTTCTAGCGAGCCCAGCAACACCCGGGTAGGGGGTGCCCGCCACTTTGACTTTGACTTTGACTTTGACCTACTGCCACTGCTTCTCATAGGTCTCCCAAATAACATGACATCATTTAACATTCTCGGCTATCTTCTTTTCTTCTTTCAATCTGTGAATGGTGGCTTTGTTTAAGCCACCCTTCTTCCTACCCATATACAGTATTAAGCAATAGGCTAGTAGGAAATTAGCGCCATCCAACCCTAGAGACGAAATATTAGAGGCAGCATGGTCATGTCAGCTCATGTCGGCCCAAAGACATAAGAAAACTTCTCCAGCCATCATATACTCGAGTCTGTTAGAAAGTCTAAATTTCTAGACTTGAAAAATGGCAAACGAAAACTTTCGGAAAAAAACTTTTCCTTAAGGATAAAGGCACATGTTATAAAGAGGTCAATATAACCTATGAAAATATGTACAGAAAGGTTAATTATGGTATCTTTTGTGGAAATGAGAGTAAGCTCAACTAGGAAGTGCAAACCTTACATATTGGTTAGTGTTGGATATCTAGGCAATTTAATTATTCACATAGAAGTATATATACAAGAAATTTAATGCGTCCTACGTGCATGTTCCTACGTGCAAGTTCATAGATTCTCTAAGATTCTACCAAGGTTCTCTTAGAGGGTTCGTGAGCATTTCTCTAAATTTTATAAGATTGCCTCTAGATTCCATTAGATTTCTCTAGATTCTCCAAGATTTTATGAAGATCCCCTTAGATTCTCTTAGATTCATTTAGGTTTTATGAGATTGCCCTATGTTCCCTTACACTACATGAGATTCAAAGAGATTCTATAAAGATTCCCTTAGATACTCTAAGATTTCATCAACATTTTCTTAGATTCTCTTAAATTTTATGAAGATTCCTTTAGATTCCCCAAATTTTAAGAGATTCCCTTAGGCTTGTAAATATTTTCCTAGATTCTCTTACATTTTATAAGATTTTCTTACATTTTATTAGATTCTTCTGGATTCCTTTACATTCTAGAACTTTTTAGAACATTCTAAGACTTTCTGGAACATTCTAAGACTTTCAATATATTCTAGAACTTTCTGGAAGTATGTCCCTAGATTTCTTTACATTCTCGTAGATTCCCCTACATTCTAGAACATTCTAAAACTTATTAGAACAATTTGGAACTTTCTGGAAGAATTTTCTTAGATCCCCCCTAGATTCTCTTATGTTCTAGAAGTTTCTAGAAGATTCTAGAACTTTCTAGAGCCTTCCAGAACATTCTAGAACCTTCTTGAACTAGCTAGAATGTTATAGGTATTTTATCTTATAGCAATATTACCCTTAAGTATATTTGGAACATAAATCATTTAGGAAATTAATGCTTGGTCTAGTGGTTAGAATGGAGGGCTAGGGGGTCAACGGCCAGGGTTCGAATCCCCCACACAACATAAAAATTTTAAAAGCCTTAGGGATGAGCATTCAACTTGAGCCGTAGGATCTTGGATCCGATCAAGGGTCGAGATCTCACGCAATATGAGCGATAGGATCTATTACATATAATTCCCAAAGGCATGTGCACCGTAGGATATGTGCCAAGCCACGTGAGCCGTAAGATCCTAGATCGACGATTAGGATCAAGAAGAACCTGGACTGTAGGATCGATGGCATATAATTCCCAAAGCCATGTGCACCGTAGGATGTGTGCCAAAGCAACGTGAGCCGTAAGATCTCAGACCGACGATCAAGATCAAATCAACATGGACCGTAGGATCGCTTACATATAATCTGATACAAACTCCCAAGCCATCTGGGCTGTACGATACGTCCCAAAGCCACGTGAGCCGTAGGATCTCGGATCAACGGTCGGATTGAGTACGACAAACATAAGAACATATATATGTTATGATATGTAAAAAAAAAATGAAAATAAAGAAAATATCATTTTCCCAATCTTTTGGCATGAAGATAATCTTGGGCATATGAAATGGAAAATGACCTGAATACTAATGTTAATTATATGGAAGCACCTTATTTTTTCAAATAATTTTGTATGCATGAATGTTGCACAATGATATAAGTTTTTGCATCGAAATAATTTGGTGGCTTAGATGAGCTAGATTTCATGTTGTATACTTTGTAACTATCTAATAACGATTAGATGCTAACTTCTCTAATTTATAGTGTGTAGGCGGCTTCCCCCCCTCCAAATACATTTAATATGTTCCACTTTCATTGTCAGACCTTTTGAATATCTTCCACATTGATGTAAATAGATGTGACAGTGGAGCCCGAGCCAATATGAGTGGCTAGTCTCTATATTTTCTAAACAAGACCTTAAAGAAAGATGATGAAAATAATAAGGAGATCGTTTTAGAGCCCTTTTGCATTGCTGCACTCCATAAATTTACAGACCAAGTCTAGAAAGATAGCTACCATACCAGTTTATCACAGAGACCAAGTCTAATAAGATAGCTAAAACTCAAAAAAGATATCCAACAAATATTAAACTCAAGATATCTTGTACTTGTAGCACATCAACACTAAACTCAGTTTTCTAACAGGTGGTGCATTGTTTGGCACAATTAATATTGAGTGCATTTTTCTAAAACGTCAATGTCTGGTTTGTGCCAGACAAAAAGATACTCTTTGGTTCAGTGATAAACAAAGTATTTAGATCTCCTGGTCGATTCTTTAAAACTTGGAAGCTATTGGTGGAGGCATGATAAATTTCTAATCTATTCCCTCTAGTCACTAATAAGTGATCGTCTACAGACAAAAAAGAAACTGCCTGCCATGGATAAAGCGATGTACTAGCACTTGTTGAGAAGAGCTGTGTGAGAGCATATTCTTCCTTCCTCTCATTAGCAATCCATATACATAATTTATTCGTAACCACTCCAACCAACAAAAGATTGCCCTTACTTTGTGCTAACATAAAGACTTTGTTGCCCGTTTGTTCTCCGGCATGAAACGTATTTTTGGCCCATAGCGTCTTTTTGGACCAGGAGTCTTCAACAAAGTTATACTTACATATGCATAAGCTCAAATCTACAAAATATATAGAATCTCCAATGCAAGTTTGTTTTCCCACAAAACAACCACCTTCTATATGTTTTCTTCTACTCCATTTATGAGTGTTCGACTGATAAATAGCAAGATGATAGATATTTGCTTCTAGGATAAGGGTAAGGATGACAACGTAGCTATTAGTGGACAAATCAAAGTTGAAACACTGATGCACCACATTGCAATTGGGACCTATCACGTCTTTGGGCGAACCGAAACATCTGTGGGGCCGCGAAGCTTTGAATGGATTGAACACGAGGACTTGGACTTCACCTAAATCTGAGAGCTTTGTGATGCACAACACACTGTGTGAAAATATAGCCGAACTAGAACCACATCGAGTTACATTGAGTTTCCTCAAGTGTCTCCACAAACAATGTGCATTAGAAGATGTAGGGACATAGGCCCAGCTGAAATTGGAATTACGAAAATCCAAAGAACATAGGATGGGATGCGAGCAGGCAGGTTGCATGTTCCAAAAAGCGTTAGAGTGAATAGTTTCGTACCAATATTTGGACACCGTAGAAAATCGAGCAACATCGGCTATGTCATCTAACAAAAGGATCACTTTGTTCATAACATCTTCTGGCAGCAAAGGGAAATCAGTAAGCCGAGCTATGATTTCATTCTGTTTTCTTCTTCTTCCGCTTTTCGGGATTCCGCTGGCAGCCCTCTCGCGCATCGTTATACTAAGAATCAAAGGTAACAATCTAAGTTATGTTATACTACCATCTTAGTTAACCTAAGAGAGCGCAGGCGATCTTACTTTCTGGAAAAAGGCAAAAAAGGGCAAAAGGGCTATGTTCTAGCCTTGCCTAATCGTGGATAAAGCGAACAATACTGGAAGTTCAGCACTTCTAGTCATTTGCTACAGAAACTTGAAGCGTGATTGCACTGTGTTGAGGATGAGACTAGCATAAGCGAAGCTTTCAGGTACTCTATTTTTTCAATTGTTTTTTGCGCATTCTATGCACACACATACATCAAATCCGTTGACAAGGTACTTTATTTGCCTTATGCTTACTTTTCTGTGAGCAATAGCCATGTAGTAAAGATGTACTAGCATGTGCTCCATTAGAAGTAATACAATGAACATGATATGGATATTTGGTGTTGATATAATGCTTCACTAAGTCCTTATTCATGTCTCTAAACAATGACTCTTGTACTGTTCCTATGTTACTATGACTCATAAGGCATGGAAAATTCTGTCATTGTCTCGGATATTCAAAAGGTACAGGGCTAGTTCATCTCAGATATTCTTCCAAAAAGCTTGCAAAACAATAGTTATTACCTTTATAATTTCTAGCATCATAAATAAGTGGCAGTATGGGCGAACTACGTTGTAATTGTGCCTTCCTTCCTGGCAATGTCTTATTATCTTCCTGGATTATTTGCCTGCAAATTCGTCCAGTATAGGCATGCGGCGTCATTGCGATACCAGTGACGTATAGTGAGGATCTTAGCTCTCTTATCTGGATTATTTGTCTGGAAACGCATTCGGTGCAGACATGAGGCATCATTCAAAGTTATGGGATACAGTGTATGTACAGCTAAGATGCAGGAGAACTCTCAAGTTTAACACGGTTCTGATACTTCTACCCAATAGCTTAGCTTCATTCTATTGTGTTCATTTTACTTCCATTGAACATTCGAAGGAAATAGTCCCGACTTTATGGTGAATTCAGATAGTTGCTGGAGTTGTGGTAGTTGGAACTAATCGATAGACATTTGTAAGGAAGATTTGACATACCCACAAAGGTCTACATAGACGTATGCCCATCTTCTTAATGTCAAGTTTATCTGGCATTTATATTGCATGGAATTGAATATGAAGTTTTATGACTTCTCTATGAACATGTGTTAATGATATATTATTCCGGCCAGATATGAATCTTAACTTTGTACTACAATACTCATGATGATTGTTTCAGCAAAATCGACTAGTATGCCATTCCTTCTTCTTTCTGTCATATTTGGAAGCCCGCTCATTCAGAAAGTCTACGAGTATGCCATTCCCTCTTCTTTCTTGCGAAATTTGGAACCCCACCATGTCATGTTATCGTCAGATTGTTTGTTCAAAAGGTTTGGTATGCCGTGCATAAAGAATCGTTGTTCAAAAGGTTTGGTATGCCGTGCATAAAGAATCGTGCATAAAGAATCTGGGTTCATATTTCACAATATTCATTAGTATATTGCAAACATATTGTTCGATGATAGGAAGGAAGGAAGGAAGGTATTTTTATCGTCTACGGAGACCAATCGGTCTATGGGACCCAATACAAAAGCGCAGCAAGCGGATTACTACTCGGATTAAAACCCCCGCCCCGAAGGGTTTTCGAGGGAAAAACCGTGGCAGCAATCCGCCTGCTGACAAACTGTTCCAATATACGAAATGCAAAACACACAAATATATACACTCATGTATCGTGCCAGAGTGCCCGGACGGGGTAGCCGCAAGGGCAAAAGGTGGGCTCGCAGATCCGGCATCTCCTCGAATGTGCGATCCCGCAGCACATCGCGGACGGTGTTTCATCCGGCAAATGTAGGGGCAAGTTCGGTAGTATTAAGGAACGTGATCCGCCCTGATCCGATCAATCTTCAAGCAACTTTGGAAAGTGTGAGACTCATCCTCAATGGCACCCGTTTGACGGCATTGACAGAGCTTTGTCCCGGTGGGGCTCCCCAATCCTTTGCCCGCCTCGGGAGATGGTGGGCATCCGTGCAAATGGAGGCAATGAGTCTCGCCGCTTTTTGTGGGCAAAAGGGGAATGCGTAGAGTCAGCGGGCCCCGGCACCAACGCCGGGTTGATGTGCTCCTTGTAATGGGCGTTTTGACTGCTCTAGAGCCGGGTCCCGTGAGCTTGGCAAGGAAGCAAGCGCCCGTACTCCCGCAGTCGCCACGACGGCCTCAGGTCCACCGCATGCATCTCAGTTTTGCACGCTCCATCCGGCGAACCATCGATCTCTTACCCCTCCAACGGGCCCCGAGCCAAGGCCCATTGCCACAAGTAAGCCAGTCGCGGGAGCCGAGCATCACCCATATTAACCACTTTCTTCAAAAATAGACGATGTGTCTATTAAGGGCCGCCTTGCCAAGCGGCAAGAATCCGCCGAAGAATCGATAGGGGACCGGGTTTCACCCCAAGTGCCCGCGTGCCAAAATGCCCTCTGCACCTGCCCAAGTCATTCCAGGTCGCCAAAGAGACGATCGGCCCCAACCTCGACCCCAGACAAAGGACAAAGTTCGACCAGCTTGAAGAAAACAGATGTGACCCGATGACCCCAATCATAGAGCTCTGCCTGGTGATCAAGTTGTTCTCGCATGGCATAAAAGCGCTTTCATTGTCACCAAGCAGCGGATGGACGCCCCCAACGCTGCAGGAGGAGAACTCCACTTCTAGGTACTTGTAGGTGGGCGTGACCTCCACGCACTCGCCCCCCGATATGTGAGTGCAGGGAGGCGTGGGGGTGGCATGAAGAGGATATGAGAACCACCCCGGTCTTGGCGTGATTCACTCGCATGTCTCAGAGCCCCGCGTATGTGTCTAGGGCATCCGGATGAGACCGCATAACTTCGGGTGTGGGCCGTAAGGTCAACATCGTCCGCATAGATGAGCCGGGCGGATGACCCGGTGCAAAAAAGTCGTATGCCACCCCCATGCTCAGCCGCCGGCTCTAACCGGTCAATGTAGAGGCCAAAAAGTGTTGGTGAGGGGGGCACCTGCCGACCTCGATACTACTTGGTGAATGCTTGGCCCGGCCGGCCGTGATCCTACCAAAACAACTCTCATACAACCTCGATATGGTATTCTCGCATTGTGCAAAATGGCAGCCCCGTTGACGCAGCTTAGCCTATAGCTTTTCCCCGGGACCGTGAAAAGCCTTCGCGGTCCACAAAGCAAAGAATACAAGTCCTCGCCGATGGTTTCGCTACTGCCTTCAATCAAGGCCGGCAGCAAAGATATGGTCAATCGCTGAGTGGCGGGGTTCTAAAGCTCGCTTGTGTGAGGGCTCGCATCTCACGCCGCCGCCTCAAATGGGTCAACCGCCGCCGAGAATGCGAGCCAATAGTTTGGCAAATACCGAATCGACTATGATCGCCCCCAGAATTGGTCGGACAAAGTGGGTCGCCCGGCTTTGTGAATGGGGACAACCTCGCCAGGGTCCATTGTTGGGGAAACCTTCCCCGCAATGCTCGCTGAATAGGGTAGTGAGGATCGGGCACCCGGGCGCCCCGCCCATTTGAGTAACTTCGACCGCATACCATCGAGGTCACCGCCTTCCCATTAGCCCGGCCGTTGCGTGCCCTCCACAACATCCTCCTCCCGCGAGAACCAATGGGGGCCATCCTGTGGGGGTATAGGCGTCTGCGCCCCCGGTGGGTCATAGAGTCGCTTCAAATCGCTTCCCCACTTTGCCTCGTGTGATGTCCCCTATAGGCCGGGTGGCCTTCGAAGCACTCTGCGCCAAAAGGTTTGAGGATGAGTGTCCAGCAGGCCAAACATCTCCCCCTGATGCCTGGCAAGGTACCGCGCCTTTGTCTCCTTCAGATGGGCGCAAGATCGCGGTGGTGACACCAGTTTGGGTATAGTAACATGAAGATGCAATGCTGAGCATGAAAAGGAGTTTCTTGCTTCATGAAAATATCTCCCTTTAATTATCCCCGAGACTTGTCAATTATCCCAAGGAGGATTTTCCCACAATAAAGAACCTCCAAGTCCACATGCCTAGATGCATAAATATAGGTATGTACATTCAACTAATCGGTTCATATCTCGAATGTTTATATTTAGAATAGTTTATCATCGTATGTAAATTGTTCACGTATGTTTTCCCTCTCATATCTAATATCTATGACTTCGGATTCTTGAACAAAAGCCTAATTATAGTCTACGGAGGGTAAGGAATCCATTGAATTGTACATAAAATTGACCCTTTTAAGTTTGCTTGTTCAACTTGATCCTGCAATTGAATAGTGAAATTTCTCTACAAAGTCTACCACAAGTATGATAACGCCAAAAGGAAGACTTTCAAAATGCAGGCTTTCTGACATATTTTTAACTCGCTTCAATCAATGTAACTACCAAAACTTTTGGCGATGGTTTCTTCTATATGTTGAAGTGGTAATATCTTTGGTTCCCCACGTATCCTTGCAACCTCCCTTATAGTCCCCAATATTCCCAACTAATAGACCATTCCTCTGTCCAGACATAGGCCTATATGGGCAGCCAAGATAACACCACACCTCCCACAAGCCTCTCACAATTTCCATAAATGCAATTTTTCTGTGATATTCTTGGTTTTGAGACAAAGTATGGACTATCAAAGCTGAGTTGTTAAGTTATAGGTCATTGTCTTAGTAGAAATTTGTCCTCTAGATTGGCATACCTCGGAGCAATTGGAATATTCTATATGCTTCTTCTTGAGGCAATTTTAACCATCCAAGAGCATTTGCAATCTCATGTGATGTATGCAACAATATGAGTTAATTTGCTTAAATGCTCTTTGGTTAGTTTTTACTTTCTTGGTACTGCTCTTGCTCTTTGAATCTAATGAGCATTTGTGACTATCAAATTATGATTAAGAATTTAGTGAGTACACATGTCGAACAACTATAAGACAAAAATCTAATTTCCTAAACATCTATACTTGTAGCTATAGCTGCAACTGTAACTTGCAATTGAAAATGTGGCTACATCTATAAATGACACATTGAAACTGCAGTTGTTGAAGTCAGCAGCTACTAACTGAGCTATGCAAAACTATAATCGTCATTGCACCTGCAAGCTCATCTGCACATGCAACTATAGCTACTGAACATGTACCTACAACACAAGTTGTACCTGTAACTAATAAAAGTAAGTACATCTGCAACACCAACTGGATTTGTAACTATGTTTGCAACTTTATGGCATGATTTTATCGACCAATTTGATTCTAAAATTTAATCGCTGATATCTGAATCCTCATTGATTGCAATGTTAGATAGCGTTGCATTTGTATGTTGATCAAAATATTAATTCTGATATTCATTTTCGATTTGGTTTCGGCATTGATTTTGCTTCAAAGATAAATTGCTGTCAATCTTACAAGGGCTTTCCACATCTAAAATCACGCTTGTTTCAGTTTCAATGTAAAAGACTCTTTTTTTTTTAAGGCAAGAGTGAAGAAATTGTTCAATGAAGTGAGGTTAATTTAGTCAAAAGAAGATGGTCATGTTTCACTATATAATATCTTCTGTTCTTTTGCTTTTGCTGAGCCCACCAATGAAATTGATCTCGAGAAGAGTGAATCTCCGTCAAAGGTTGATATTGGGACCCGTCATCCACCACATCGAAAGAAAAAGTAAAGGGAAATTTACCAAAATAACCTTAATTATTGACTTAATTCCCAAAAAGCCCTTTGTATTTTCGAAATTCCAAAAATGCCCTTTAATTCTTAAGTAATTTCCCAAATAGCTCTTTGTGTTTTAAAAATCACCAAAAGCATGTTTTTACAATAGATGATCAGTTTTTACAAATCTTGGCTTCTTGAAGCTAAAGATAAGCATGCCATTCCAATGCTAGAAATTATTCAAGGGCAAATAGTTGAACGCTTTTACAAGAATCATGTTGTAGGAGAAGCTTTTTGGGCATCTTGTGGAGGAGGTGCTATAGACACTAGTAAAAGATGCTCAACGACATATTATAAAGGACATATTACAAAGGTCATTAAATGCGCTATAAGATACGTAGTACTTCCTTTTGATGCATTGTTGTTTGAAGTACAAAGTGTGGTTAATATTGAGTCCAAAAATGTTCGTGCTTGGAGTGACAAATGTTAGGATTGCCTTGTGGTCATGCAGTTAATGTTATTCTTTTTTTTTTGGCACAACGTCCAGAGCTTTATCCCCATCAAGGTTGCCGAAATCCTATTTGACATTTCCATTGCATATTTTCGTAATTTTTCAAATTATTATCATATGTAAGAAACACTTCCCCTTTAAAAAATGTTCCGTTTATCGTAGAATGTGTTTTTTAGTGATTTTTAAAATACAAAGGGCTATTTGAAAATATGATAAAGAATTAAGGGCATTTTGGGAATTTAACAAGATGCTAATGCATCAATGGGTTACTCGTTCGAAGGCCCATTGATGCGTCCACTACTATATACCATTATGATCACAATGTAGAATGCTATTGCTCGTGACGTTAAAACTACTATCTATCTTAATTATAGATCATTTCGATTAAACACAACATAGAATTCTATTGCTTTCTTAATTATAGATGTACCAAGTATAGACAACAATCTTAACAACATAGTTTGCTATTGCTTTCTTAATTATAGATGCACTAAGTATAGACAATTGCTTTCAATGTGCAATTTCTTGATGTGCTCCATGATGTATTCGTAGAAGTCTTGTAGTTGTCTATTTCATTACATCTATGTATATTTGTGGATACATTAGATTATGAGTTGTCTCCGAAAGGTATACCATGATGCTTTATATTATTTACTTAGGCGCACAAAATGAAAATGCAAAAACTCATTGCACATATTTCAATCATGCCATTGTATAAAGGACTTAAAGTGTTACGATGGTCAAAGATATTAGTTCGTCTTTAAGACTAGTCGCTTTGAAGTGATCATCTTGTGTAGTTAAGGAATAACTACAAAATCATGTATTTTCTTATTTGCAATTTGTTTTGCACTTTATATGAGAGAATATAAAAATGCAGAGATATGTCTAAATGTGCATGTGCAAAGAATAGCCCGACAGTGATGATATAATAAATATAGAGTAGAACATATCTCCCTATATGAAGAGGGTGTAAATTAAAATGGCATGATGTACAATTGAATTATAAGCAGAACAAAGTATGCATAGAGATATGTTTTTCTTTACACAAGTATCAATGGATGCATCCTAGTAGTTTTAAAACATTTTTATGAACACAATCCAACAATGACAACCATGATTGCTTCTGTAAATTGGAAGTGGACATGCCATAGAGGCAACTAAATGTTTTAGCGAACAAACTAGAAGCACATGCAACCAAACAATATCATGTATTCAAAGACTAGAGCGATACATGCTGATTACATGGTTTTCAAAACGTTGTTGATTATTGAAGAAATTAATCAACTAGAGATCCTGGACATAAAAGAACCTAAATTAAATCTACCACATTCCGCAAATATCGAACCTATGCTAAGATCAAAGAGCAAGGGGAGAAGAGGATATACCTGGAGGCCTATCCAATAATGCACATGCAATAAATATGTCAATTAAGCCTGTAGAACTATAAGGCAGGAAAATACAAGATCATAGATCTAATAGGAAGAAAGAAAAAAGAAAGAAAGAATGATTTTTATCGTCCATGGAGACCAATCGGCCTATTCAATCGGCCTATGGGACCTAATGAAGGAGCGCAACAAACTTATTACTATCCGGGTTTAAAAAACCCCCACCCCGAAGGGTTTTCGTGGGAAAAACCATGGCATTAATAAGAATGATGTCAAACTGTACAAGTATACATCATCATGAAATATATGTATGAAAGGGTCTTAAGAGTGAAGAGCTATAAGAGCATATCTGCCATGTTAATAAAATGTTTCAAAAGTACAACACCACAGCTCCATAAATAGGATAATCCCTTTGAATACCATTCCACAACCTCATCAACTGAACAATACCGTTGAATAACAATTCTTCTATATGTCCCTATCCTATATCCTCTGCCATATCACCTCATGATGTCAAAATCAAAGCGTGAAGATCCAAAAAACCTTATACCCATCTTGAAAATCTCCAAAGAAGCTTTGCGATGGAAACAGAAGCCAGAAAGAGGAAACAATGATATTGAAGCTAAAGAACGAACCCGCAAAAACATGTCTTGGCATCGAGCTGGATATAATGCCTTAGCATTTGGTGAATAAAAAAGCATTCTGTTGAACGAAGGGAAATCGATGCCTTTCAGAACAAAACCAAAGCATTTGTGTTGGATCTAAAATCCCTTATATTCGTCTCAAAAATCTTCAATGAAGCTTTGCCATAGACAAAGGAGGGAAACAACATGGAAACAGAACCTAGAAAGGAAAAACAATGAAGATCTAAATAACTTCAAAGACAAAATAGAAAAATACATGCTGCAACATCTTCTCTAATTTGGAATTGCACCAAGCTGGATGCCTGCAAAGATTTGGCTTACCTGGTCGAAAAGAGGATAGCTGAAGTGTTCATGTGATCTGCAGATACAGCCAAAGATCTTTAGTTGCATCCTATGGTCAGCAGCACAATGCTCGAGTCCTACATTTCCACTCTTCGCTCCCAAGGTTTTGAGGGCTAGATAAGAAACACAATGAGCACAGAGAAAACTATTCCACCATATTCGACAGGGTAGCGAATAGGGCAACTTCTTTTACATACTAAAGGCACGAAATAAAGCCGCCCAAATTTGCAACAAGGCATGGGCGAACATGGCAAGCTGTAATTTTGACAATTAAGGGCTGGATTTACGGACTTGCACTTCAAAGCAGGCAACACAACAGGTTCACTAATCTTCAGCTTCACCACCGGTGCTTCCAATTCCGTCTCTGCCACTGCCCTTGCCCGCGCACCTGCTCTTAGTCGCTGCCTCAAGCACCACCAAGGAACGAAATCTCCACCTTCCACGTGGCTTCCTATACAATCTTCACCCTCTAACCGTCACTAACTCTCACTAGAAGCCAAAAAGTCCACAACCGTCCAAGACGAATGTTCTAAATTATTCTAACATCTGGGCCCTTTATCCGTCACTCGCCCATCACCCCCCAAGGGTTGCCCACTATGGGCAACCCAATAAATACGAAGGGATTTTTGTGCTAGGGAACCGCCCCCTTTGAGGGGTTTCCGGCGAAACCGCAAAATGGCCGCGCCCGTGGCGGTTCCGGAAACCGGCAACGCGCCGCCCGCTGGCGGCCCGCGCCGCCGGGCGGCGCCAGTATCCGTTTCCCGGGAAACCCCGAAAAGGGGGCTCTAAAGTAATCCACCGGGAGGTGGAAATTCCGTCGCCACTTTTTTTCAATTCTATTTTTTGGTCCTATGGCGGAGTTCGAAGCTTTATGATGGCGATCTCTCGGTTCCTGGAGGCATTTGATCTCATTTCAACATTTTTGAGGTTCTGCTTTATGGCGCTTGAAGTATATCTTGTCTTTTTTTCATTTGCATTATCTTTTGTTTAACATCTTACCTCTTGTGCTGCAGATATGGAGATCTTGACGCCAGATATGGCGGAAACAAGTGACAGATCGGTGAAATGGAGCTATTGATGCATCCCAGTCTTGTCTTTTTGTTGAAAAAAGAGGAATGCTCGCTCGATTTTCGTGGTTTTCAAGATCCAACGCCGCTTCGAGCTACCTCTCTCGTCGAAGTTTTTTTTTTTCAAAATGGCAAAGCACCGGTGATCTGGCAGATTTCTTTGTCCATGAGGCGATGGAGGTCATTTTGAGATTCTATGTGCTTTCTGTAGAGTTCTTCGTTTAAATGCATCATGACTTACTGATGTTTTCCTTGTTTTCTAGGTTTTGAAGGATTTTAGTGTCTGAATACACCGATACAGGGTTTTAAAGAATTTTAGGGTCTGAATACACCGATACAGGGTTTGGGCTGCTGCACAGACTTTGGGGCTTCTTTCTTCGTTCTGATTCTGCCTTCTTTGCGTAGCTTAGTCTACATGCTATAACAAAAGCGGCAGATGCTTGTATTTGAGATTTCACATCTGTTACAAAATGTTTATTACAGCTTCGACCACAGCTTTCTTCGATTATAGTTATGGCGAGTGAGGACACAACTGCAAGAGACCACATTTGTATACTCATTTGATAAGAATATGAAGTTCTTAGTGCACTGAATTTGAGTGTCGCAACTGTTTTAACTTTTGATGTAAATTTTGATGGTTAAAAACGGAGCTGTGGCGGCGCTATAAGCGGCGCCGCTAGAAACTTACAACCCAAAAATTACCTGAAATAAACAATTAGTGGAAAATCGAGGAATTTCCACCTCCTGGTAAGTATTAAGGTTATTTTGGTAAATCCCCCAAAGAATAAGCCTTCGAAAAATTTTCAGGTAGCGACGATGTACAAATTTCGAGTTGGAGGAACTGAAACATTAGACTGCAGGCTGGATTTGCAATAGCCGCAGCAGAATCTCTATCGGATTAGATGAAGCAAAAGAACCCTGATTGCAGCAGGGAGATGAATAAAGCGGTATAGAGATGAATAAAGCCGTGAAGAATAAAACCGCTAGATCGATTTTCCCCTTTAAGTGTGCCCCGAGTAGCAACCTTTGTGCATTTGTTCAGCAGATTTGAAATGGCTTTAGGGATGGTTAGCGTCCTCCATTGGGTCATCACAATGGTCATGTCGTGCCATTACAGTGGAGACGGTGGCTGAAATCATGTAAGCTGATGCCTTCATCCCCCAGGATTCCTTTTGGAAAGTACAAAGGCCAGTTGCTGAGTTCTATTCCTCATTCATATCTTGCATGGATTCAGATCCATCTTCCATCATTCTGGATGGAATATGCCAAAGAAGAAGATAGTGATCAATATGGAAAACCCAGGAATGTTACCAGATTGGATTTATTAATACGGAGCCATGGCAATGCCCAAGCTTTATCAGGAGGTAAGTGGGTTCATGCACGGATTCTTAAGTTTGGGCATGGGCAGAATGGATTTTTAAGTAATCTTGTTATAGAAATGTATGGTAAATGTGGGGCGTTTGAGAATGCCTGGCAGGTATTTGACAGAATGGATATGCCTAATGTCTACTCTTGGAATATCATTATGGCTTCCCTTGTGAGTTCAAACAAGGTGGAAGATGCACAAAAAATTTTCGATGAAATGCCAAACCGGGATGTGGTGTCATGGAATGAGATGATCACAGCTTATGCTCATGTTGGAAGAATGGAAGAGGCAAAAGAAATGTTTAAGAGAATGCCTATGCAAGATGTAATCTCGTGGAATGCTCTGATTGCAGCATATGGCATACAGGGGAGTTTGCCAGATGCTCTGATTTTATTTAATAGAATGCCCCTGAAGAATATTGTGTCTTGGAACAGTATAATTACAGCTTATGCACAGCAAGGATGTATAGAAGCAGCACTAGACTTTTATAGACAGTTGTATGTGGATGTTATGAATCCAAATAAGGTTACATTTATCTGCATACTAGATGTTTGCAGCAATCAGGCAGCATTGACCATTGGCAAATGGCTGCATGCCAAGGTTATCTGTTGTGGATTCGAATTAGATGCCACCTTAGGGAGTGCTCTGATTGATATGTATGGAAAGTGTGTTAGCCTCAAGGATGCATGCACTACATTTGGCATTCTGTCTCATAGAAATATTGTCTCATGGACCATAATGCTGTCAGCATATGCACAACAAGGGAATGGAAGGGAGACTTTTACACTTTTCCAACAAATGTTGCTAGAAGGTGTAAAACCAGATGAAGTCACTTTTCCATCCATTTTAGCCGCCTGCGCTTGTGAAGCAACCCTAGCTGAAGGCAAATGGATGCATATTTGCATCATAGGTAGCGGGTTTGAGCCTGATGTTGTTGTTGGAAGTTCCCTTATAGATATGTATGGCAAGTGTGGAAGTCTGGAAGATGCCCAATATGTCTTTGATAACATGCCTGAACGTAATCTTGTTTCTTGGACTGCTATTCTTGCAGCATATGCTCAGCACGGACATGGGAGAGAGGCATATCAAATATCAAAATATCTTCACACTGAAGGTCACCTGCCAGATCAAGTTCTGTTCATCATTCTGCTTTCAGCATGTAGCCGTGCCGGTCTTATTGATGAAGGCATTCATTGCTTCACTACTATACGCGATCATTTTGTCACGGTAACTGCTGACCATTATACTTGTATAATTGATCTCCTTGGCCGAGTTGGATGGCTGGTGGAGGCAGAGGATCTGCTGAATGCCATGACATTGGAAAGTACGGCCACATTATGGACAAGTCTACTTGGAGCATGCAAAATTTATGGTGATGTAAAGAGAGGGATACAAACTTCACAATGTGTTTTTGCCTTGGACCCAAATGATGATGCACCTTATTTATTGCTATCAAACATCTATGCTGCAGCGGGCATGTGGGCAGAAACAGCACGGATAAGAAAAGTCACTTATAATAATGGTTTGCATAACTGGATTAATAATATGGACTGAGATGCTAACTATTTTTGTGAACTATGTCTGTCTCAGAATCAAGCTCAGGTATATGTTTTTCTTCATGGCCCACTAATCAAATAGAAAAGGATGGACAGTGGCAGTGGCCTTATTGCTTGTAACAGAATACAGCTGCCAAATATGTTGACACCATTATGGCCTGCTAAAGCATGATGTAAAAGCTGGAATGCTATCATATTGCTTATCAGAACATATAAGCAGTCTTCTAAGTGCACTTTGAATGGAAGATTGTTCATATTGTATATACATGAGTTGCTTGGTCAGAAATGCACAACAAATGTGGGGTTCTTGAGGATGCTGAAGTCATCTGACAGATTGTTTATTTTCTAATTGAAATTGTTGCGCCATTGTTTTCTGACCTTCATCATTCAATTGACATACCAGCAGCATTGTAACTTCAAGCCCGTTGGTGAAGCAAAATGTAGATGCCGCCAGTGGCTGTGCTCTGGATAATGACTTTATCGAAGCTCTTCCGTCTGTGCCCTGTCTTTGCTGGAACAAAATCAAAACAATTGGTCAATGAA
Source organism: Isoetes taiwanensis (assembly GCA_021234155.1). Taxonomy (NCBI): domain Eukaryota; kingdom Viridiplantae; phylum Streptophyta; class Lycopodiopsida; order Isoetales; family Isoetaceae; genus Isoetes; species Isoetes taiwanensis. The sequence continues at coordinate 202,725 of JAJEKV010000105.1, read as the reverse complement.
TTCTTTTTGTTGTTGTTGTTGTTGTACAAATTCTATGAACATATAAGATTGAATCTTTGAACGTCGCATGTATGTAATGAGAGGGCAAAGTCGTCATAAGATCAGCACTTTTTCTTGTGTAATCGTATAGTTACCTAAGTAGGGAGGGGGATGTATCCCCAAGTTCTTCGATCGAGATGCTTACACACAAGACTTGAAGACTAGGAGACCAACTCAGACTCTTTCAGGGCTTCTTTTGCAAGTTACGCTCAGCCCAACATGACATAAAGATTAACACGCTTAAAAAAACAGCAAGTGTTTGAGGGATTCGGCATGCAAGCACATCAATCATTATAGATTCACGAATATAAATAGATGCACGAATTGAAAGTGCTAATCCTATGCTCTTTCTCATAACTTTTGATACTTGTTTTATTATATTTTTTTTGCTCTTTCTCATAACTTTTGATACTTGTTTTATTATATTTTTTGAAAAAACGGAGCTGCAATTTTAAACAATTAGATATGGAAAAAAAAAGTTATTACATGGGGATCCTACAGGGCTCATAACAAGAAATATTTCTGTAAATACAATTGAAAGATCAGTTCTAATTAAGCTCTCTTGCCTCTCCTCCTTCACAAAAGGAATAATATAGGAGCAGAGTGCCAATTTACCAAATCCAATACCCTCTTATCAAGACACAAAATGGTAGAAATGAATCAAAGTAAGAAAAGAAGCTGCCACTACTTCATGAAAACTTTTGCGCTCTCAAATTACACATAAAAACTCAACCCATAAACCAATGCATCATATATCTGAACCTAAATGGGTGTTGCATTGTCGAGGAGTCTTATATAGTCAACTTGAAGTTAGCTAGAAATAGGACACGCCCAATTGCCAAACTCCTCCCTAAAGCCTGATGCAAGATATCTAGATATCCTCTGAAATATGGTGATTCAGTTTGGCAATTAGATTCAAGTGCATTCTTATCAAATTTTGTGCATATAAAACTTAAGGTCCGATCTTTTCTTTCCTCGACATTCTCAAACTTTTTTGCTAGCCAAAAAGAGCAAGAGGAGATGACACAACCAACAACTTAGAGGATGGCATCCCCATTGTTTTATAATGTTTTAAGAAGGGCACAAGAAGACATCTCCATTGTTTTAGAAACATTATAACATAGTGGGGATGTCTTCTCACGCTTCGCGCGAGACTTAATACAGAAACAATCTTAGCTATATTTTGAAGTGATATGATAAGTCTTGCGCTACACACGAAAGGTATCTGAGATCTTAAGGCTATGTTCGTTATTTCATACGTCCAACTTAAAACTTATGTGTGCAACTGTGAAGAGAGCACGAGTTACTAAAATCAAGGATAGGGTCGAAGTTTTATACGTAAAAAACACAAAAAGTATAAAACGTATTAAACCCCTCCTTTTTCTTACAAAAATATGCATTTTCTACGTGAAAAAAAGTTTGGCAAAAAATTGTCGAATATATCAAGAGAAAAAAAATACACTTAAGGTGATCCAGCCTGTTATGGCCATGTCTTTGTAATAAAAGTGGCAAAGATCAAAGATGTCAAGTCCTTACTAGAAGCCTGCTAGTCTATGAAGAAACTTTGAGTTATGAGGGAGGCCATCTCGAAGGAACTCTTCGAGATGTCAGAAATAACAAACTTATCTGAGCTGGGGATCTTAGACATGATGCACATAAATGACGAAGATCTGCTCAGATATTGAAAGTGGGCCCGTGGATTTATTGCAGCATACCAATCCAGAAACAAGAAAAAACTAAACCATATACCTAATAGAGTCCTTATAAAGCTAAAGCGCAAAGATAGTAGAGACTTGGATATTCCAGACACTGTCTCCGAAACCTACATGGTGAAGTCATGTCAGGGGTGCCACTGAAAGTATTCCAAAGGCAGCTTTCTTGTTTGTAGTGGACTGTCAAACATACCACTAGGAAATAGACTAATATATTTCCATGCTATCCAATTGTATCACACCGACCACTAAAGAGTACATGACAATAGTTTTCTTGTCTAATCCTGTTGTTGAATATCCAAAGATCCTTCAGGCTACCACTCAAGTAGAGGCCCATATAAATGTGAGACATGGTGCTGATAGATGGGATGCCTAATAAAAAAAGTTATGTCAATAATGGCATTCCAATGATCACTTTTGTAATCATGAATAAAGTGGCGGATGCATTCTATGAAGCACACAAGTGTGGTTTCCAAAAGCTTCCTGAACCCATATGCAAATTTACAGAAAAGGAAAGCTTGGATAACTACCACATCAATGATGAACTTACAACCAACATGCCTGAGGAGGGTTGTGAAAAAAAATTAAAATATAAGCAGATTGGCCCAAAGGGTAGTGCAGTCAATAAGTACAATTTAGCTCGAACTTGATCTGTTACGCCATGGATACATTGGTACCCAAAGGAGGCTTAATCTATAATTACTTCATCCATGGGGGGATAGGGCGTGAAGCTTTAAAGAATGGAAAAAAGATTTAAAGCTGGGAGGCCAACTGAGCAACAAAAAGAATTCTTAGTATATTATCCGCACGTAAAGAAGCATGATCCAACATACATTGTTTGCAAAGAACACTAGGAGAGAGCATAACAGAAAAAAAACAGTGCAAAGAAGGAATCAGAAAAGGAGGAGGAAGACGCAAAAGATGAGACTTCGGACGAGATTCTCTGATGAGATAGATTTTGACTATGAGAAAAGTGACAATGGCCTGATCAAGCGAAAACTCCATCGAAAATGGATCCTAAAACTCAGGAGAAGTTGAAGAAGTTCGTGGCAAAACAAGAGGCAAATCTTGGGCAAGAAATGAAAAGGAACCTGCATTACATAATTCTTCTATAGTTCCTGAACAATCTGACATTTGTCCTTCACCTATCGAACATGAAGAAGAAGCTAGAACCTTCAGAAAGGAAGAAAAGGCTCCAGCACAAGAAGCAAAAGAGTAAGTTGTCTCGCACACAATATGAGTTTAGTATCATTTAAATTTCAGATTGGAATTAACTCGAGCTAATAGAATAATGGAGTTTAAACAAAAAATTAATCCTCTTTTATTTAAATGGAGTTCTTCTGTAAAGCTTCACCAAAGCATAGTATCATGCTCCACTGAGATACAAATTGAAAACGCTAGAGCCAATACAGTATTACCATATAGCTAAAAGAAAATAGAGGTCCAGGTTTCATTGACTATTCAATCAACCTTTTGGTTCTGAAGTTCTATGCAGCGACAAATCCTAATAAGTAACTAGGCTTCAATTTCTGAGAAAGTTAATAAAAAAGAGTATAATCAAATGTTCAAACTGCACCCAATTTAGGCCTTAAGCCACCTGTTGCTTGTATAGAGACATAACTCTAGTACGTATAATTGATGCCAGTTATGTGTACCGGAGTTACGCCTTACATATATGCAATGGGTGGATTAAGTTCGAATAAGATTATGGCTTGAAATTAGAGCACGTTCTCACACTTGAAGATCTAGCACACTACACTTGTTACTTCACCATTGGCCAGTCACCATTCAAACATCACGCAAGAAATAGCAGAAAATAAAATGTAGAGAACCACTAAGCTGCAGAAGGCCGGACTACAGGTCGAGATGCATTGTACAACATGCCATAGAGGGATTGAATAAACATGTCCCAACCATGAAAATCAATACAATTTTACAAGGAAATACATAATATACTATTTTTATACACTATCGTACACCCTTATGAATATGATATTGACTTTCACAGTCAAGACATGTCAACCAAGTTTACGATGTAGGGTTTAAGGTCATTGATGGATTAGAGCGAATATTCATAAAGCAATCAATTATCAATTTGTTTATTGAATGATTGAGAATAGAATAGAATAGAATAGTTTTTATCGCCCAATCGAGACCAATCGCCTATGGGACCCGTGAAGGAGCCGCGAAAAAACTTATTCTTGTCCGGTTAAAAACCCCGCCCGGGGGGTTTTCGAGGGAAAAACCGTGGCAGTAATAAGAATGCTGTCAAACTGTACAAGTATACATCATCATGAAATAAATGTGTATGTACATGTCAAGTGCGTGCCCGAGGACATAGCTGATCTCGCATGTCCATGACCTCCTGAAGGTATGATCCTAGCATCCGTATCGGATGCCGTGCTCAATGTCACATGTAGCGGCTGGCCAGGCCTGACCAACTTCGGATAGCGTCCGGGATTTGATCATATGCTGGGCAACTTTGAAGGGTATGAGATTCATCCTCAATGACTCCCATTTGGCGGCGATTGACGAGCTCGCCCTAACGTGGGTCACCAATCCATCCGCCTCGTCTCAATTGAAGATGATGTGCCCCTGTGCGAATGGAGGCAATGAGTCTGCGTCTTTTCATGGGCAAGTGGGTGCGCAGGTAGCATAAAGCATGAATTCATTAATTAGAGAAATTTGGAATTCTCGTTTAGCATGAAATAGGTTAGCGGGTAGCCATATAGTGCAAAACTACTACCAATTGAGTAAAAGTTGGCGTTTTTGCACACAATTCTGCAAATGCTTCCGGTGTTATTCGAAATATAGTTTTTACTTCTAATGCAAAGGTTCACCGCGAGTAGAACGAGTAGGAGGGAGTGTTAAAACTTCTTTCGCAAGAAGCGCCGAACGCGATGTTTCGCGGTGAAAGGAGACAAAATAATGTGCCTTTATTAAAACCATATGAGAGCATTGTGTTAAAAGAAGGTACCGAGGAGCAAGGATATGACACAAAATTCAGTATTTAAAGCCATATAATTGTTACTGAGGATCGCGGTCACATTATTTTAGCATTAAACATATGGTAAAAGATATGGGTAAAGACAAAACCAAAATTCCCAAACAAAAATTTCCATTGAAGGAAGTAATATACAACATAATTAATGATTGAAGGAGATAATTATTCTGATTGTGTTTCAGATACTTGATCGGGTATCACACCCATTTCATTGGCCATGGGGTGACATGCTCTCTACCCAATTCCATAGCTTGTGTTGTGTCCATCTCTGAATAACACGACCTTCCGGAAGTACAACACCCATGGCCTTTTGCGATCTGCCGATGTGAATCGTGCTCCCATTCTTCATCGTCCCACCGCCGCCTCCCCGCCTATAAGTTCCTTCTCCGATGCGTAGCATTCTGCGTGGATGATGAGAGCTTCGCTTCTTTGCCGTGGTACCGATGCTCCCTCGTGTCCCAAGAACCTCATCTTGGTCAATCTCCATGTGCCGTTAGTGCGCTTCCATGTGCGGTGGTTCTGCTTTCCATGTGTTCTCGCCCACGATATTCAAACTTATGTTCGCCTGTCAAGAAAGGCATGTACCCATCAAGCTTCTCATTAAGTGCACTCAATTTTTGAAAAGTGGGCTCCAGGGCTTCTATACCTTTTTCCGTCTCTTCAAGCAAGCGCTTTGTTTCTTGCATTCTCTCTTCGTAGGACTTAGCATCGAGGTTTTCCAAAATGGAATCCAACTTTGATAGATCCGTGTTTTGGGTGATACTGATGTCGGGTTGAGCTGGATCAGGCTCAACATTCTCTGCTTTCGGCTCTTCCTCAAACCCATCGGCACTTGGATTGGCCATTTTATCAAGCGTTTCAAAGAACGCCCTCGAGAAACAAAGACACTTTACCCTCGAACTTTCGAAAAGCCACGCTTTTTGCCTTGCATAAGAGCAACACGAGAAGCCGTCCCAGCCGGTTAAATCCAGAATGCAACCATCACGACACCACCGCTCAACAATATAGTAGGCATAGGAGGTTTTCAAACGGGCATTTCAATACAAGATCTCCTTCCATTGCCGCCCATTTGAATCTTGGTTTGCCTGTAAAAAGAGTCTGATATTTCTTTTTTATCTTCTCGTCGGCATCCTCATTACCTGTTAGCGGCATTGGAGGCAATGGTGTTGACTTAGGAGCCTTGCCGTGGGAGATAGGTGAAGCTCCAACTCGTTGCATTGCCGCGGGTGCTACCACGAACATCACTCCCCGTTAATGCACATATGACTAATAAAGTACTCGATGTTCTTTCACCCTTCGCTTGCTCTCCCATCCCATTTCTTCATAGGAACCTAAAGATAGGTAGCCACCGCAATTTGAATTTCCCATTTGACAAGCAATTGGGCAAATTCATCGAAATGATGATAATGACCAAGTGATAAACTTTGGCATTCGTCATGGTAGCTATCCTTGTAAATAGATCTGTGTATTTCTTGCAATCCCATACCTTGTTTATCCCTCGGATGTCAATAAATATCAATGTCGCATTCTCTGACACTTGGGAGGAAGTAGGGATGCCATCCTTTGTCACTGCTATGACAATATTTCTCTTTTCCTTTCTTTTTCTAGCCTCCTCTGGCTTTAGAATATTCCTGACTGGCTCCAGAAAGGCTACAGGTAGGTTACCAAGTGTATGATCCTTGTTATAGTTAGCCTTCACGTATTCTGTATCAGTATCTGATATATCCAGTATTCTCTGTTCAGTCAAATCAGGAAAAGCCTGAAGCAATTCGTCCCAGCTATAGAAATCCTTTTGCAGCAAATTAGTGGCATAAGATAAAATTTCTATAAAAGTCATAAAAGTGAGGGTTCTGATGTCAGTTGCCCGTTGTTTGCAATCAAATCTCCCGCTATAACCTGGCTGCACCTTTAAATAGGTCTTGCCTTCTATAATCTCATCGAGCAGCTGTGACACCTCTGCATTCGACATACCTCGTAGCAACCGGAGCCAGGTCTTGTTAAAGAAGTCTTTCGATGGCTTGTCTGGAAAGTCACCATGGTCGTCACTTAGTTTACGACTCACCCACATACCGGCAACTTCCATTAACTTCTTGAAAACCTTCTCATCCATAAAAATGAATTGTTTTTCATCCTTAAGCTCCTGCACTTTCAAGGTGGTCGTTGCAATTTCATGGAAATCCTGCAGAAGCAATTTCAAGGTCATCAAGATCGCGGCCGCGAACTTGGCGAGTAGAAAACAAATAAATACCTTCCAAGCTGAAGTTTTAGCTGTCCCTATAGGTCCTTGTGGAGGGCAACCATAAGCCTTGTCCGATGACGGTTGTTGCGCTTTTTCAATCAGTGGCTCTCTGTACACGGTGTTTGCAATTACTTCGTTGCATTGAATACTCAACTCTATATATTCCTTGTCTGTAAGATTTCCGTTGAGCACCCTCGATCTTCTTCTAGCATATACTTTGGCAAATTCTCGTTGCTGCTCGAACTCGCCGACGACCGAACAAAGGAGTTGTGCAGCGCAAATACTGTGGTTGCCAGAAATAATATAAAATTTCTTGCCCTTCAAATCTTCTGGATTGCTCCATGTCACCCTCCTCCTGAAAGATAGACAACCGTCAGGTCAAATCTACATAACGAGTGTCCAAAAGATAAAGAATTAGTTACTTGGTAATAGGGTCAAACGGAACGACGTCAGCAGGGGTGAGGACCTCTGTCGGGTATGTCTTGAAGCTTTTAACCAGAGTTTGAACATGGTCATTTGATCGCATTCTGTGTGTCAAGTTTGCTGGTGCAGGTTCACAATAAAAAATAGAAATCTTTGTAAACCAATTAACCCCTAAGGGGTAGAACCTTTTGAACTGTTCAAGCTTCTGAGTGGTTTGCTCTGCCATCTTGCGTTCCTCTTCGGGATTGAACTTCAACTCGACTGGAATGGCAGGTGCGTGGTGCCATGTCAATGCTAGTCTAGAGGAGGCATCCGTAACTGAGGGGGGGGTTTGAGAACTGCTGGGCTGCGGGCTATCTTCAGTAGGTGTCAGATTCCTGAGGCTAATTTTGAAAGGAGGGAGCTTTTTTGGAATAAATCCACCAGATGTAGTGCTATCTGGGGCCTTCATAGCAAGAGGAAGAGTAGGGTTAACAATACCGGAGGGGTTTATCGTGGATTGTGGTTCTTGAACAACCTCTTTTGGTGCTGATGTCTCTCCCAAAGTAGCAATAGGCTTCACACTCTTTTTCTTGGCCACGGCTCTTAGCCAATTGGTGTCCATCACGGAGGGCATCTTCTCGTCCCGAACTGCTTTCAAGGCACATTTCGAGGCTTCTTTGTCTCAGACAAACCATTTCTCGCATGCCGAGAACCCGAGCAATATGTCTCTGTTTCCCTTTATTCCCGACAAAGAGAGAGATTCATAGGATGGCAACAACCACCATAACCCTTAGCCGACGGGGGACGTTTTTCCCCTCGGGGTCCGGGCTTGTTCATTTTGGTGGCTGTCATCGAGACGGGTCATAATTGCGCCATTTCAAAATGTACTCCGTAAACCGCAAATGCTTGTGTGTCCTCACGCCGCATATGATAGCATCTTGCACATTGTTCTTCGCGGTTTTCCCACATTGCCACCACTATGCCAACTTGTTCAACGCCCCGCCTTTTTTCCAAATTGAACAAACAGTACAGGTCCTTTCTCTCGCCATCACCCTTAATGCAAAGGTATAGCCTCGGCAATCTCAATACACCATTTCCTCATTGAAGGGGTTATAATACTGGACGGCTCGATATCCGGTCCCGTAAGAGAGCAAGCGTCGTAAACAAAAGCCAGAGTGCCCGGTAGGTCGATAATGTGGTGCAAACGAAAAGGTATAAACCATCAGAGAAAACGCTGACATCCTCCGCCAAGCAATAAAATAGAACTCCACACTATCAAGCCGCGACGCTGTAAAGCACTTAAGCACGGCAAGAAAACATCATCGCGAACCCAATGACCTACTACACTAGTACTCATGAACATCGCAAGAAAGAAAATCTATGCTCACCGCATCCCCGTCAGCGATCTTGTTGAGCAGCTACACTTATGAAGACCGCTATCTAGAAATTACAAAACCTAGCAAGCAAGACCGCTGGCCGATCTTGCCGAAAGCAAAATATACTTATGAAAACAATAGAAGTTCTAGTAGGCAAGATCGCGTCGCGATGTTGCCGAGCTGAAATGTTAGAAATTACCTTCTCCGAGGGAGTCCTTAGGTGCCATGGGATCGCTGGCTGGGCGAGTACTAAATACGAGTCCTTTGAGTGGCTCGAGAAGGGGCTTTAAGCGCTTAGGCGCCGAAAGAAATCGCGAGTCGAAATTTGTTTTTAAATGTTTTGAGTTTCAATTTATAGAACGCGGCCCAAGAGAAATTAATTGCCCGCCTCATAATGGCGCTGCGGAAAAACGGCGACCATAATGGCGTCGACTGTGCGGCAATAATTACCGCCCGCCGTCGATTTATTCCCCGACATAAATGCGTCGCAGCGTAATATACCCGTCCGAAAAGGCAAGTAATCCGCATTTTAAAAGGTCTTTATCCACTTGGACGCCCGCTGCTCAATTTCGGGCCGTAATTTCTGACGACACATTATGCCCATAAATGCCCCAAAAAACCGGTTACGGACGACAAAGGTTTTGGAAGATCTTCTGTGGCGCAGAGTCGCGCTTCGCAGCCGGGCCATTGTTCGCAAGGATTTGCTTCGCAGAATTCCGCATCCATTGAAGGCGCTGACGAGGGCGCTGATAATCCGCTTGCAATCCGCCACTACACATTCGGAATTCTGCAACTGCATCGAATTCAGGGTTTCGGGCGAGGTAAAAGGCCTATTCTGATGCATATCCCTCACTGAAGTGAACTCAACGTTTATGTTGCACTGAATTTCAATTATAACTACAACCTCCGAGTCTCTGCACTAACATCACTATGTATTGCATGGATTGATAAGATACCTCCTGATACTTTGTTGCAACTATGTAAAAATAGATGTTCTAAGCAAAACTGTGCACTCTGGTGTGTTTATTATACAATGTAAACGTGTTTCAAGTATATGCTTTCTTTCTCCATGTGGATGAAACTAAACACTGTTTTTATGACACTGCAGCTTCTGACGGGTCCTCGGCTACAAGTTGACGTTGACTCCACCGTATTCTGTGAGGTATGAGTAATGCTTTATTCTGTAAGTCAATCGTTTAACTTTGGTGCTCCACGAGATCGCGGTCGCGATACCTTCAACCATCTACACTTGCTATTGACCAAAGAACTCCCAGCTATCGATAACTTTGAGTTGAAACCACTAGCTAGCCTCGAAATGTGATTTGCACGAGTTCTTATCGAAACAGCTAGTGTGAATGCTTGCAAAAAGCGCGACCGCGTTCTTACCCATGCTCGATAAGATCGCGGTGGCGAAAGTCCTGACCATTTTTTATTTTTCAGTTGCTATTTTTTGTAGTGGTTTATGATCACAGTGCTTTCTGCTTACGAGGATCGCGGCCGCGCTATTCACGACCTCTTGTTTGCAGGATGGCTGATGTAATTCCGCTGTATCTGCTGGGGAAAAAGGTGGCAGAAGGAAGAGTCCACAATTTCGAGCGCCATCACAATTCGACTGTCCCGGAGGGTATGGTTGTCGTTTCAATTGTGAATGTTCTGGATGGACAGTTACCGCTACCAATTCCCGAAATGGAAATAGAAAAAATGGGTGAAGCTGTGGGGACTTTTGTGTTGTGGTACAAGAAGGACATTGCTGCTCAACTTGATAGACATGAGGAAGCTTGCACCCCACCGGTCGATAAAACGCGATAGACTCAAGGTGACGAGGGGAATGAGGGGTTAGCCAAGAATGAGACCTAATCATGTGCAAGGGCTTTCTAGAGATGAGTTAGTTGAGAAGGCGTGCACACTCATGCATGAATGCCGCCACATGGCTTATGCCTATGGTGTTATCGTTTTGCCGATCCAAACCATGCCGTGGTCCGGACGGTTAGGGGAAGGCTCGATAGTCGCTACTATCATGAACATTTTTCCAATGCCCGAAAAGATCTCTATCTTATTTGCCAGCCCCGTGCGTAAATGCCCCAACCGCATGACCTTGTGAGATGGCCCATAGCCCTCGCGTGCTCGTTGATAACATTCCGCCTACTCTTGTGGTTGCAAGTGAAGGAGAAGGATGTGGAGAATGAACCTTACTCCATTAGACCTGAAATTGGCATCACCAAAAAGAGACCTTACAAAGATGGTCAATCTGGAGACCCGTAACACGCCAAACACGGACTAAATGTGAAAGAAAAAACTAGTGCCGAGGCTATTCTAGACTTCCAGGTCATCACTATGTCGCGATGAAACGATGTTTGCAAATTTTACATCCCGTGAGATAGCTTGCATGAGAACCTTTTATCGAACATGAAGTCCCTGAGCGCACAACTTTTGCATATAACATGCTAGACCTTTGCTCTGAAAATGGTGTAGTCCGCGAACCGATGTTGAATAACAAACAGGTGTGCGTGAAAGCATGGCATAAAGCCTATGGCATTCCCATTTCCACTTTTACAAGTGGAAGAAGCTCTTCAATGACGGGCCACGTAATTGCCGAAAGCACCTGAAATACCGGGTCTAAGAAGCCAAGGTCTCATACTTTGGTACCGGCAATGCTTTGTGCTATCCATGTTCATAGATGAAAACGCAGAGACGATGCCACAATCGGCCGAAAATTACGAGCGAGGGTAGCGCATAAAATGTTAAGAGGCTACCTTCAGCCTTGACTAAGAAAGATATACACCAAGAAGTAGATATTTCCGCTACGTAGATGACAAAAGCAAGCATATTTCTCCTTCGGCCATTTCGTCCGCTTGGAAAGAGAATCATTCAGGTAGCAATAGCTAAGAGGATAGCATTTTCCAAGTGTAACACCAGTATTGTCATAAAGGAAAAGCTTGCTAAGACCAGAGATCCAAACGAAAAGAAGGGTACTTGCAATAGAGAGAAAATCGCATATGACGCCCAGATTTCATGCAGAGCCTTTATCGGTCCCGAGAGCTTTGTCGATAGATCTCCGAGCAGCACGCTTTAACCATTATACATGATAAGATGGATCGAGAATAAGACCATGGTCCCTCGCCTAGAGAAGCTAGCAAAGTCTGTATGGAGGGGTGAACGACTGAAGGTCAGTGTTACAGGTGCTCTCATGCACGGCCATGGTATAGGTGCCTTGGGCCACTTCTCACTGGACCTCTGGCCTGATGATTCTAATTTTCATGTGGGATCCTTGAATCATACCTTGAAGACACTGGAGAATAAATCTGAGGATAATTGGGGCCATTTGAGAGATACTGATCGTCTCCGAAAGCAAATGAAGTGCGAATTTTAAACACATATAACCTTAGGACAAAAATGATGAATGGCGGTAAAATGATTTTATGCCTCCTATCAAAGGCTCCATGGTAGCAAAACAAGTTGCCTAGGAGGCTTTACTTGCGACTAGATAATTGCTCAGTCGTCAGAATAAGAATAGATATCTTTTCTCTTACTTGTCATACTTGGTTTGGTTAGGTGTATTTGATCAAGTGCAGCTGGGATTCATGATGGTTGGACACACCCACGATGACATAGATGCCCTATTTGGAAACTACTCTACTCTAATGAGAAGATCAGATGCATTGACTATTCCGGAGCTTATGCAACTCTTCAGGCAGTGTAGTTCAAAGGCTCCTTCACCTTACCTTGTGACAAAGGTTCCTGATTGGAAGGAATTAGGTGAAAGGTTTTATCCCCCCCATAAGAAGGACCGTTTATGTGGTCACTTGGAACCTCTACTCTTCAAGTTTTGCATGAAGGATGGATGGCCACTAATGTTCTACAAGATGAGGCGAGGCATAGGGAGTGGCTCCATGAAAAGGGAATCAGAATGTGGAAGGAGGATGCCCAAGGTTTACCTATGATTCCGAGAGGGTCACCTAAGGTCCTGCAGCCATATGGGAGCTTGAAAGATATAGGTGCATTAAGAGCTTCTAGAGCTGGCGATAAGTCATGGTCCAACACATATATGAATGAAGTTATTGACTACTGGTCCACCTTGTTGCGAGTGCTGAAATCCATTCAGATTTCTGCCCAAAGACTGTGCAAAGTGCATTGGAAGAACCCAAAGAGTTTTTTGTGGATGAGCACATTGAAGCATCTCATTATGTTGGGCCTTTCTGGTAGACCCAAGAACCCAGTTGAAATATTCGACCCCTACCAAGATGTCAAGAAGGGAATGCTCTTGCTAATCAGACCACATGATAACTGCCCGACATGGATGGCTTTTGCTGAAGAGGACCCAATAGAGGACCCTAATCTCCCACATTACGAAAGAGGTGTTTGTCTCTTGGTTTGAACCTCACCGAAAGGGAACCTCATATGCAATGCAAGATAGGGATTGCCGGAGCAAGAATTGGAGACCCAATCCTAATGACCCATACGCTACCAACCTTTGAAAACAATAGACTATGGTTGGGCCGTAGAGACCAGCCATTGTCGGTGGTGATCCCCAGAGTGTTCGGGCTCGCTTGCAAGAATTAGTGGCTAAAGAAGCTAAGGGCGATGATGAGAACTCTTGAGGTATGCAATGCTCTTTACATAATTACTATATCATTCATAACATGAAAGTTACAATAGACTAGTTATTATTTATTACGCTCTGCGTTTTCATCTCAACACAAGAGCTCTTACACTATACAATGCTAAACAATGTGATTCATTCATCTTCAGGATCTGTAGTAGTGATCCCTGATATCTCATAGCTCATTCGCTCAGGAAGCCAAATCAGATGGATCATTACACGAATTGACGCAGAGCAACGAATCTCAGCGCCCAAAGCTTTTCTTCGCAGGTAGGGATCAAGAAGAAGATGCCTGTCTAGGCAACCAACAAGATCGAGTGGCTCATTGAGCACTTGATCGCCTCGATGTGGTGAACTGGTGAAGGCAAAAATCCATGGGAGAAGAGTGAACTTTAGCCCCGTGCGAGAAGCTTTTGTAGTGAAGTAGAATGATTGAGGTGAATTATTGGGCTTGACTTCGGCGCCATTATTGCTCGTGTATAAGACCGTTGTATAAATACAAGTATAATACATCTTTCGTATGGATATATGTATGCTTTTAAAACATGTGCTTGAGTAATTCGGTGTGGTTGAAATTAGAACCGCTTGCGATATACCGAAGTCGAATAGCACACCCTTACACTACATTCGGGTATGATACATCAAACAATATTCATTGTGGTATTATTTCCTTACATAGCTCTTACACTATACAATGCTAAACAAGTGATTCATTCATCTTCGGGATCTCAGTAGTAGTGATCCCCTCGATATCTCATAACTCATTCGCCGAAGCCGATCAGATCGATCGTATACCTAATTGACGCAGGGCAATGAATCTCACCAAAAGCTTTTCTTCGCAGGTAGGGATCAAGAAGAAGATGCCTGTCCAGGCAACCAACAAGATCTGAGTGGCTCATTGAGCACTTGATCGCCTCAATGTGGTGAACTGAAGAAGGCGAAAAATCCATGGGGGATGAATGAAATTAAGCCCCGAAGTGAGAAGCCTTTATAGTGAAGTGGAATGATTGAGGTGAATTATTGGGGTATACTACACCACCAAAAGTCTGAACGTGTATCAGACTGTTGTATACGTACAAGAATAATACTTATTTCATACTAATATGCGTATGTTTCAAAACATGTTTGCTTGACGAATTTAGCTATGATTGAATTCAATGACAGCTTGCAGAATAAGTGGAGGTGGGATAGCACATCGTTACAATATACTCAGTTAAGGTACGTGATATTACATCCTTAATCAGAATGCTATTACATCCTTACTTAGTTATTAGGTACCCATGTCATTATTACATTATTAGCAGGTGCAGATTCACTCGTCATCAACATCAAAGCTCGTGATGCCATTCAGCTCATAGATCTCCTGATCAGGAAGCCAGTAAATATGGACTTTAACGCGAGTGAGCTTCCTGCAAGCACTAGCAGGTCCATCAGCTTTAGATAAGAGCCATGGATCAAGCTTAACGCCATTTCTAGCGCATTCGCCCAGATGTGGGCCTCGTTCCAATGTGGGATTTATGTGGCGCTGGTAGTGTGCTGTCTTGACCTGTTCAAGGGCGCTGGCATCCCAAAGCTTGCTGATGAAGCAAGCGTCAAGATATTGCCTCAAGCTATGGCGATGCCTCTGCTTTGCACATGTATGCACCTCGTGTTCTCGCACATTCCATCTAGCCATCCATTGAGCTCTCTTTTCCCAGCAGGCCTTGAGGCGCTTGGGCCCCATTGCCATGATATAAGCTAGTTTTGGGAGACGAGCATCGTCCCATGTTGACCACCTTCCAAAATAGACAATGTGGCGATCAAGGGCCACCCTCCAAGAGGCAAGAATCCTCGCTTCCCAAAGAGAATTTGATATGGGACCTGTGGACTTCACCCCTAGTGCTCGCATTCAAGAAGGCTTTCTTTTGCTCCAAGTCATTCCAAGTAGCGAGGGATACTACTGGGCCCCATACTTCCACCCCGTATAAAAGGACAAGCTCCACTAAGACTTTGAACAGGTGTGACTGATGGGTCCAATCATACAACTCCGCTCTATGACTATTGTTTTGCATTGCATATAGTGCTTTCCAGCCCTAAGTAACTTCGTGAGTCAGTATGGATGTGTCCCAAAGTGCATAGTAGACGGAAACTCCACTCCCAAATATTTGTATGTGGATGCTACTTCCACATTCTACATTCTGCCCTCGGTAATGGAAGGAGGGGATCCCCTACCGTCGTGAAGATGATATGAAAACCACCTTAGTCTTGGCCAAGTTGACGCCATATCGATCCGCTTGACAAAATGTGTCCGTGGCATCGAGATGTCGTTGCATGTCCGCTGGTGTGTAAGCTAGAGGTCCACATCATCGATATATTAACCGCTTGATGATCCGGTAGAGAAGGTGAGCCCCGCCACCCCATTATCGCCAGCCCCCTCCAATTGATCAATGTAAAGCCCAAACAATGTTGGGGAGAGGGCATCCCCGGCGAACCCCGATACTACTATCAAATGGTTGGCTTGTCGGCCGCAACCCACCCGAGCATCTTTCATAAAGCCTCGTATTAATCGCATTCTCCAAATCTACCGGAACCCCCAAATTGCCGCAATCTTGCCCATAGTTTTTCCCGAGGTACGATTGTCAAATGCCTTTGCAAAATCCACGGCAACAATATAGATCCCGACGGTTCCTCGCCGTCTTCAACCGTAGCTCGCAATGTGAAGATGTGGTCAATGGTTGAGTGTCGGTCTCGAATCCCGCCTGGGTGAGGGCCCAGATCTCGCCGCCTCGCCCAGCCCGTCAACCGCCTCCGAGAATCCCAAAGAAGCAATTTTGCAAACACCGAATCCGACCATGATTGTTCGGTAATTGGCTGGCAAAGGCGGGTCACACCGCCTTTATAGATGGGAACAACTCGCTATTGGTCCATCGTGATCGAAGCCTTCCCCAGAATGCCTTGTTGAACAAGGCGGCCAAGATCGGTATTATGGACGGCCCCCGCCCACTTTAAGCAATTCCGTCACCGCATGCCATCCAGGTCCGGGCTTTCCCATTGGCAAGACGCCAGAAGCCTTGTTCCACGTCCCGAATCACGTGATTTCCAGATCGGCCTTCTTTGGCAGGGGTAATGCCGCATGTGCACCCCGAGGGTCGTATAGTCACATTGCAAGTATTGCCTCCACCGCCGGGAGTGATGTTCCTCGTGGGTCAGATTGGACCTTCTAAGAACCCTCCGCCGTAAGGTCCCGGGTGACGCCCAGAGATAAAATATTTCCCTTTGATGTGCTTGCAATGTACCGGC
Organism: Isoetes taiwanensis; assembly: GCA_021234155.1. NCBI lineage: Eukaryota > Viridiplantae > Streptophyta > Lycopodiopsida > Isoetales > Isoetaceae > Isoetes > Isoetes taiwanensis. Next base: position 186,071 of record JAJEKV010000105.1, on the reverse strand, counting down.
TTTCTTAGCTTTAAGGAAGACGCAGATCGTCCTGACCGCATGTGGGCGAAAGCGTGGTCTGTGACTTGGCGGAGCCGGCGTTTGTGTTCCTTGCACTCTGCATCAAACCATTGATTACGTTAAGGAAGGTTGTGTTCCCGAGGTCCGCCGCTGGCGGCTTATCCCAAAGCATCTCTCTCGCCGCAGTCCTAAGCACATTAGTCACCGGCCGGGTGTTGCTCTAGTATAGGATATTGCAAAATTTCTGCCGTGTCATCTATAAGATCCGGGCATAAGCCCCGCGCGATGTTCATAATCCAATCGCAGCTGAGGCATGTGAGGAGTCAGGGCACGGGGGTTCGCACAACCCGCCAAGCCAACTTCAAGTAAAGTGGTAAGTGGTCCGAGAGTCGATCTCTTCATCCCTATTAGTTGTTCCCACTGGAAGTGCTTGACGACATGCATATCCCCGCCGTGCACCAGCACATAGTCCACCACACTAGATCCTCCCCCGGTTTTCCCGCCTACAAGTGTTCTTGGCGGGTGGACGGCCACCGCGCTGCCCATTGCATTACCGTGTCAAAGATACCACAGAGCAAAAGCAATTGTCTACCATAGCGTGACCTGATTGTCATCCGATGTCCGGTATTGCCGCTTCAAGCAGACGCAAATTGCAATATATCATCGACCAAGGGATCAAATCTCATGGGTTGTTCTACCCCTAAGCCGCATTGAAGTCTCCAAGGAGTATGACACCGCCTAACCGCTTATGTCAGCCAGATGTCATCATATAGATCGACATAGGGGTCCAGCCTATCCACATCCGAAAGTGGGCGGATAGAAGTTGCTTTCTCATGTGGAAAGTAGCGGTCGCCACAAAGAGGGGTCTCTGCATCGCAGCTTTTGCACACGCACCCACAAGTACCGGTTGTGTTGTCTGTCTTGAACAAGGAAACCGACCGCCAAGGTCGCTCGATAGTAGCAGTAACTCCCCCATGCCCCCGCTTTCCCTCGCGGCAATCATTGAAGATTGAGTAGCGCTCGTATCCCCGCAAGTCGGGTATCCCGTGGTCCCCGCATGCTCCCCATGTTTCCATAAGGAAGATCAGATCCATATCCGCAAAGAATGAGTTGAGACTATCTCCTTCGCCATGGGAAGCCCCGACAATTCCAGAGACCATCGCGAGGCACAATTCCTATTTGTCGGCCGGCGCTTTGGGGATTCAAGCGGCAAAGCAGGCGGGGGATGGCGGCGCAGAGGCAGCAGATGTCGCGAAATCGAAGGTGAAGCAACTTGAGCAGGCGCGGCCAGAAGGTGCAAAGAAGTGGCATGGTCGAGTCGCTGAGGGAGGTTAGCAGGATTCGCAGCAGCATTTGGCGGCTTGAAAATTTGCATCTTACCCGAATCAGTCCTGCCAGCTCCTCCACACGCTAATGCTTTTAACTTTGGCCAACTCGTCAAGCGGTCTTCTTGTTGGGCTGGGGTCAGGTCTCAGTCAACATACAAGGCAGTTCCTTCACCGCCCACCGGGCGATAGATAGCTACTTTCACTCTGGCGATCTCGCACCGTGAACGCGTGACTACCCCGTATGTCCCGGGCGCTGGGCGCCATGGCGCCTCGCCCCTAATAATATGTACTTGCACGGGAATGTCATTCGAGCAAGAATCAACATTTGGAGCCGTTAACGAGGTCCTCCCCGCCTTTCCTTCGGCCGTGCCACGCACCACCACATTGTGGCTTCTCCGCCTCGAACTCTCTCGATTTTTTAGGTCAATCCCCGCCCGGCACAACAGGAGTTGTTTGTTGTCGGCAGCATAGGTCAGGGCCTAGGTTGGGGCGGGGTGGCATAGAGTGGCTTGGGGTGGTGCAAGAGCGTGACGGTCCCCGGGTGACACCTTGCAGACTCTTGGGCGTGGACCGCTGCCGGTGGGTGTATAGCGGTCTCTCCTTCCCCACGAAGCCGGAGCTTAGCTCCCCGCTGAAATTGTTGCCGCCTTTTCAATTCACGCATGCACCGGCTGCAATTGCTCATGAGCCTCTCGATTGAGGCCCTTGCCTTGTTCAAGGATGGCTGCCCTCAGCTCCGCGACCTTCGATCTCGAAGCCGCGGAGCTATGTCCGTGATTTTGCAAGCGAGAGTCCAAAGATAGGGTTCATTGCAGAGGCCACTTCTTGTGTCTCAACCCTAGTTTGAAGGGCTCTCAATTGTGACTGGCTCTCTTCAAAAGCGACCTGAACTTTTCGCATCACAGTAGCAGCCTCCTCAGCCTCTGATTGAAGGCGGGAGATGGTTGCCATTGTCTCTTGCTCAACACGTTGCTTTTCCTGTGTCATGGTTTCAATGGCGGTGGACATGGAATCCATGCGGGCCTGCATGTCAGCAAGACTCTTCTTGTCCTTCTGCCTTTCAGAGTGCACTAGGCGAAGGCCATCTTCTAGGTGCTGTATGCGGGTCTCCATGCCAAAAACACGCTGTTTTTCAGTAGCCAGCTGCTTCTTGAGCAATTTGGGTGTGGAGGCTTGCATTTCCTCTGCCAAGCAAGCAATTCGAGCTTTGTTGCCCTCTGCCATTGCTTGAACATGTTTCCAGTGCTCCTCAACTGCCTGGTTTGGTGGTGGTGAAGCCCGGATATGGCTTGCCGCTAGGCTAGAGTATCTGTCATAGGCCTGTCGAGCTATATTTGTTGCACGAGACTTTGCCCGCGCTTCTCTTTTCAATGTGCACCTATCAATTTTGCCAGTGTCATCTGGTCTGCGATTGGGGATGGCATCTATGTACTCTCCCAATAGAAGTTTTGCTGCCATATCCAAGGCTTAGGTAGAGGCGATCGCAGATTCTGCACCATCCACATGCATATCTGTGGGGTTGGATGAAGGGACGCAGGGCTCGTCCGGCTCTTCTATCACTGGAGTTGCCATGAATAGGGTGTCACCCTACGGGGCGCTTGTCCAAAGCCTCCAAACACTTTGATCACGCACAACCTCGTCGCTTCCTTTACGGCGCCGGTCCGAAAGCTTCCGCGTCAGAAGCGGGCGCGGCCTTTCCAAGTGCAAGAAGCAAGTGCATGCTCTTTTCACCTTACGGACACCCTCAATGCGGAAGTGTTCAAGTGCATAAATCAAAGCTTACCTCAAGTTCAACCTCTGCCACCTACGGACGCATTGTCGAAATGAAACCTCTGTCCCTTTACGACGCAGCAGTCCGAAAGCTTCCACGTGTCGGCAGCGGTAGGGCTCCAGTGCAAGAAGCAAGTCACGGGCTCTTTCACCTTACATGCACACATCGCCCTAAAGTGTTCAAATGCATAAATCAAAGCGCCGACCTCAAGTTCAACCTCGCCACCTTACGTGGACGCTTGTCCTAAAATGAAAATAACAATGGCTTTCCCTCTTACAGGCCTTCCGTCCGCAAGGCTTTAGCATGTAAATGTTTTAATCCAAGGTGATTGGATGGTATCACACCCTTTGAATCCTCGCCTTTAAAATCGGGTTGCAAAAACTGGTTGTTTTCTCCTCTCAGATCTTAAGCAAATATGGATAAACCATATGTCTTTAGAATCATCACAGAATAAGCATTCTAATGATATGCATTGCTCCCAAAACAGAGCTGCAGATCAATAGATATGAAGAAAAGTATATAGTGCTGAAAAATAGAACAATGGAAACCCTAAATCCAGCACTGAAAATCTATTGTTTTCACTCTGAAATCCTGTTCAAACATCAGCAACATAAAATATCTTTGAAATAACTCTGAGAGAGCTCTCCAAAGATATAAATTTCGTCAGAAACCGAGTCACAGAGAAATAGATATGAACAAAAATGTAATATGAACCACAAAGCGGTGGTGCAGGCTGAAAATCTGTGTTTTTGCTATGGAAACACCATTCAAACACATGCAAATCACATACCTTCAGAAAGATCTCTGAGGGAGCTTTCCAACGCGATAAATTTCAGCTGAAACGGAGTTAAAATGCCCCAAATATGATAAAAAATATATGTGGACAATACCATGAGCACGTATAAGTTGCTTTCACTCCTTATATAAGGCAGTGTATTTTCTGTTCTTAAAAAATGAGAAGCTAATATTTCTGGGCTGAGGACAGACATGGGATTGACACGTACGTTTATATTGCATTTCAAAATTCAAGAAAGAAGAAAAAACCCAGGGATGCCACGTTTTTGTTCTTATCTGCTTGCAGGCTGTAAGTATTTGAGATCATTATATATACTTTAGTCATTCTAAAGACCTTCGCTTTTGAAGGAGCACAATCTCAGCATACCCTTCTGAAGGAGCACAATATGGCAAGCTTCCAATGCTAGAACCATGTCTAAAAACATTCCATGACAAAAAGAAGTATTGGACAGATTCAAGATACCTTCAAGTTTGGATGAACTGCGTAAGTTTTATTTCTATCCCATTCATGTTTAAGAACTTTGCTTATCCCTTTATTCTGCAAAAACAGGTTGATTGTTGTACAGATATATTCAAATTTTTAGAGATAAATGAGATTGACAAAACTGAATCATATGCTAAAGATATGGAGAAGTGTAGGAATTTCTCCAAAGCTAATGAAATCCATAGCCTGGATATAGTTTCAGCTAGTATATCTAGTTCTCTTTCCATCATGTTGTATCCAATGCTTGAGAAAGTTTTTGAAAATAGTACATAGGAAAGCAAAGTCAGCTCAAACAACATTCCCAATGGGCATTTATCTGAATTATTTTCTATTTGATCCAACTTCCCATTTTGTATCTGTTGATCTGCGATAAACAAGAAGCATGGAAGATCATGGCATCAGATTAAGTCAGAGGCCTCAAACGTAGTATTTTGCAAGCAAGATCAACTTTATCAAAGAGTTTGTGTTGATGAGCAATACAATAAATCCTTTTAATCCCAACCCGCGTAGAAAATGAAAAAAATAGTGTTCAACATGCCAAGAAAAATTAAATTTTTGTTGATCGTGGATGACGTATGGGATAAACACGTGTTAGAATATATGAATGACTAGTTATGATGCCTGATGTTGCTAGGCTTTAGTGACAATTTATAGGAGTGGTAGTTTCATTATTTGTTTATGGCAACTATTTAATGTTTTATATTGTATCAATGGACTTGCCAATGTTTTATTTTATTTTTATTTTTTCTCAAAAAAAAAAAAAAAATCATCTTACATAAGAAACCAAAACAAAAAATTTCAGATAGAAAAATAGCTTAATAGCGTAATAGGATGTAGAATTGAATTGAATTGATCTTTATCGTCCGCGAAGACCAATTGGCCTATGAGACTCAAACAAGGAATACAGCAAGCATATTACTGCTGGGATTCTCAGTGGTAAAAAGGTTTCTCTTATAATGACAACTTCCAAGGGCATATTGCAAAAGCCAAATACTGCAAATAGAAAACTTGCATTTAGTCTTAAGCAAAAGTCTAGACCGTTAGTCCCATTGATTGTTTCTAAAATGGCATCCAACCTGGAGATACATGTTTCCTGTAAAATTAGAGATTTTCTTGAAATAGACAGCACGGATGTGGGAGGAATCGGTCTGTGCACTTTTGGTTGTTCATGAAAGAACAAGAAAACAAAAATGTTCTAGGACTACTCAGCGAGAATGGGGTCAGATTATAGCTATAAAAGAGGTTGTTTAAATACTTGTGCTGGCAAATGGAAATATTTACCACATAAATGATGTAACTAAGCATTTAAGTGAAACAGGAGCAGATGGTATCCTATCAGGTAATGCTCTGCTTGATAATCCTGCGTTTTTTTTTATAGGCCATAGTTTAACAGGACCATGTCAGTCTAGAGATTATATTGGTGATACTCTTGATGCACCTACTTTGTGTCTAGAATACCTTGGCCTCTGTAAAAAAATACCCAGTGAAGCCAAAGATGGTTTATGCGCATGTTTATCGCCTATCAAGGCACTGGTTGGATGTGCACGAAGATCTGAGGAAGCAACTAGAACGACATCAGAGCTTCAGGTTAGATGCACTTAGAAGCATAGTATATGAAATGCTTGACGTGATAAAATGGTGTTAAATTAATTTGATATTCAGCACCAAAGCAAATGTTTATAGCAGGATGAGGATGACAATAAGATTGCCAAAATGCCCTGGCGCTCAGCAGTGGACACAAAGAGAATTACATCGTTGCGTCCCTTTCAGTTGAGCAGAGCCAGAATCCATCTTTGTAGTGCGAACATTACTTAGTTTGATCTCAGAAAATGTGCTTTCAAAGAAAAATTTGTAATTTATTCACCTTGGTAGAATAGCAGGGATGTTACATGTTAGGCCATTTGTTACGGGCATGTTATTGAATTATCTTTCGTATGATCCGAAACAGGTTTTGAGTGTATACAAAAGGCTGGGAAAGAGAAACGTTTGCGGCGGCCTTGGCCGCCGCGATAAGTTTCTTGTAGATAATGATTTAGTCTATTTCTGATCTTCCTATTTGAAAGATCAAGAATGCCACCTACAACGAGCCAAGCAAGCTCACAGCATGAGGCAGTTCAAATCAATCAAATAGGAAAATTAGATGTAGAGGAAGCAATAAATCAAGCGAGACATTTCACGAAACACTCAATTGTCAATTTGTTTGTTGTAGACAATAAGGGGTTGCTTTAGAAAATAGCCCAGGCTATTTTTGTCTTCCTATTTGAACGGTCTAGAATGCCACCTATAACGAGACAAGCAAGCTCACAATAGGAGGCATTTTAGACGAATCAAACAAGAAAGTCAGAAGTAGAAAGAACCGTGAACCAATCAGGACATTTAAAAATCACACTTGTCTAAAAATTGAGCCTCGAGAGTGCATACATAGTTATCTCTAATATATAATTGTAATATGGAGGATTAGGGGGCAGCTTAGGGCACGTGAAATTGTTATTTTTTGTTGCTTAGAGTTGAACAGGTGTCAAGTTCTAAAATACTAAGTGAGGGAGTGAACGTTTCAAAACTTGACAGGTGGGAGAAATGGCATTCTTTAGAAACTTCTAGAAGGATGGGGTTTGAAGTCTGGCGGAGGTTCCGGAAAGAGCTAAGGCCGTTCCCCGGCGGAACCGAGGCCGTTGTCCGAGAAGCCTCGAAGGGCCGACATAGTATAAAAGAAGGAGGGCGGAGAAATCTGACGGGATAGGAAGATTGTCAACGGAGTAGATGTGGTTGGTTTGGCGCGGAGGTTGGGTTGGAGAAGTCTGTCGGATTTGAGCGGGGAGTAACTGATGGACATCAGGTAATTGTGTGTGTTTTGAGAAAGCCCGTGCTTTCGGAATTACATCTTGGATGATCGGTTAATTTTATCCGCTTTCGAGCATCCAGAAGTCTCCGGTTAATTTTATCCGCTTTCGAGCATCCAGAAGTCTCCGGATGGAGCTGCGAATATTTTAGGATTTGGTTTCTTTCTTTAGGGCTTCAAGATTCTCCAAGGGATTTCAGGAATCTCAGGGGCGTACAACGCCGCTATGTTACTGCGTAGTGATCAGGTCAGAGGCCTGGAGGCCTTTCATAAGCGAACCTTCAGGCAATGACAGATTAGATATCCTTAGATATGAGCTTGGATTTGTGTATTTGGCTGTAGTTTAGAAGGGGAGAGGCCTGGAAGTCGTTGTTTGTGCTCTCAAAGCATGGCTTGGGAGCAAGGACCTTCTCAGCTCAAGGTAAGCAGAATGTCTGACCAAGATTTCAGGCATTATTTTAGACTTTTCTGCATTCCTTACTGTTGGTTAAAGCGCCCCTCATTCCGACAGACATCCTCCTCTTCATCAAACCATGATCTTGCTTTCTGTGGCAAAAACATTGGTCGGAGGTTTGTGGTGGACAGGGAATTCCGTGATGAAAACAATGGCCACACATAAGGTTTATGGCTACAATTTGAGAAAGCATTTCATAAAGAGCTCCGATTTGTTGCAACCCTTTATTGTTTATCGCTTACAACTGCAATGTTTTCTTTCTGCATACAAGCAACATTCAAGTTCTGTATGCATATCAGATAAACCTACTAGCATATCCTGTTTTGGATGATATTGGGTGGAGTTGCCAAGCCAGGTAAATTTTTCTCTGGCTTATTATTATCAGAATAAATCTTAGCTCTCCATTTTAACCCAGGGAAAGTTCTGTTGTACGCGGCAAAGCTCATTCTAAATATGAGAACTTGCAATAAGAGAGCCAGACATCATATTATTATAAGTGGTCTCAACATTTGGCAAAAGTTAACATCTTTTCGCAGAAAACCCAAATGATTCCGAGACAGAGGAATTGTAGAGGAGTCGAGTTGTGGCTTGCACCGTAGTTTTGACCGAATGTTGATGATTTTGTAGGGTCTGTACCTATTAGTTCTAAGATTTGCAATCCTTGTGTGGGTTGCTGGCGTCTTGGGTTGCTGGTCTTCGATTTTGTTTGTTACGACCATAAAATAATTTAATGTTTTGTTTGGTTTGATGTGAATCCATTGCTTTCCTGTTCGAAGATACAGTTATGCATGTGCTCAAGCGTTTGGTCTGAAAGATCTTCCACTAAGCAAAACAAGACAAAGAATGCAATAACCAGCTCTATCCCAAAATACATAGACCAGTGAATAAATATAGACAATTAAAAACATGATTATCAAGAACACCGAGATAAGCGCAAGAAAAGAGTTTGGCACCCACTGATAAATCGAACAGAAAAGTATTTCTCAATCCGAACCTTGCCATCAATTGGCTTTTTTTTTCCGTTTTTTTTTTTTTTTTGCCTTAAGTGAATCCAGATATCTTGCTGGCCAATTCTATTCAGAGCCAACATCTAAGATCTGTAGATTTTCATAAAAGGAAAAGCAAACCAATGGCAGACTTGAGCTTTAAATATATGTTGTTTTTCTAAAAACAACTTGACGCCACATCATTTAAAACAACTTGATTTGGGTCGAAAAGCAACTTTTACGCCACATCATTTAAAACAACTTGATTGGTGGTCGAGAAAAAGATCAACACGATTCAACTTGTCTCTTCATCCCAATTTCAGGGAGAGCTTTAAAAATTTATTCTAAATCAGGTACTCTTCAAATTACCCCGAGGAAAACATATCGTCCGTCCAAATGGCATATGGTTTGTCTTTGAGTAGATATAGTCGCAAAGAGCCCGCCATCTAAATGTGAACATTATAAAACATATCCTTACAAGCGGCATGTGTCACACACAAAATGGATGCAATGATGGTAGCCCTCGATCAAACAAATGCCCCTTATGATATAATTGACATCTTCGATGAGTTTCATGCCGTGCAAATGCAATGTCGTCGACATTTGTGTTGCTCATTCCATACACACTCGGCATATAGGACACAATAATATCGAAAAGTAAAAGTCATTTTATTGGTGATATGGCTAATCAACACTTTATTAAAGGCACCTAGATGATACATCTTGAAGATCAAACTCCATCTTTGAGGTGGTAGAGCTTGGATATTATTGGGGCATGCTTTTTAGCGATCGTGGATTGTGCTTTGAGGAAGTGTTTATGTATATTCTCGGAGTATCCTATATATTCTCCACTTTCTCCATGATAACGGCTAGTGGCCAAGATGCCCTCTCATAGAATCGCTTAACTATCCCATCTAAATTTTAATTATTCGGACTAACCATGTAGCATCCATATCCAAGAGTTTGGAAGTCAAGAGTTAAGGTTTAGAAGCCAAAGTGGCCAACATTTATTGATACTTCTACGGGCGCATAACGTAACAACAATCATTTAAAAACACACATTAGGAGATGTACACATTAGGAGATGAAAACAAAGGTGATGATTTGAACAATTATATATGGTAACATTATACAAGAGCAAGAATGTAGAACCGAGACAAAACATTGCAGTTTAAGAAATCAATCCCATCGATTGGTCAACAGAATGCAAGACTTTACTAGACAAAATAGCAAATTTTGAAATCCTCCTAGATCTCTCATAAACATGTACCCCATTCCAATTTCCTTTAATACTACAATAATTTTATATTCCGCTTCCATTCATTTAAATTTGTTGATTTCTGAGATATTATCAAACCAAACCTGACTGCGGCGGCGAATGCCGCCGCGACAAATTCTTGTAACATATAATATTTGCTGATAATGTTCAAGATCCAGAGTCAGACAGGATAAAAAGAAAGAGATGATCAACTGAAAATGTTTCAGTTCCTATTTTCTTCAACTTCTATCAAATCCTCCAGCTGCAAATCTTTTGTTTGGGAGCTACCTAAGACATTTAACCATTTGTCTAAGCGTACATAACTTTAAGTCACATGATTGGATCTTTGTCTATTATATTGTAGCTACACATGAGGTGTTTAAAGTCTTGAATGTCAGCAAAGATACAAGATCCTCAAAATCTTTGGCATACATCCATTATCACTCAAGAGGATGGTTTTCAATGTATGCTTTGAATCAAAAGTTCTCCTTGATCACCTTTTTATATCATGCTTGTAACATGGTTGTGCAAATTGAAGAAAATATATTCTGCATGCCCACTTAACTGAAAATATTATGTCAGCCCAATCTTTGCTATAATCAATGCACAAATTTAAATAATTTGAGGGCATGTCCAAAGGCAAATATTTTTTAATCAAAATAATAATGCTGCATCTGATCAGTTGAGAACATGTTACTAGACCGCCACCACTTAAGTATTATGATGCAAAAAGACATACTTACTGGTATGGTATATGCCAATAAATTTATTCAAACACAAACAGATGCCTAAAGGCAAAGAGTTAATGCATGTTTTAAAAGATGGAGGTCAAAGGTCACGGATATAAACCTTTTCAGAACTTCATAAGGCTTATAACTTCGTAAGACTCATAAATGACCTTGTACGGACCCTAGACATCCTTCTCAGAACTTAAGTTGGTGGAAGAAGCTCATAAAGGACCCTTTACAGACCCTAGTCATCCCTTTTCTTCCACTGAACAAGTACTTGCATCCTACATAAAAAATACTAGGACTCAGGTTGCAGCAGTGCCTCCGCAGCACAATTGTTACTCTGAACAGCATCAATGAAAACCTTTATCTACAATTTGTGCTTTTATATCAACAAGCGTTTTAATCACAATCACAAGAAGTAAAATCCATATACTTGCTAAGATGAAAGAAATTCAGAAGAAAATGAAAATGAACTGCAAACTCTTATACTTAAATAATTATAAGGCATGCATGTCATGTTCAATCTCCTAAATAATTATAAGGCATGCATGTCATGTTGAATCTTCTCGAAAATGAGGCTTTCACCTTTGCAAATTGATCTGAACTACACATTCATTTTGCAATTAGTAGATTGTGCATGGTACTTTAGTACTGTATATTCACCTAGATCTACAGATATTCTTGATGAAGAAAATAAAGTCGACAAATCTTTCCATAAATCTTAGTTTATGGGTCTCATTCCTCTTGATGTCTCCAATATTTTTCATTAACATATATATGGCAGAACAAGGACGCAGAACATGGGAACCAATAAATATATGAGCTAGTCGGGTGACCATACATAGATGCAAAAGGATAGCTACAAATGAGACATCCGTGCATTGGCAGTAAAACAAAACGGCAAAATGAACACTTGCACAACACTTTCATGCTATACCTTAGCAGCCAAATAAATTTATGAGAGTTAGATGCCTGAGAATATGTAGACGCATTTTGACAGACGCGACATCTGTGCATGAAGTAAAACAAATTGGCAGCACGAGATGAAAGCCAGAAACAGAGAAGATAAAAGAACAACAAAGGCTTGGAGGATCAACCTAATATTTAAACAAACCAGAATTAAGAATCCCAAATGCTCAGATGTAATGCTGGAATATAGCAGACCAGAAGATCAGTTGTCAAACTAGTAACGTATCTCACATGTAAAATGAATTGCACAATGTTTGGTTAAATGTCTTGAAAGTTCTAACTATAGAAACTCTTGTCTACAGATGCAAAAGGCTGTAGTATAGAGCTCCAACAGGAAAGGGATAAGTACTTTATGCAGAAAAACAAGGAGTCCAACGCAAAGTAATAGAGAGATATTTTTTCGCTCTTATCCATAAGACATGCTGATGACCACTTAGAAGTAGTGACCGCTGCTTGTACAACCAAAAACTATTTGGGCAACGAGACTTGTTGTACACTCGCATTCCAATCCAGATATCACACATATGGTGTTGGGCTTGTGAAGTTAAAGGAAAACGCAGCAAAGCATTAAGCGTCATAAAGTGAGACGGTGCAACACAACAATGGTGCAACATCTCTCCAGAATGCACGAGGCGATTTTTGTTAGATCCACATTTAACAGTTCAAGGAAAGTCCATGTCAATTTTTTAGACATGTGGATAGGCCAAGCTCCGAGATAACGTTACAGGGCTGTTCCACTAACCAGCTACAATATCATACTACATTAGACTAGCTGCCATGAACATATGAGGAGCAAGCTAATAATGCTTTTATTAACCTCAGTGAAATAAATAACTATGTACAATGATCCCAAACTTGATGGATTTCACTTACATTAATAGGAACTCCAATTGGAGATTCTTGCAATATATTGAGGCTCGTGCTCATGCTTCCAGTGGTTCTTCCAGCTCTAAAACAATAAGATCAAATGGAAAGTTAGTGCCTCCCATATTTGCAATACACTTTTATATGCACTAAAATCATTTACTTCGTAAGTCATTTTCCTTCTCCTTGCGAATTTTCGTGGCAGGAACGTCTGGAAGATCTGCTAATTCTGCAACTGCTTGATTTTGTATCTCTTGTTTCTCGGGGGTTAGCAATGCTTCCTGTGGTTTGATTTTCTCCAGCGTAACAGGAACCTCTGGCAACCCCTCAAGTGCAATCTATTTAACAAGAAAAGAAGCTCAATGATGAAGATAGTAAAACCAAATTGAAGAAAGGATAAGGAAATACTTCAGATTCAATGTTCTCAAGCTCCAATAGGACTGCTTCCTCGTCTTCTGCAGATAACTTCTCTCCCAAGATTGCATCAATTTCCTGAAATTGTACCATCAAGCATATTAGAAGTCCTGGAATTCCCTGGAATTCACACCAAGCAAGGAACAGTAGGATAGACTTTACATCCTGGTATGCTTTTGCTTCTGCAGTCTCTTCCATCAGCTTCTGCACATCCTCAATGTTGATCTCATTCTGCAAGTCTTTGATTGCTTTGTGCCCCACTTTTAAGCTTTCAAAAACTGCCTTCTGCTTACTGCTAATCTCTATGTCTGCAAGCTGTGGCACATAGCCACCACCCAAATAGCACCAGGTTCTTGCATCATTTGACAGCAGTATCATCATCCTGAAGACTTAATCACGAATTGCGTCCAAATGGTAAAATTAAGCCTAAAAGCAGGCTACCAACCTGCTGCTCTACGTTCAAAGACCAGACATCCACTTGTTTCAAAAGCTCTTCTTGCATCTTCTTCTTTTTTAGAGCAAGCAACGCTCGATTTTTCTTCTTTTCACGTAAGAGTTCGCGTGCTGCATCAGTCTCTCTTTCTATGACAACCTCCAGCTGCACAAAGAACACACTGGGGTTAATGAAGGCGAACACACATGACACTTATCACTAGAGACATTAAAAAGATATGCCATGAAACAAAAAAAAAAAAGGATGATTCATCCCTGACTGTCAATCCTTTGCCAATATTATTTCTCAGCAATTATTGAAAATCCAACACATCGTCTAAAGCAGGGATTACTACAGTAGTTTATTTACATTAAATTCTTCTATGAAATTGAACCTTTAAGAATAAAATTTCTTGAGAAAAAAAATGGGAAGCTCAAATATGGCTAGGTGTAATGGCTCCTGAAAGTTCTCAAGACGACTTTTTGGCAGTGTAATGGCAGGTTTGATATATGCAAACATGTCCCTTCACAAAGAGCTCCATCTTATTCTGATTCGTGGTAAGGCACTTCTAGGCAGTTCTCTCATTTCAAACTCTGGCATCAATAAATAAAGCAACTGGTAACACAACTTGGGTTCTTCAGGCCATAAAATCTTTCTTGTATTTCATAATATGCCGAGCATTTAAAACAAACCCCCTTCAATTTCTCTAGCAATCATATAGAAGGTAAGTCCTTGTCCTTCCATGCGCATTATCAATACTTCACCAGCCTCAACAGTGAGAGGTTGGAAAGCCAGCCTGAGCTCACTAAATCTCTAAAGATCTATGTCTAAATAGCCTGGCCCTTTCCTAACATCCTCCCATATTCAAGTCCTAACATCCTCCCATATTCAAGTCTTTGAACATTCTAAAAGCTGAAAAAATAAGTCGTGTTGATTTGTTCCAGTCCTTTCCAGTTAGTTCCTTACAATGTGTCGATAATAACAAAAACGATCTTTTATGGGCCCTTCCTGTGCATAAGGATACTATCTGTTTCAATAAGTTCACTGCAAATCTTGAAGTATTTTGAAATATGAGGATCATTTTCCCTGAAAGTAATGTTCATTCCCCAAGAATGGATATCCTTTAGCCCAAATACAATCCAAAAGGTTTCAGTGCTTTAAGGTCCTTATAAAGGTTCAGGTATAAAAAAAGAATGCTTCTGCCAGCACAGACATGTCATCTGACCTATGTCATCCAAACTTATTACCCAATGGGGCTTAAAAGTGACAATCCTACAAGATGATTTGACAGTGGGAATAATGAGTTTTGGTAAAGAAAGCTGGAAATGTGTCAAAACAGAAGCGTAAACCTGTAATCATCGATCTTTTTTTGTGAAGTATTTGCAGTTCCAGGGAACCAGAAAGGAAGCTTCAAATTCTTATCTGCTTCATTTTAATTCTGGTAATCTCTAGTAGAGATCTGGTGTGTTGGTTCCTAATGAATCTATCAACATTGCAACCCATTGATTTGACATTTTCTAGGATAAAGGGCTCGATCTTCACATAAATGTTTGATCATGTGTTCAGCTAGGATAATTAAAAGCATTCTGATATACTACAGACACTAGCTAAAACAAAAACCTAAAATTTCCAACCTCCCACCTTTCGCTGGTAATCTCCTAGACGGCGACGCTGTGTCTTAAGTGAAAGTATTGCCCGATCGACATCGGTTACGCGTGGCTTCCTCGAAAATAAATTTCCCATGGCCAAGCCAACGCTCCAACTCCGACGACTCCCACTCCGGGCAAAATATTCCGATCGGATATATAATAAATAAATAATTAGCGGAAATGCAGGCTGGGTGAACGGTGCCAATTGGGGTCTCGCGCGGACCAAAATTGCTTAAGCGAATTTGGGAAAATCGCTTAAGCGATTTTCAAATTTGCGAAAATTGCTTAAGCGATTTTCAAAAAGGGCGCTTTCCGTCGCCGGAAAATGCGATCACCGCCAGTGGATTTTTAAAAAACAAAAATCGCTGTTTTTTCGTCTAAATGCCACACCTGCTACGGGAAGAAAAAAATAAAAAAAAATAAAAATCGCTTTTTTATTTTTCACCGTCATTTGTCCCCGAAAAAACATGGAAAAAGAAAAAGAAAAAAAAAAGACATCGGCCTTTACAAAAGCGAAAAAATCGCCACTGTCGAGAAGAAAAAAAATTAAAAAAAAAAAACGCTTTTCCAATTTCCATTCTCTATACCGCTGGTCTACCATATATCGTCAAAGGAGCTTCTAAGCGATCGGGCCTTGAAGTTTCGAAGTTTTGTCCCATAGTGCGGCTTGTTTGATGTGGTTTGTTAGAATGTCTGATTCGGGGATTATGAGGATGAGGGCTCTATGAGCGAAGCTTTGGATGATGGCAATAGCGACCAATGGGCGTGATTCATCCGACCAATCACCGCCGACATAGCTCTACATCGTCCGCTGCCACAAGTGCTAGTTGTGGCCCCGGTGGTTCCAATGTCGTCGTGAGGTGGTTCGGATGTATCCCGATCCGCGTAACCGGCTTAGGCGAGAAACAAGGCCGAGGAGTTCGTGTCCATGGGTATGTGTTCTTGAGAGACATATGATCTTATGATTGCTTCCGTCAACGGGGTAGGCCTCCGTATCCTTGCGACATCGGAGATCGCGAACCAATTTTCCTCCCGAACATGCATGTTGTTTAAATTGGCATAGATATGAGGGGCGGTGGGAACAATACTGAGTGAGGGGGCTATCACGTGGCGTCGTCGGTCATGTTTCCTATTTGCATAAGGTGGGATCGCATCCACATAAGTGTGTGCCTTGGGTGGAGGATTGGAACAATGTAGTGGCGCTTGCCACATTGCCAATGGCCGGCACTTGTCGAAAGACGCGGAACCACTGGCGAAATAAGATCATAGTGGGAGACAGGCATAGCGAGGCATGGGATCCCGCTGGAATACGTGACCCAGTGCCTGCGGGTATGCAATTGCAAGGTTTGCATGTACATGAAGGATAGTGACTTCCTTCAACATGAGCTATGCCCGTCGGCCGGATTGACATCGAGTGGGAGAGGTGCGGTCGTGTGCGAGCCAGCGTCCGTCTTTGTGCACATCCACCGCCGCATCGCGGGGGGTGGCGGCCGGGCGATGAGGGTGGGCGATTTTGCCCCTCGCCACCTGTGGGAGGAACCCCAGCGCAGCCCACAACTTCGGCGGCGAGTGCGGCGTGGGTACGGGTCATATAAAGCTTCGCACGCGATGCGGCCCGAATGGTCATCCGCGGAGGACAATCGCAGCGGACACGGATATTTGCGGGGTCCGCTATACGGTTTTGATGATGCAATACTATTGCACTTGTCCCGCTAATGTTCCAGTGTGCAAGCACCACCCCATAGCGGAGATATGTTTCTCTCTAGGTACCGCCCCACCTCTTGGTGCTATATCCCTGGCGGAAGCGGAGGTCCGCCCCATCGGCGGCCACCAACACCGTAGTGGGCGAAGACACTTTGAGATTGGTGGTTAGTCGGTGGTTCGCAATGGCAATGGAAATGCAATAATGGCGAGCGGAGGTAATGAACCAAGAACACATAGACGAGGAAGATGTGGCTCCATTGCTTGCGGAGGTGCGGCGTCGCCTAAGGGCGTTCCGTGATGCGGCCGCAAGAAACGCCCCATTGCGAGGGCTATGCGGCTCAAGCGGGAGCACGCAGTGCGTAACTTCTCAACGCCATCGTCGTGTAGCCTCGTGCAGGTAAACCCGCTAAACCGACCCGTGGGAAGAGGGACGGTCGACCTCGCGTCGCCACCATTTGGTGATCACTTTCCCGATTTGCAATGTTTGTAGTGTTTGGCAATGCATTTAAATCGAAATGACATTTAAATCAATTCATTTAGCCCATGCATTTAAATCAATGACAATGTTTCTATTGCGAGTAGAAAGTACATAGATACTGACATGTGCAAACACGTAAAGTAAATGTCTAGGGGCGGCCGCCCCATTATTTGGTAGTTGAACCAATATGCCTTCAAAGCGTGCGAGCAAGCAATGAGTGTAAAGAAGTTCACCGAGCCGTTACCACATCTTCGTTGGTATGCATGTTGGGCGCACTGCAAGGTGGAAGGTACGAGGATGTCATGGGGGAGCATATATAAGCGAAAAATGAGGTGGTGGGGAAGGATAGTGTCGAACCCGCAAGTCTATGTCCGTCTTTGGCCATAAGAAAGCCTCGCATGACATCCTAGGATGTTTAGGCGGACATGGGCACCACAAGACCAATATCTTTGGTTACATCTTTGGGACCGGGGAGCCCCGCCAAGCGGCTCAACCTAAGTTTACAAACGCCGTGCCAATGGTCCGGGGCATGAGTGTGGTACAAATCGGCCCAATACCGTGTCCCAAACACGGTAAGGACTTGATGCACGATTCAAGACAACCAAAAGTAAGAAAGTCGGCCGTAAACACCTCCTCACCGTTATGCGTCCGCGGGTTGCACTCAGTGTTTGAGTCCCGGTATGGCCCACCACGCCGGGCGGGAATCCATGCACCAAAGCCCTCGAAACGCTGGGCCACCCGAATCGAAGCCTGCATCACGGGTGCAATATGCACCAAAAGGTACCAAAGTGTCCCCGCAAACGGCTCACCGCATGAGTACCTATGGAGACACGAGGGGATGGGGACTATGCCAATGCACCCATGACGATGGGCCAAATGATAGCTCGCGCTCTCTCCCCATCGTTATCACGGTACATTGGGGCAGGTGCAGTGCACCCATGACCTCGTGATCTTCGAACCAACCGGGTCCACCATTGCAAATGTGGATCTCTCATCCGGTTCGAATCGATGCATGAGCACCGCAAATGCGTGCTACATGGTCGGGTGACAAAGGGTTTATAACACATGAATGAAATCATGCTAGGGACACGCACTGTAATTACCACGACATGATTTGCCTCCCACTCTTCACCGATTCGCCTTTTATTGCCTTACATGCGCTCCAGCATCCAACGCCGCAAAGGAAGCTGGCCCCAACAATGACATTCTCAAGCTTCGGCCGAAGTTGACAAGATCTGCGTGGGTACGTGGGGGTGGTGTGCTATCAACCGCCGCCATACCTCCAGCGGCATATCTCGGGCTCAGGTAATGCGAGTCCCCAAAATGTACACCTCCTCCCGAAATAGAGAGGCAACATCAAACCTCGATGTAGCACAATGTCTCGCGTGCATACTTGGCCTCTCTCGCCACCTCCGCCCACCCGAAGGGCTGCAACAAATAGTAGGCATAAAGGCATTGCCACCCCAAACTCCATCCCAATCACGAGAAAGAAGCCTCTAGCCTTTCCCCTCACGCCACCGATATCGGTCTTGTGCATCCGGCAAGGAGGGAGAAAGGGTGACACCAATGATGCCAAGCTAGGGGAACGAACCCTCTCTTCTCAGATAACTGAAAGGTGTAATGCTGCGGACCGCCTCTCCAAGCCTCATCAAACATCGACCTCGGGCACGAGGCTCTATGACATGCAAATGGAGGTGGCGTGTGAATGAACATGTCGTCCGGTATGTCCTTATGTATCTGCCGGGGCCTGTGCATGCGGGCGTCTTTGTAATGATGGCCCTGTCCAGTCGGTGTGCTATGCTGTGAGGACGACATGCCACTGAAATGCAAATCTGGTGTCTCCGAGCTGTGGGGCCGATGGCTGCTCTCCGTACTGTAGGGGACGATAGCTGTCGTCGATCTTTGTAGGTACGATGGCTGCTCTCTGCACGATCATGCCCCCTTCTTTTGCTCCTCTTCCTGCACCCAGCCTTGTCGCATGCTCCATGATCTCCTCGGGTGTAGGCGGGAGGGCTCTGCGACATCCGGCTCATCATCCACTCATGCGGTACCGCGTTCATCGACATCCTCCTCGATGGGCTGGTCACGATGATCATAAGCATCCGGGCCTCCTGCAGAAGTATAGAGGGTGCACCACGGTATGCCACCTGGCGATCTTTGAGGGCGGCTGTCCCCACGCCTCGGCGCCGCGGTATCTTTGCTCGGCCAAGTATAGGCATGGAGCCAAACCCTACCTCTGATGGTAAGTCCCTCGTCAAAGCACGCCGCGCTGCATGTAGATGCATTCGCTCTTGCCCGCTCGCTTGTCTCTGTCGCGTGCGCTTCATTGAGGCGCTCCCTCTCCTCATTTGTGAGAGGGGATGGCTGCGACGGGTCATTCCTGGGACGACCACGTTCCCTCGCTAGCCACCACATATCTCTGTGATATGCATTATGGTGCCCAATGGCACCATCCTTCGTCAGACCTGCCCACAGACGATTCACCCGTAGCTTGTCCGCTGTATGGGGACACCCGGGTGCGTCACGCGGACAAGTAAGTGGCCAAACTATGTGCCACGCGAAAGTTTCCGCTTAGCCCCGCGCGACAATCAGCCATATACCTCGATATTCCCTGTCAAACTTCCATAATCAGCGCCTAGGCTAGCCTACCAACCATACAAGTACAAATGAAAAAACTCTAAAGACACAAATGCAAGCTATCTAATGGGGGTCTGACGGTACTTTACCAAAAGTGATGTACCCAACCATGCCCTACCGTCCGCTGGGTCGGCGTGGTCGAGGGAGCCCACTCTCGTCCATCCCTATCGGGCGACTCTCCTGCGTAAGATCTCTGCCCCATCGGTCACTTGTCGCCATATTGTAATGCCTGCTTGGGGAATATCCCTAGTAACCATAATGTATAGATAAAATGAGTTTAGAATTGATTACTGCAACCATAAAGATAACAATCACAATATTATATGGCAAATAAAGAAACAAACAAATACAAACAAATGTCGCTTCTAAAATCTTGTGGTAGAACATAATTGTTACATCTCCACATCTCAGATGAATGGACACGTTCAAGTTCATATGGCAGCATTGTTTCTCCATAGCCTACGGGGAACATCACTAATGAGCAGTGGGAACAATACCTGCAGCAACTCTATGATCCTCAAGGGACACGAGCACTCATACCCCCACAGAATGGTCCGACATTAGAAATCCGCCGGAGGATGATGTTACCCGAGTGTGTCAAATGGCGTTTGGCCAATGGGAAAGCAAAACTGGATGGTATCTTGACGAGTTGCTCAAGTGGGCGGGGGAGCCTATGGTACCAGTCTAACCACTATGTTCAACCCAGGCTACTGGGAAGGATTCCCCCAGTGGACCACAAGCGAGTTGTCCCCATTTACAAGGCGCGGAGATCCACATAGTCCAACCAATTCCAACAATCATGGTCGGTTCGGTGTTTGCCAAAGCTAGTTTGGGGCATTATTGAGCAACAGTTGACCAGTGGGCGGAAGCAATGGTGTCGCGAGCTCTCACACAAGCGGGGGTTCGGACCCGGCATTCAACCATTGATCATATCTTCACATTGAGGACTTTGGTTGAGGATAGCGAAACCGTCGGCGGGACTGTATTGTTGCTTTGTTGACTTTCGCGAAGGCTTTTTGACACCGATGCCTCCGGGGAAAAGTTATGGGAAAGATTGCGGCAACTAGAGGTTCTGTGGATATGCAAAATGCGATAGTCTCAGTTGTTATGCGAGTTATGCGAGGCGGATCGCGGATGGCGGGACAACCATTCACTAGCGGTATTGGGGTCCGCCGAGATGTCCTCTTTCCCCAACATTGTTTGAGTACGTACATTGACCAGGTTGGAACACCGACTCATGGACAATGGGGTGGCGGGGACCCAACTTTTGCATCAGGTCATCCGACAACTCATCTATGCACGATGTTGACCTCTTAGCTCACACTCGAGGAGGATATGCGATCTCACTTAGATGCTCGGATACATTACTCACAGCCACGACCATGAACGTCAATATGGCCAAGACCAAGGGGTGTAAATATGGTAATGCTACCCAAAAAACGCGAAAAGCACTTAGCACTTAAAGCACTTAAAGCACTTGGTACAAGACCAAAAAAGTCATGCCGTAAATGCTTCCCTGCCTGTACTTTGTTCTCGGCTAAGTTAGATTAATAATTATCACCTCGATACTCTCCAATCTTTGCATTTTGATGCCGTGTAATGTCAATTTTTTTTTTTCTTTGAGATACATTACATGGCGCTTTTGATGTTGGATTGGTTTCAATAGAGTATGGAGAAAGTTAGAGAAAAATAACAAACAAAAGAAGACTGGTTGTCCGTTCAAAAAAAGTAATGGAATTGCAAGGATAAAACTAAGAAGTAATGGAATTGCATGAATAGTATTAAGATTGTTTTAATACAGAGACGGAATTGCAAGAATGTATTAAGATTGCTTTGATACAAAAAGGATCTCAAAACTCTGATTAACAAAGCTTGATCAATAATGTAAATGACGAAATGTGAATGCACGCAAGACTACTCACAACAATATAGAACAACAATGATCATATAAAACAATGTTAACCCACTATTAGTGAAAATTGACCAACTTTGAGAGGTCATTTCTCCCGCATCAAGCTCAGATTTAATTGATTTAAACTGCAAGAGAAAGGCCATAGTGTCTACTTTTAGATGCAGGTAAAATCATCAAAATTATTCTTTAAAACTCAAGATATCAAATTAAAGGTTTTGGTATATTTCTGTGACAAAAATCAGAACTGTAACAAAAAATCAGAACTTTGAGAGACTTTTCTCACTCCTCATAGCTCAGATTTGAGTTATTTAAATTGCAAGAGAAAGTGCTAAGTGTCTAGTTTTAAATGCATGTGAGATCACTCAAAACCGATCAGCACCACTCAAGATATTAAAGTCTGAATTTTGTATATTCTTGTGACATCAATTTCTGCACCAACTTATAACAGAAAATCAGCCAAGTTTGAGAGGCTATTTCTCACTCCTCGGAGATCGGTTTGTGTGATTTTGATTGCAAAAGAAAGAGACCGAAGTATACTTCTAGATCAAAATGAAATCGCTCCAAATAGATTGGTAGAACTCAAGATATCAATGTCTGAGTGCTCGTCAATTTTTCCCATTTGGGGAAAAAAAAAAATAGATCTAGGATACAACATTAGAGATGCATAATACATTGAAAGAATGGAACAAAAATACTCTTAAGAAAAACAAAGAATAATCAGATTGTCTCTTCTCACTTGATTTGAATCCTAAAAAAGCTTCTTCCCATAAATGGATGCTTTCAAGAGAGCTGCCCACAATTCAATCTCCAATGCAACGAGAGATTGAATTATCAATCTAAATCAAATTGCAATAAAACATTGTTAATTCACCTATGATTTCTATGCCGATTTGAACTCTAATTTGTGTTCTTATAATCGCATTGAAAAAGAGAAACTCCATCAATCTTGTCCCGCCAATGGAGTTCCCCGCCAATGGAGTTCCGCCCTTGAAGATCCCGTCGGTGATCCTTACCATTTCGGAGATCTCCCACCGCTGATCATCCATCTCATCGATCCTTACCTCCAAGAATGATCCATCCTATTTCGGAGTAACAACCCCCGAGGTCGCTTTGAATGAAAAAGCACTCGAGGGTAAAAGCACCTAAAGCACTTAAAGCACTTGTCCTGGACATTGCTTTTGGGTAGCATTACCATATTTACACCCCAAGGTGGTCCTAATCTCATCCTCAGCCATCCAAGGCCCCTTCATTCACTTATCGAGGGCAACAAGTGGAGGTGACACCCACCTACAAGTATCACGGGAGTGGGTTTCCTTCTACACTATCTTTGACACTTCCATAAGATTGCGTGTAGTAGCAGCGGTGGAAAGCACTCTATGCAATGCGTAACAATAACCACGAAAGCGTAACTATATGATTGGGGCATCAAGCACATCTGCTCGGGGGTATTGGTAGAGCCCTGTTCTTTTGTGCGGAGTTGAAGTCCGGGGCCCAATGGTGTCCCTTGCTACTTGGAGCGACTTAGAACAGTCTGCGTAAGGCCTTCTTAGCACGGGCACTCGGAGTGAAATCCACGGTCCCATATCAAATTTTGTTGCGAGAGACAGTTTCCCACTTCACCGGCAACGCCCTTGATGATAGACACGCCGTCTATTTCCGAAGGTGGTAAATATGGATGATGATCGCCTACACGCGCTTGGCGTATCAGGGCAATGGGACCACAACGACTCAAGAATTGTTGGAAGGATAAAAGAGTGCGATTGGCTAACTAGATGGAATGTCCAGCACATGTGCATCCGGTAGAAACAGAGGCGATCGTGGGATGTACCGAGATGTTACCTTGATGCTTGTTTCTCCGGCAAGCTTTGGGATTCCGTGGCTCGGAGCAAGTCAAACGAACACATTACAAGCAGCACATAAATCCCACATTAGAACGAGGCCCACAACGCTACCCTCGTTTACATGCGCCCATGAAAAAGCGGCGGGCATATCGCCTCCATTCTCCGCCGCAGTGCCCACCATCTCCTGATTGAGATAGGTCAATGGATTGGGGAGCCACGTCGATAGGGTTTGTCGGTGTTTGCGGGCGGGGCCGTTGAGGATGAGTGTCACACTTTCCGAGCTGCCCAACATATGATCGATTCGGACACGCTATGCTCGGGCTGATTAGACCTCGATGAGCCGCTACACATGATAATCGGCGCGACTTGGGTAAGCTCACTCGGATCATACATTGAAGAAGCACGGACTTGAGGGCTCGATATGCCCCCAGTCAACCATTTAATTGATGTCGGCAGCCTTATTGTCGCCACGGTTTCCCTCGAAAACCCTTCGGTGGGGTTTTTTAATCCCGGCAAGAATGGGATCGCTGCTGCTTTTTATTGGGTCCCATAGGCCGATTGGTCTCCATGGACGATAAAAACAATTCTATTCTATTCTATTCTATTCTATTCCATATGTGGCATCCTATTTGGCAGAAAACTTGCCGGGGGGAATAAAACTAAAATCACACAACTATGCAACAGGATTGCCTAAACGTCGATCTAGGATGGCTTGGTTAACTCTACAGCTTGACAAGAAGCAGCTATGAATGCAAGATTTTTCTTGGCTAAGCAAACACGGAGACCGTTGCTTTCTAAATTAATTTCCAAAGGTAATCGATTCTAATACTCATTTTATCGATTCTAATACTTCCTACCACTACTGCAACCATAAATATAGGAATTGCAACTGACAATACCTTGAAAAATTAACTTAAAAACGCTTGCAAAATGAGCTTTGGGAGAACCAGCAAACGAAGCGCCAACTGAAATGAACAAGAGAAGTGGAAACAAGTCGAAACAATCAAATGAAAATCGCTTAAGCGATTTTGGTTTTTTTATTTTTTATTTTTTCGCGGGTGTGAAAACAAAGAAGTGGAAAATTGCTTTGCCGATTTTGGGTTTTCAATTTTTTGGGGCCTACGGTTGGATCAGGCGGCTGCCGTGCCGCTCGCCTTCGGGCGGGTCAGGCCGCGGCGGGCAGTCCCGGCGGCCGCCAGGGGCGCTTAGACCCCATCGCTGAAATCGCTTAAGCCGATTATGCTTTTTTTTTTCTTTTTTCGAGAGGCGCACGGCATTTTCGGTTTCCGGCGGGGCCTTTTCAGGCGGGAAAATCGCTTTCATCCCCAAAATCGCTTAAGCGATTTTCGGGCGCCGAAGACCCCGATTTCGGGAGCCAAAAAAGACCCCGCTGGGTGAAGGTTAGGGTGGGGATAGCGAAGTTATATTCACGGAGCTTATTTTGACACGATTGTCTAGTGGAGTTGATGGTATGCTTGGAGTTTGATGGTATGCTTCTGTTGTTGTTGATGTTGTATGGTAGTTATTGGGCTTTATGCAAGTGTCATTTGAACATGAGAGATTGCGTAATGAATGTATGTTTAAATGTAGGCAGCTTATGTTTAACTTAGTTACTTGGTATTAGTAGAGATTATGGCATTTTTGCTAATGAGTTCATACTTATATGCTGTTTTGTTAGTTATTGGAGGATTTCGTATTGTTTTTTGTGTTTCTGAAATTGTAATTGTTAAGAAGAGGTTTATACGATGTGTAAATCATAATGAATGAATCGCTTCCCTCTTTGCCATCGCAATGTCAATTTTGTTGAGCGGTTCTTTTTTGTCGATGATGTGGGCTCCCAGTGTTTGTATGAGCTCGCTTTGGGCCGGCGATCTTTTTCTTAGGTGTTGAGGACGGTTGTGTACTATGTGTCGGAGAAGTGCCAGATTGATTGCGTCAGGTGGACAAAAGAAAAAAACCAACAAAGGAAACCACTTAGACACGTTATCATTTATTTTGTCATCCTTGTGCTCCTTTGTAAAACTCGCTCTCTTCTTCTTTGCCTCATCAGTAAAATCATTCATCTCCCTTTTGCATTCCCAACCTTTTGTATTTACCTCACTTTCATTATGCATTTTGTCTTTCTTCATGTTTGAGAAACAATGTTTTGTATGAGAAAGTAGAAAGGGTACCTATAGGGCTATGATGTATGGCCTGATTATGTGCCATGATGCATCAACACAAAAGCGTGCATGGTATAGAAACACCAACCCATTGGGTTGGAAGGTTCATAACAATCACCTAAGACAAATTTTGCTTGTTTGAAAGAAAGTGTATGCAATGGGAATTTGTTCTTCCAATGTCCCATAAAAAATACTATAAAAGTCCCTTAAGGGCTATAATCTGAAATGAAAATTAAATTGTAGGAGCACAGTGAGACATAGACCTTGAGGGTTATCGAATCCTTTACCAGCGTGAGGCAGTAAGCAAATAATAATAGTTATATGCGACACATCAAATCCAATAGAATCCGCCCGAACCGTGTTTGCATAACCTCTTCTTTGCTCAAAATCTAGATTTAGACTGAAAACTTCTCTGTAAACGTCCTTCTAAACCACGTAAACTTCAGTTGCTTGAATCTACACCATGATTGGATTCAGACATCAAAATGTAAGCTTCTTCAATCATTGAAGACCAGGAAGAAGCACCAATCAAAACAACTGATCTTAGAATGATTTGACGTCGAAATTACTGTGGTAGTGTCGAAATGCCTCATACCTGAGATAAATGCAGGTAAGAATGGATTGAGAATAGATTGAAAGCAAGAATCTGCGAGATGATAGTTAGGGTGACATTTTCCTACATCCATAGTTCGGCTATTTTAAGATGCCACTCAGGGTTGGGCTGTTGCGCTGAAAAAAAATAAAAAATGGCATTCACAATATCATAACACACTACAACAATGAATTTTTTTTTCCCCAATAGTATGGCTATGGGAAAAGCCCTTGCCGTCATACTATGGCAGACGCCCCTGTCGCAAGAGGGAGCCAGCCTCCGGCCAAAAACAAGTTGGCCAAGATCGACTTCAATGTCCAATTTCAAGCTGAGCAGTAGAAAGAAAATTACGGGACAGCTTCTTCATATTTGTAAGACACAGACCGAAGATTTGTGATAGTTGAAGAAGATTAGAGTCCAAAATAACTGCTTAGATGAATGACTGCCCATAGCCATATCTCACCTTTTATTCTGAAATTAGCGGCGACTTAAGAATAGGAGGACAAATCTGACAGCTTAAGAATAAGAGGGCAAAATCTGGCAGTTTAAGAATAAGATCTCCTCTAGTACTCTTTCTAGCTGGGGAGATAGGTGATTTCCCCTGTAGTACTAGTTAGATAGAAGAAGAGGTTGAGAGAGGCCTTTGAGTATCGAAGATTCAGATAAGATATTTGATCTGTGTGGGATCTTATGTACTTACTATTTGATCCATGAGGGATCCACATGTTGTAATACTTCCATCTAATGAATAAATATCTTCTTTCTTTCAAAAAACGGGGCTTAAGAATAAGAGGGCAAATCTGAAAGTCGTTATGTATGCGCTTGGCAGTAGGACTCTATAGTATTTGGTTTGATTCAATCAAACATCCATCCTTTCCTGCTTGCTCAAAACCCCAACTCTAAATCCAATCCCAAAATTTTAAATCTCAAGATGCATTAATCGGCTAAGGTTTGATGATCCATCGACCTACCTCGAAAAAATGCTTTTTACAATTACTCGCTTTAAAACTCACCCTAAAGCCCTCTGATATTTGTCAAATCCAACAACATGAGAACCGCATAGGAAAAAGGGTACCTTGAAAATCCGACAGCTTCCAAAGCCAGATTGGATGTGGGAGCCAAATTGGATTGGGAGCCGAATTAGTTCTCGGATTGGGGGATGTGGAGCTTTTTAACTATCATTTCATTATTTTTAATCGCTTAGATATTTTCTATGGTTTTGAAAAAAAAAAAAACTGCCCAAGAAAACCTCTTTTTAGCGCAACAACCAAACCTCGAGTGTCATGGTATCTTAAAGCCTAGCCTATTCACGTGTATTAAGAAATGAGTTGGATTCTGTAGACACCATTAGAGCTTGATCTAAATATCTAGCATTATAACAGAGGGTTTTTTTGTGATTTTATACGCTTTTTGACATGGTTTTCATATGATTTCATGGGCGTATTGCACGAGGCATACTAATCAGTATATCTAGAGTGCACGCAATGGCATATTATCTATGGTTTTACAATGGTTTCACATTGCATATTTATTCCTTCACAAATAACTTATTTCTTTTACTCCCAAAAACACATGCAAGTATCGAGACCCTTTACTTTAGGGTTCCTGGAAGAAAGGATTTTAGGGTTTAGTCAGATCTTTCAAGAGAACAGAGCAACAGTGATTTTTTATAGGGAGAAATCCTTATTTGTCTGGTAATTGTTGCAGAGTATTGCTTACAAAATTTGGACACATATGCCAGCTCCTTATTCTACCCTTTGTATTTGTTCTGGTTCCAGAAAGGGTAGTGAAGGCATCATCATGCCCAACTCTAGTATTGCACCTCTCGGGGAGCCCCTCCTCTTCAAAAAACAAGAAGATGAAGAGACCGGAGCTGCATTCCAGCCAGCTTATGGCAGTTCATTTTGGTATGCAACTTTTAATAGTCTGAGCCTCCTTTTTGGTAATGTGTTTTGCCTTATTTGTGTACTAGCCATTTTAAGTAGATTATCTCTGTAAGAAAGGCGAAGGAATGCAAATTTGAAGCAGCCATATTGTTCGTCTAGGCTATATTGATTGTAGGGTTCTAAGCCAGATATTCACTTTTCTCACCTTTCAAAAGAAGGAAAAAGGAATTTTTTTTCTGTACTTTCAGTAGTGTTGGGATGAGGTATCTGATGCTATCTAATTTTCCATTTCAGAAACCTGGTAAGCAGTCAATGGCCCAACATCTAAATGGCAGTTTAACCAACAAATATTCTTCTGAACCTTGAATATATATTTACTAGAAAAAGTGCCCAGCGTTGCTGGGCTTTTCATCAGGAAGCGATATGTCATTGTCTTGTGATTAGGCATAATCTATTTCTATACTCAATATTTAAGTGTACATTTGTACTTGAAGGCATAACGGCATTGTTCTATACAACAGATTTGCCAAACAGGTGGCAAATGCATATTTAGCCTAATTGTATAAATAGCTATGTATTTTTGTGGCATCCCTCAAATTTGCCATGAATGTATAAGGTAGGCACACATGACAAATTTGTATAAGGTAGACAAACATGACAAATTTGTAGATTCTTTCAATCATTGTATGATAGTCACACATGGCAATATAAACTGCTCTAACCATGCACAAACAAATAAGTTGTTTGCCAAGAGAACATTTGTAGCCCAATTTGGTTGCTTGATGTGCCAAGGAAAGTGCCCCGCATTGCGTGGCTTTTCATCAAGAAGCGATTGCATAAAGATATGTCATTGTCTTGTGATTAGACATACCTATATCCATACTCAATATTGAAGCCTATGTTTGTATTTGAAGGCATAACATCATATTTCTATACATATATATTTGCCAATCTAATTGTATAATTAGCTATGTATAGTTGTGGCATCCCTCAAATTTGCCATGAATGTATAAGGCTGGCACACATGACAATTTTGTATAAGGTAGACACATGACAAATTTGTAGGTTTTTTTCAATAATATCATGATAGTCATGCATGGCAATGTAACCACGCACAACCAAATAGTGGTTTGCTAAAGAGAATTTGTAGCCTATTTTGGTTGCAATTTGGTTATTTAATGAAGATGATCCAACTAAAAAACTATAAAAGTTATTTCCATTAAGCTACAAAGATGGTGGATTTAAGTTGAGAAACATGTATAGGTATAGTTTCAAACAATAAAATGTGATGCATGGATAGAAGTTTGCAACTAAATTCATGCAATAATAAAAGGAAATAAAATAAATGGTTCTAGTGATGAATTGCCAAATAAAAGTTGGTATTAATATTTATTTTCGAACCAAATAAACCTAAATCAACATGTGTGATTGTTCACCAATAAATTCCATGTCCATGTCTATTGAAAAGGACTTTTATGTGTATACATTGTTTCCCGTGATGGTTAGCACTTCTTTTATTCCCCACTTTTTTCAGTTAATTATTAAACTACTTCTTAACTCGAGTGTATACATCACATCTAATATGACAAAAAATAAACCAAAGGAGTTCCTATGTTGTTTTCCCATCTAATTTCAGTCATTGAGACACACAAAAGCCATTATTCAACGTGTTAAATATTGTGTTAAATATGTTGGTGATGAGATGAGCTAGATTCTCCCAAAAGCACTCAAAAATATACAAAGCTATGTGTTCGTAAAATGTGTTTGGAGGTTTTCACATTTGTGGGCTCATGTTTCTTAACTGCAAGTTCTTGTTTCTCTCTAAAACTGCAAATAAGAGGATTTCGGAATGTTTGCCCAGAATGGTTTGTATCAGATCTGACTTTTATTATATATTGCCCTATCTATTTTTAGAGCATCCATTAATGCCACATGTTTTCAAAAGAAGTTGTTTATGTTTCTTAAGGCTATTTCCACACGGTTATGGATGAGTGCCTTTATGAAGTCAAGTCTTGCCCAGAATGGCTTGTATCAGATCTGACTTTAACTATATGAGCTGTCATCTGCATAGTTAAGATATCCATGAAAGGACATAGAAGATAAACTGTTGTTCCTGAAATAGCATTAGCAGTTTGAGAACTTGATCATGATAAAAACTCTATAACAACTTTTTAGACTATGGTCCTAAAATGGCCTTTCTGCCAACAATGTCAGCAAGTAACTTCAGGTTTGTCTTTCTTTGGGTTTGTCTTTGACATTAGATTTATCTTCTTGTTTTTGCTTCACTTTATTGCGATCAAGTACGGCCAAATTAAGTTGAGCCAATTGATGTTGAGCTAATTTGGCTTTTCTAGGGCACTCCAACTCTTCTTGAACCTCATATATGTCACTTGACATCCTTTTCTATCCTAATAGTAATATAGTACTTCCCGCACTAATTATAGCCTCCTTCAATGTCTTGAGGTGGAGAGAAATAAGCTTGTATCCCTTTACACGAATCCAAGGTTAATTGCTCCATTTGTTGCTTGATTATGGACTGTCTGCCTAGACCAGTCTGTGTACAGGAATTATGAAGGTATTTCCAAGCTTCATCAAATGTCTTGCAGGGCCTAAGCTGGCACCTGATATGAGCATCAACAAGAGCCTTCAAGAGGTCAATGGATATTATACAGGGGCAGGCAAAGCAAGCAGTGGAATTGGGTCGTGGAGCGTCGCCATGGGCTGAAGCAAGCAAATAAATGCAGCTGGAACCAAAGGTCAGGCAGTGATTTCAAAATTCTTTGCACCCAAAACAACAACCATGACAGGATCTGTAAGTGGGGTTCACATAGCACAGCAATCGCCCTCATCAAGTAACTGCTATTCTCCCTCTGGAACTGTTGCCTGGCCTCCTGCTCAAAGCCCCGCATTGCTTCCAAGTAAGACGAAGCATTCAGCAGAACATGAAGATGATACCGCTGAAGCACAAGAAGAATATGATGTGAGAGAACAACCAGTATCTCCCCATAAGCACTGCAAGCTTTTTAAACTGGATTCTGAGGGCACAGATAAGGAGATTGAAAGTAGGTTAATCAATTCGGAGCTGTCGTTTGAGGAAACAGTATATAAGAATGAAGCTTCACCACTGAAAGCAACATGGCACTCCTACACCTATATAATATCAGAATTTGTTAGTCTTTTGGCAGACCATTTATACTATGCCATTCAAGTCATTACGTGCTAGATGACTTAACAAGAATGTGACATGAACTTTTAGAAGAAAAACTTGTTGCAAACAAGGAAAGCACTGCAGCATTTTGTCTGCAGCCTGTTCAGAGGCGCAGAACACAAGTACAACAAGCTTACAACTGCTGTAAATCAAGTATTCTTTTATTCGCATCCATTTGAAACGTGATCTCCGTGCATTCTGACCATGGTCACATGGAAGATGCACTTTTGACATTCCAGTAATTTATGTGGTTTTGCTTACAATACAATGCTTTAGAGTTGTGTGCAATATGGGAAGTTGGTTGCGGCCCTGGAATTGTACAATCAAATATCTCATCCAAATGAAGTTTCATGGAATGCTATTGTTGCTGCATATATCCAGCAAGGGCAAATAAGAGATTTAGTGCATTGCAATACTATAGAAAGATGAGCAACTAACCTGCCCAAATGTACAATCCCATGCCAGAGCCTTAAAGTCCGATCTTCTTCTTCAGTGCACACAGAAGATGAGTTTTGTTGGAGGGCAATTCCCTTCACTTCATGGAGCAGGGGCCCATGACTTTGTGAAAAGCAAACAAACCAAGCATCCCTAATAATGATATTGCCATCAATAGAGCCTTCACGAAATTCAAATAGAAAAGCATAAGCCCAATCTGATTATAGAGGTTCCGACTGTTCTTCTCAGCAAAGGGACCCATTTTTTAATTCTCCAGATAAACATCAGATCAATCACGCAACCGGACAACCTTGGAAACATTTGCAACCTGTAAAATGATTTGAAATAATAAGCCCAAGTTAACCTCTATAATTTAAAGAGAGCAAAGCAAAAGTACCTCTGCTCTCAAATAGAATAGAATAGATTTTTTAGAACATAGTAGCTGCAGTGTAAAAATCTAAGGCAAACAGGAGCATACTTGTGCCAGCACAAAAGATCCGACATGCAATGCCTTCCAAGAAATGCAGGATTATTTGTGGAAGCAAAGAAATGGTGGGAATAAGCCAACCGTCCAGAAACCAGACTTCGTTTTTGGAGAACATGCCAAATAAAATCAATCATATTCAAGATCAACATCCCAAACACATACGCAAAGCATAAAAACATGTCTGCAGATAAGCTTTTTCCTCCATTATATTTGAGTAGAGAATGATTTTAGTGGCCTGAGATCCTGTCTTGTTATGCACAACAGCAAATAATCAATGGAGAATTGCTAGGCCCATTTGCCAGCATTTAGAAACTGAGCATGGTACTCCACAGTATTTTGAGAAGTATGATCACTGGTAAAATCCATTTGCAGATGGAATACAGCTTAAATATTAAAGCATATTGTAAACTGGAGAATAAATCATAACTGGAGTGGCATGGCATAATCAGGGTGTCGGACTTGTAAACTGGAGAATAATGTATAACCGGAGCTGCATGGCATAGTCATGGTGTCTACTCTCAGAAACGACCCTTGTATGGGGACCTTGCAATGGAAATCACAAGAATGATATACTGACATGGGCACCAGCTTTTCATCTAGTTGGATTGTGATCCAGCAGAAAGAGCAGAAAAGTGGTTGCTCTTGTTCTCTTATTGATATCTCCTTGTTCCGGAATTAGATATATACATTGCATAGCTATCTCACCATTGCATAGCCATCTGCCCTTGCGCAACCAATTTGCGATGGACCAGGTATCATTCACCCGAATGCAGACAATTTAACCTGGAATAGAGGCAGAAAGGCCATACAGATTCCAAGATAAGTCAGGTCGAATTACGGCAGAACAAAATACCTAAAAATCAAGCAAAAAAAATTAAATCGAAATCACAAGAATGATATACTGACCTGAGCACCAGCTTTGCATCTAGTTGGGTCGTGATTCAACAGAAAGAGCAGAAAAATGGTTGCTCTTATTCTCTTATTGATATCTCCTTGTTCCGGAATTACCAAAGCTACACAGACATATAAACTACATAGCTATCTCACCGTTGCATAATTCAGGCTTTATCACACACTGGCGCCAAATTGATAAAGAAATGTCAACCCAATCTAACGATATAGCATCTTTTCCCATTTCATAAGAACCTCTATTTTGCTGCAAATGATCAGATCTGGAAGATCTAGAAGAGCCTGCTAGATGCAACCCTTTGTCTTCTGGATTGAATGAAGAAGGCATGAGGTTTTCAGAGCTATTTCGCTGGGCCAAAACCGACATTGCTTCCTATTCACAACACCCCTGTTTCTAGCAACAAATCTGCATCAAAAATACCGGATATTCATCTTCGTGAGGAGAAACCTGCATAATAAGAATACGAATACAAAAAAAATCTAAGCCTGAATGATCAGACTTTTTGGGCTCAATGGAAGACGCCCAGATTTGTGGGAAGAAGAGAGCCCCGTCCTATCAAACAAAACCGCCCAAAGCCAAAATCAAGGGATGAAAATAAGTTGAGAAAATTCAACGGTCAAAATCGCGCACAAACTATCATAAAATGCCATTATTATTATCAAATGATATATCTATAGGTATATCGGATGGGGGGCATCGCCCTTTAGGTGTATATAGACACCAATCCTGGCCGTCCAAATCTTGAGGTGACGCATTTATAGCCCTCAGATTTGATGGGGGGCATGCATGGGCATGCATGAGGGCATGCACCACATGCCTGAACCGTCGGATATGGAGGAAATTAAATCTTGACCTTTGATTTAGATTTAAAGGAAGGTGCAAAGAAATTCATCAATTAAAACGTGGTATTATATCATTTATTGTTAAAGAATGATGTGGCAGAGCATTTATAACCGTCACTGACAAACATAATTTGTTCCGGGCGACATGATGCTAATTCCAGAAAACACTAGAAGATTTTGAAGCTTGCGATCAGCTTGCCCTGTTATTCCGGCGTATTCTCTATTCCGCTTTCGAGCTATGGCAGATGTGTAAATCGGTGCCATGGCGGGGGGTGGGGGTGAGATGTGCGGATATTCGGGCTATGGTTTTATTCTTTGAGGCTTTTTTTAGCGTTGTGCATTCTCCATGTGGAATTTTCAATGTCGAGCACAGCGGTGGATCGGATGTTGAACGTCCCTTATTTTTATCCGGCCGTAAATAGGTAAAGACGCTGGCATGTTTTTTGGGGGAAAAAAATCGATGTAGCCCGTTTATTCTTGATGCGGCAGCTTTTGCAAGATCCTAAGCTATTGATTGATCATTTTTGCCTTTGATCTGGTGATCCATTTCGACTATATCCTGCAGCGATGTTGATAAACCCCCAAAGATGGGTCTTTGTGGTATTAATCAAAGAGACTGAGGATTTAGAATGGATGCTACTATTTATGTCAGAGAAATGTTTGATGCTCATCCTAAGCGATTAGGCTTGAGATAGAAGGGTTTGAGTGGCCGAAGGGTAAAAGGAGGCTTTAGTTCTTTTTCTTTACGATTGGGCGGAAAGAAGTTTTTGCTTTTGGCTATGGGACTGAGACAGAGCAAATAAATCTTGCAAATGTTTCTTCCTCATTGATAGTTCTTCTGTCCTTTTCTTTCATTCTGTCCTTTTCTTTCGTTTGGGAAGAAAAAATCTGGAGATCCGCAACTAAAGACGGCCTTTTGCAGTTACTATGGGTCAATCTGGAGATCCACAAGTAAAGACGGCTTTTTCGGAAATAAACAAAAACAAATGGAACATGTAAAGATTTGTGGTTATCTCAACCGCAGGGAGGCATTTAGCAGAGCGTTGCAGAATAGAAATACTCAAGAAAAACAACCATTGTACTATGGTTATTAGCAGAGGTCACAATAGTTGCAAATGACATTCCTGAAGGTATAGTATGCCGTCATGTTCCATAGCTTCCATAGCTTAAAAGTCATGTTCAAAATATTTATTTGCAGACATTTCCAGTACTCTTCTTCTTTTAGCATTACAGCAATACGGAGTAAGCTATGTCCTAACTGCAGACCTTTATATTTTTTGGCCATGAGATAAGACGGGTTTTCATTAAAATATTGCAGGTAAGAAAGGAGTTTATTATCGCCCCTCCTCGTGATGATCATGGCGCCTCATTTATTTGTGGAAATGGGTTATGTGAAGCCAAGTGCGAAACAAGTGTTACATGGTATGTTTGTGCCCAGTTTGAAAGGAGATGGAGCCACCGGAGTAGCCATATCTCTTCTTGGAGCCATGATAATGCCGTAAGACTTTGCCATCTTCTCTAGACATAAATTCCCAATTTCATGTCTATATTTCTGATGTTTTGCTTTTCCAGACATAACCTTTTCCTTCATTTTGCATTGGCCCCGACAAGAAGCATACCCTTCAACATCAAAACTATTAAGGTGAATATTTGAGCTCTAATCCTACTTAGGCTCGCTTTTAATCACCTCTTTTGTTATTCTGCGAGGATGGTCTGGGGTACTACACCATTGAGAATCGGATTTGCACTATTTATCCTTCTTGATCAATGTTCTTTACATCTCGTGAATCGAACTATCTCTGCAATGATATGGAACTGTCTCTGTAAAATCGGGCCGGATGTGGAGACAGGGCCTAGATGAAGACTCAATTCTTCCTAAGGTTAGATTGATCCGATTTATAGTCTCTCACTCCCCTTTATATCTTGCTCTAACCTTTCTTTCCTTTTAAACTTTAGAATGTGCTAGGAAAATGGAGCAAAATAGTTTTGGAGTAGCCCTTCTTGCATCGAGGCAGAGTTCCAACATAAGTGGCACATATGCTGGACAGTATGTTATGCAGGTAATGTTGAAGCTAGGTGTTTTTCTGTTTTGAACTTTTTCCAAGAGGTTGAGGTATTGCATGGATTCTTGAATCTGCGCTACAAAGCATGTGTACGCACCCTCATCACTAGAACTGTTGCTATTGTTCCATCCCATGGACATGCATTTTTTAAATTCAGATGTGACTAACCGGAGCCAGAATATGCAACACATGTCGATAAGTAATTTTGTTCTCTTAATCCCGAGGTGATGTTTATTTCATTGTTTAGTTCATTGTATGGACTATTGATGCATTTTTGTTATGCATTTCCCTGGTTTTGGTTTCAATTTTCAAGAATTTGAGGGGTTTTTGCAGAAACTATCGCCGCCCCTGAACCAGCCAAGGTTGAAACAAGTGCTTCTTTAGAACGAGGTGAGATTCAGTTCCTTGAGCTTGGAATTTCATGTTTTTTCTGCTAGGCCTATGTTTTTGCTGCTTCGAAATTCAAGTCTTTTTCTCTTTCGGTTCGGCATGTTTTTTGTCTAGAATTTTGCGATATTAACCTTGCTAAAGAAAAGCTAGAGAAGTCCTTGGCGGACATCACTACATCGACGAAAACCAAGTCTCATAACAAGTCGGTTTTCTCGGATCTAGCAATACTGAGGGCGGAATTTGTAGTCTTTTTCATAAAATCTTACTCCAACTCTGCCTTATTTAGCGATATACCAAAAAATATCGAAATAATTGAGATGGGAGGATGAAAGAAATGCAAGAATTGAAGCCAAGCTCAAATCCAAAGAGGTAAGCATATAGAGCCTAAATTTTTCTTTGCCAAAACTACTTTGTTTTTGTTAGATTGATTAAAATTTTGGTTATTAAAAGGCGATATTTCATGGTCGGATTGATCCGCAACAAGCATTAGAGAAAAAGAGAGTCGCTACCGATTGAAACATCTAAGAATAAGATTGCCAAAATCCATAAATTGGTCAAGAAAAGAAGTCTCTTGGCGAGAATGAACAGACAACTAAATGCCTTGATTGAAAAAAAAAACTGACCAAGTCCAAGTGGCTTCGGGAAACCGCTTTCTAAAGGCTGCTTTGGCGCTTAGATCTGCTTCTCAAGCTTTGGTGTAAATTTTTGTGTAGATATCCTATGCTTTTGTGATTTTGAAGAGAGAGAAGTGTTTATTAGGAGGCTTCACAAATACATTCTTTATCAACTATTCATTGATGTTCATAAGCATTATTATCTGTTGTAAATGTCCAATTTTGTTAGGTTTCATAATTTTATCTATATGTGTATACCTTTATATTTGGGTTTCTTATTAAAGCGACATTGTTTTGGTGGACTTTTTGTGATTTAAGGTTAAACGCAACCTTGGCTACCAAATAAGGCTTCAATGCAACTTAACATGAATAGACGCAACTTAACATGAATAGACATGACCCATACAACAATGTCGGTGTGCTGTGTGGCTCTCCTCAACTTTCTTTCCTTTCAAAATAATTTAAAAATAAGTTGAGTATTTTGTGAGATGCTCCAATTGGGTAGCAACATGAATAAGTCGAGTATTCTCTGAGATGCTCCAATTGGGTAGATTGTACAGTTGTACTTGCATCCATCAATTTTACCCTTCGATCTAAGAGCTTCACCATACATTCTAACAATCTACCTCTATTCCGACGATTTTTAACTCCATAGATTGTTGTTTAATCTATTTTCACTTTTCAACAATGGCATTTTAGGAGGCATTCCAAGGAGGTTGCGATTCTGACGATTTTTACCTCCACAGATTGTTGTTTAACATTATTTTCACTTTTTAACAATGGCATTTTAGGAGGCATTCCAAGGAACCATCCCCACCTCCTTAACGGCATCAGTAGGGATTCCTCCTTGGAATGCATCTTAAAATGCCATTCCTATATACAATCAATTTAACCTTGAATAGAAAGATCATGAATTGTGCTACGTATGAATGTTGGGCCTAGGTCGTATAGAACCATTGAATCTTTATAGGTTTGGGGACACATGGCACGAGCGCGTAAGAGAAGTGTCAAGTGTCTAAAGATAACTAGTTAAGTGAATGTTGCAAAGGAAGCACACTTACTTCATTGCTAGTAGTGCTAGAGTGAAGTGTAACATGCAACTCAGGGAAATCTTTTAGAATCTAAAGGAATTTATGAGTTTTTTCATAGAATTGTAGGAAGTTTGGAGAAATGTCAAGGGAATGTGGGGAATTTAAGGGATTCTTTATAGAATCACAATGAATCCTAATGTATCTTGGACTTTGGATCTAGGGGAATTTCATTAGAGTATTAGAAAATATAGTGGAATCTTTGTGGAATCTAATAGAATATTCAGGATATCAAGGAGAATTTGAGCGAGCCTTGATGGAATCTCAAAGAATCTTGAAGGAATTTAGAAGAATCTTTTAAGGGAAGTTTCGAGAATCTAAGGGATCCTTCATAGAATGTTAGATAATCTAGGAGAATATTCAAAGAATCCTAAGCTATCTATGAGACTCTTGGGGAATCGTAAGGGAATCTAGAGGAATCTTTATGGAACCTCTGGGGGAATATTGAGGGAACATTGGAGAGCCCTATGGATTCTTCATAGAATATCAAAGAATCTGACATAATCCTTGTGAAATCTTAGGAACCTTAAGGGGATGTAAGGGAAAATCCTTATAGAATTTCAAAGAATCTACAAGAAACTTATAGAATCTAAGAGAATCTGAAGGGGACGTTTGCATGATAACATTTGTTATAGCCTGTGGAATTGGTATTGTCTGTCCAAACTTTAGAGTATGTAAAACATAATAATGAACATCACAGTTCTAAACTTTAACAAGAACTTTTGTACGGGATGGTATAACTTCAATTTACTTTAAGTTTAACTTGGCTTTTTCGTTATTTTTAATTTCCAATTGTTCATAGAAAAATTTGAACGAATGACGAGTCGACTTGATACACTCCCTCATAGTACAAAAACTTGTATATAGATATAGATAGATAAAGATGTTAAAAATGCCATTATTATTATATATAGATAGATAAAGATGTTATTCAGACTTGCAACATAAGGATATCAATTTGTAGTGTCTGGGAAGTTGCTCACTCATAAGAATTCTACTTTTATGACTTTTAAAACTTGCATTAGAACTTGAAAGGCCGATTCTTGCTTGGCTGTGCTCGAATTTGTGCAGCTCGGGTGCCTCTGACAGATGGATGAAACCGAAACCCCAAATAGGGTTTATATCAGATCTCAAAGGAGTCTTAAGTGTCTTGAATGACAGAAAACTTTGGAGCCTAGAGCCCCTTGATTTTCTAGAATAAGCTGAGTCCTCGTAAAAATTCTTGAGCCATGGTATATACTCATTGAAGCAAAGAGGATTGGATTTTCCAGAAGATTGAAGGTATTATTCTAAGTTTGGTTTCCCTCATAAGAGCATTTGTATGGTGAGTTTCTTACAAGGAATTTGAGCAACTTCAGTTGGCTTGGTTTTCGTCATTGCCATTACTATTTGAGCTTTGATGTGTGCTCCATTGGTCTTGTACGACTACGTCCCTCTGGTTCATAACATGCAAACACGCAGGCTATTTATTGTTCACAGATAATGTGGTTGCCTTCCTCAGATAATGTGGTTGCCTTCCTTTGCCTGCAAAACAAAAAAACTCCTTCCTTATATATATCTATCATTACATGTTTGTGTATTGCTGGATAATATTGTTATAGGCACGCTAGAGGCAACATGCACCATAGGCATGCATATTTCTTTAATGGCCCTTTAGAGTAACCCCGGTTCGAGGCAACATGCACCATAGGCATGCATAGTTCTTTAATGGGCCTTGGAGTAACCCAGGTTCGATTCTTGGAGGCCTTCAGCCCTTACATAACCATTATATATCCTAATAATTGTTATATGATTTATTTTGTCATATTATTATTATGATCATCATAGTTAAATATGTGTTATGGCTGTTTTTTACCAAGCTTCTTAGTAATTAAGTCTACATGCATATATGCCATCCTTAGTGCCCGAAGGCCTTTATTAGGGCCCCAAGGGCCCAATTTTTTTTTAATATAGCAACCAACATATCACTATTATTAACATTAATTAACACAAACCATTCCATCCAACACATTTAAATTATATCCCGCTGAAACCCCCTTTGATTTGGGTGCATATTCACACGGGGGGTTACATAAGGCAGTAAGAGCCCCTAAAAACTTACAATACATGTACAAAATTAACACTATTAAGTACATTGCCTCAAACCTTATAGTATTTCACAAACCTCAATATACAGTATATGAAAACTTGTACAGTCATACTTTACAAACGAGGATCGCTATGTACGGTCCAGATCAAGGAATAAAGAGCAAATATGCCCATCCGACAGCTCTCGGTGCCCGGAGTAATCCCCCGTGTGAATATGCACCCAAACCAAAGGGGGTTTCAGGGGGATTTTAATTTAAATATGTTGGATGCAATGGTTTGTGTTAATTAATGTAGAAAACATGTCGTTTGAAGACCGTCGGCATAATTTACCGCCTGCCTGGTTACTCGATCTGCATAATTTATCAATCCCGGGGCTTTCTCAAGCATCTGTGTCAAAGCACGTTATAGTGAATCGCTTGGCATGTTCCCCCTGTCCCAATGCGAGGCTAGCACTAAATTGTGCCGTGAGCGTAATGATTGCCAAGAATATTATAGTAAGTGCCAAAAATAGAATAATAACTGCCAGGTTTAGTTTCGATGACTCAATTCAAATTCCAAACAAACAGGTGGAAAGAATTTATTCCGAGGGAATGCACCTCCAGCATTTTATTCAGCAGTAACAGAGTCTATTTCCTGCCTAAACATATTGGATGCTGCATTAGAAAAGAAATCAGATAAGTTTTCTCAAATTTTTAGATTTCTTCGTTTCAAATTTCTTCATGTTCTAATTTCTGTGAACTGCAGGATATTTGTTTGAATCACACGCACGATTTCTAAGCTAGCTATGGCTTGATGCAAACTCTAAATCCTTTGATGCTCCTTGGTCAGTTTTATCAACCCTGAAGAACCACGCATTAAAATTTAATGTGTGGTTCTTGGGGTTGCTAAGACTAACGTGGAACATCAGAGGTTTCAATGTTTATTTCCTCGATGATTCTTTCAGATGCATGGGTT
This sequence comes from Isoetes taiwanensis, assembly GCA_021234155.1. Classification (NCBI taxonomy): domain Eukaryota; kingdom Viridiplantae; phylum Streptophyta; class Lycopodiopsida; order Isoetales; family Isoetaceae; genus Isoetes; species Isoetes taiwanensis. Next base: position 144,805 of record JAJEKV010000105.1, on the reverse strand, counting down.
CATTACCTTGCCTGTTTGCTGTCATAGCAAAATAGGCTTGCACTATACTTCAGGCCTGTTGATTTATTAAAACATTTGAAATTCCTATCTCTCTCTTCCGTTTTTTCCCCCCAGAATTTGTAAATGTTCATCCATGGTGAAGAATATATTTGAATGTGTTGCAGATATTGCATGTGGCTCTCTCTCTCTCTCTCTCTCTCTCTCTGGGATGCAGCGATACAACAGACCCAATTATTGAAGCTTCTTCAAGGTATGAATGATTCCTTGTTTGCACTGAGGAATGAGAACGCAGAACTAAAGCAACAAGTTGCAAACATATCAAGCGCAACGCACGCATTAGAGGGTGTAGAAATTGTCCATGGCGATGGGGAAAAGGATAAGGAAGGATTTCAGGAAGCCATTGAGACCTTGAATGAGAAGATGGAATATCCGGCGATATGCACGAAAAGGGAAGCTAAAGCTAAGAATTTCAAATTTCGGGACTCGCCGAGGAGGGACATGAAGATCACGTAGGCTGCTTTCATACTTTCCTTGCGGAAAGAATGCAAATCAAGCACCGTGGACATTACGGAGGCATATCGAATTGGCAAGAAAGGTGAGGGACACGCCAACATTCTGGTCAAATGTGCAAGCAAAGAAGCTAAAGCGAGAGTGATGCGTAAAACGGTCGCTTAAAGGGCCAATTTTATCCGGATTAACGATGATTTAACCAGATGCAATTTTAGCGGAGGAAAGAAGACATTGTGAAAATGAAGGAGGCTAGGGCAGCGGGAAGGCGTACTTAATTGGAGAGGAGGAAAAGGTTATAGAAGATGCATAGGAAATAAGCGTCCGCCCGAGTTAGTATCTTTGGAATGTAAATACCTTAGAACATAGCAAAGTATGCACTATGGCAGATATGTTAGATGATGTAGATGTAATTTTTTTCTTGAAAACATGTGAACATGAAGAGAAAAGTCTCCCGGATATTTTTGGATTCACAATGCTACATTCAGTATGGAATAATAAAGGGTGGAATCTTAAGGGTTCTGGAGGGATTGCATGTTATGCTAGGAATGAAATTGCCCATGCAGTTTGTGTGTTGGAACAGCATTAGGGCGGATTTGGGGTCTCAAAATGGCCTCCTATCAGCCATTCCACGTCATATTTCCGCTCCTTTTTTCCCATGCCACCTAGGATACTAAAATCTCATCATTACAGATTTACTTGGAATATTCTCCCAGAATAAGGGGGATCGCGCATTCATGGCGCCATATGTATTTAATTAAATTGGTTGTCGACGGATCGATGCAACACGTGTCTCTTGGTTTGTCAGATACCAAGCGTCGGCGTCCGATTCTTCGCTATTTCATTTAGAGGCCATGGCCATACAAGCTTCCGCCTTCCACATTTCAAAATTTGAATGTGTAGGTTGAAGCTTTGTATCGACTTTCATTTCGAGGGCCCGCTTGATTTTTATGGGTGGTTCACATGGAGAAGTTTAGGCCCTCCGTGAGTTCTAAGCGAGTCAAGACTGATTAAAAATTCAGGCCGCATCAGCTAATACGCAAGTTGGATCTTGCGAGGGCTGATTTTCCAAAAACGGGCTGAATTTTTTTGCCTCAGCCCAAGTTCGGCGAGTTTTAAGCCGGTAGCTTAGCGGTTCATCCATGTGAACCCAAAGATTAACCTGATCTTTACTTCATCCCAATACAAAGCTTCCCACCCCTACAATTCGAAATTTGAATTTTCGTAATGTATAAAAGCACGGATTGTAGGAGAGTGGACTTTTCGATTTCCATATGCATATTGCAAATTTCAAAAAAAAGAGGTTAGTACGGACGTTAGGCTCACGAAGTGAATTATCTTTGGGGCATACAAATTGTACACCTTCATTTCGGGCGTGCGATCCACGCTTGATATGGAAGCTCCAAATGATGTGTGAATAAGGATCCAAGCGACTCACGAATATGCTCCAGTCTTCAATCGCAAAAAAGGAGGTCTAAAAAATAAGAACTTAGACCTCGACGTGTTGCGTCTTGCAGGCTCAAAAAGTGTCGACATTTGGGCAGATGGCAGTTTATATCCATTGGATCCGTTGAGTGGCAAGAAACTGTCATTTCGGGACGTTTCAAGTTTAGTCCAATTTTGTGGTGACGGTAACTCTGGCCTCCTGGGATATTGTGAGAGATTGAGAGAGGATGAAGGCATTCGGAATCGAATACAGTTCCTTGAGATGAGCTGCTTCCGATAAGGAAGGGGAAATGTCCATGAAGATGCTAATAAATGACACATATATATTTCTTTTATTAAAAGATAATCAAAGTAATTTTACTATAGGAAGTCATCTTTTTCCAAAAAGAACACACCAAGCGAATTTTGTATAAGCTAAAAGGTTGGAATATACTAAATTCGCATGGTGTGATCCACTTTCTTGTTTGTTGTCAATAGATAATAACACCAAGTCCCTCATCAATAGTCTCCCATTTGCATATAAAATATGTATCATTCCAAGTTATATTATGTTTTATGAACTAAACGTTTTCAAAGAGGGTCCCAAAGCAAAATACAACAATAAGCCAACACTTTACCAACAACCAAAGCTTTATTAAATAAGATTTTTATGTTATTTTATCAAACCTAACAATGTTTCCATATGTGACACTTTGAGTTAACTGATCCAAAGGCTCATGAAAGCGATTTTATACAATATATCTTTGGAGCTTTTGTGTCGTGGCATTAGTAAACACCTCTAATGGAGCAAATATTTTGTAACTCATTTTTCAACAACCACGGATGCACGTCTTATCAAACATTTCTTCATTGCAAGGACACCATTCTCATAAGGCTTGCACAATTAAACTAAAAGAGGTCATGGGACAACTTTCAAGCTCGGCTCCCACAACTTTACAACGTAAAACTAGATGCCCATTGCCCTGAATGTTATCTTGGAAAAGCATGTCTCTTATGTCCATATGTTAGACAACAACGATGCTAGTAATGCTTTTCCCTAGTCTCAAATCCCCGACATCTGATAAATATAGCCCAAAGAAAAATATTTGATTCAGTGAGTGAATATAAATCAAGAAGAGGGAAGAAAAAAGAAGCAAGGATCACATGACGCGAAATCTCACTACACATTTACAAAGTGCATATGCATTTTCGCATGGTGTGATCCATGTATTATTGAGGGTGCAAATTTGCAAATATCCTCCTCTTCAAATCCCTTCCCCCCCTCCCTTCCCTTTTTTTTTTTTTGCAATATACTATCCATAGCATTTATTTTGAACCCTATAGTTCTACCTATTCATTGCGTATGAATGTCGCTCGTGATGTAACTCCATAGTCACCCTTCGTTAAGGATAGCATTCTCACCCACGAGCCTATGGATAGATATCCTTCCACCGTCAGATCGATCGGTCGTTGAATTGTAAGAATGAATGGCAGGGAGCAATACGATGAATGGGAAGAGCTGAAAAGTAGGAAAACTTCAGAATGAAAATTTGGGTAGTAAAAACATGGCATGTAACGTACGTTTGCTTGTCCTTTGCTCGCCTCGCCGTTGTTGTAACTCTATGCTCCCCGCAAAACATAGACACTATTGGAGACTTGGATTCCAAATGGAGCGGAGAGGATGCACGTAGCGGCGCTAATGTGAACAATGGAAATCTTGGTGCCAAAATTTGATAAGGTGGTTGGTGCATGTGGGCATGTGCACAGTAGGCGGGAAAAGTAGCCATTATTTTGGTCCGCGATACGATTTTCGAAAAATGCGGGCCATTAATGTGGTTGCAATGAATGCACAAACATGTCCTATGAAATTTCGCCATGTGGATGCCAAGTAAGCCTGCTCCTCTTTCTACTTGCCAACTAATACTGACTTTGGAAAAAAATGCGCAAACATCATTGGTCGCGAGAAACATGACGTGGAATTCTGGCATCCAAGATATGGGCCATTTTGAGACCCCAAATCTGCCCTAATAAAAGCATCAGCACAGTACATTTGGATTGAGCTACCAGGTAGAATTGGTAAGATCTACGTGGCCGGGTGTTATTTTCCGCCAAGAGAGTCGCCTATATATAACAAAGGGGATCTGGATAAAGATGACCCGTTTTTTCATCTGGAGCAGGATGAGCATGGCAGGGGAAGTAGTATTGTTAGGGGATTTTAATGGCCGAACAGGAAACCAACAGGCAGCTATGGTTAGTCCAGATGGAGAAACAGAGTGGTTGGAGATGATGGATAATGACGAACTAAAAAAATCAGGCTGGAACAGGTTATCAGATGATGGTGTGAAATGGCCAACACTGCAGGGGCGTCATGTGCTGCACTTGTGTAGTGGCTTTGAGATGGTGATCTTTAATGGCACTGCTAGATACCCAGGATTAGGCAAACGTACCTGCAGAAATGCTAGTGTGGTAGATTATGTCATTGCCAAACCCTCTTTTGCCAAACAGCTTGTTGGTATGTCAATTGGAGATGAAAATGAGAATTCAAATCATGTGCCCATCTCTATAAAGATTAAGGTGCAATGGAGCTGTAAAGGTGAAGCGCTACATAAAAGCAAACGAATATATTTGAAATACGACAAAGCTGATAAATATGGTGATATGTGTGAACAAAAAGTGACTTCTATTGTATGGCCTGACACACTACAAGGAAAAAGTGATGCATTGTCCGAGATTTTGTTGCAATCAGTGGATAGTTGCTTTGTATCATATCGTCAAAGGATGGGGCTGCCTTGCAATAGCTGGTTCGATGCGCAGTGCAAGCATCAGAGGGCAAAATTTAGAGCGGCGAAGGGGGCAGAGAAAGCATGTGAACGGAAGATATACATTAGGCTGATTAAAAATAAAAAGAAGGCATACCTATACAAGAAACATAAGAAAATGATGGAGGAATTGCTGGTAGATCTGAAGAAGTTCTGGAGAAGACTCAAACCCATGAAATATGGAACGGATGGGTTACATGTAGAGGCACTTATGGCGCATGTACGTAAGCTATATAATGTTTCTGGGGCAGAAGCTATGATGGAGGCAAATGAAGACACATATGCTATATCAGATACGCTTGCTTTCACTCTAGCTGATGTGCAAGATGGGCTTAAAAGGCTTGCCAATGGCAAAGCTGCGGACGCTTGTGGCCTCATGGCTGAAATGCTTAAATGGGCAGGGGAAGAAGTAGCAATTAAGCTGGTAGATATGTTTAATATGGCACTGAGAGATGGCTTTCCAACATCCTGGCAGGTGAATAGGGTGGTACCGCTACATAAATCAGGGGAAGTATCCAATCCGAGTAACTATCGCACTATTATGGTTGGTAGTCTATATGCAAAATTATTCGCTTCTATCCTTGAGCGCAAGATAAGTGCTTGGGCAGAGGATAGCAATGCTAGAGCCATTGGGCAAGCGGGCTTTAGACCCAAAAAGTCCACAATTGACCATTTGGTTACTCTCCGTCTTTGTGATGGACTCGATTAGGTCGGCAAGAAAAACCGTTGGCTATGCTACTTTTGTAGACTTTAGCAAAGCTTTCGACATGGTTAATAGGCGGAATTTGTGGCAGAGAATGGTAGACTTGAACATCCCGATTGAGCTCAGACGTGCGGTAGGTGTGCTTTATGGCAAGGTTCTAGTGCAACTATCATTCCCCTTTGTGGAGTCATGTGATGAGATGGTAGAAAGCAATATGGGAGTAAAGCAAGGATGTCCACTGTCACCTACTCTTTTCGGCTTATTCATAGACCAACTTGAAGGGTGGGTACGAGCACATGGGGGAGATGGTACCGCTTTGAGAGAGTATGTATTCATGCTTTTATTATATGCTGACGATGTAGTATTGCTGTCCCGGAGCATACAAGGGATGCAAAAGCATTTGGATGTGCTTGAAGCATTCTGCGAGGATAAGGGCATGCGGGTGAATCTCGATAAGACCAAGGCAGTGGTGTTTGGGGCAAAAAAAACAGAACATGTTCGATTCTACTATAAGAATAAGCAAGTGGAAGTGGTAGAGAATTACAAATATTTGGGCCTAACCGTAGATATGAGTCCTAACTGGAATCAATCAGTGGAACATAGGGTGAATGCGGATCTAAAAGTCTAAAAGCGTTGTATGCTATGCAAAGGAACTGTGCAAATGCAGAGATATGGAATTTTGAGATGAAGCGTATGCTCTACAAGGTGCTTGTCCAGACGGTTGTGCTATATGGCTGTGAAGTCTGGGGACCAGGCCTTGCTAATGATAGCTGGCAAAAGTTGGAAAAGATACAGAAGAAATTTTTTCATACAGAGTTGGGCACAAAGATGCAAACACCATATGACATGATGCTAGTTGATCTCTCTCTCTCTCTCTCTCTCTCTCTCTCTCTCTCTCTCTCTCTCTCTCTCTCTCTCTCTCTCTCTCTCTCTCTCTCTCTCTCTCTCTCTCTCTCTCTCTCTCTCTCTCTCTCTTCCCCCCTTTTCCCTCTCCTACCCACTTTTTCTTTTCTCAGCTTGAAATGTTCATCTGTGGTGAACAGTGTATTTGAATTTGATACACATATTCCATGTGGTGCCAACATGGTACATGGGTGCCAACCTAGTTCATATGATGCCAACCTGGTGCATATATTGTCAGCATGATCATGTATGATGGCAACATGGTGCATCTTGTGATGCAAATTGTGTTGCCAAAATGTGTGGTCTTATTTCAATTCCTCCTTGGATGCATGGATTAATGGGTTCTTCTTCTTCTTCTTCATAAGAAATTGGCAAGTAATAAATCAAACCAATAAGGCGGGGGGGTTGTGCCAATAAATAAGGGACCACTTAAGAATCATGGACATGGAAACATTGAAAATAAATATTTCTTTCCATTCAAATGAATGGCCTATCTAAAATAGTATGGAACATTCAAACATCACGTGGATCAAATTGAGTTGAACCTCCCTCCCCTCCCCACTTTATTCAATGGTTGAGAGTAAGATAAAAAAGTTTGTGTTGCAAAATTGAATTGCCAATATGATCAATTCATAAATTGATAAATTGAATGATCAAAATTGATCAATAACTTGAATTATCAAAATTGATCCAATAACATTGATCCACTTTTAGACCATGGTCCACTATTAATGCCCCTCTCACATTAGAAATAGTGGACCATGGTCTACTTAGTAATTACCAATCTAATGAACCATGATCTACATTTTTTTGTGTAGTGAGTGTATGCTTGTAATGGTTTTTAGGTTGTTATATGGGATAATAATAATATTTTGGAGTACGAAATAATTGAACTAATTTGATGTGTATTAATTTTGCTGGGCGTAAAATTCCTAGGATATAAGCTTTGCATGCCGTGAAGATTTTATTCCTCCCCATTCTCTGCCCACCCCAATGAAGCTATGAAGAGATCCGTAGCCACTGCCCTGCTAACCGAAGAACCCGAGGTCTCTTCCAAGAGGCCTCGGGTCCAAGAGGTCTTCCTACCCCTAACAGCATTTCTTGCTCTAACTTCCTTTGATTCCCTGATGAGGAAGAAGAGGAGGAGAAAGAAGAGGAACTTTCAGAGATGTTAGCGTTGGGCTGTGGTCCTCGCTTTACAGAGACAGTCATGAAGTTGCATAGGTCGGCATGGGCAACGGTGGTGTGCCAGGGTGAACCCTCCGCCTTTTTCTCCATAGGCAGAGGGGTGCGTCAGGGGTGCCCTTTGGCGTCGTTTTTGTTTACGATTGTGGCGGAGGCACTGTCTCAGTTGTTTTTGGCTGCAGTGAAGGAGGGGGTGGTGGATGGGCTTCAGATGTAGGATGGTAGCCAGTAGATTATTAACCAGTTCGCCGATGACACTTTCCTCTTCTTGGTGGCAGAAGAGAGGAATTTGCGGAATGTGAAGGGTTTGCTGGATACTTTCTCCTTGGCCTCGGGCATTCTTCTGAATTGGGGTAAGTGCTCCGCATTATGGGCCCAGCTGACTCTGCCTCCCCCTTATTTGGCTCTATTCCCTTGGAAGGTGCTTCCAGGTAATGTGTGTACTAAGCTGTTGGGTATTCCCTTTGGAGGGGATGTTTCCTTGGGGAGGGTGTGGGATGAGATTTGCGGGGTTGCGTAAACACCTCAATTGGTGGAAGGGTAGCAAGTTGTCCATAGCGTGTAGGATCACTATTGCCAAGTCAAGATTGCCATTAGCACTCATGTGTATACACAGATCTGCGATGTTAGCTCCTAAGGGTAAGATACAGGCTTTGGATAAGATTGTTCAAAATTTTGTGTGGGGCGGGGATGATGAAGGGGCGGTTGTTAAAGTGGCTTGGTGGAAGTGTCTCCACCCCCGGGAGGATGGGGGCTTGGCCATTCTGGATTTGGCGCTGTATAGTAAGGTGTTGGTCTCCAAGTTTGTTTGGAGCACTCTGCAGGATGGAGCATCTTCTTCTGATGCGGCGCTGTTGTTGCAGTCTCTTCGCCATTGTGTGGCGTTTGGAAAGCCGTCTGTGCATGTGGAGTTGCCCTGGGCACTGTTGTATGGTCTCTTTTCCACATGCATCCCCTTTTCTCACTGGGGTGTTGTGGGCTTGGGATCATGTGCGTGTGCTCTTCCAGCTAGATTATGCCTCAGTTTATCACCACTCTTCTCCTTTCTTGTGGGTTCCTCTACCCCCTACGCACTTGCCCTTGGCTACCACTATGCATGCTCGGACGCAGGCCCGTTGGAGGCGAGCTGCTGTGCTCACCTTGGAGGATTGGTATTGGGGTGGTCAGCTAGTTTCGTGGGAGTTCTTTCGAGCTCACTTTTGTCTGAGGGGCAGTGACCGGGCTATTTGGGAACAAGTGGCGGGGAGTATTCCGCTACACATACCTATAACCCCTCAGGATGATGTGGTGGTGCAGGTTTGGAAGGTTCATCCGAATGTTGTGCTTCTTGTTTTGTGCGGTCTTGTTACCGGTGTCGGCTATTCATGACACTCTGCCCCTTCGGGCAAGTGGTCTCTGCGCGACTTCGGGTTGTCGATGGCGCTCGGTTTGGGCGTGGACATGGAGCTCACTTCCCCACCGGAAGGTTAGGTGCTTTTGTGGCGGTGATGCAATCACCGTATCGAGGTGAATGCCCTGCGGAGTCGGTTTAGGCGGGTGTGAGCCCTCTCTTCTTACCTTGTTGTGGCCTTCATCGTGAGACTATGGAGCATTGTTTAGTTTTATGCCCTCACTTGCGTGTTGCACAGGATTGGGTCGGGGCTCTGTTTGAGTAAGATTGACTAGCCGCCAGTTGTTGCTTCATGTGTATCCCGGTGCTTGCTCTTGCGGCAAAAGCCTTGCATCTATCGCGTGGCTTGGTTGGTGTGGCTGATTTGGAAGGCTGCGGGCGGTTGTGGATCTTCGGGGATTCACGCTGCGATCTCTCGATTCCTCGACTTCGGTACAAGCTATTTCAAAGCTTTCGGTGTTCCCCTGATTAGTAGAGCGGAAGTTTGCCATTTGGTGGGACTTCTTGGGTGTTGTAGATGGTGATGGTCGGTTTGTACAGCAATAGAGTTGCAGTTTTTCTATGAGTTTGTTGTGGAGTGTCGAGGTATCGTTGTCTCTTTGGGGCAGTTCTCCTTCCTTCTCACTTGCTTTGTAACATTACCATTCTTTTAATATATTGATGACACAGTTCTTCAAAAAAAAAAAAATTATGACAGATGTCTTGGAGGGCTGGATTGGAGACTCATCCAAAAAAAAGTGGTCGGAAGAGGATAAAGATAAGGAAGAAGAAGATGAGTCCTCTGATTTTGAGGAGTTCCTGGTATAGCCCCGACTGGATACCAAGGACAATGGAGAAACCGAGCGAAGGCCCAATCTATGAGATCGACCCGAGAGACGGATGAATGCTGCTCAAGCCCAATAATGCACCAAGCGCAAGAGCAGACAAAGACCTTGAAACAAATGAAGGCAGGAATTAAGAGCAACAGGACCCGGGTTGCAGGCATGGCCGAAGAGATCCAATCTTCGGCGTCCCACGTCCTCAAAAGACAGTTGGCAGCGGAGAGGCAATGGATTGCAGAGATGGAGACCCGCATGCAGCAGTTGGAAGACGGGCTTCGCTTGGCACACTTTGAGAGGCACAGGAGAAGCAGGGCCTTGCTGACCTGCGAGCTCGCGTGGACTCCCTCTTCACAACCATAGAGACCATGACACAGGACATACAGTGTGCTGAGCAGGATACGGTGGCAACCATCTCCCGCCTTCAGTCAGAAGCTGAGGGGGCTGCCACTGCAATGTGGAACGTCCGGGCCGCCTTCTAAGCGAGCCAGATAGAGCAGAGCCCCCTACAGAATTGGGCTGAGACATAGGATCATGAGATACATGAGCTCCAGGCAACCGTCGCCCAGCAAGGCAGGAGCCCATGCCGAGGTCCATGAACAATTGTGGCAATGCACGAATGAGTTGGCCAGGTAGCAGAAATTTCAACAGGAGCTAGGCTCCCGACTTCAGGCAGCAGAGGCTGCAGCATGGGGGCAGCCAAGCCCATATGCCCAGCAGCCCACAAGGCGCCAACCAAGGAGACAGACAACACCTGCTCCATCTCGAACACCACACCCCCCTTGCTGTGAACATCCCACACATCCCAGACAACAATCATCACCTGCTGGGACATCCAATGTTGCCCCGGGACTTAGTGATCAGCAAGAGCAGAGCCGACGACGTCACAATGTGGTGGTGTGTGGACTCTCAGAGGAAGCAGAAGAGGATCTCACCAAGCGCCTCTAGCATCAGATCCTATCTTGCATGGCATTTCAGATCAGAGTCCAAATTGTTCGAGCAAGCCGCCTTGGGGCTTAACGCACTGATCGCCCATGCATTGTCACCTTTGCGGTTGCAGGCACACGAGTGCGTGAGGCAATTTTGCGTCAGAGCAGGCAATTGAAGGGGACCACCCTATATGTTGACCAGGATCTTACTCCGATGCAACAAGAGTCCTACCGGCAAGAGCTGGCTCAAGTCAGGGGCGCTGCAGGATCAAGCTTCGCATTTTTTGGCCAGCACTTGCTAAGGTCACCGATGCAATGTGTCAAGCTGCTACAGCACCCAGAGGCCCTTTTGCTACCGCTACAGGAGCTGCCCCTCCTGCTGCCACTCCTACTACTGACATCACGACATTTGCCGCAAGCTCACCCACTACCGCTATTACACCTCCTGCTCCCGCTGCTCCAACTGTCCCAGCAACTACTGCTCAGGCACCACAAACTGCTCTCCCTCTAGCCGGCACAGATCATCGTGCATCTACATAAATGCCAACAAATAGGAACTGTGCCTCCGTATGGTATCTTGGAACTGGCAGAAAGGGGGAGAGTCTCAACTCTATTGCACCAGATATGGATCTCATTTTCCTCATGGAAACATGGGAACATGTAGGGCACAGACTGCCGGACCTCATTTGCATTTCTCGGTGTTTAACGAGTGCATAAACAAGTGAGGGCATGGGGGTCCTGCTACTATCGTTCAACCTTGGTGTGTAGTCACCTTGCTTTACAAAAACGTAAAGTACAATCGCTACTTGTCTTTATAGCAGCATGCTACTTTCCACACGCCGAGAGCAACTTCTATAACACTCATTCGGGTGTGGATAGATTGGAGCCCTATGTCGATCTATATGATTACATACAGCAGCACAAATAGTTGGGCAAGGTCATGCTGCTTGGAGACTTTAATGCACACACAGGAGCCGAGCAGGTCCTGAAATTTGAGCCCCTGGCAGAGGACGCCTTGCAATTGAATCCCGTAGAGGTGGCTTGGCTAAGGATATCAAATGACAACCATATTTCATGCTATGGTAGGCAGTTGTTATTGTTGGGTAGTATCTTTGACCTGGTTATTTGTAAGGGGCTGGCACAATGGCCGTCTTCCGGTCGCTGCACTTGTAGACAGGAGAACCAAGGGGGCGGCTATAGTGTGGTGGATTACATGTTGGTCGAGGATCAGGATCTGCACCCCTTTTTTTTTTGGCAAGGTATTTTTATATTTTATTAATAGTATTGGTCCCGTTTATCCATTTTTGCATTGGAACAAACACTAGGGACGAGGAAGTGGACTCAGACCATCAGCCTTTTTTCTTGCATGTACATTGGCAGGCTCCCCGTGCATTCATTGCCTCAAGACCTCAGGTGCCCCAGCTGCGCCTGGATTACGACCATGCAGAGACCTATGCCCAGATGCTTGAGCATGATCTGGATGGAGTACTGCAGCTCCCCACACTTCAGCAGCAATTTGTCCAGCTGACTCACCTACTTCTGACAGCCGCTGAAAGATGCTTTGGGAGAGGCCACTCACGGAGGACCTCGGGCGCTACCACCTTCCCCTGCAATAGATGGTTCGATGATGAGTGTCGGAAGATCAAACACAGACTCCGGCAAGTCACTGATCCCATCTTCCGCCCACAGGCTGTGACATCCCCTAATTCTTCTACGATGCTCCCATCGTATCAAAAGGCAGAGTTCATCCCCCTGGCAGCCAAACTGACAGGGGCCATCCGCCTGACACCAATCCTTGACAATGGATCGATGAGAAAGAATGAATGGGTCATTCGCCCCGTCTTCCCTCGGGACCATCCTAGTTGCGGAAGCGTGAATAAACATAAGCACATGACATCAATATATCGATAGAGTCACCTCGAAGGGTGACTACACCATAATATACATGTATTAATACATCAATAACATCGTCATTATATGGGGAATCCTACCCAATGGCTTAGACTCCAGGGTATGGACTGACAGCTTGGGCCTCCAGAAGTCATTGCAGACGGAGTTCATAAGAATAGATTGGGCTGGCATAGGAACATGGCTGTTGGGTAGTCCACTCCATCCGCCCCTCCCGTGCACACTTTGCAGAGTAGGTTGAAGAGTCTAGGGACTGAACCGTAGCCTACCGGGTGCGTAGCCAGAGGGGCTACTGCTGGGTTGCATCTCCCCAGACCCGATGAGACAGGAGGAGAGTCTCCTCCCCTCCAAAGGCATGCATGCCCATCACATGCGTCTAGAGGGCCACTGCCCGTATTCGATTTGAACCTTATCGAAGGTGACGCATCACCCAAGAGGTGTCGAGCTCATTCCTTGCCCATACGCAGTGGCAAACCATTAAGCCTAGCCCATTAAGATCCCCGGTAGGTTTTACACGCCAGAGGGATCAATCAGTAATGGGACAAGCACCCCTTATTCCACCGGTCTAGCCCCGCCACTCACAACCAGGCGGGCTCTTGCACACGGGCGCATTAATTGGGAATTAATGAGGTTATCCAGGATCATCTGCTACTGAAGGTTTCAGGGTCTCTACCCACACAGGAGAGCATAGAATAGAACATCATCATCATCAAAGAACTAAAATACTGAATAAGATCTAATCTATCTTACCTAAACATACATGGTTAGGTTCCTTCGTTACAGCTAGTGATCTTAGGATCTACAAGGCTACGAAGACTGATCTAACATACTATCCTAGCTCATTGCCGGGCTAAGAGTCGGCTTTGCACAACAGAATCACAGGTTACCTGATCCTTGGCTTGCTCCAGCTCCCCAAATCGCGTCCATGCCTTCGTTCTTGCTGAAGACAGCTGCTCCTGAGGAGTCTATTGTGCAAAGGCGGCTCAACGGCGCCTGGCAATGCGGAATGGCAGCTTACCTTGGCCGAAATAGCTCAGGGAAGCCAAAATGCGAAAGTGGAAAAGGTTTAGGGTTTTCCCTTTTGTTCCTTATACATGAACTCTTAGGGTTAGGTTAGAAGGGACCAAATGGGGTATTGCCACTTGGCAAGGGGTTTAATTGCATATGTTTAATATACATATGCAACATACGAGGTTGCCCCCTAGGCGCAACCCTTTACGGCTCTCAAGTACTTGTCATGGTGACATGTACGTGTGACGTGATAGTATAATATACGTATTCGGACCGTATATTATGCTGGAACGTCATAATCTCTCCACCTTGAATTGATGTTGTTCTCAGCATTACGCGTCTCCCCACCTTGAAAACCTACATACCCTGCAATACATTTGATGCATATAATTTTACAACACAATTACCCCAAGGTAATATTTAAGTTTAATTTTCATAACACATCCTTGTTCAATATCATACTATGGTAAGGGGATCTTTCACCCTCTTACTTTATCAATTATTATTCACAAAATTTTATGGTTTACACTATTATCATTAATATAGTTTCCAAAATTCTCTAATTGAGGTTCCATTTGGTCTCCTTGCAACACATTATGACAAAACACGGGTTGCAAGTCTTCGCAGTGCAACCTTCCTGCCGCTAGACTCCCTATTGGCCTGCAGGCCCAACACTACGTCACTATATATACATTCAATTATTTTAAAGTTGGTTGTTAGGGAACCACCCATTAATTACAATTTATATGGATGCAAGACTAATCTCCCCGCGTAGGAAGATAATGTTTCTTCCATCTTGGCCGTGGAGACAGCGCCCTATGATGCCTAAGATGATCACTCATGCCTACACCTTTAGTTGCCTTTGGTGTGAAGAATGGCGTCCTTCCCGTAGTAGGCATTGACTAGAGGTGCTTTCCTATCAATGCATGCCTGAATGACCTCTTATCTCTCAAGTTCGTCTACTTCCGTGGGACGGAAGTAGACTTCTTAATCTACCTCACGCTCACCTATCGGCTCGGTGTCGACTACTTCGGTGACGAACCCACCCTTGCATTGCTCCATGAATTGGGGGTACTGCTTCTCCAAATCTGATTGTAGTACCCACGTAGCATCTTCTACAGGTAAGTGCGTCCATTTCACTAGGTATTGGAGAAATTGGGATCTTCTTGTCTTCTTATAGGACCTGTCAAGTAGAACCTCTGGGACGATCTCAAGCTGGTCGTCCGTCATTTCCAGTAACTCTGTTGTCTCCAATACTTCCTCTGGATTAGGAGTGTGCCTCTTCAGGAGACTTACATGGAAGACCCTATGGATTTTGAGATGCGCTGGCAGGTCCAACTTGTAGGATTGGCTACCTACTCTTTTGGTTATCCTGAATGGCCCAGCCCATCTTGGAGCAAGTTTCTTGCAATTGTCGATGCGGAACTTCGCTTGCTTGACTTTGATCTTTAGCCATACGTTGTCCCCAACTTGGAACTCATCGTTCTGTGCTTATCGGCTATACTCTTCTGCCTGCTTCTCGTTGCTAGGAGATAACTTCTCACCTCCTCCACTAGCTGCTACATATCCGATAACATCTGCTGAGAGACTTCAACTTTGGACACTGGATTGTGCCACGTATCTGGTGTCAAGCATTGATACCCATAATTAATCATGAATGGGGACATCTGGGAAGATTCTTGCTTGGCGCTATTATAGGCAAACTCCATCAAGTGAATAAAATCATCCCATTTAGACTGCTTGTTCCAGACATAGTTTCTCAATATATCTTCTATGATTCGGTTCGTGCGCTCCGTCTGCCCATCCGTCTGAGGATGATATACCGTACTCATGGAGAGCTTCGTCTGAATCGTGCTGAATAAATCTTGCCAGAATGCGCTCATGAACTTTGAATCTCTATCCGAGATTATTTCTCTCGGCATCTCGTGCAGTCTAAAGATCTATTTCGTGAACAATACAACGGTGTCCAACACCGTGTCTGTGGTCCTGCACGGCACAAAATGTGCCATCTTCGACAACTTGTCCGCGACAACCATTAGGGCATCTTTGCCCCTTATGGTTTTCGGGAGCCCTGTGATAAAGTCCATGCTTATTACCTCCCATTTCGCATTCGGCATAGGCAATGGCTCTAAAGCTCCAAGAATTCAGAGTGTTCCGCCTTCGTCTGCTGATATAGCTGGCACTCGCGAATGTACCTGGCTATCTGCTTCTTCATGCCGGGCCAGAAGCAGCTACTTCTGATCTTAAAATAGGTCTTCATAAAACTTGCGTGTCCGGCTATTGGGCTATTGTGTGTATCGTGGAGTATCAATTTCCCAACTCCTGATGACTCTGGTACACACAATTTATTTTTATGATACAATAGGTTACTTTCCTTCTTAAAATACTTGAAGGTTTCCCTCTCTTTATCGTTCTGGCCTCTTTAGAAAGGCTTGCCCATGCTTCCTTGAAGTCTCAATCTAGAGGCAACGTCTCTTCTATCTTCTTGTCAAACTCACTGGTGAGTGTTGATATGGCATTGCTGTGGACTCTCGTCATCAAGGGATGCCTTGAGAGCGCATCCGCAACCACATTGAGCTTGCTTGGCTTGTACACAATGACAAAGTCGTACTCCTCCAGGAACTCCATCCATCTCCTTTGCCTCAAGTTGAGATGTGGTTGGGTGAAGACATATGGTAGACTTTGATGGTCCGTATTCAATTGGAACTTCCTTCCCAATAGATAATGCCTCCATGTTCTCAATGCTCTCACCACTGCTAGCAACTCCTGGTCATGGGTTGGGCAGCGCGTTTCGGCGTCGTTCATCTTCCTTGAATCATACGCTATTACCCTCCCTTCCTGCATCAAGACCCCTCCTGTTGCAATCTTGCTGGCATCTATTGCCACCAACTTATCTTTCTCTGGATCAAGCAACACTAAGACTGGTGCAGTCACTAAAGCTTCCTTCAATGTCTCAAATGCTGCATGGGCCTTCCTTTGCCAATGACTCGCCCAATCTTTTATCTTCTCCACTTTGGTGAGGTCTGTTAATGGGCTGCTACCTTTGCAAAGTTCTTGACGAACTTTCTATAATACCCCGCTATGCCAAGAAAGCTCCTCACTTCATGGATATTCTTTGGTGCCGGCCAATCAATTACCGCTTCGATTTTCGCAGGGTCGGTGGAGATCAATTTTGCTGTGACCACATGCCTCAAGTACTCTACCCTTTCTGTCGCGAAGTGACACTTGGATAGTTTCGCATAAAGCTGATGCCTCCTCAACTTTTCGAGTATCTTCTTCAAGTGTTGAGCATGCTCCTCTAAGGATTTGCTGTAGACTAGAATGTCATCAAAGAAAACTATGATGAATGTATCTAGAAACTCGCGAAAAACATCGTTCATGAGACTCATGAAAGTTGCTAAAGCGTTGGACAATCCAAATGGCATCATTGTGAACTCCTAATGGCCATATCTCGTCCTGAATGCAGTCTTATGGATGCCCTCTTCCTTGATTCTGATCTGGTGGTAGCCTGCCCTCAAGTTTATCTTGGAGAAAACCTTCGCTCCCTGCAATTGATCCATCAGGTCATCTGATCGAGGTAGCGCATACTTATTCATGATGGTGTGCTTGTTCAATTGACGATAATCAGTGCACATCCTGAGACTTCCATCCTTCTTCTTGACAAAGAGTATTGGCGCTCCAAATGGGAAGATACTAGGTCTTATAAACCCTAGGTCTAGCAACTCCTGCAATTGCTTCTTCAATTCCGTCAACTCCTGAGGTGACATTCTATAGGGCGCCTTGCTTGGTGGCTTCGTTCCTGGCCATTTCACACTCGACTCCTCTGTAAGGTGGAAGTTGCTTAATTTCATCTGGGAACAAATCATGGAATTCCATCACCAACTTAGTTATAGGCTTTGGCAGCTTGCTCAATGCTTTGGCGTCCTTGTCTTCCTCTGCCTCTTGCTCATCAACTTCGAGCTTAAAGACATAGGCCACTTGCTCCTTCTGTATGCATCTAAGTAGCTTCTTACTAGACATGCATTGCATGTTTGGGGTGACCTCTTTACCTGTTATATCAATGATCTTGCTATCTGGTGTCGTTAAGGTTACTTTTCGCTTCCCACAATCAATCACAGCTCCAGCCAGTCCAAGGTATTACATGCCTATGATCAAGTTGTACTTGTCGATGTTCATCACTTGTGCTCTCATTCCAATGTTGATATCCGGCAAGTCTATGTCGAAGTTGATCCTCTTCCTAGTTATGTGTCGGATTGCCCGCTTGCCAACACAACCGGTCTAGGCTTGGACTTCAAAGGCTTCAGCTTCAACATCTTTACCATCCTTTTTGTCTTTTGCGCTCCTCTCTCTCTCTGCAATTCTCTTCCTCTTTGCTGCTCTCTTCTTCTTGGCCATTTTCTTCAGCTGACATGCTAACTCCTCTAATATCGGCTCGTCATCCTCTTCCTGGCCATTTCCTTGATCCTCAGGGTTTTCTTGATCATCTGGCTGTGGGGTTTGATCTTGGGCGTCCTCCTGCTGATGGTCTCCTTCCTCAGCATATGGATTAGGTTTAGGATTTTCTGCCTGTCTAGCTCGTTCTTCAGCCTCTCTGGCCTTCTATTGAGCTGCAAGAACTTAAGCACTGGTATAATTGTCTGGCATGACCACTCGAGCAGTCTGGTTGGTGCGGGTCGTGTTTTGAAATATGTCAATCGCCTTCGAACAACTTTACGATCCGCTCGGGGGCCAGGCAACAGTGCCTCCATAGATGAGCCTGGCTCTGGTCATCACAAAGGGGGATGTCATCATAGGCATGCAATCCCTAGATAATGGAAAGGCAGCAGATTTCGATGGCATACAGGCAGAGCTTCTGAAGTGGGCTGGGCCTCCAATGATGCCTGTATTCACTTCACTATTCAATAAAGCATTGCAAAAAGGCTTCCCTCCCCAGTGGACCACTAGTAGAGTTGTGCCCATATACAAGGCAGGTCACCCTCAATGCCCAGCCAATTATCGCACTATTATGGTCAGCTCTCTCTTTGTAAAACTATTGGCTGGCATCCTTGAGCAGCAGCTGACGATATGAGCAGAAGAGGCCAAGGTGTGGGCTCTGCACAGGGAGGCTTCCGGCCTGGGCATTCCACCATTGATCATATCTTCACTCGGCGCACACTGATTAAGAATAGCAGGAATCGCAGGCAAAATATGTATTGTTGTTTCGTGGATTTCGCAAAAGCTTTTGACACAGTGCCCCGGACAAGTTATGGGACAGATTGCGGCAGCTAGGGACCCCTGTTGACTTGCAGAACACAATAAATAGGCTATATGAGGCATGCTCAAGACGTTTTACATCATCAGAACAGCCAGTAGTCAGTAGTATTGGAGGACGTCAGGGTTGCCCCCTCTCCCCCACACTCTTTGCCCTATACATTGATCGGCTGGAAGACTGGCTTTTTGAGTATGGAAGTGTGGGCGCCCATCTCATGCATCATATAATCCGGCAACTCATATATGCTGACGATGTCAATCTCCTGGCCTATACTCCAGAGGACATGCAGCGTCACCTGGATGTTCTTTGCCAATTCACTGGCATGCGAGTTAACTTGGCCAAAACTAGGTTGCTGCTAGTTTCGTCATCCCGTCAGCCGAGGCTTCCCTCATTCACTTACCAGGGACAAGATGTCGAGGTGGCTCCGACCTACAAGTATTTGGGGATCGAGTTCTCCACTACCACCCACTGGGATGCTGCCATCAGGTTGCGTGTCACGACGGTTGGAAAGCACTATATGCCATGCAGAGCAATAGCTACAAGGCGGAGTTGTATGCCTGGGGCCACCAGTCACACCTGTTTAGGGCCTTGGTCGAGCCGGTTCTCCTGTACGGGGCAGATGTATGGGGTCTGGTGATATCTCTCACTATCTGGAATGATCTTGAGAGGTGTAGAAAGCTTTTTTGGCACGAGCCCTTGGGGTAAAGTCCACAATTTCGTACCAGATCCTACTCCAGGAAACAGGTTTTCTACCCCTTCAACGGGCTGCATCGGAATGCCATAGTATTTACTTCTATAAGGTGGTTGCTATGGGTGATGTGCCACAAAGGCTATTTTGTCCATCTTGTCTCTATAGTTCTAGAAGTCACATTTAACTTTGTTTAATGAATAGATGGTAAATGGACTTCTAGAGCTAGGGGACAAGTATTTTGAGCAGTTAGCAACTGCCTAGCTCTCATCCTATGTTTCTAGCTTGGCCTATAGGTTTTTCACATCAACGCTCTTGTGTGCATCTCCAGTCTGGAAATTTTCCCAAGCTTACTTCCCCTCCCACCCTCCCTATCTTTTCCACTTTTCTGATGATACAAAGACCAATTGCTCCAGTTTATCCTGTTTCACCTTGCCAGTGTGACCTGCTTTGGTTATTACTATATTGGCTATGGTTATGGAGCCTGGATGGCTTATATATTGATATGGGACTATTGGTTATGGAGCCTTGGAGGCTGTTTTATGGTTTAAAGCCTTGGTGGCTAGTTTACGGTTTGAAGCCTTGGTGGCTATTTAACAATTTTAGAGTCTTGGTGGCTTATGTTCATGCTTGGTCTGGCATGCTTTTATTACGTTGGCATTGGAGCCTGGTCAGTTATTGAGAGTTGATAGCATTTGGTGCTAGTGAGCCTAGGGTCTTGTCTTACTCGTGCCTTTCTTCGCAGGAGGACACTGTTGTGTTTGCGATTTTTCTTGGTGAAGGAGCTGCTTTCATACATGTTCCTTCATAGCTAGCAGCTCATACTTGCATGTGGATTTCCTTCTACAAGTTATCTATAAACCCAAAACGGCCTGTAGACATGAGGGTCCTTTTTCTTTTCAGTTGTGTATAAGATCTCTTAGTTGTTTATCTTTAGGGTTTCCTCGAAAACCCGACAGGGCGAGGTTTTCATCCAAAGGATAAGCCTCTTTCTTAGAGACATCAGCATGTAGCATATTTCCATTTATGGAGATGCCACAAGCATGTTTAGAGCATGTTTCTGTTTATAAAGATGCCACAAAGGCCATTTTGCCCACCTTGTCTATGTAGCTCTAGAAGCTTGATTTCCCGAGAGATAGGACAATGGAGGACATGATTGGTGAAGAGATGAAAGATCTAGAAGCAAAAAATATAATCCTTCAAAACGTCAGGGATATAATGCAATATGTTAAGCTATCAAATTCAAATGACAGTTCAGCAGCCAAAAGAACCTGTCTTGCCATGTCTGTTACTTCCGAGAAAACTATACAGGTTAGTGACAGAAGAAAAGGCAAAGTTTTAGGTGTTCATCTCAAAAATTTTACATTGGCAAAGAAGAAAAGAGAAGAGATCAAATGTGTAATTACATCAGGGCTCGAAGATTTGGTGCTATAAATAAAATGGTTGTCCAGACTGTACAAAATTTCTGGAAAAACATAACACAAGAATTTCTCCAAATGTAAAGGATGTGAGATCAAGAACGCTTGATCAGGAAATACATGAACATCATGCTGCTCATTATCTCAAGGAGACACAAGTGCACAATTTAATTTGCATCACTCTCTGTTGTAATGATTGTATAATGAACAGATACATCCGCTATATTACTATGCATTTCAGATGACATAGTGAATGTAAGCATAATCTATGTTGAGAATGCAATTTGTACGATGCATGTGTTACAGGTTGCAGATGGTGAGAAATATGATGGGACTGCCTTTGATGCATTTGATGAGCTATTTGCAATCAATATAATTCATGATGTGGTGCATGATGATGTGATATATGATGCATGACAGATGTGTTGCCAGATGATGTGATATGTGATGCATATGGGAGGTGTTGCAGGATTATGATGCATGGCAGATGTGTTGCAAAATGATGTAATATATGATGCATATGGTAGATGTGTTGTAGGATGATATGATATGTCATGCATTTAAGGCAAGATGATTTGTCGAATGTGTTATGATGGTGCCTGCTAGTATGGTGGCTGTAATGTGTGGTGACTATGGGACATGATGGCTTGATGTGGTGAATATGGTACCTGATGCTACATTACATAACACTGCAGCATTGTATGTGTCTATAAATTGATGACCCTCTCAATTGTAAATCATGTAGATGCAGCTATTTCAGAAGTTCAAGGAAGAACACCCCGACATAAACATTGGACTTAGGATGTTCGAGAAATTAAAGCCATGGTTTGTAGTGAAGTTGAAGGACTTCAATTCCTGCTGTTGTATTCACCATGTAAGAATGCAAATGCTTGTTGATGGTTTCAATTTAATGAGAAGCAAGCATCCAAAGGACTTCAGCTGCACTTGCCAAGTATGCAAGTCAGATTTGAATGGAAGCTGCAGAGCACATGAAGAGAAAATCCCATCCACAAGTGCATTATCGAGAGGGCTGCTATGCCCACAAGACATGAGTAAATTCTTCTAGAAGGATTGCATTTTTGGTATGTGCAGTCAATGTGGAATCAAGAATTTCCCAATTTGCCCAATTGAGAAGCAAGACATTGGTAGTTTGATCAAATATTGGGAATACATTGACTATGAATAGTGTACACTCAAGGATGGTACATCCAAGAAGAAATTGAAACACTAGTACAAGGAAACACCAAGTAAGAATTTGGTAAATGTTATGCTTGCCAAACTACCACAATTTCCAATTCACAATTTCAGGTACAAGTGGCAGGCTAAGCAATTCAGGGATCTACTGGATATCTGCACATGATTGGGTAGTTTCTGTTGTGGACTTTGCAGAGAGCTATGCATTCAAGGAGCAGAATGAGATGTCATTGGATCAATAATCAGATTACTATTTTTGTCCAGGTTACTTATTGGATTAATAAAAAAAAATTACAATGCATGTAGCATGTATTTTGGTACTCTTTCACCCCAAACTGACGTCAACTCATTTGGTGAAGTATACTGTTCAGAATATTTGTAAAGTTGTCTATAAGAAGCTCTGGTTTAGAATCCATTTGCACAGATTTCTATTGTGGTTTCTCCTGAATCCGGTAGCAAGAGGAGAGAGAGTTTCGAGGAGAGGAAAAGATCGAAATACTTGGATACGTGGCATGATAATTCGAATTTGCTTAATCAACCTAAACCTGTCATCATTATAGCTACCTCCTCCGTAACTTTCGGTCTACACTAAACCATGTCCACGCACTACAAATGTGGCGTAAAAATGTAGCGAAAAAATGCACGATTTTGATCCACTTCAACGTGCTTTGACCCATTTGCCCCATTATTTTTTGGGTATCCTTGATCATCTCCGTCTATAGATACCCACCTCATGATATCTTAAGGCCAAAAAAGATTTAGCCACATTTATATGCCCATATCCTCTATCTTAAGCCAAGATTTTCTTCATTACATGTTTTCTTTGAGCCCTAAGAAGCTGCAGCTCCTTTTCAGAAACTTCCATACTCTGCGATGACATAAAAAATCGAGCTTAGGGTTATCTCATGAATAAAAAACTATAAAACATTCTGCCTTATTTGAAGCTTGTTTCCATATTCTCCTACCTCTTCTGAAAACATGTATTTGCACCCTAGGAAAGTATTTGCTTGATAATATAAATGCAATGTCAAGGTTCTATTGCAAAGCAATAGAACTGCCATTCTTTGGCAAGGGACCATCTGCTATTTTGAGCCTAGTTTTTCTTTATATACATGTTTCTTATGCTTCCTCCTCATCGGCATTCTCTTGAGCTAGTTTTCTTCTTCTTGTCTGTGCTACCACATTCCTTAGTTCCATTCTATCCCTTCTCGATCGTCTGATTTGAGCACTCTTAATCTCACCTCTAATCTGTACAAGCATCTTTTGTTTTAGCCTCTCCGTGGCGGTTTCTCTGTATGGAGCGTTTGTGCTTGGAACCCCCTTGTTGGATGCAGCTATCTCTCATCTAGGGGTTTTTCGTCATCGATCATGATCCTGGAGCTTTGGCCATGGCATACCACAGAGCTGGGGCGGGACGGCTGTAAAGCCATGCTACTTGTACAATAGTTGCAGCGGCTCCAGACTCCATCCCTTGCCCACGGAATTTTTTGTTTTTGCTGCCTACCGGTTATGGTCGCCCTTGGGGAGCTGCAAAGCATATAGCTTCAACTTCCAGAGCGGCTTTTTCCAGATGAGTTGCTTATACTGAGTGTTTGCCTTTGAATTTTTTCTTTTTCATTTCTTCTCGGTGAAAACGTTGTTTGGGTCTTCGATTGTGCTCTCCTTCAGAGCCGACTGCCTGCCTACTGGCCTGCCGGTTTTGTTGCAGAGGAAATGGTTTTCATCTATTTTTTTCCAAATCTCTTTTGTTGGAGTTGGATCTGCCTTTCCGGCGGTTTAAGTGTTGGAGTTGTTTGTGTGTGATTGCATACTCATCGTGTTTACCAAATTTACTGTGTCGGAGGTTTCTGCGTCTTTTCTATGGATCACCTCTGTGATGGCAGATCTCTCTGCAAGTCTACTGTTGCAGCTGTTTTCTGGCTACAACAAGGGCGGTTGGCTTATGGCCTTCTATTATCGCTTCTATTCTGACAGGTGCACCTACAGGAGGTCTCCCATCGCGGCGGTAACAGAAGAGGCTCCTAACTCTAGCTTTCTGCACAGGTTTACTCATGATTATAAATGATAGTCGTTTACTTTGAATACAAAATATTTATAGCTGGCTAGTTGGTGGAGATTTATGGCTCTTTGTCCTATGGTCTTGAGTTCGAATCTCTGCAGCACTCATATTGTGTCTGTTTATTATTAGTGTATTATGTGCATCAGTTTCATATCCTTGTTTATTATGTACATGGATTATGTGCATCAGTTTCATATCCTTGTTTATTATGTACATGGCCGATTGGTTTTGCTCCTTGCTAGTTTTTCTTGATATAATCTTGGCTTGATGCATCACGATCGGGCGTTGTATTTTCATGGTTTCTAGCCCTTGCATTATTCCGTATACATCATGTGCTCCATGATGGAAAGTTGAAGTTTTCATGGGTTTTCTATGGATTACTCCTTATATGCATGTTTATTTTTTTGGTTATAACGAAGGTTGAACTTTCACCGGTTTTTTGTTCAATTGTCATTGTCTTGTGTTGCACGAACCATTATCTATTTCATAGGCTCATTTGGTTTGCTCCTTAAATGCGTGTTGTGTTTTATCGCCTCATTATGAGCTTGGCCTTTTCCCCGCATCATGATCGGACATTGTATTTTCATGGTTTTCTAGCCCTTGCATTATCTCTTATATGCATGTTCGTTCTTTATAATATAAAGTTGGATTTTTCATGGTTTTCCATCATTTTGATTGCCCCTTGTATGCATGTTTATTTTTCATGATATAAGGGAGGTTGAACTTTCATGGTTTTTTGTGCATTTGTTGTTGTCTTGGGTTGCTTGAACCATTATCTATCTCATAGGCTCCTTTGGTTTGCTCCCTAAATGCATGTTGTATTCTATTGCTCCATTATGAGCTCGGCTTTTTCCGTATATGCATTTTTTATTTTTTCGTCATTATGGAAGTTGAATTTTCGTGGATTTCTACTTCCAAAAGGGCTCCTTATATGCATTTGGAATCAAGATTTTCAAAGCTTGGTTCGTGTTCTCCTTGATCCAGACCACAGTGCAAATCATTTGCAGAGGCGGCTACGCAACCATGCGATGTCTCATAGCAAACAGATCTTCCTTCGTCTGTTGGGTTCCAAAACCAATCCATATGCTTTGATTCATGCCAATAGTGAAAGTTAATTATTTGTGGCAATTGATAGTTTTTTGAAAGTTCTTCGGTGCTCTAGGAACAGTATTTGAGAAGCTTTTGTACCCATGCACCTATGGCACTATACCACAATCTCTTTATTTTTCATGGCGAATTCCAGCTGTCTTACTTGGCCTTCCTTTACATCCTGCCCTATTGTTCGTAGAAAATGATTTCACATGTTTGAACTTTTATATCGCAAATCTTGAAATGGCTTGTTTTTGGCAAATTGGTCTTGTAATCGATGATATTTAGTCGGCTCTTTTTTATCGCTTTATTTCCTTGTTAGAGTTGGTTTCCATTTTTGCAAAGCTTGTCTTTCTTGTGGAGCAAATGGGTGCTGACGGTTGACATTGTATTTTAACTCGGTTTTTGATCCATAGCAGTCTATTTACCCTCCTCTTCAATCTTGATACATTGTGACGCATTTTGTTTGTAGTTAAGAGCATTTATCATTTTGTAGTTTCTTGTGCTGCAACTAGTCTTGACGTCTTTGGATGTATTGGCTTGTTGTTCTTTTCATAAGTCCACTCTTATGATTACATATCCTTCGAGTTGTTCCCTTCTAGGTCATTGTTTTTCCAATTTATATGCATTCTTAAGTTTCGCTCTTTTACGTATAAGCATTTTGTGCACCCTGGAGACAAGCATGTATTTCATTCCAATTACACATTGTTTTCTCTATGGTAAGTTCGCTCTTTTATATGCGCATACTGCATTGTCATTTGTCATTTTGTCATTTTCGTTTGGATATGAGCATTCATTTTGGAATATAGTATTTTCATGACATTCTATCCTTTTAATCTCCATGGTCTTTTATCGCACCATAACTTTCAATCTTCAAGACGAGCTTTTGTTTGCTCCATTTTCGCATTGTTTGCACTTAGGACGTCTCATTCATTGTCTTTCCCCTTCCAAGGCATGTTAAATTTTTATGTTTTTTATGTCTCTAGCATGTATTTTATATCGGCCGACACATATGCTATCTAGGACCTTGCCACAGAATATCCCCTTGAGAAAAACTTGCATCTATCGCATGATAAGCACCCAAACTCATCTTCAAAGGAAAACAGAGAGAAGCCATATGAAAAGAATTGCCGACAGAACCAAATGGGGAATTGTTGGAGAAGAAAGGGCCAGAACATCTCGATCTGAGGAGGTGGAAGAGCTTGGATCAGCCAACTGGTATATAGATGGGTCACAGGGAAGGTGTTTACCCAATGCTACTATACTGCTGTGAGAAGAGCGTCGAATGAGAAGAAACCCGAAAAGACTGAATATATCGCTCGCCCTCTCACGAGAATCTCGATCCTTTGGTGTGGATCGATCTGCATATTTCACTAGAAGAAACTCAGCTTATAACATAAATAAACAACAGAATTTTAGGCATGATTTTTTTTTTCATATTGAAGGACGTCATTCTATTCATCATCAGATCATGAGTACATTCTATATATTCTATTCATCATCAGATCATGAGTACATTCTACATCACTTTATTTTACATATCATATGGAAGTCAATCCATTAGCTAGGCATGATATGCTAGAAGATACTTTGCATGTGATCATCATGAGTACATTCTACATATCATATGGAAGCCAATCCATTACCTAAGTGCTATATTCTATTCATCATCAGATCATGAGTACATTCTACATCACTTTATTTTACATATCATATGGAAGTCAATCCATTAGCTAGGCATGATATGCTAGAATGATATGCTAGAAGCTACTTTGCATGTGATCATCATGAGTACATTCTACATATCATATGGAAGCCAATCCATTACCTAAGTGCTATATTCTATTCATCATCAGATCATGAGTACATTCTACATCACTTTATTTTAAGTATCATATGGAAGTCAATCCATTAGCTAGGCATGATATGCTAGAAGCTACTTTGCATGTGATCATCATGAGTACATTCTACATATCCTATGGCCAAGCCAATCCATTACCTAAGTGCGAAGTCAATCCATTAGCTAGGCATGATATGCTAGAAGCTACTTTGCATGTGATCATCATGAGTACATTCTACATATCATATGGAAGCCAATCCATTACCTAAGTGCGATATGCTAGGAGCTGCTTTGCATGTGCTTGTGATTATTGAGTATATATGGCAGGTTTAAGGTCTCTACCACAGGATCAGTTAGTCGTACTTGAACCTGTGACCTCAGAGTAATCGATTTTAAGGTCTCTATTACTAGACCGAGATTGGCCAAGTTTGAACTCGTGACAATGGGTGTGGCAGTTTAAGGTCCTTCCACTAAACCATGCCTCGAATTTTAAACATGGTGGTCCAGCATCAGAATTATGTCCCTGAAATGCAAATGGATGATGTCTTCAGCCATGATCAAGACGAAAACTAAGTAATTTATTGGTGCATATTTACTATGATGTAGTTAAGAGCACAAAGCAAGGAATCCTGGGCCTGAAAAAATAGCAAAGCCTGAAAATGAGTGAGCCTGATGTGCTCAGAATGCTTAATGAGCACGTACTATAGTCAAAATGGTTTTGCAGGTGATTGAGTTATGATTAATGTTTTGCTATAATCTAAGTTTAAGTAATATATATCTGTAGTTACTATTCTTGAGCAATGGCTTAAAAGGTACAACAGGTGAAAGGCAATAAGCCAAAAAACACCTACGTATCTTTTGACCCTTGCATCATTACCATATTTTTTGCTAAGATGCAGGTACGACGTTTCTTCTCCATTTGTGCTTTTTAAGTCAAGTGAGCAAAAATAGTAGCTGAAAAAAATGTGGCAACTGTTGCAATTATAAATTTAGGAAGAAATCTTTAAGTTTGACAAGGGTTCAACTTCTGAATTGTTAGTATATTCTGAAAAGATACAAGACTGGTATGATACATTTTTCCTCTATTTTATTTAAAAGAAGAACAAGGCAAATATGTTGTTATTCTAAACAAAAGTGCTATAGCACAGGCTTGGATATAGTCCTGGTTTTTTTGCTTTAATTTTGGGTGAGATCTGAATATGGATTCTACACCATGTTTTTGCTTTGCTACATGTTAGGCGGGACTACCAAAGTTGTAGCAATGAAATATTTTGCACTAATATGAAACTTGAAGCTTAGTATATATATTGGCTGAAGCTTAATGTATGTTTTGATTGTTGTAAAACCATGGTCTAAAATATAATATTAATGGAATGGTTAAGCAAAGCATGGTATTGACATTGCAGATGCATGAAAAATATAGTGTCTTTATTTGTGGATAGGAAAATGTACCTGCAGAGATAAAAGTGTAGTTGATTATGTTATTTGTGGAGAGAAAATAATCAAAAGAATAAGGTCCTTATATGTTTGGGATCAGCAACCTGAGTCTAAACATGTGCCCGTGTCTTTTCATCTGACTATGGATATTTATCCAGGGAAAAATCAGCAAGATTGTAAGTATGGTATTAGATTAGATCATAAAAGATCAAGCAGATACGAGGAGACTTGCGAGTCAAGATTATATGAACTGAAAGATGTGCAGCATGTATCAAAACTAGATAGACTTATCCAGAATATTTTATTAGACAGACCTAAAAAGGTTTTTGCTCATGGGAAAAAAGCAAAAGGACTGCCCTATAACAATTGGTTTAACAAAGAATGCAAGGACAAACGGAAAAAGTATTTGATGGCATGTAAGGAGGACAAAAAGCTAGAAAAGAAAGCTTATGTTGCACTAATTAGGAGGAAGAAGAGGGAATTTCTAAGGTGTAGGCAAAACCAACACGCTATGGATTTGATTAGGGAGTCCAAGGCATTTTGGAATAGATTGAAAAAGAAAACATCAGAGAATTTTGATATTGGAGCAATGGAATTATTCTGCCATGTGCAGAAACTATATCAGCAAAAAGATATAGAGGCTAAGATACAAATGAAGCAGCAAACACCTGTACAGTTTATTACGGAAGATGATGTTGCAAAAGGGTTAAGTAAGCTTTCTAATGGCAGCAGCAGATGCAAATGATCTGGTGGCAGAAATGCTGAAATGGGCAGGGGATGAGTTTATAGAGCCTATCACACGGATGTTGAATGCTGCAATAACAGATGGCTTTCCAAAAACATGGCAGGTGAACCGGGTTATTCCCATACCCAAAGGAGGAGATAAGACATATATCAACAATTACAGAACGATCTTGGTTGGTAGCATTTTCTCTAAACTTTTTGCATCTATCTTAGAATTCAAGATCAATGATTGGATGGAGAAGAATAACTTGCGGGATAAGGGACATGCTAGTTTCAGACCCAAGAGGTCTACAATTGATCATTTAGTGACACTCAGAACTATTATGGATGCAGTCAAAGCCCCTATACTTGATTTTTGTGGATTTTAGTAAAGCTTTCAACTTGGTGCCTAGAGAGCACTTATGGGAAAGAATGAACCAGCTTAATATTCTAGTTGAATATCGTGATGCAACGAAGAGAATATATGAGAAGGTAATTGTGGAGATGTCTTTTCCTCTTAATGCTGAATGTAGTGCTCAAGCTATGAGTAATGTGGGGGGTGAAGCAAGGATGTCCGCTATCTCCCACACTGTTTGGTCTCTTTATAGACGGATTGGAGAGGTGGATTTAAACAATGAAGGTACAGGAGTGAATATAGCTGGATATGTACTTGCTCTTCTTCTATACGCAGATGTTGTTGTACTTTGCTCAAAAGAGAAAGCAGAAATCCAGAGACACCTTAAAGTGTTAGAGGACTTCTATGAATCAACAGGTATGAAGGTGAAAAAGTCATGACAGTAGGATCTCGGCAGAATAATAACTTCTATTATAGAGGAGAGTTAATAGCATCTATGGATAGCTATAAGTACCTTGGGCTCATAATAGACAAGAATTTTAGAACAAGTGTATGGAGCAGAGAATAAATGGTGATTTGAAAGCATTGTACGCCATGCAACGAAGTTGTGGAAAGGTTTTTGTTCAGAATTTGAGTATGAAGAAGATGCTTTATAAAGTGTTGGTCCAATCGGTTATTTTATATGGCTGTGAAGTCTGGGGGCCAGGTTTGCCTAATTGCTTATGGGAACAAATAGAGAAAATACAAAAACGGTTTTTGTGTACGGAATTAGGTGTGAAGACTCAAACTCCATACCATATGATGCTTGCCGAATGTGGAATGATCCCTCTAGAAGATGAAGCACTCGTTCAAACTCTCACTTATTTAAATAAGATACAGGAACTAGACGAAGACAGGCTCCCCCATTTGGCTATGGTTGAGAGCAAAGAAAAGGGCTGGTATAATAACATAGTAGAATGGCTTGCAAAATGGGATATGAAACTAGAGGAGTGCCCACAAACAGAAGTTCGAGCATGGGTAATATAGGGACTTCAACTGGCGATTTGGAAAGACCCAAAAACAAAAATGGCAGAATATCGAGCATTTATGAACCCGAGGCTTCAAAAGGCCAATTATGTGGATAGTGATATGCCTTTGGCAAAATACAGGGCAATAGCACGCTTGAGATTAAGCTCTCATTGATTGCATATAGAAGAGGGGAGATGGAGGAAAATCCTTAGGGTAGAAAGAACATGCAAGGTCTGTGGGGAAGACGAGGTAGAAGATGAATCACATGCTCTCTTGCGATGTCCAGCATATGAGGGATTGCGTAAGAGACATGGAATTGAAGGGGTAGACACTCTAGATACTTTGTTTCATACATCACCCTCGATGCTGGGTAATTTTGTTCTAGACATGCTAGAGATAAGAAGATTACATATAGCTAGCATAGATTCATTATTACAAATAATGAAAGAGAGAGTGAGCTAGATGAATATAGTGATTGTGCTTCTGTCTATGGAAGCATATCAGAAAACTGATGTTTAAAAGTTTTTATCGAACGTGTAATAGATCTGATGGTCTAAGTAGACGTAATAATACAACATTTCATTTCATTTCATATCTCCCGTATCTCTAATTTAGAAGATTACTTTGTATACTAAGCTACATGGTAATATTTGTGTAGGTTGCATGTGAGGCAATTGCCTGATGACAGTTTAGTTGTTGCTTAGAATAAGGAGTTGGGCACTCTGAGTTATGCAATAAGCAGAATAAAATGTCAATGGGCACATTATTGTGGCATGCGAGTTGATTATTATGGCATGCAAGTTACTTGGAACAAGGAGTTGGGCACTCAGAGTTATACAAGAAGCAGAATAAATTATCAATGCACACATTATTGTGGCGTGCACCAAGGTATTCTAATTATGAATAATCATTCATCAAAAACTTTGTATAATGGCAGGTGCTATTATACACCAATGGCAAATGCCATTTTATGCTAGTTGGCTGGGTATGTTCCAATGCCACTTGGCTATCAATCCTTACTACAAGGATATTAAGTTGCATTTAATTAAAGTGGGTCTCATGCCATTCCCACTTTTTTTTGGAACCCTGTTATTTTACACGAAAAGGACGATGCAAACTTTTAAAACCGCGTTATTGCTTTAGAAGACGTCTGTTTTCCTCTAAGAAAGAAAATGTTAAGGAAAATTAAGTGGTTTATTTTTTTCGGTCAGCGAGTCGAGAAGATAAAGAGCACAACTAAAACCAATGAAAATGCTATCTCTCTGTAAACAAAGTGCTGATCTGCCCTGAATTTTTATTCATAAATAATTTCATTACATTGTATTTTATAGTGGTTGAAGATACCATGATGGTCAAGCTGGCACAAATATTACATCATCTTCGCACACAGACTACCTACTGAAAATAGCATACAGAGCAAGGTCCGAGGTGTTCCAAGCCGCGAGAGCAACTTGAAGAGAATAGAAATCTGAACACGCTGACCTGACCAATGCATGTCACCAACCTCTTCTCGTCCTCTTTCTTCAATGAACGGGTCTTTCTATGGCTCATGATCATGTCCTTTCTGTTCGCGATCTGTACTGGGAAAGGCAAAATCAAGTTAATGCAAGTGATGCTACAGACAATACCGTTCTAGGGGCCATTTCTGAAGAAAGTAGGTCTGAGGCCCTTTCCCGACTCGTGAGTCGAGAAAGGCCTTAAGGCCACTCTGAGGGCCTTTCTCGACTCGCGAGTCGAGAAATGTAGCTTAGAGAAAAAAAAAACAAAAAAAAAAACTTTTTTCCCTTTTTTTTTGTTGAGTAGGAAAAAAAAAGGGGTTTTGAGGGCCTTTCTGACTCGTGAGTCGAGAAAGGCCCCTCTGATGGCCTTTCTCGACTCGTGAGTCGAGAAAAGCAGCTCAATGTGAGAAATGCAGTTCTGAGGGCCTTTCTCGACTCGCGAGTTGAGAAAGGGAGCTCAGAGTAAAAAAAGGCAGTTTCAAGGGCCAGAGATTATTTTTGCAGAGCATCATTTTATCTATCCATCCATCTAATTTTCCACCATAGTTTATTATTCTATTACACCATAGTTTATTATTCTATTACACCATAGTTTATTGTTTTTCTCACAGCACATTAGTATTTAGCACACATTAGTATTTAACAATTGTTTTTATACTAGCACACATTAGAATTTTTATATTAGCACACCTTAGTTAGCACACATTAGTATTTTATACTACCACAATTTCATAATACACGCATTAGCATACTAGCACACGGTCCATACAAAGCAATATATAGTTATATAGTATAGCATACTAGCACATAGTCCATGCAAAGCAATATAGTATAGTATAGCCATGCATCATTTCCTTTGAAATAAAGTGCACTAATTTAAAGTATACCATAATCTTGTATAAGCCGAATAATGGTATTTTTGTAATATATTACTGTAACCAGCTTTTTTTTCCTGCCTGTGCTAGAAATTTAAATTTTGGTACGTACCCCCCTTTTTTTCCCGCATGTGCTAGAAATTTAGAATTTGGCACATACGTTTGGGCCTGTCGTTTTGGGCATGGCTCTAATTCCCTGCTTCTAGAGTAACACCTGCTTCCGGAATAATCCCCTACGCAAGAAAAAACATAGAAAATATGAGGCGAAATAGATAGGCTGGATTCAAATCTTGCTTATGGAGATTTTTTGGAGCTTCAAATTTCTTGAGGAAAAAGCCACAAGAAGAAAGCTTGTGGCCATCTTTGAATCGACAGAAGCAGTAAGAAAACTCAAACAAAACAGATGGGGATGGAATCAACGGCACTGAAGGTAATAATCTGCATGAATTCGACTTTAGAAACCAGTTTTTTCAGAAGGTTTTGTTGATTATCCAAAAGCATAAGATAAAATGCAAGAAGTTCTTACAAGAAGGGGCTCATCTCCAACTCCATATCCTCGGTTCTGGCCATCTCCGACAGGGCTCTTAAGCTCTTGTTCTGGTCTATTTCTGATTGAAAGCCGCTGAAGGCCTGCATATTGCAGAACTCCGGCTGTAGAAGCTACAAGAGTAGGTCCTAGGAGGCCACTGCTCGCTGAAGGCGACCATATCTTCTGCAAACGCCCGCACCTTTTATGAATCCTCCTGTCCAGATTTATCTTCAGTTGTTATATACCTGATTCAAGATGAAATACCCGATTCAAGATGAAATACCCGATTCTTTTTGCCACAATGCCCCTCTATTTCCTTTGCCAATAAATCTTGATTCTTGATCTTCATCCTGGCGCTGCTCGGCTCTTGGGCCCTGATCTTGGGCCTCTATGTATATCCCTCAGGCCACAACTTGCATATGGCGATAAATGGAATGGTTGGATTGAGAGAAATCGGGAGGGGGCCAATTCCAGTCAGAGGAGCAGATCTGAGAAAAGGAGATGAAATTGTGAGGCCTCGGCTGATGGACTGGAACCTTTGTTAGAGCAGGTGGGTTCGCTGCGCCATCTTGTTGAAGAGAAAGCAGAAGAGAAAGCTGCAACAGAAATATATTTGGAGGCAAGGCATAGGTTCGAAGGCCTGCTTGCCTCTATGACTACCAATCGAGCTTGGTTTTGGTAGACAGGCTTGGAGCAAAGGCTGACGTCTCACGCCCATCCCTCGCTCATCCTCATTTGTAAGCTTTTTTTGGTGTTTGAAATTCCTTGCTTTTTACCATATATGCTGGAATTAGATTGCCTTCTCGACTAGTGGGTCGAGAAAGGTTTCTAATGGAGTATTGATTTAATTTAATTTATATTTGATTTAAATTAATAAGTAGTCATTAATTAATTTTTAATCTATATATACTTAAATTGATTATTAATGATATATTAAATTATTTTATCAATAGATTAATTTAATTTATTATTTAATTAGTTATCTAATTAGTTTAATTAATTATTGATTATATATTAATAATTAATATTTTTTTTTTTTTTTTTGGGCTTGCCCCTTGCCCCTCCCTCCTCCTTTGCCCCCTTTGCTCTCCTCTCCCTCCCTCCCCATCCCATCTTCCAACTTATCCCTCCCCCCTCCTCCTCCTCCCCCTTCTTCCAACTTATCCCCTCCCGCTCCTCCTTTGCCCTTTTGTTCTCCTCTCCCCTCCCTGCCCCTTCCCCTTCTTCCAACTTATCCCCTTCCCTTTGTGGCCCCTCCCTCTTTCTCCTCCTACACTTCTTCTTATCAAGGCGTGCCCCCTCTTCCTCCCCTCTTTTTGGGTTGCCCCTAAGGGGGCAAACCCTTGTTTATGTGGGTTTTTGGCATATCCTAGGTATATACTAGAATATACCTAGAATATGCCGGTGACTGCTAAAAACCCACTGTTAGTCACATAAATGCCGTGTCACCTTCCTTGTGGATGTATGGCGCCCAACCGGATAATCTGGCCGGGGCCCTTTAGGTTCTTGTCTTGGCCGCTCTTGGAGCCTAAGTTAATTTGTATACATCTCATAGGTAAGATAGCAAAGAGTTATGATCGAATGCGGTCGAAGTAGCGACTTCTGAAATTGCATGCTTGTATTTGCGAGAGCCCAATTCCCGCGACTTTTGATGCGCTACGAAAGCAAGACATTCCTAGTTTATTGCGAAAATGCAAAGAGGGACGACACCAATGGTTTGGCTAAGGGGAAGCGATTCATGCTTATCTTACGAGAAGTGGGCTTCTACATGATAGATTTTTGGGCAATCTTGTTGTCGAGATGTATGGAAAGTCTGGTGACCTAGAAAATGCTTTTGGTTTATTCAAATGTATTTCTAAACCGAATGTTTATTCATGCAATATTATGATGGCAACATATACAAGCCTTGGGCATGATGCGTAAGCCCTCCACTTGTTTAGAAAATGCCGGATGTAGGCTTAAGGCCAGCCATAGTTACATGGAATGCATTGATTTTGACATATGCTCACCGTCATGTTGAAGAGGCATTCAAACATTCACTTTCGAATGAGCAAAGAAGGTATCTATCCCGATGTTTTTTCATGGAATGCCCCTCGATTTACGCACATGCTCAACACGGGTTTGCAAAAGAGCTTTTAGGTCTTTTCCAATCAATGCTTGGAAAAAGGGGTTAAACCCGATATTGTTTCATGGAATACAATCATAGCGTGGGATATGCACAGAAGGGTATGGCGAGAGAGGCTTTGGAACAATTTCATAAAATCACGAAAGTGGGTTTCAAGCCGGATAAATATACTTTGATTAGCCTGCTTAGTGCATGTGCGAACCTAGCATCTTTTGAGCATACTAAGATGATCCATTCTTACTTAGGAAATGAATTACGTTCAACTATCGCTACTTGGAATGCCCTCGTTGATGCATATGCCAAATGCGGCGATATGGACTGCGCTTTGGATGTTTTTGAACATATGAATCACAAGAATGTGATAGCTTGGACATCTATCATTGCGTGGCTATGTCCAGCAGGGGAAATGGCAATAAAAGCGGTTCAACGGTTTCATGAGATGCGGCGAGAAGGAGTTGAACCAAATAAGTTCACATTAGTGTTCATTTTGAGAGCTTGCACAACTCTAGCTGCTCTAACAAGAGGGAAGATAATTCAACGCATCTTGCAATTGCTAATGGTTTTTTCGGATGAAATAATGTGCACCCCGGTCAATATGTACACCAAATGTGGCGGTTTGGGGAATGCATTGAGTGTTTTTGACAGGATGCACCTCGAGAGTGTCATTTAGGATGAACGCAATGATCACCGGATATGCTCAAAGACGGATATGGTAAGGAAGCCATACAACTTATTCACCCAATGCGGCTAGATGGCACTAAGGCGCGACGATATCACTTTCATTGCCATTCTTTCGCATGTAATTATGGAGGGATGTTAAATGATTGCCATCATTACTTTTATTTCCATGGGCAATGAAAATGGCATGTCACCAACAACCGAACATTATGGATGTGGATGCTCAATTGATCTTTTTTGAGAGTAGGTCGGCTAGAAGAGGCACATGATTTCATTGATAATATGCCATTGCAGCCGATGTAATTGTCCGGGCGTCTCGGTTAGTGCCTCTAGATTTCATGACAACTTAAAAGTTTGCAAATTATGCATCGTAACACATTATTGAGTTAGAACCATTAGATGTTTGTACCATATATATTCTTTGTCTAACCTTTATGCTAGGTATGAAGAAAAGAGTAAACAAACAGGGAGATGGAATGAACAAATATCCTAAAATTGAGCTTCACTATCGATGCCGTTCGAGCATGTCCGATGCTAGTTCAAATTGGAATATCTTGCCTTGCCAATGGATCTTGATTGAAAGCTGCTCTATCAAGAAAATTGATCAATGTGGGCTGGGAAAAGGCCTAATTAACAAATCGACAATTGGAAGAAAAAATCCTTGTCTAGTAGGATAGCAAAGAGGAAACAACTTTGTATAAAATATTAGGCTAGATTGCACCGAAATACATCTCGCCAACGGAAAAGGTGGAAATCTTTCATAATGGAAGGCACCAAGTGTGTAACAGCCATTGCATTTAGCATCAAACGTCCACCCGACAAGTAAACCAATAAACAAATCAATGCAAACACGCAGGCCGGGAATAGTAGTGAGAAAGTCAAGTGGAATAGAACGTGATAGGAGTTTCAGATAGGAAATTAGTTATGACAACATGAATATGAGTCTGTGCCCTCTATGAGAAGTTGGGGCAACACTATCCCTCTTGCATCAGTGTGAGAAGTTGGGACAACAATATCCCTCTTGCATCAACAGGATTTAGGTCCATTATTTCTGAACCATCAACATGAACATCAGCAAGAACATCAAAATTTTTAGTACATATCAGAATTTGAGGTGAACCATCAATATGAACATTAACAAGAACGTCAAATTTATTAGTTAGAATTTGAGGTGAACCATCAATATGAACATCAACAACAATGTCAAATTTATTATTAGTACAAGTGAACCGTCAATGTAAAAATTAGCATGAACATCAAATTTATTTGTACATATATCAGAATTTGAAGTCTAGTTGATGAAGTTTTAGGGTGTTAGACTGATCACTTGAATGAAAATTAAGTTTGCCTTTGTCAAATGATGACATATTAGGATGGGCCTTTAGTATTTGTTGCAATATTTTGGGTTGCCCCTAAGGGGTTCAAACCCTTGTCCATGTGGGGTTTGTGGTATATTCCAGGTATATGCTAGTATATGCCCGGAATATGCCAATAACTGCTACAAACCCATTATTGGTCAGAAACTCAAGCGGTCATTTTCCTGTTTACGGGAGGCACTGCGGAAACAAAGCTAACCGTGTTTTGGCGATGGTGGCTATCCCCTTTGGTAGACATGTTCGCAAATCCTACACACACCCGTCTCCAAAACATCTCCTACCGGAGCCATCCCACTAAACTCTTTCCTGCTTGCTCCTCATGGAGGAGCCCATGCTCATGTATACCTTCATCATTTTAGTGAGCGAATGATTGTTGCATTTCGAGGCACTGCTGAATTTCAAAAGACGGAATGTCGGATCTTTGCACTGAGCCGTAACATGTTCTAATAAGGATTTCCAGGTATTCCCTTTGTACCCTCTGGCATATGCTCCATGTTTGCCAATGAAACCCTAGATTACTATTCCCAGGCAGTGAAATATACAAAGCAAGCTTTAGCAGCCTATCCTAGTAGATCTTTGTTGCTCACAGATCATAGTTTGGGTGCTGGACTTGCCCTTTTGGATTCTGCAAATTTTTCTAACAGATTAGTGCTCCCTATTGTTGGATTCAGTGCCCCTGGTCTATCAGAGTTACCTAAAAGATGGAATTTGGAACTTAAGGCTGCTCAAGAGCATATGGTCTTTGTAATAAGGGATAAATGAAATGTAGTCATTAGATAAGCTTGGAATAGGCAGGTTGGCATTATTGGTTTGTATCAGACCTAGAAAATCCCTCATTGTAGTGTTTGCTTACAATGCCATTTCTAGGATTAATATATTAGATCTACTAAGGCCTTCCAAGGATCTTGACTCCTTAACTTGTTTCTTTGAGAGCCACTACTTAAAACATTTGATTAGCCTTATATACCAAGGTTCAAGACTTGTGTGCCAAATAGCGAATCTCAATCAAGTGCATGTGCTTCAGGCTGACTTCACAATTTAATATTGTATATCTATTAAAAATAAGAAATGCAAAAATGCATGTAATATGGAATTAAATCATGGAATTCGATATTCAAAAATGCATGCAAACTAACATCCCAGAATCGAGAGTCGATCATCATAGCATATAAAATATCTGGGCCTCAATGGTACCAATTTCCTGCTCACACTATTTTCTTCAAATTCCATAAATTACTCAACAATTTAGAGCTATGAAACGGCAATAAGCTTCATTGCATCAGATACCAAATGCCATTTATACGAACTAAATTAAGGCATAAGGTAAAGGATGCTTCCCGTATATTACAAATCATAAATATAAACATATATGGGTAAATTCTACAAGAAAATGCTTCAAGATCTACCTTCTGCAACCAATTGGCGCAAATAAATAATGTAAAGGCGCTGCAATTCGAGGTAATCAACGTCAGAGCAACCAACAAAAGCCCGGTCAATTCTATTCACACAGTTGCGGCTCATTGTACCCTTAGTATGCTCGAAGTATTTGGTATTAATGCCATTGAACGCGTGCTTAAGGATTGGATCTACGAAGAGGATGCCAGTCTTTTCGACATATGTCAGAGTCAAATCATATTCTAGAATATGCTCTCAATCAGAATATGACACTAGTCCATTCCGGTCCACAAAATCTTAACTTGCAAGTAATGGTTACAAGCTTTTTTATGGGATTCAATTCATGATCTTGGAATCTCTAATGAGTTTTGTTGCATTCATGGGAAAAACTACCGTGGCTATCAAAGGTTTCGAAAATTCGAGGCCAGATGTACTTGCCCATTCACCCTCAGACATCATAGATGGCATGAATCCTGATGCGAAGAAGATAAAGAAGGCACTGAAGGCACTTTGTTATCATGACAAATGACTTAAAGTTGAGGTACATGTGCTACTTATATGCTTATGCAGGAGTTTGTAAAATATCATTGAGGTACTATTTCACTACTTTCTACATCACTTACAGGAGACAGGGATAATTGGACTAGATAGTCTGGGGGTGGATGTAAGGATTACATGTGGACGTTAAATTTTTTTTTCTTTCTTTCTTCATGAAACGTGCACGTGTTTTTGTTTATAGCATTTTGATTGAGTTATTAGCACAGTGTTCACTCATCATCATCACTGCATCGAAGACGCTACATGTCACAATGGCAGGAGCATTGCTTGACAAATTTCTCGGTTATCCATTAGGAGGCGCATTAGCTACAATGAAGGCAAATCCTCGATCATTGCGCCAAAGCATACTGAAGAGCTGGGGTAAACGCACGTTCGAGCTCAACCACGGACTCCAAATCATTGCCTTCGACAGGACATGCCATTGCATTTGCATTTTTAAGTAACTCTACCTTGCTTGCAACTTCCATGTACTTCATGCTATTAAATGCTTAGCCATTCAATTTATAAAATTGAATTCTTCCTTCATACCCTGAACAAAATTGACACGCAAAACAATCCTCAGTTCTTAAGTTCTTTTGCCCTCCCCCCCATTTCTCTATTTGCATTCTTCATACATTGTTTCGTATGTTTCTAAGAATCCGACGATTCCACTATCTATAAATTCCCATAAAGATATGGTATCAAGTACTCTATTGTTTTGAAGTAGCAATTTAAATTGATTGTCAAAACATGACTTTGAACTATGATTTAAGCCACTTCACCCTATGGTATGGCCATGGAGGGCAACCCTCCGTGCGCAGCACCTTGTTTTTTTTTGTAAGAGTCACATTTTCAGTATGAGTCCCAAAACGTCGAGATCTGACCCACTTTAATTAAATGCGACTTTATTGTTTTTATTCTTTTGCATGATGTAAGGGCAAAGCCCAAACGTAAATTGGCTGATGCAGAGAACTACAAATATAAGATGCAATAATACAAAGGTATATATTTGGATTTAATATATTCTATCTGCATGGCTATATAGCTATAGGGTATGGCAGTATCCCCACAGTAATGATGGGGTCTTGCCATCCCTATCATTACAGTTCTATTTACAGCACTCTAATGGTGGGGTCTTGCAATCCATATTATTACAGTTCTATTTACATGGGTCTTGTTATACTCTACGGAAGGTGGTAGGGTTTTTTTTTTATTAATTAAGCAATTTTTCTTCATATATAGATTACAAATAAAGGTTATAGATCTCTTAGAACTTATACATGTATTTTCCTTTAATGCATGCTTGGCAAGTGGTAGTTAACATGCAAAGGAGCTTTGCATGCAACTTTTACTATGGGTTACGGAAAAGGTTTAAGAGTGATAAATGGTTGGATGGCTTTTTGACCTAAGATTCTAATAGAAAAAATATTTAAGAAGCCCTAATAGCATTTGTTTGATAGCGGCCATGAACAGAGAAGAAAAATCTCGAGCCATGAATAGAGAAGAAAAAGCTCGATGCTTTGGTAGAGCCAAGGCATGATAGGCTATTCCAACACGCATTTGGCTTATTTCCTTTGCAATTTCAGGATTTTGACTTATTCCCAGCATAATTCTGCTGCAAGCGGGCTTATTAAGCTCCATGTTTTAGTGAGGCAAAATATATATCCCCAATATGTTTTTGGCTAGTTGCAATCGCTATGGCATCTTCAAAGTCTATAATAGACGCTGCAATACTGGCCTTTTTTATTCATCTAAAGCTTTGTTTCAGCCCATTTCCTTGAAGATATGGTCTTGTGATCCATTTGCAAAGTTGCTGAAATGTTTTTATGATCCAAAAAGCATGTGAAGCCATCTTTGATCTATTTCTAGCTATTCAATAGAGATCTGCTATAGTTCAGCCATTGCAAGTTGTTGTGGTTTATTCTCGACCTATATGCCTTATCAAAATGACAACATTAATTTTTACGTAGCATTTGTGAAGCAAGAACTTCAACCCAGGTTTGTGGATACTTTCTTC
Organism: Isoetes taiwanensis; assembly: GCA_021234155.1. Lineage (NCBI taxonomy): Eukaryota > Viridiplantae > Streptophyta > Lycopodiopsida > Isoetales > Isoetaceae > Isoetes > Isoetes taiwanensis. The sequence continues at coordinate 103,114 of JAJEKV010000105.1, read as the reverse complement.
ATAGCCTCATTGTCCTTGGTTAAGATTACACGAATGATTAGCAATGGTCCTGATCATTCTTACTTCTATACAACAGCAACATGTTGGTATCTTTGTAACATTATGAATTATTGAAGAAGACTTCAACAAGGTTCCTTGTTAGCATATTTATACATATAATGCATATTGCTTAAAGTCTGATGATAGATACAGATGTTAGAGCTTACTCAGGGCAAATGGATACAATTGGTGATCAGTATAAACTGAGAGACCCAATGTACCTTTTGGCCCTTGCACTTTTACCGTTCTTACGTTAATTGTGTACTGATTGGTCGCATGTACGGGTTCTCTTTTCCTATTGTCTCTTTTTTGATTTTCAGGGTTTGCTTTAGCATGAAAGAGGATGGATTATGGAAATAGAGATGCTGGCCAAAGAGCCTTGGAGCAATAAATGATAAATATTTCTGGAGTTTTATTGTCATGGACCATGGAGCTTTTAGTAGTCCAACACCGGATGCTACTATGCATTTAGATTGATAAGTATAAGGGTTGCTTTCATGCTCATCTTTTCAATTGTATTTATATTTGAATGGCTTAACAATTGCCAAGTTTTAAGCAGTGTTTTTAATCTTTAGGACATTTAGTTCATAGTTTATGTATTTGCACAGAATTCAAGTTGATGCTGTAGCAGATGACTTTCTTCTTAAGACTTAGGTGAGTAAATAATGATCTTTAGATTAAATTACTTAGGCTTTGGAAAAAGAGGTACTAGCCTAGGCTGGCTTGCTCAATCTAGATAGTAGGATGGAAATACTGCTAAGGGATTGACCGAAGTAGATGTTGCTCTAGCATATACTAGTTCAAACCGTTTTTTTTTTTCGTCTTCTTTTGAAATATTGATGTCCAGTAGGGAGCTATAACTTCTTTTAATATTTGTATTCTGACTAGTAATATATAGAGATCTCATATTATAAGTTGAACAATGGGACCAAACTATGGGGTTAAATCAATTTAAATGTGGAACTTAATTTTGACATTATGCTAAGTTTATCTCTAGTATCAGTTGAAATCTCGCAGCATAGGTTACAGGTTTATGACTTAAACTTTCATATTATGGAAGGGATTTCGTTTTTAAGTTGGACCCTTGTGTTTATTTGACTGGCAATAATGCAAGGCCATAAACTATGGCCTTGTATAATAAATTTAAAATAAAAAAATCAATGGATCAGACTTTATTTTTACCTTAAGGAAAATCGCAAGGATTAGGGATTTACAGCCAGGCATCAGAAATGAAGGGCAGATGACTAGACGAATGCATTAAAGGTCTTTCCGATTCCCACGGCTTAGGTATGGATTCTTAGCAGAGATTTACAGTACTACTTTTATGATCATTAGCTTTGACCGATTTTCTGCGGGAAAAGATTGCCTAGAGACCAAAGAATTTAGGAAAGACAGAAGTGCATCTTTGACCTAGATTACAGATTGTATGATTTTGATTGATGTACACAAATGGATTTAGAATCTGAATTGGAATTCAAATTTAGAATCCTAATAATTGTACTGGGAGTAGCCTTAAGGGCTTGGGATCTTGTTGGTATCAATTAAGCCTGGAATTCAACATAAGTACATTTCATCGAACTTGTGTGGATGATTAAGATTTTTGTGAATGATTAAGTATTCGGATGCAATTAAGCCTAGTAAGTGGTTATTCCATCAGGCATAAGTATAGTGCAGATTCTGATAACATGGGAATAAACATGTCAATTTGGGATAGCTCGTCCTGGATTGGGATGATAATACTACTAAGGTCGCTCGTGAGCCACCTTGGCTGGCCCGCGCTGCCTCGAGGCCCTACGGGGCATAACGAGCCTGCGGGCGTAGATAACAGGACGTAATAAACTTTTGGCTGAAATTACATTCGGGATGCAGCTTCTTCCGGCATTTAGGTTTTTGTCTAGTTCTATGCAGGAAATAGATCTGGTAAGTTTTAGGTGCATCTTGTGTGAGATATTTAAACTGTAAATCATCGTCAGATCTTGGAGCTTTCAAATGTATGCATAAATCCGATTTAGACGAGCCATAGCCGAAGCCATATTCATCTATTTTGATGTCCTGTTCATGTTTCTGAAGCCCTATTCACATGTTCTAGTGCATCTATTCATTGAATCATTTGTTTCTGATGCCGCTATGGGGATCGAGAGGAGAGGAGAGCAGAGCATAGTATTCCATGATCGCAGGCCAGGGTAAACCTGCGGCTTACCATTCCATGATTGTATTCCATGATCCAGAGGAGCGATGGAGGATTGGAGCTGTAGCGTCCAGGTAGGTAGAGGAAGAAGATGAAAATGAACTAAGCAGAGTATAGCAGCGCCGCTCTTGCAAGTGGCGGAAAGAATTGCGTGAAGTAATTTTCTGACGATTTATGATGATCTAGGGTAAGAAAGCTACTAGACTCTTTCGGAATCGTATATGCAGGTCTGGGCGCATCTGCCTTCATCAAAACGGCGCCTCCCTTCATCAAAACTGCATGACAAATCTTTGGAAAAGTTTCTGTTTGGAAAGGCTACTAGTTGCTCATCAGGATTCATGAGTGTTAGGGCCTTCTGATGCAATGACTTGTATATGGCGTAAATTGCAGGCTTCTTTGTGATGAATTTCACAAGACGACGGGCCTTTTGAATGGGATCTTTAAACCAAGTGTGCTGTGAAAACCAGTCCTTGAGCAATAAGTTTAGGCAATGGCATTGGCAGTTGGTCGCGTGCAATTCTGGAAATTCAGACTCCAACGATTCACCCGCTAACTTACAATTAGACGTGTTGTCCATTATGACCTGAAATATTCTCTTCGGCCCAAAACTCTCTATCACAGCCTTTGTTTTCTGAAAAATCCAATCTCCTGTCACCTGATCAGTTTTAGTTTCCACGGTCTTCAAAAATACTTCGCCCCCTGGATAGACGATCATGAAGTTTATAAGGTGGTCCTTGTTTACATTGCTCCAATCATCAGTCACTAGTGAAGCCAGCCTGGCTTCAGTAACACGACACAACTTCATCTCCACCCTCTCGACCATTTTCCCGTGTATTTCATCCACCATTTTGTTATTGGCATGCTTGTATGATGGCAGCATGAAAGCCGACCCCGCTTTGGCAACTTCTTGGAAGGCTTCTTTCATTGCTTTGTGTTCTAAGACATGTGCCTCTACAACCTTCAATTGCGTCTTCTTCAGTTGCTCTGATGTTAAGCATTGGTCAACCCTCTGTTGCTTAGTCTGTCTTTGCATTCTTGCACTGCGACTCGCATGAACACAACAACATCATAGATAGGCTTTTCATTCATCTCAGCAGTTTTTTCTACAATGGTATAGGGTGGGTAGCTGCACATCGCAGGCCACCCAAAAAATGAAAAACATAGGGAATATCCAAAATAACACACCGGACCCCAAATAAAATTGTGTGCTATAGATGTTGGCTAGTGTACCGCCGAGAGTTTATCGCCCGGATTAAAAAACCGCCCTTTAGGTTTTCGAGGAAAAACCCTAGCGATAAAATCTCGGTAAGGGGGCTTGACAACGAGGGCTGCTAAACGCTCCCACAAAAAAACCCACGCTCCACAGAGAATACCGAAGTCGTGCATCACCCCTGGACCTGCACATCACCAACGAGAAAAACCAATAGAGAAAAAACCTCGGCGGGGTCGGTCACGCAGCGTGCCCGCGACAAAAAAACAACATTTACACCTCGAAAAAGAGGGGTGGTCACGCCGTGCCATGCGACAATTATAACAAATATGAACATATAAATAACAATTTTAAGGGGGAAGGGTGGGAGCCATGGATCTTTGCTTTCGAGAGATGAAAAAGATGAAATGTCGATGAAGAACTCTGCAATAAGTAGCGATCCCCCAACCTGATGAACGGCCTAGAAATGCATGCGATGCATGCATGCGATGCATGCATGCGACGCATGCAATGCATGCATGCTCGTCTCGTGCAAGAATGGCGATTCGCTACGCGAATCGATGACATTCTTGCACTGCGAATCGCATGAACACAACAACATCCCGATACCAAAGAACTTCAAATACTAGATCCGAGGAGAAAAGGTTGAAGATTGTCCTAGGCTGGACAAAAGGGCAAAGATAGAAGAGGTTAGAAAGGATAGGAATGGCCGAGAAAGCGTAGCTCATGCAAGAAGAAGCCCCTCCTCCGCATGAAATCAAAGAATAGAAGCCATGGATACTGCTGAGAGATGAGAAAGCGATGAAACGTCGATGAAGAACTCTGCAATAAGTAGCGATCCCCCAACCTGATGAACGGCCTAGAAATGCATGCGATGCATGCATGCGATGCATGCATGCGACGCATGCAATGCATGCATGCTCATCTCGTGCAAGAATGGCGATTCGCTACGCGAATCGATGACACTATTTCAATTGTCTCTACCATTTTTTTTTCGCCCGTACTTAACCCTCCTATCGACCCTAGTCCACCCTCTGGTTGGTACATTGGCACTGCAGGAGGGGTGGTGTAATTGATCTCTTCTGCTTGGCACGGTGAAGGTCCTTGACTATCTCTTGGCTGTGTTTTTCTGCTGATGTTCTTTTTTCGACCCAACACTTAAATTGCATCTTGTCATATGTCAGCAGATGCCGTACAAGTTTGCACCCCAATTTTAGAGTCCCGTAAAAGATGAGCTCGTATTGTTGTCGCAGATCCATTTATTGACGTGTACCCACAAAACACACATTGCCACTCATTCTGACCAAATTCCTTCACAAATCCCCACTCAGGACCTCTCCTTCGACCGCCACTATTTCGACATATAATTCTTCCACGTGCTACTGCAACCCCCGTGGCCCTGCCATGACCGGGCGATGGCCGCGCATCCCTAAATGATGATGCATGACCGCTGGCGGCACGGGATGTAGATGCATGGCCACCAGCGCCGCCTGATGTAGATGCGTGACTAGTTGCCATCTCTGCTGCTATCTAAAATTACTGTCTCTGCTCTGCTATTCTAAAGGGTAAAGATTCCTTAATCGTCCGAACTAAAGGCCGACGTCTATATATGCGAAGGGGCAAGCTCACTACGCATATGTTACATCGACGTCTCGTTCGAGCGTAAGGAGCGAAGGACAAGAACCTATAGGTCTCTAAGGAACAGGATAGGAACCCAAGGTCGGAAAACTCTGTGAAGGAGTAATCTCACTTCATATATTCCGGCATCAGGCCCCGAACACAAAACCCACACCTCAAAGGCTGACCGTTTCCCAAGGAGTATGTTGACTCGACCTGGTAGTTAACGTTCGAGGTGAATTCTAGGGCTAAACATGTTTTTCTTATATATAATAATTCACCTGCTCAAAATAGACCAAACGGTGGTGCAAAAACTTTTTTTCCCTTAACGAAATGGCCTAAAATGCTTTGCAAAATTTCGCGTAAGCGAAAACAACTGTTTCGCTTACGCGAAGATATTTTCACGTAAGCGAAACCTTGTTTTCGCTTACGCGAAGTTTAAAAAATTTCGCATAAGTGAAAACAACAGTTTCGCTTACCCGAAACTATTTTCGCGTAAACGAAACAGTTGTTTTCGCTTACGTGAAAGTTTTCCTGCTTCGCGTAAGCGAAACACGAAACCTATCTTCGCGTAAGCGAAACAGTTGTTTTCGCTTACGCGAAATTTTTTCGATGCCGGAAATGTTTTTGGACGTATTTTTGACATATCATACGTCAAATTTGTGCCGTATCTTTCGAAAAATACGTATTACGTATAAAAAGTATACAGTATTGAACCTATCCCTGATATGCACAGAGCAAACGACTGGAGTGTTTCTGCAAGATATGGCCGTGGTTTCACCTTATCCAATGTTATTATTTGGAGGACCAATTATTGTGCAACATCGGGTGAAGCATCATTTCAGTAATATCTGATTGTTTGCACCTTCGCATATCCTTAGCATGTACGCAGTAGGTTATAGACAGGTCGTGATCGTGAATGAGTAGCTATGGACACATGCGGAACTTCATTTGGCACTGGAGAACGTGTTACAAAAATTAATTACAATACCTAAGGAAAGTGCTTTTGTCCCTCTGGTTTGTCTGTGCATTTTAAGAGATCATTACTGATCCAATAGGAAGCATATGTTAGTTGAAGCTCTCATTTGGAAGTATCATTTTGCATTTGTCAACATCAAAAGGAATTATACCATCTATTACAAAGCTATTGTCTGATGATGAAACATCTTTGTTGTAGCCTTGCTAATGGCAAGTGCTTTAGTTTGTAAAGTTTTCTATTGTCTAGCATGTATTCAACCATAGTCGGCAACATTTTCACGTTCCTCATGCTTACGGTCTAATAGGTCTAATAGAGAGATAGCCCTTTTAGTCTTTAAATGTATAAGAAATTTATCGCAGCGGCCACCACCGCGAACATTTCTCTGGTTCCTAACTTGTGCGAGTAGATCCGCTATATTAATGTCCAACATTAGATTATTGTTCTTTGCTTAGTAATGAACTTGTATCAGTTTCAAACATTACAAATATGTTCCTAAACATGCAAGATTAAACTAATGATTTTCCATGAAAATCTTTTTTCATTGAAGTAATAGTCTTTCTTTTAGATATGTATGTCTCCAGCAATTTGTTCATGCATGTTGTGACCTAGAAATAGGGTGAACAAAAAAAAAAACCACACTAAAAAATCACCTACCAATATTAGAAGCATCTAAATGTTTTCAATTTGTGATATGAACATTGATTTACGACATTAATAAATGATACTATGACTATCACCACACAAGTTACATTAGAAGCATCTAGAGACAATAGAAGAAGAAATGTTAAGAGACAATAGAATAAATCTTAGTGATAGGGCAATTGTGTAAGTAGTCCTTATGTATTTGTGTTTTTTATGTATTTGTTTTTAAGGAAACCACTTACTTTATTAATACATATATACAAAAATACATTGTACAAAAAACACAGTTACACAGAGCAGTGTAATGGCTGGCCATGACAGGACGAAGCTTTCATTCAGCCCTTTTGGATACGCAGAGTACCAGAATACCTTCGCCATAGCCAGATCTTCAATGTAAACACGTCTCCGGCAAAAAAAAACATGACCCATCTTGAGTTTTTTTGCCCCTTCCATCCTACTTTTCCTTCTTCCTTAAACATAGCTATGGCGCTCAAGTCCGACGGCCAGGCCTTGCTTGCTTTTAAAAAGGGCATGTTCAGTGATCCACATGGTTTGTAACATATTGGAATGAAGCAGATATTGCAGATGGAGCGGAGTTTTATGATCTACAATAAGGGAGGAATCTGAGCTCAGAGTACAGAGTTTGTGCTTGATATAGAAGCAGCTTGTGGGCGCCATTTCGCTGGATTTGGGTAGCTTGCCTTATTTGAAGCTCATAAACCTGCGCGAAAACCAGTTGGTCGGAGATAGTTAGGCCCAAATCTTCAATGTCACAGAGCTTTCCGGCAATCTGCTGGAGGAGATTGGGAAGCTTTTAAGTTTAGAATCAGGGAATGCATTGGGCGGAGCCATACCCAACAACATTACAAACTGCCACAGCCTCAGAAAGCTTGTGCTTAGTGTTAGAATATAGACGTATGATTATATAGATCAAGGATTGATGACATGGCAAGTGCCATGTGACCATGCCCAGGTGGCAATCCTAGTCATGTGAAGAGACATGATATCCTCGTAGCATTATAATCTAGTAAGTCTAGAGTTTAGAGTTTGATTCTCAAATTTGAAGGGCAATTGAATTTTCTCCATTAAGGGAGAGATTTGCCAAAGGAGAGTTCAATTCTTCTTGATCTATTGATCAAGGGGGAGTGTTAAAATATAGACGTATGATCATACAGATCAAGGATTGATGACATTGGCAAGTGCCATGTGACCATGTCCAGGTGGCAATCCTAGTCATGTGAAAAGACATGTCCTCTAGTATAGAGACATGTCCTTTTGTAGGCACTTACCTATATGTATGTACAAGCCACGTTCGGCTTCATTCATCTATATAGAATGATTATCCAATATTCTCCATTGTTCTATTGTTCTATATTTAAGACTTAGATCTAACAGATTCATCGGAAAAATTCTTGTGGATATTGGGTCTGATCTAAAGCACTTACAACAGTTGGATTTATCTTTGAATCTCTTGGATGAGACCATTCCATCAGATCTGGGAAGCCTTAAAGCCCAGTATGTGGGCACAAGTGATGCCTCAGTATAGACACTAGATACAGAATTCCAGCCATAGAAGAAACATTATGTTGAAGCGGAAGTGCAGACATTGGAAAGGGAACATGTTGAGGTGGGCGTACATACATCTCCACAATCCCAAGGGGACCAGGAGTCGCAGCGCTGCTAGCGACGAGGGCTTGAGCTAGCTACCTCGGTATCTTCATTACTAGGAGCCCGAACTTGCGTATTATAGGGGTTCGCGAGGCGTAAGATGATGCCCTTTCTGATATGGATGCTGCTTTGCATTTTTTCACTGATGTCATGCATGTGCAGGCTGGTCGTCCTCGCCATCTTTTGGTTCGGTTTCAAGACACTCTTAGCCGCTTACATATTCTTCAGCATGGAAACCATCTCAGAGGGACTAGTTTCTCAGTACAGGAGGACCTCTCCCCTCTTCAATTGTGTAACCGTAAGGAGGAGCTCTGCAAGGTGAGGGCAGCCCGCCTGCAAAAGAAATGGGCAGTGTACAGGGGAGGCGCAGCAATTATTCTAGATCAATGGCCTTCCAATCCTTGGACTGGCTATGTCTAGATAATTTTAGAAGCATAAATTTACTACTAGCATTAGCATTATCTTATCTTATTCTTGGTAGCCTTTTAATATTTGGTTATTGTGTTTGGTGATGGGGCCTAGTCCCCAGGGTTTAGATGGGTTGTTGCCCTTGCATGTGCCGTCCCATAACCCGTTGGGTTCCCGTGGACGTAAAAATTTATCTTATCTTATCTTATCTTATCTTATCTTATCTTATCTTATCTTATCTTATCTTATCTTATCTTATCTTATCTTATCTTATCTTATCTTATCTATGCTTCAAGGAATCCTAAATCTCTCTGATAATTGGCTATGGGGGCTGGTTCCAGCGAGTCTTGGCAAGCTTCCTATTCATGTAAGGTGTAAGCTTAGATTTGAGCTGTAACGATCTAGCCGGTTTGATTCCATAACTCTGTCGAATTAGGGGCCGCAGATTGGAGGATTTGGAGGAACAAATTAATTTTTTGTCTTGGGCACTGGGCTGACCGGAATTCGCATAGCCAGAACTTAAGGAAAAGATAACGTAGTCCACGTTGAGCATTCTTACCAGAAGAAGGTATGGCGGCGGACTTCAACAAAAATCATATTCGTTTAATTGAGGACGGGGCGAAAATATAAATGTTAATTTAGGCGAACGAAAAAAAGGAGACTGCTTTTATGAATGTCCACCTGAAATGCCATATATTTGTATAGAGGTGGCATTGCTCCAACGTGAGTGTGGGACATAATTGATCTGCAACAAAGGTGTTTGAAATTAAGATGATCAACCAGAATTGTTATTAGCTGCTTCTGGGAAGGGAAGCTTTGTCTTATGGCACATTATAGTTGGATCAAAATTTATATATTATTAAGAAATTAAGCCACGTCATTTAGGTTAGGTTATTTTGTAATACCCCTTCTTAAATTGAACGCTATCAATTTAGAAGCCACATAGAAGACTTAGGATAATAGGGCATGGTTTATCAGGACATCTTGCAACTTCTCCATGACAGCTTTAAAAATTCTAGTTCATCCTCTTCTATCTTGGTCTTGGTTATCTTGATCTTTATTCCCAAGCTCTTAAAGCTTCTTTTCTCTGTTTTCATGTTTGACCCTTCTTTTCTTGAGGCGATGCCTTGCCCTCTTGTGAATCTCCATTTTCCTTGTGCATACATAGCTTTATTAAACTCTTCCAAATTGACATTAAATCCCTTCTATTTATCCAATGATCTATGCAATCTTTTTATCTATCTCTAAGAGCAAAACCTTTTCAATTCATATCCATCCAATGAAAACAATAGAACTATCTCCATCTCTATGGTTTCACAATAACTTTTGGGCACTTACAAACCACTCCACGTGCAAATCTAGTTTAAAAATTTATCATGACATTAGTAATAATTTACTACTGGGGAGGTTTAGAGCCACCGCCGCGATAATTTCTTGTAATACATTATTATGGCCATGTTAAAAATGTCCGTATATTCCCTTCCCTAAACAAAGGTATACGAAAATGAATACGCTGGGCGTATATTATGGGATAAAGGGGAGTCGTTTTGAAATTTGCCCTAAAATCAGGTGTGGGATATGGAAGATCCGGCAGCTTGGCGTTCTGAAGTTGCGGTGGAACAGGAGAACCTTGAGTCTGGGAAGCATGAATTGGGAGGACTTTATGATGCAGAGGCTTGCCTACAGCCTTCGGACGATGAAAAAACCGAGTCCGACGAGCCCTCTGGACAGGTACGTAATGGTGCCTTACGAGATCCAATCGGGCTCATGCCTTGTATGCAGTCCATGGCAACCTCTTACGACGAGGATTTTCCGGCGGACATGGGCATCGGAAAGAAAGAGTTCTTGAGAAAAAGAGGTAGTGCTAGCAAAAAGGGAAGGAAGGAATGGCAGCAAAAGCTTAAGCGTGCACAAAATGAGGTTGTTAAAAAGCTACAGATTTGGGCTAGTGAGGTTAGTATTTTGCACGAAGCTTCCGAGGGTTTGAACCTTGTTATCAGTGAAAAACAGAGAGAAGAAATCATTCGCAATACCCTAATAGCTTGCAGAAGAGATAGTCGTTTGAAATCTTCTTTCATATCTTCTGCATCTGCAGCTTTGGACTGTGGTATTTTACAAAGTGCAGCATCAGGATACAACAATTTGTCTTGTAAACAAGCTCAAGGGGTTGTTGAAAATTGGGAAAAGCTTAGAAGCCAGTCAGGTGGCGTTGTTCCTTCCTTAATTGATTTTTCAGATGCAGTAGAGATGCTACATGATGCAATGGGTGCTGCAATAGTAAATCATCAACCGGATCCATTTGTAGAGAAGACAAAGGGAGGTTGGAAGGTTCAAATGTCATGTTTGGAGGGCAGTGCAAAAGGGAAGAAACGGAAAAGATTCTTTGATACACAGGAAAATCGTCCTCTTTCTACTCAGGAAAATCTCTCTACTTAGACACTATGTATGATTCATCAGCTATGCTGGAGGAGTACCCAGAGAAATACGGTGGATAAGACAGAAGCTTTATTATGCTGATTGGAAAGGCTTCAAATTTGGTGAGATACTTAAGTAGAAAAGTGGTTATGCTTTACAATAAAAAGGGAACAATTCTGAAAATCTAATTTATTAGCATGTTGATTCTTTTAGATTATAAAACGAGAAACTAAAGTTACTTGTATGTTCCAAGAGCTTGATCTCTGAGTGCTGATACATGGTTTTATCTCTTGTTATTCTGGCTTGAATAATGTTATGAACCTTGTGTTTATGCAATAAGAATGTTCGTTGTCTGCAAACCAACATGTACAAATGAATAAAGAGAGTCAGAGAAAGGACCATGTCATTGAATTTTTTCATCAAAGTAAGAAAGTTCTCACGATTTTCTTTTTCAGTATAATCATCGTTGACATGGAGCACGTCATCCTTGATGCAGTTTTGTGTAGCATGAGCAGGTAATTTCTGAATGAAAAGGGTTTGATAAAAACAGGTAGCTTAGCTAAATAGGAAATTTTAGGCCTTCCATTTACTTTCAGACCTCAGACAATTTTCTCTATTTGCTTTCGTATACAGGTATCTGCAATATATCAGCCGTATAGAGCTGCACCCTATATCATCTTACAAAGCCATGTAAATCTGGATATAGAAATTTGAATATTGCATCTGTAGCTATCATGAAACACTGGTATGAAAGTAGATGGCTGCAAGAAATTCAATTTTAATTCCCTATGCATGAAAGCACTTCACTGGTAAGAGCTCTTAGTGTTTTGCAGTTGTAGATTATAGATGAGATGGCGAACATGTTTCAGTTCAAGTGCATAGCTTTCTGTTTGTGGTTGCTGCTGTTCTCTGTTAAATTTTTTAGCTCAAAAGAGATATACATGCAGCCATATTTCATATTCGTTGGGATCGCATGATTATGTATGTTGTAGACTATATATGTTATAATGTACGGTAAGAATAATGGTCGTACAAATTTCCTTCTGTTCTATGATCAGAATTCTCTAGCTGAAGACCTGATTTGTAAGCCGATATTCCCCTTACGCTAATTGAATCTCTGATTTTATTACGGCCAGATTTGTCAGAAATGTGTTGTTAATCCCCGCCATTGATCCAGGTAAATATTCCCTGCCCCACAACCTGGGCCCCTCTTTTGAAAATTTTGAACTCATTTTATGATTATTGCACGATTGACTGTACTCTTTTTACGGCCTCCAATTTTCAAACAATTCTGTGCTTCAATGTAATTGCTTCTATGTGTTAATGCCTCTATGTGTTAATGTTTTTTTGTGTCCATTAGATGAAGGTATGATGTCTAGAATATGCCAGATCAACGGCAAGGCATTTTACACCTCACACCCCCGTATAGCACAATGCTCCCCATACGCCGTACACAGGTATGAAAATACATCTGCGAATCAGAAATACAGTGCCATCAACCATTGCCAGGGAAAAGAATGTTTTTGCAATTTGTTCATAACCTGGCCGAAGAGGAAGAAGCAACAATCAAAATCAGAAGCAGCCCCATTTCCGCACAGCCAACGATTTGTGCAGGCCGAGAATTAGTGGCTCCCACTCCCAAAACACCAAGAAATACAGAGAACAGACCAAAACCCAACCGAGCCCTTCCAGTTCACAACAATCGAAATTGGACAGCCTCCCCTCCATCACCAAATCACCTGCAGTGTAACCTAACCAGAAGCCGGTTCTGGTTAGGCTACCCTGCAGGTGATGCCGCTAGATATTTTCATTCCGGCAACAATCGGCTGCTCCAGAAAGAAATGCCTTAATTCCAGAAACAATCAACCGCATGGTGGGATTTGAACCCACTAATCCAAATGAAGGCGACCTAGATGATAAACATGAGCAGATTCCGTCAGGGTCTGCCTACATGCAAATCGTCCCTGGTGCTCCGCATCACTTCCAGCCCTGCAAATACATACAGCCCAGAACGCAAAAGCAAAGGAGAAACAAAAAGAAAAACAAGAAGGCCTATTTGCAGATTAATAAATAGGGAAGGCTTGTTCATGAGGAGGCGGCTGGAGATCCAACCACTCCGGGGCGACATGCCGCTCCAATCTACACCTCAGGTGCAGCCTACAGGCCGTAGCTATGGCCGCCATGGCTATGGCGTTTTCCCATGCAAACAACTCAGGGAAGCATGCCGGAGCTGAGGACCTCTCCGGCTGAGAAGCTTGTGGCGGCTACTGGCTTCCCGCCATGCTCGGACAGCAACCGCCACGTCCAATTTTCTTTCTAACCTAAACCCTAAAATTTCTCCAACGTCCAATTTCTTTTTACAACCTTAACCCTAACATTTCTCGCCAAACCACTAACAAAATCATAGCAATAAATAACCCTCTCCCCCTTTTCTCGCCAGACCACTGCCAAAATCATAGGAAAGAGAAATTTTGGCGACGTATTTGCTTGGAGCAAGTCATATAGTGTGCTAATTTCGTTTTGGGTTGGGAAAGGTATTATTAGAGCGTGGTTAGGACTATGATTTCGATATCGTATTGTATGAAAAATGGTATAATTTGCCATGTGGGAGCAACTTAAATAGTTATTGCTATTTTGGGTGATTTGCAACTCCTTCTTTCATGGATGTTTTGCATTTTTTTGTAATGGTTGAAAGGAAGGGTATTTTTAATTTTAGGACCCCGCGGATAAGATTGCACCTTTGGTTTCTTTTTTGGTGAGGTCAATTGAGGATCCGGGTTGCAAGAATCGGGCATTCGGGGTTTTGTGCGGATTTGAGGTTAAGAATGCTAGAGCATCGAAGAAATCTAACATCTTGAGGAGTTTCCGCCGCTAAATTAAAGCTCGATTGGATTCAGCGTATGGATGTGAAGGTTGAAAGCGGGTAAGCCACGGCACGAAGCCCTTGCTTTTTGTGCCGGATGCAAGAATGTGAAGAAGAACTTTCTTGCTTTCTCAAGATCCCCGATGCGGCTTCTACACATTGCAACGGAAGAACGCCGGCTATGGCATCTCCAAGCGGCACTTTCCCAAGCCGCATGGATAAGAGTACGGTGATTGCATAATATTTCTGCTAAGCTAACGCGGAAAGAGGAGCTTTCAAGTTATTAGAAGAGGATCCGCCTTCCATAGCCGCAGGCACACTTACTCTTTTGGGCACCATGCAGATGTTGATGCTTTTCAGAGACTGAATTTGAAGAAGAGAGGATCATATCGGATTCAGCTTAGTGTTGACAAAGGGATAAAGATAAAGCTTTTTATTTATTCGATGGCTTCCTTCTCACAAAGATATGAAGGATACAGGACTATTTTACTGATTTCTATTTTCAAGGAGCTCTAAGTTTAAAACGGCGGAACTCCAGAGCAAGCTTCCACTGTTGTCTTCAAACAATATCAGGTTTCCATTTGCAAGCTGCTCTATAAATCTTAAACCCCATTATTTAATGCCGGAGCCCCTGTCTTCAAGCATAAAATTTCCAGCGATGGCTTTAGGGCTTTCCACCGAATTGATTCTGCATGAGTTGTCTCAAGGATTCATTTTCCATTAAGCAAAGAAGCAGGCGGGATTCTGCTCTTTTTCATTCCCCTTTGTAGTTTGTTATCTGAGTTCAACTATACGAAAGGTGTTGAAGCTATGGTGGCTTTTAGTAGGAGCAGGCGCTATGGCAGAAGGCCCTGCTAGTTTATACTATGGCAGCACTGGCTGCACCATTGGGTTTTTTTTATGTTGCTTCCTTTTTTTTTCCGCTGGAACCATAGGTTCGTTCTACACCATTGACAGTGGCATGCAATTTTTCTCTCAAAATTCTAATGGCCATTGATCTGGCACAATACCTAGAATATTCGCCAGATCAATGGTTTGCAATAAAACTTGAACCAAACGCCATAATACTTGAATAAACGATAAATCAGCAACTTTGTCTCCACCGCACAAGATAGAAGTTGGGTCGCAGTTTTAGACCGCTGTGTGATTTGTGGTGCCACTTGTTCGCGCACTTGTCTTGCTAGAACCTGGAAGGCCCATGCCAGGTCAGTTTTATGCAACCCATCCATATTCATCCTTAAATCTTATGCTATATCCACAAGTGACAACATTATGTTGGAAGGCAAATACAAATAAATCAGGGAGGTCTAAAAGTAAAGAACAAACATAAAATGCAAGTTATCTTTTGAGATAAATTTCCTTAAGGCATCAAGGACAACCAAGAGTTGCCATTTTGGCGTGAACATTTTTTTGGTTCCAAATATATGAGGTGGGACCCACCATTAACATCCAACTTGCTAATGCAATGCATGCTTAGTAACGGATTTATATCTATTCGCAACAGCGTGAGACACACATGCTGTTAAAGACAACATTCATCTCCCTGGAAAGTAGACTATAGGGGATTGCATGTAATATAAGAATTGAATTGCATTGAGTTGAATTGATGTTTATAGACCAATCGGCCTATAGGACCTAATCAAGGAGCACAGTAAAGTATTACTGTCAGGATATATTCGAGTTTTGTTTTTCGAGATATAAACTTTTTGCATTTCGCATAGCTTTGGCTACAACATCCTTCAAAACTTTTACCACATGAATTTTTGTAATATGCATTACAAGGTATCTTGTGCTAAAGGATTAGTAACTCTTTCATCAGTACTCATGTTCCAAAAACACACCTCTGGCTCAATTATTTGAATAAAATCCTGCTCGCCTCTCGCAGCATAGGACTCCTTGCCAGTTCAAGGGCCTTATCAGTAAGGACCTTCAAAGCATCACAATTTTCTCTAAATTCAGAATTTCTCTAGCGGTTGCAAGCTTCGAGCTATGCAAGAGGGCAAGTGCCTGGCTTCAGGCACATAGAAAAACTTTCACAGTATGGTTTCAATGATCCAAAATGTTAACATTAAAACAATATAGTTGACACTAGATTTATATAGCTCCTCAAATAACCTGCAAATAATAGCTTAGAAATAATCAAGATGGACCTTCATAGAAGGTAAAGAAAAACAAAATCGATACCTGAGGTAGCTCTGTTGTTAGAGCCTAAACTCCAACCTTGCAAGAAGGATGAAAAACCAATAATCCAAGCTTCAATCTACCAGATCTATGCAATGCACAACATAAAGATTCATAATCTCCATAGCTAAACTAAAATAATATCTCTCCCATACACCGTCTCTCTGTTTTCTCCCTGCTCAGATAACACAGTGATGGATTAATGGATCCTCCACACTATAATGCATACGTGCATATATCCTCCGCGCATGCATATGCGTATATCACTCCATATACAATATGCTGTCTCATATACCACCCCAACAATGGTGACTGTGGTGAATGTGATAACCACCCCAACGGTGGAGACCACAGTGGGAAAATGTGCCACTCCATGGCAGAGAACCCACACCAGAATATACGAGTGGTCCTTGGGACATGTCCCCAAATGACACCTTTACATACATGTGTAGAAAAGAAACATAACCTCCTAAAAAAAAATCCCAAATAACTGGTACAAAGCAAACTGGTCCAACTGTGACGAAACATAGCCTCTGTAACTGTGGCAAACTTTGAAAGCCGATATCTTGAGTTCCAGAGCTCTGTTTGACCTGTACCATGGTTCCTTTAGATTCGTACTACTGAAATACATCCATTTACGTGGAATACATTCTACATTATTGAACTGTCGCCATCTGTTCTTACAGAAAAACGACCTGTTGTAACCCCAAAATTTGCTATCAATTTCCTACAATTGGAGCTTTGCCTTAGCTGCTGCCTGGAAATACAAGTAGGAAACTTATACAAGAAAACAATATTTCACTTAAGCATGATTATCTTGTCCTTGCCAGAAATGTACAATGGAATATCTAGATGTTGCAAACCCTATTTTGAATCCAGTTGCATTCAATATCATATAGTCGCATTAGAGCAAAGCAAAAATAGCATAAGTTTATGACCTACTTACAGCAAAATCGGATATCTAATCCTCTTAAAATGGTGGACATTCGAAATGGCTCAAAAAAGAGCAAGAAATGATCCAGGACAATATCCTTTGCCGTAATAATATCAAGTATGCACAGCGAGATACCTCCATGCAAGGTGCTAGTGCTAGTGACTACTTCGGCTACATCACAAATCTTGCACATCAAAGTAACACCTGCAAACCAATGAGCATCACAAATATTTATGTGACTATATCACAAATACACAAAGCATTTTATATAACCTAAAAGCCTGATGCAACAAACATAATACTAAATTCTAAATACGGCAGACCATGAAAGGACTGAAAAGAAGTGCTACGTATTTAAGACATAAAATACAACATGCAATAAGAAGTAAAATAGCAAAAGAAAGTCTAAGTAGCAAGAATGAAGTAAAAGCAAGATGGACCCAATAAAAAATCAACCTGCATAATATTGAAATTTATTTCCAAAATGCATTGAAATTTGTTTCCAACAAGATCATTTATCAGAACTGACTTTTCCAAAGTAAATCCGTCCCAAACACATTAGCTCTGCCAAAGAAAACTGGATTCGCGCTTCCAAACAACAGAGATGGCTCCATTCATAGTTGCCTTTATTTCATAGACAATTTGAACAGACAATATGGAGACGTGCCCTTTTGATGAAGCCATTGAAAACATACATTACACCAGACGGCCAAAGTAGGATATAAGTCACGGTTGCCGGGCTCAGATTGAAGCCCTTCTTTTGCCAGAGCTTAAGAAGCTACAATTGATTTGGTTATGGCCGTCTCTAATTTGGCTAGAGCTCTATCCCGAACACCTCATTGAGATTTTTGTAGGGCCACAGTTCTTGCAGCTTACTGCGCTGCCCACACAGAGTCCACGAAGAGCCTTTCTTCTCCTCCATCGCCATAGCTCAATCTGCCAGTTAGACGGTTTCCAGAGTGGCCGCCCAGCAACAGGGGTGACCGATAGTTTACAGTCGATATTGAGTTTTGAGCATTTTTTGGCATATTTTGGGCATATACTAAGAATATGCCGACAACCCACATAAGCAGGGGATTGCCCCTCTAGGGGCAACCAAAAAATGATAAGATTTTAGAGCGACTAAAAGAAATATGTTTCATCTTTCTTAACCTGCAGATAACCTACAAGAACTTATCTGATAACACCAAGCCTTGCAGTGCTATTTTGCTGATGTACATACATTCAGATGTGTCGACCTTACCCTTGAAAGTGTAAAGACCAATCTAGCGCAATACCTATAAAAATTAACACCAGACCCTGTTCCAGGAGCGATGGATATGCAAAATTCAGAATCATACAAAAGGGGAAAAATGCATTACCGGAACCTTAGATTTTGTCCTTGGAAAGACCATTTAAGCAAAAAAAAAAAAAAAAAAAAAAAAAAAAAAGGGGATCCAGGCCAGAAATGAGTACGGTGGGATACACCACGGTCTTATGCAGTGGTGTAAAAGGGAAGTAGGATCACAAAAAAAAGATGCGAAATTATCTTCATTCTCAAGCATGTAAAGGTGTTAGGGGTGTTAGTTAGAGGACTCTTCAAAAAGGTTTTGTTCTTCTTTTATGGAGGTTCGATTCCTTGTATCGACGGGATTGGCAATCATTGCAAATCATAGGGTATTTGATTATAAATATAGTGCCACCAATCATTTCTAAGTGTATGTGCACTGGTCGTGTGTTGGCCATACGAGAGCCATATGATGGGCGTATCCGACAGCCGCATGGGGTGTTTGGCACGCGACGAGTCAAATAAGAAAAAAAAAAAAATAATTGGGGGTCCAGGGGGGCAATGAATACGGTGGGATACACCATGGTCCTATGCCACTGACGTAAAAGGGGAGTGGGATCACAATAAAGCATGTGAAATTATCTTCCTTCTTAAGCATGTAAAGGTGTTAGGGGTGTTGGTTAGAGGACTCTTCAAAAAAGTTTCGTTCTTTTTTTTTTTATAGAGGTTCGATTCCCTATATCGACGGGATTGACAACCATTTGCCGCCAATCATTTCTAGTTGTATTCGCACTGGTCGCGCGCTGGCCATAGGGGAGCCATAGGATGGGCATATCCGATGGCCGCATGGGGTGTTTGGCACGACGAGTGCGAATACCAGTAGAAATGACACAGACTGACATCTCTAAGAATCTTGCGCAGAAGAAGCTGGCACTGAAGAATCGTTCCACAGACTTTGTTTCAAAGCAAAGTTTTCGAACTGCATGGAAGACTTTCATTGAAAAGTGAGATTTGCACCTGATGCATACACTTGGCGTTCCCCAACAAATATGTCTTCTACCTCGAAACTGAAAATAGAAAAATAGGACACAAAGAAAAATGGGAGACTAAATTATATATGTCTAGATAGACTCATCTAAACATATATAAGGCAGTTGGGTTTTTTGTTTGAACCTAATATTTTTTCGCCAGGAAAAAACGTAGGAGAGACACGTGTAAGTTTTTATTTTAAAAAAAGACCTTTAAAAAAAAAAAGCAAAGCCATTAATAGCCGCCTGCTCAATAACGGCCTGTTTCGTGCTCTGCCGCTGCTTTGCCGGTATGCTTTGCTGGTGGATCCGGGCTCACAAACGAGGGGCTCAGCAGATTAATAAGCTAGATCGATGATAGAGGAATTAAAGAGCTGAGTAATGCCCTGCTCAGTAATCGCGCCGTAATCTATGTGGATCTAAAACATAACAGCATAACGAACAGAGGATGCAATAGTCTTAGCCAAGCGATTAGAAGCCCCGACTGTGGTTTCCTCTATCTGGGCTTATAGAGGAATAACATTAGTGAGCAAAGAAGAAGGCATTTACTGAAGCTATAAACAGTGGGCATACAAGGCTCAAGGGCCTTACCTTAGATGCATCCAATGGAATTCCCTTCTCGGGTTTACAGAGTCTGTTTACAGGCTCGACTTCCATTCCAGAGCTGTTTCTTAACTTCCATTCCAGAGCTGTTTCGACTTCCATTCCTGAGCTGACCAAATGTTGTCGAGCTTGCCTCAGCTTCTTTCCACAACCAGCTTCACCATTTTGAAGCCGACTCCATTCTAGAAGATCCACCGAACCCGGTGGTTGCCGTAATCGTTCTTTTCCTAACGTGTGATCTTTCTATAGCAGTGGACATTCCTAATCACAGCTTCTTCTGGCAATCGCATTCTTAAGCACTCTCTGGCATATGCTCTGATCAGCTGTATAAAGTTCAACAGAGCTATTTGGGCTGAGATCAAAAGAAAAAAAAAACAAAGCAGTTTTCTTGCAGCGGGTTCTTAGCAGAGCTATGGAGACCAGAGAATAGAGCTATATGTTTCTTGGTAATGCATGTTCGAAACCTTTTGCTCTATGGTAGAATGGAGGTAAAGAGAAAGGGTCCAAGAAGAAATAAATGGAAGCGTCTGACAAGAAAGGGAAAAAACAGAGGATTTCTCTGCAGAACAGGGGATTTTCGTAGGCAGAACCAGGGGTTTTTATGGAGCAAAAACAGGGGCTTCTGTTAGGCGGTGCTAAAACAGGGTCTTCATAAAAGGTGGTGCTAGTTTGAGAAAGTAAGGGCCGTAAGGATTCTGTAGGCGGTGGAAAAACACGGCTTCATAAATGGAGGTGATATTTGAGAGGGCTTGGCTTTTCGAGTTTAATCTGTAGCTTGTGAAACCTGCCATAGCAATGGTAGTGTTTCTATATTTGCCTATGATTTCACAAGAGAGATCGGTTCGGCCGTCCCGGGTCCCGCTTAGACTTTGGCGTGAATTGGTCCGGTCCTGTGCTTGAACTCCAGTGTGGATTGATTGGAGATTGATTGGAAGTAGAAATTTTCGTCAGCAAAAAATTTCGCGCAGAAATTTTCTGGCGGCCGCCAGCTGACCTAGCGGCGCCATGAGAGCCCCCTTTTTTTTCGTTGTAGAATTTTCGAAAAAAATTTCGCTTGAAATTTTCCGGCAAGCGAAATTTTTGTCGACGAAAATTTTACAACGAAAAAAGGGGCTTGAAATTTGCCCCCCAATTTTCTTTCCTCCGCTGTGCATCCTCTGGGCGGCGCCAACTCGATCGGTTGCTCAAATCCTCCGCTTTAACCCGAGATCACGGATCAGTGCCGCAATCGTATCAGGTGTTTTGGGGCGAAATTTCAAGGCCCCTTTTTTTTCGGAAATGGAACATGTATTTGGACAATTGTATATGGAAGATTCTTGTCAACATTTCTCATCTACGTCTCTTGCCTTCCTTCATTCTTTTCCTTCCATTCGTTCCCTCTATTATCATGTTGGATGATGTAGACCCGAGAAAGGGCTTCGTGTGTGCATGTCTTCCTCAAACTTCAAGCTTTTGATTGCTTATGCACGCTTTAATAACAAAAGAGGTTCGCATATGCATGAATACTTGTGCTATTGCCCATGTTTTATTGCATCTTTTCTTATTTTCACCATGCATGCTCTAAACAGGAAAATGATTCACATTGTACTCTTATCTCATTCGACTATTAGACCGTTTTCTTTTTTGTAACCATGATGCTTCGATAGATGAATAGGACTCACCTATGTATGGCTCATTTTTTATTGCTCGAGATAGCATTTATTTGAGTTGTGTGCATCGTATTGCATGCTTCATGCCTCGCCATTTA
Source organism: Isoetes taiwanensis (assembly GCA_021234155.1). Classification (NCBI taxonomy): domain Eukaryota; kingdom Viridiplantae; phylum Streptophyta; class Lycopodiopsida; order Isoetales; family Isoetaceae; genus Isoetes; species Isoetes taiwanensis. The sequence continues at coordinate 81,325 of JAJEKV010000105.1, read as the reverse complement.
GTAATGCTGGTCCTATTCATATTAAAATTATGCATGTATTTTATAATCAAATTGCATATTCAACTTTTTGTTGCTTATTTGTACTCCTTTTTTGTAGCACATTCACCTTTTCGTTGCTTATTTGTATTCCTTTTAAGGTTGCCAGAGGGTTGATTGGAAATATACTATAGGATATTCTAATGCCCAAGTCGCAACAAATAAACTTTCAACGATCAAGATTGCTCTTTCCCACTTGCGTTAGTTGCATCAGGGCAAGAATCCCTTTCCTTGAGGCCGACACAGTTTCTTTTGCCATTCTCATCCACTTCAACCCTGGCATGACAAAGGGGTGGTGATATGGTTTGTGGGATATGGGATAAAGCCTAGGAAAGGTTGGGATCCATAGGATAAAGATTTCCATGAATGATCCGCCATTTTGTGTGTGTTAGTCATATTTAGAGATGCTAATATGTAACATATGGATTCTTTCATATATATATTCAATCTACTTAATGTCATGATATATCATAACATTTGCAATCACACTAATAAAGAATCGTTATTACCAAGACAAACGTTCACAACAAGAATCATATTTTCGTCTAACAACATATATACTAAAGAAAAATAACCTTGGAAAAATAACCTAGGGAATTCATGCATATGGGAAAGAAATACTTCGTCCGAAGGTTAAAAATTATTCTACACAAAAACTATGTTCTTAGCTAGAATGAAACCTACGTCTATGGGCTAAAAAACCTAAGTTCCAACCAAATTGCCTGTAGGATATAATGAGTTTGAGTAATATGAAAGGACCTCCAAAGACAGAAAGACATAACGACAGGGGTGGCCGGAAAGAAGAACCAAAGTCGAATAGCTTGTGGCAAGCTAGAGCAAAGGCAAAGATGGTCACTTTTTCGTCTTCTCTATAATGGGCCCATGATTGACTGCTCCAATATTTGATCCTTGAATGTGCATGTGGGGCATTCTCGAGACAGTGGCATAAATGGGTAAAAGCAACTATTCATAAATGTCTAGATGGTTTTGCCCAATTGGTTAAGGGTATGTTGGTTAAGAACGTTACATTTGGGATCAGAGCAAGTCTGGAGTTCGAGTCTCTATGGGTGCCTATTTGTATAGATAATTTGGTAACCTTGGTAACCACCCAATCAGTGGTATATGGGTTAAATCATAGTCATGGATGCTCGAGGACGAGCATAGTTCTGGTTGAGAGATTGTAATGGACCCATGTTTCACTGTTCGAGTATTTGATCATTGAATATATAAAAGTGACTACTCATAAACGTCTAGACCCAGTTGGTTAAGGGCATGTCAGTTAGGAACGTTACATTCTCAGTATGCATTTGCAGAGGTTTGAGAAAGCTTACATTGGCAAGGATCTGCATTGGAACCATGACGAAAGAAAAACTATGGAGTATCAAAGATGGCTAAGACTCATCTGCTAAAGCATATCACAGAAGTTTATGCTCAACCAGGTTGCTGGTGTTGCAGATCCTTGGAACGACACATCTGGTAAGCATCTACAAAGATCCTAATTAATTATGTGGAAGAAGATGGAGCATAGCAATGTTTCTGAGCTATCTGGATAGTTTTAGGCGAATCCGGAGCACAACTTTCTTCCATAAATATTATCATAAAACAAAATCATAATAGAGGAATAATCCATTCTAGCTTATTATGAAAAAATCATTCATTCAAGAGGAATAATCCATTCTAGCTTCAAGGAATCTGGCTCATGCTACTCGCCAAATGAAATTTTACTCTTCCGCGCTTGGCTCATGCTACTCGCCAAATGAAATGTTACCACTAGATGCAAAATAGAAAGTAACTAGCTGCAATGTCTTTTGGCCAAAGAATTGTGGTTTTTTAAACTATTTGACGTCCTAAACTTGAAAAATATCTAATCTAATTTCAAATCTAAAGGTTAGGATAACCCAAATATCTTCTCTATCATAAAATCATATATCTTTTCTATTTTTTGCTCGAATATCTTCTCTGTTTTGGCACAAAGGCCTTACTTCATTGACTCACCAACCACTATCTAGATAATCGATGTTCTCATCTATAATTTTTAATTTGCTTTTCTATCCTAAGGCCAATGCTTTAGTTTCTTACCCAACAATCCCCTAAATGAGTCACAAACAATCACGCAATCAAATAGGCACACAATGATGGGATCACAAAAACATTCTTTGCACTCATAGTACTTTGATGCTCCTTCATTGCAAACTTTGTTTAACAAATTCTTACATAAGCAACAATATGGTATTTGGGTCGCGATTTTTGTCGTTCTGTTAATTTCGTGCTGCCACATGTCATCCCATTCTATTGCAGAATGGTATTCCAGTTGCCCATTCCGCATATCAATTTTTCGATCCGGTTAAAACAACAAATCCTCTGTTTTTTCGTTCGATGGTAGACAACGGCGACGAAGAATAGGGCTTGGCAATGGAACAAGGCTAGCGACAGACAGGGTTTGCCGCCAGAGTTGGAGCTTCTGGTGATGGTTGGAGGCGCAAAAACCTTTGGACTCTGTTTTTCTTTTCATGTCTTTGAATCTTTAGCTTGAAGGCTTCTCGCACTTTGGCACCCGAAGTTCCATAAGGAGTAGATGCTCCTGCTTCCGCTAATCAATCTGATCGGTGCTTATTGGGTTTATTTCTATAGCCCTGCGCTAGGTTAGCAAAACAGAGCCGATGAAGAACAAAGCATACAAAATCTGCAGATCCATACTTTTTTGGGCAGTAGAACAGATCATACAGCGAAAATTTGCTTCATCTGCTTCTTGCCGTGCCAAATCGCTCCCCAAATACCATATTGTCAGTTCAAGTTTTTTGGTCTGCCATTTTGTCATGTACCGGCGACCCGCTCCCAGCTAATGCCGGTCGCGAGACCCCGCCGGTACATGCCAGAATAGCATCCCGAAAACCTTGAACGGGTACATAAAAAGTACTATCTATCTAACGAAAAAAATACTTGGAAATTCTTATATAAACAACATAAGTAAAAAGTACTATCTATCTAACTATATAAAGAACAAAGTACTTGAAACTTGATTGTCGCCTAAACAACACCCTAAACGCCATCAACTAGATAGGTTTCACACCCATCTGCATGCTCGTCTTCAACACATGTTCAAGAAACCAAAGGACAATCTCTGATTTTGCGGCACCTTGTTTATCTGAGGGGTTCAAGATGGACAAATTTCATACTTGATAGCCATGCCTGATCTGAAGGCCCCATGTGGGGCGAACTTGAACAGGGAGAGGACATTAAGGGTACATTCACATGAGAAGGGCTCGACCCTAAAATTCGCTACACGACAAAACAAAAAAGTCTGCAAACTGTTTCCATGGCAAAACAAAGTCTGCAACTGTTACCATGAGCTTTCATAAATCCTAGGGCATTTCTAGACTTCAAAGTTGGACCCGAGTTTTCTCCGGTCAGGTACGATCATGGGAACGTACCCTAAGGTGCCATCCCTAAGATACCATCACAAACCATAGTCTCTTGGGTAAGACTATGTGCAACTAATGAATGCACTCAAAGAAGAGAGTTTAATGTGGGAGGCTTCATGTGTGGGGACACCTAGAGGCTGTTTCACAGGACATATTAGTGAGTATATATGAGGAACGTCCATAAAAAACAGCATCACATTGAACTGGAGCATATTCTGAAGATTCAGTATGGAGTGCGAAAGTATGGAACAGCCCGGCTTGCCAGGTGAGATGACGATAACGCGGATTTGTCACATGTTTTGGAATTATAATTATCGGGCATAGAATGGCCATTGTCTCATTATCCTTTTCAATTAAAACGGAAGATCATGAAGACAGAAAAAGTGGTTTTTTTGGGTGCTTTGAAAGCATGTGGTGCTATAGGATCCCTAAAGCAAGTCATGGCAGTACACAAAAACATAATCAACAACGGATTAGAATTAAATAATGTCATTGGAAGTGGACTTGTTCATGCTTATGCCAAGTGCGGTAGTTTAGAGGAGGCACGAAAGGTATTTGACAAAGCTCAATATTGTGACAGAGTTTTATGGAGCACAATGGTTACAGGATATTCTCATCATAAGGATGCTGTTTCTGCTCTGGATCTTTTTATGAAAATGCAACAGAATGGCATAGATCCAGACAATTTCATCTTTTCTAGTATCATGAAATCGTGTAGTAGTATGAGAGCTATTGAGCAGGGCAGATTGATTCATGATCAGGTCATGAACAATGCCATGGAGCAAAATGCCATTATTGGCACCACTGTTGTGGACATGTATATGAAATGTGGTAGCCTACAAGAGGCACATGGAGCATTTAACAGATTGCCAGTACGGGATGCAACGTCCTGGAGTGCAATAATTGCAGGATATGCTGAATATGGCGATGGTAGTTATGCCTTAAACCTCTTCCGGGAAATGCAACAGCATGGCATTAAACCTGATAAAGTCGTTTTTCTAAGCATCTTGAAAGCTTGCGATAATTTACAAGATATAGGACATGCTAGGCTCATACATGACCAGATTATGGAAAATAAACTTGAACAGGACGTTGTTATTGCCAGCACCCTTGTTGACGTGTATGCTAAATGTGAAAGTTTAGAAGAGGCACTAAAAGTGTTTGACAATTTGAAGAATAGGAATGTGGTTTCATGGAATGCATTGATTGCAGGCTATGCCCAGCATGGGCATGGCCATGTTGTCATGGATCTTTTTGTTGAAATGCGGCAGGAGGGCTTAAATCCAGGAAAAGTCACATATTTGAACATTCTGAAAGCATATAGCAGTATAAAAGCAATAGAACATGGTAGGCTGCTACACGAACACGTCATCCAAGTTGGGTTCTTACATGATATTGGTATTATAACCTCTATCATGGATATGTATGCAAAATGTGGAAGTTTGTATGAGGCACGAGATCTATTTGATAGGATGTCAAATCGGAATAGTGTCTCCTGGGGTGTCATGATTACAGTATATGTCCAGCGTGGTCTTGATGTCGCTGCCTTAGAACTGTTTTATCAAATGCAGGAAGAGGGTGTAAAACCTGAAAAAGCCACATTTCTGAGCATTCTAAAAGCATGTGGTAACATGTCAACTATAAAAGAAGGTACAGCCATACATGATCTTGTTCTAGAAAGTGGACTTGAAAAGGATACTTTCCTTGGAAATGCCTTAACTGATATGTATATTAGGTGCGGAAGTCTTGAAGAGGCGCACAGAGTCTTTGACAGATTACCAAATAAGGATGTTGTGACATGGGGTGTGATGATTTCAGGATATGTATCACAGGGGCATTATCTATGTGCAATGGACCTCTATGATGATATGTTAGGCCATGGTATAAAGCCAGATGCAGTAACATTTTTCAGTCTTTTGAAAGCATGCAGTATCATCGGGGACGTAGATCAGGGAAGACTGATTCATGGCCAAATTATCAAATATGGATTTGATGGTGATATTGCTGTTGGTACTGCCCTTATTGACATGTATGTCAAATGTGAGGCATTGGAGGATGCACACAGTATATTTGACAGCTTATCTAGTCATAATGTTGTGTCGTGGAGTGCATTGATCGGAGGATATGCAATGAACGGACATGCTGCTCATGCTTTACAATTGTTCAAGGAAATGCAGGAGGAGGGTGTACAACCAAATGAAGTAACGTTTTTGAGTGCCTTAAAAGCATGCGGAACCATAGGGGCTATGGAGCAGGGCAGGATGATACACGAGCAGATTGTTAAAAGTGGGCTTGAATGGAATACAGCTCTTGGAAACACACTGATTGACATGTATGGCAAATGTGGAAGACTGGATGTGGCACGAAAAGTGTTTGACAAGTTACAAAATGAAGATGTAATCTCATGGGATGCAATGTTTGCTGCATATGCCCGATACGGGGACACTGGACTTGCAAGACGTTGCCTTGAGGACATGCAACAGAAAGGCATTAGGCCAGACGATGCATCATTTACCAACATACTAGCTACTTGCAGTCATGCAGGCTCAGTGGACGAGGGTTGCCAATACTTCCAGTACATGACGGATACTCTCAAGATTACTCCAAATATTAACCACTATAATTGCCTGATTGATCTTTTTGGTCGAGCAGGATGGTTGAGTGAGGCTGAAGCTTTACTGCATGGAATTGGAGCCAGTGTCATTGGCTGGACATCCTTGCTTACTGCTTGCAGAACATATGGCAACGTCGGGATAGGAAGAGTGTGCTTTGATCATTTGATTCAATTGCAACCTGAGGATGGGGCTGCATATGTGCTGATGTCAGACATTTACTCTGATGCTCATATGTGGGAGGAAGCAAGCAGATTCGAAGAGACAAGGAAGTCCATAGGGGCATGGAAGAAGCCTGGAAAGGCATGGATTGAGGTCAAGCAAAAGGTACATGAGTTTATAGTAGGAGACAAAACCCATCCTCAAATTGATGACATTAATACAATGTTGAGAAAGTTAAGTAAAAGAATGAAGAATGAAGGATATGTGCCACAATTCAGGTCTGTTTCAATGAGCATGTCTACATCTGAAAAAGAGGATGCTTTATGTGGACACTGTGAGAAAATGGCAATAGCTTTTGGACTTCTTAGTACACCTCAAGGGATGACTATTAGAGCCACAAAGAATCTTCGAATTTGTATTGACTGCCATAATGCCACAAAAATAATATCCAAAATTGAAAGGCGAGAGATTATAATAAGAGATGCTTATCGCTTTCACCATTTCAAGGATGGTTTGTGTTCTTGTCAAGATTATAATTAACCACTATATTAGTTTTAGATATTATTGCAGCCCTCTTTTAATCCTAAAATGAACAAAGAAAATCCAAGATTTAAAATCAAAGCAACATTAGAAGTTGCGCCTGTGAGGTTTTTATTAAGAATGAGATGTTTAAGAACTGAGGAGGAAGTTCCAGTGTTTGAAGTTTAAGAACTGAGGAGGAAGTTCCAGTGTTTGAAGAATGGACAGGCAGAAACAGATGACAGGCATGGGAATGGCTTCATACAGAGTCATCCATGGCAATATTGAACCATTAAACGGTATAAACATAAGAACCTCCAACTTTGTTGGGTACCCAAGGAACATTCGAGCCAACGATAATCTTCTGCGTTTAAAAATGCGTCTTGCAAGCTCCTACACACATTTCAAATTGATCAAACTAACTGTAAACCTTCAGGTTTTCAAATGTCAGGTTGTCATTTCAAACAGTGCAAGGCAAACTATAATTTCACACCAGGTTTGTGTCCTAACAGCAGCCATTTAACCAGTATGCCATTTCTCCTCCAATCATTTGAATTGTACCAAGAATTTCTTACAACTGTCCTGATGTTTGGGAAAGGAGTATCTTAATTAAATATCCTCTTATAGAATTTCTTACAAGGATCCAGCACTTTTAAGTCTTTCAATCCTCCCAGTGGATAAATGTCCCTGGAGTTTCAGCTTAATGACATGAACGCAGTTGCAATGGTTCATAAATTATTTGGGAGAAACGAATATCGTCGGTTCCGATAATGAAATACACATCAGCGCCAGATGTGAGATCAGCCCTCGATTCAATCGCTTTTAGCTTAAAAGAAATTGCTTAATTTATTAGGAAAGCAAATACCTTCAAAAGTTTCTTAATAAATTCAACCATATGATATGGAAATTCGCTGAAACTATTCAACTAATACGCTGAAAGTCCTATATTCTTTTAACCGAAAGTATGAGAGCGTTGATAAGAGGAATTTTGTTACTAGGCAAAACCTCAGAACAAAAACAAAACTGTCTGAGCCCGGGTTCGAACCGGGGACCTCTAGTGTGTGAGACTAGCGTGATGACCAACTACACCACCCAGACAATGATATATAGAAACAACGCATATTACACACAGCATATATTCATAGGCAAAATTTACATATAAATATATACAACCACTAGAGAAGTATATTGCACTCAACCGGATATGTCTATAGCTTTCACTTCAGGCTTCTTCTCGGGAATCTTGGGCACCGTCACTGTAAGAACTCCATGATCTACTTGGGCCTTCACTTCATCCATTTTAGAATCAGCAGGAAGTCTAAACCTCCTTTCAAATCGACCATAACTGCGTTCCATTCGATGGAATCGGTCAGTCTGCTCCTGCTGTTCTCGTTTTTTTTCGCCACTAATGGTCAGAACGTTACCGTCCTCAACCTGAACCTTGATATCTTCCTTCCTCATGCCTGCAAAAACCCATCAAAACAAGGAATAATCCATCAACTCAGAGCCCAAAAACTAGCTAAAAGCAACCCGACAATTAAACAACCCAGAGGAAAAAAAACTCCGCAGCAAATTTGGAGGAGATCGGACCTGGTAAATCGACCTTGAAAACATGAGAGTCGTTTGTTTCGATCCAGTCCACTCGAGCGTCTGCCACGGCTCCGGCCTCCATGCCGATCTGACGGCTGGGGCGATCCCACAGCGTCAGCGGACGGAACGGATCCCATTCCAACAGGGGTTCCAGCATGCTTGTTAGGGGTGCTATCGCCATCTTCGAGACGAGACTGCTTTGAGAAATTCATCCCCCTGCAGTGCTTAAATAGTTCATCAGCTAATCCCACGTACTCATCCATGCAGATAGTTTTCGTGGCAGCTGTTACCATGCATGACGCATTCAATGTATCTTTTCGTACATATCAGTTAGAAACGTGTAATTGTGATTTGGGAAATGTAGGATCAAGGGCCACGATTAACAGCTCCAATGATGTTTGCTTTTCCATCCACGATAATAACACCATCTTATCTACACATATCATACCATATATAAAGCAGTAACATTTCTGTTCTTAAAAAATAGGAAGTATTTTTTCTAGCCCTGGGATTTTTTCTTCATTTCTAAAATAATTAAGGTAATATTTTTGTGCCTAAGACATGACACGACACTTCTTTTCCGCTGTTTTTTTGCTCCGAGCTCTGGCGATGGCCGATTGATGGCCTGGAGGCGCTCTTTGAGGGCGCTTTTCTTTCTTCTAACTCCACAGGTGCCATGGGGTAAATTTATATTGGTGGTGTACAAAAAAGCGAAATTCCAAAGCCCGGCACCTCGTCCGAAGGGCCGCTTTTTTTGCCTTCGGGCAGACGTGACGGTTCATTGAAGATCGGCGACGGGCGGAATGAAGTTCCGCCACGAATCATCGCGAAGGGTTCCGGACGAGCCTCGGAATGCGCCAGTAATTGCCTTTGGCTATGATCCTCAATGATCACAAAATTTCGTAGCCTAATTGCAGACCTCAGTTTTGGGTTTGTTCATTCCGTCCAAGCGCTTAGTTTTCTCATTCCGATCAAGCGCTTAGTGCTTCAATCAATCGGGCGCCTTGCTTTTTCGGTACAACCATGGATTACATGCTGAAGAAGGTAAATAATCGATTTTTTGGGTTAGCTTTGAATTTAACTTGTTTTGTCTTCTTACGACTTAGGTGGCTAGAACAGTATGAGTTCGCCACTTTTCGTGGCTTATGTGGAGATGGGAAAAGCCAAAAGCAGTTGAAGCCCGAGGGGCGTGAGTGAGTCCGATTGGTCTGCGAGTTTGGAGCAGATCCATTAGAGAATGGCAAAATGAAGATCGGTTTGGTCGAGCCAGCTTTTTAGGTCGGAGTTGGGAGAGCTTGTCCACAAGGTGTACCAGAAGAAACTGGTAAACAATGAAGTTCGGATTGTTCGCAAGGGCATTTGCTTGGCAGCATACAAGCAAAGCTTTATCAAACAAGAAGGATTACTTAGTGAATTGGGCTTCATTTGCAGCGGACTCCTACAAAGATTCGTTGAAGAAACAAATCGAAAAAAACCCTTTGAATGCTTTTTTTGACAGAATATCCGTGAGCCTCATGATCGGGACTAGAAAACTTCGGAGATGAAAGCGAGGCCGAGAGCGGACTCATGAAGATCGAAGAGGAAGCTCTAAGGATGGAAGGCAAAGATGGCTATTTCTAAACAATACCGCGACCGCTTAGCGATGCCATCAAGAGAAGTACAAGGCTAGGTGCGAATTTGCAAAACATTGTTGAAGGTGATGAAGACTATCAAAAGCAAGCGGCCAGGTTTTAAGTGTGAAGAGGACCCGCACGAGGGGGCTTCGGAGGACACGCCGAGGCATGGGTAAGGACAGTATTCTCGGCTTTGTTGAAGAGATTTCACAACCTGAAACGTGATGTGAAGTCTTACGAGCACAAAGATTGAATCATGGCACACAACAAGAAAAGGGTCATTTAGCGACGTCTATAGCGACGTCTGAGCGACGTCTATGCGACGTCTGACGGCGTCGCCGATGTGACGCCGCAGACGTTGCCGTTCTTGATGCCGCGATGCGACGTCGGCCGCGATGCGACGTCGGCGGCGCCGCCGTGACGTCGCGCGCCGCCGACGTGACTCGACGTCGCTCGACGTCGCATGGGACGGACGGCGTCGGCGTCGGCGTGTGGTGTCTGAAAAAAAAAAAAAAAAAAATAAAAAAAAAAAAAAAAATTAAAAAAAAAAAAAAAAATTTAAAAAAAAAAGGAAAGAATTTTAATAGTTAGTTACAATATCATATACAAGAGGCAAGAGGCGAGTAGTGGCTATCTTTACGTGTTCCCTGTTAGGGGAAAACCCAGATAGCCAATTCTATAACAATACGACCAATATTAGACAATGACATTGAAAGTTAACGTGAACTAAGAGTTTATAGCACTTACGAATCTATATAAAAAGCCTTTTCGACGCCCGGAACCCAAGTGAAACGCGAATTCGTTTGTTTGAAGTTGCCTTGGCGGTCAGGAGGCGGATGTTTTTTTGGAATCCTTTTGCACGCTCGAAAAGTGATCCGATTGCAAGGAATACAACATGACAAGTTAAATGTCTTATTTCGAATTGAACGAATGGCAACAAATAACAAATACCTTGATATCTTCCTTATGGACCAATTAAGTGGTTTAGGGACCTTTGACCAATCGCCTCCCAATTTTTGGCATTCGACTTCAATTTTGCAATCACTCTTTGCCTTTTCTATAAATCGATAGATTAACACAAGACAAAAGAATAAAAATAAGACTATGACTAGGTCATGTACCTTCTTTTTCAAGCAGCTCCCCATCATCGAAATGAGCCCTTCCAAATCCGGATTAGTTTGGATTAAAAGCTAGAGTTGGCTATCATACAGCTTTAGGGTTATAGGCTAGATTTGGCCACCTCTACCTAAGAATTACAAGAAAAGTCGACTTGGACCCAAACACACGGTCGCCTCCACTGTAGTGGAGCCTCACCGTTCCCTTGAACAAGCCACTACAATTTTATTTTAAACCTAAAAATAACAAGTGGTCAGAGACTTGAACCAGTGCACGTGGGTCCTCTCCACTCTAGGTGGAGCCGTGGCCGTGCCCTTGAACAAGCCACTCCTTAACCTAGGAAAAATATATGATCGTAGTGAAGTGGACTTCGAACCCGGGTACATGGTCCTCCCACTCTAGGTGGAGCCGATCTGCGCCCTTGAACAAACCACTCCATCAATTTTTTAACCTCGCTTAAAATTATAAAATAAAAATGCAAGCGCTGATCAACTTACCAAAAGAAGGACGTGTGTAACAAGATCCCGACGGGTCCAAATCGAAATAGAAAGCAACAAAGAGTTAGAAGAATAAGAACAACGGAAAAAAATCAAGAAGAAAAAAAAAAAAAAAAAAAAAAAATGAAGAAATAGTAAAACAAGAAAGAAAAAAAAAAATGAATCAAAGAAGAAGAGAAGGGTGGGAGAAAGAAGAGAAGGGGAAAGAGGAGAAAAAAAATTAGGGGAAAAAGAGAAGAATGGAAGAAATAAGAGAATGAAATGGAAGAAGATAGAAGAATGGAAGAATGGAAGAGTGAAATAAGGGAAGAATCGAAGAAAGAAATGAGGAAAGAAGGAAAAGAAGAAGAATGAAGAAACAAGAAGAAGAAAAAAAAAAGAGAAGAGAAAAAAAAAATTTGAAATCTACACTAAATCATTCAATCCAAAACCATTCAATCCAAAACCATGATCTACTAACCTTAAAAAGAGTGCTTGCAAGTCGCTCAAGGTCGATACCAAGATCGCCCAAAATAGTCGATAGAAGGAAGCCTAGGAATGGTCCCTAAAAGACTTTTCGGATCAGAAAAACACGGCGTCGCATGCGACGTCACGACGTCGCATATAGTGACGTAATTTTGAAATCGATATATCGATTTCAAATCATATATACGATTTCAAAAATCGTGATATACGATTTCAAAAAATCGTGATATACGGTTTAACGTCGCGATGCGACGGTCCGCTCCATTTTTGTTATAGCGACGCCTAACACTTTTAATTTTTTTGGTGCCTTTTTTTCATCTGATGGTCATGAAAGTTTGTCCTTATGCTAATTTGGACATTCCCGAGCCATATATGCGGTCAAAATCGCATTCCGGATTTAACCAATCTTCTATTGCTACTACTTACGAATGTTTGAGCCTGGGGTGTCATGTTTGAGCCTGGGGTGGCGGTTTGATAAGTTCTCCCGGACGGATGTTGGATTTTTTTGGCCCTTATCGAACGAGGGCCCTTGAACGAAGGATTCAATGGTCGGATAGGGGAACCGAGATCCGGAAGTGTGGTCTTTAGCGTACGGCCCCCCGGGGGAGCGCTGCCAGGAAAGGCTACCTTGGGAAACTTTTTGGGGCTCGCCTCTTGGGGTTTGGACTCTCCCCTCTAATGAGACGGCCTTGCAAGGTCCTGGCCTTGTTTGACTTGGGCAAGTGTGCCAGCTGGCCGCCTCAACAACAGCTGCCCCGGACCGTTCTAATGCAAACACTTTGATCTAAACCTTGTCCGGAAATTTTGAAAACGGCCTTGGATGTTGGCGATGACTTAGGAAGCCTGCTGACAAAAAATCAGAATTTAATTCCGTACTATGCATTAATTACGAATTTATGAATGTCTTGCTACTGCAAAAGCTGCCCTTCACTTCTAACTGCCACAACGGAGGAGTATGCAGATCCAAACTCTATTCCGCAGGTTCCCCTTGCTTCAGCGTTCTCAACTGCATCATATCGCCAAGTCCCAAGTGCAAAGGACCAAACTGACATCCAAAACGCAAACCCCGCTAGAACACGGCAACTCATAGGGTTTACGTTTGAGGCTCTATCCTTGTCGGTCGACTAGGACCTTGCAGCCGTCTTGACGTAGAGGGGGTGTTGGCGCCGCAGCACGGACCCTAAAAACCACAAGGCGGCTTTGCCCCAAAAGTCCTCTCCTCGCCCTCGCGACGGACGGGCAACTTCCCTCTCGAAATCGTGATTCGCTCGCCAATGGACTCGAACGCCGACATTGCCCCGGGGACCAAGTTTCATGGCCAAAAGACCACCCCTTCTCGAGGTAGCGTCAAACTATCTCATGTCCAATACACTCGTAGTCAACCGCCTAGGAGGTGGGCGTCAATCTTTACAGCGTAGGGCGTAAGTGTTCCTTTCTTTGCAAAACTGGCCCGTGCAACTTGGTCTCTAGGGTAATTTCGGCCTCCCGGACGATGTGGCGAAGTCGAATCGCCATTCCCGGAGCCTCTCCGCAATGTCCGAACGACAAAACACTTTGGTTTCTACATCGATTGACCGCAGGGCGCTTAGCGGTTTGATAAGTTCTCACGGGGGCGGATGTTGGATTTTTGGACCTTATCGAGACAGGGCCCTTGAGCGAAGGATTCAACGGTCGGGATAGGGGAACCGAGATCCCGGAGTGTGGTCTTTAGCGTCTGGCCCCCTGGGAGCCAGCCCAGAAAGGTCTGCCTCGGGAAACTTTTTGGGGCTCCTCACGGGTCCGGACTCTCCCCTCTAATGAGGTGGCCTTGCAAGGTCCTGGCCTTGTTTGACTTGGGCAAGTGTGCCCGGCTTCGGCTGCCCAACAACAAAGCTGCCGGACCGTTCTAATGCAAACACTTTGATCTAAATCTTGTCCAGAAATTTTGAAAACAAGCCTGTATGTTGGCGATGACTTAGGAAGCCTGCTGACAAAAAATCAGAATTTAATTCCGTACTATGCATTAATTACGAATTTATGAATGTCTTGCTACTGCAAAAGCTGCCCTTTACTTCTAACTGCCACAACGGGAGGAGTACAGATCCAAACTCCATTCCGTCAGTTCCCCTTGCTTCGCGTTCTCAACTGCATCTTATCGGCCAAGTCCCAAGTGCAAAAGACCAAAACTCGGCATCCAAAACGCAAACCCTGCTAGAACCTGGCAACTCATAGGGTTTACGTTTCGGAGGCTCTATCCTTGTCAGATTCGACTAGGACCTTGCACCGTGTCTTGACGTAGAGGGGTGGTGTTGACGCCAGAGCACAGACCCTAAAACCACCGAAGCAGCTTGCCCCAAAAGTCCTCTCCCGGGCCACGGCGGCGGACGGACAACTTCCCCTCCTAATCGTGATTCGCTCGCCAATGGACTCGAATGTCGACATTGTCCCGGGGACCAAGTTTCGTGGGTTTAAGACCACCTCTTCTCGAGGAAGCGTCAAACTATCTCATGTCCAACACACTCGTACTCAATTGGCCTAGGAGGTGGTCATCGAATATCGCAACGTGCAGGGCGTAAGTGTTTCTTTCTTTTGCAAAACCCACCGGGCAACTTGGTCTCTAGGGTAATTTCGGCCTCCCCGGACGATGTGGTGGTCGAATCGCCATTCCGGAGCCTCCGCAATGTCCGAACGACAAAACACTTTGGTTTCTACACGGCCGACCAGAACGCCGCGGTTTGATAAGTTCTCCTGGACGGATGTTGGATTTTGTTCGCCCTTATCGAGCCGGGCCCTTGAACGAAGGATTCAACGGGTCGGATAGGGGAACCGGGGATCCGGGAGTGTGGTCTTTAGCATACGCCCCCCGGGAGCGCCAGAAAGGTTGCCTTTGAAACTTTTTGGGGCTCGCCTCTTGGGGTTTGGACTCTCCCCTCTAATGAGACGGCCTTGCAAGGTCCCGGCCTTGTTTGACTTGGGCAAGTGTGCCACTCTACCGCACGAACAACAAAGCTGCCCTGACCGCTTCTAATGCAAACACTTTGATCTAAACCTTGTCCGGAATTTTGAAAATCGGGCTGTATGTTGGCGATGACTTAGGAAGCCTCACGACAAAAAATCAGAATTTAATTCCATTACTATGCATTAATTACGAATTTATGAATGTCATGCTAATGCAAAAGCCGCCTTTACTTCTAACCGCCACAACGGGAGGAGTACATCCAAACTCTATTCCGCCGGTTCCCCCTTTGCTTCGTTCTCAATCGCATCATATCGGCCAAGTCCCAAGTGCAAAGGACCAAAACTTCGACATCCAAAACGCAAACCCCGCTAGAACCCGGCAACTCATAGGGTTTACGTTTGGAGGCCCTATCCTTGTCGATTCGACTAGGACCTTGCGCCGTGTCTTGACGTGGGGGGTGTTGACGCCGCAGCACGGACCCTAAAAACCACCTAGAAGCGGCTTGCCCCAAAAGTCCTCTCCCGGCGGCCCCGGCGACGGACGGGCAACTTCCCCTCTCCCGAATCGCGGATTCGCCTCGCCAATGGACTCTAACGCCGACATTGCCCCGGGACCAAGTTTTCATGGCCAAAAGACCACCCCTTCTCGGGTGGCGTCAAACTATCTCATGTCCAACACACTCGTAGTCAATTGGCCTAGGAGGTGGTCACAATACTTTAAACGTGGGGCGTAAGTGTTTCTTTCTTTTGCAAAACCCGACCGCAAACTTGGTCTCTAGGGTAATTTCGCCTCCGGGACGATGTGGCGAAAGTCGAATCGCCATTCCGAGCCTCCGCAATGTCCGAACGACAAAACACTTTGGTTTCTACACGATCGACCGCAGGGCCAAGCGGTTTGATAAGTTCTCACCGGACGGATGTTGGATTTTTGGACCTTATCGGTGACAAAATTCCTTGAACGGCGGATTCAATGGTCGATAGGGGAACCGGTGATCCCGGAGTGTGGTCTTTAGCGCACGGCCCCCGGGGAGCCCGCCAGAAAGGTGCCTTGGGAAACTTTTTTTGGGGCTCGCCTCACGGGTCCGGACTCTCCCCTCTAATGAGGTGGCCTTGCAAGGTCCTCGCCTTGTTTGACTTGGGCAGCAAAGCCAGCTTCCGCCCAACAACAGCGCCCGGACCGTTCTAATGCAAACACTTTGATCTAAATCTTGTCCAGAAATTTTGAAAATCGGCTCAGATGTTGGCGATGACTTAGGAAGCCCGGCGACAAAAATCAGAATTTAATTCCATACTATGCATTAATTACGAATTTATGAATGTCTTGCTACCGCAAAAGCTGCCCTTTACTTAAAGCGCCACAACGGAGGAGTACAGATCCAAACTCCATTCCGCCAGTTCCCCTTGCTTCGCATTCTCAATCTGCATCTTATCGGCCAAGCCCCAAGTGCAAAAGACCAAAACGCTGGCACCCAAAACGCAAACCCCCGCTAGAACCCGCAACTCATAGGGTTTACGCTTTGGGAGGCTCTATCCTTGTCGATTCGACTAGGACCTTGGCGCCGTGTCTTGACGTAGAGGGGTGGTGTTGAGGCCGAGCACGGACCCTAAAACCACACAGAAGCGGCTTGCCCCAAAAGTCCTCTCCCCGAAGGCCACCGCGGCGACGGGCAACTTCCCTCTCCTAATCGTGATTCGGCTCGCCAATGGACTCGGAATGTCGACATTGTCCTCGGGGACCAAGTTTCGCGGTCCGTAAGACCACCTCTTCTCGAAGCGTCAAACTATCTCATGTCCAACACACTCGTAGTCAATTGGCCTAGGAGGTGGGCGTGAATCTTTAGAACGTAGGGCGTAAGTGTTTCTTTCTTTGCAAACCCGACCGTGGCAACTTGGTCTCTAGGGTAATTTCGGCCTCCCCGGACGATGTGGCGAAGTCGAATCGCCATTCCGAGCCTCCGCAATGTCCGAACGACAAAACACTTTGGTTTCTACGGCCATGAGCGGCAGAACGCCACGGTTTGATAAGTTCTCCTGGACGGATGTTGGATTTTGTTGGCCCTTATCGAGCCAGGGCCCTTGAACGAAGGATTCAATGGTCGGATAGGGGAACCGAGATCTGGAAGTGTGGTCTTTAGCGTACGGCCCCCCGGGGGAGCCACAACCACCCCAATACTGGGTCCACATGTTGTTTTTTGGTGTGGTTTTTGCTAAAAAACAACATCAAAAAACTACGTGTTGTTTTTTGTCCGATTTTGCTAGAAATGACGTGTAGTTTTTAGCCAAATTTTTATACATGTAGTTTTTTTTGTTAAAAGTCTACACGTAGAGTTTTGTCAAAATTATCTACACGTAGGAATTACACGTGTGTCTACATGTTGTTTTTTAGAAGTAGATGTGGTTTTCAAGTGTTGTTTTTTCTAAAATAGACATGTGGTTCTTAATAAAACCTAAAAGGTCCACATGTAGTTTTTAACTATTGTTTTGTATGAAAAAAAAACACTAAAAAACTACGTATAGAATTTTTTCCGATTTTGCTAGAAACTACACGTAGTTTCTTTGTTTTTTCTTTTAACTATGTTGTTTCTAAATGTTATTTTCTTAAAAAAGTGATATGTGTTTTCTAGGAAGAATGTGGTTTTTTGTAAACTGTGTTGTTTCTAAGTGTTGTTTTCTTGATAAAATGATATGTGTTTTTTAAGAAGAATGTGGTTTTTTTTTTTTAAATCTGTTGTTTCTAAGTGTTTTTTTATTAAAAAAATGATTGTAAGCTTTTAAAAAAAAATGTGGTTTTTTTTAATTATGTTATTTCTAGTTGTTGTTTTCTTAAAAAAATGATATGTTTTTTTTAACTATGTTGTTTCTAAGTGTTGTTTTCCTAGAAAATTGATATGTGGTTTTTAAAAAATAACTGTTGTTTTCAAGTATTATTTTTCTCATGGAGAAGAATTTTGATATATAGGTTTATATAAAATCAACATGTGGTTGTTTAAAATAAGCAATTTCAAGTGTTGTTTTTGTGAACAAAAAAACAATATGCAAGTGTTATTTTTGTTTGTTTTTTTTTCTAAAACAAAGACGTGGTTTTGAATTGAAGATCTAAATACCATTGGAAAAATATACACCTTTATTTTTCAAGATTGCAGTTACAATTCACAATCAAAACAAAGATATTTTCACACTGACTCCAAACTCCAGAGTGCAAAAATAACAAAGAGTCACGGATCCTTCTAAAGGAGCTCTCTGCAAAGCACATAAGGTTATCAGAAAAGATTAAAATCAAAAGAAAAAAAAAAAGGGAAAAGGATACCAGTTATAAGGAAGGCATCAAATATAACAGACCTGTTTTTGCTACTTTTGCTGTGAAAAATACCTTGGACCTTTGGTGTTTTACTTGGACTCTACTCTACTTGGCTTTCTTGATTCTTGGCTTGCTTCGATTCTTGCTTGCTTCTTAGCTTCTTGGCTTGGTTCGATTTTTGGCTTTGTCCTGATATAAGCCCAGCATTGCTCACTGTCAACAGTGTACTTATATAAACCAAAGATATTCTCGATCTAAATCTTGGCCCATAGCCTTGAAGCAGGGCGGCAGGAAGGCCGGCTATGAGCACACAAACGATTTGCAAGGACAAAGCCAAGTGATCGTTCAAAGCAGGGGTGAGCCATATTACTAGCATAGAGAAAGCTACTTACGATTGGCTCTCATTCTGCCTGCAACATAAGATAATAATATCATGTCTCATATATATGGAAAGAACTGAATTGCCATGAGAAAATAGAATGAGCTAAGAGAATCTTCTTGCAGACATTGCTCTTCAATAGCAAAGACAGGCCAGAACATGTGATCCGTTTTACAGGTATATAGTTTAAGAGTGCAGAAAGGCCTTATACCTCAAGGTGGGCTTCAGCACAGATTGCTGCCCAAAACCTGATATGTAATATATCTGGCTTTTTTTGCCTGGGAGGCCAAGTACGGAAGCTGATAGGGCAAAATCGGCTGATCTGGGCGGCATCAGACTGGTCGACACCATGCTGCCGGAAGTGCATAAACCGGCCCCATAGGAACCGATCTGCATAAATCGGCACTGGTGGTCAGGGTTTTCTTCATCTCTGTAATTCTGGCAGCCCATGAGATCGGCCCTGAAGGATTCTTCCAAGCCCCGGATACTGAAAAACCAGTCTAAGGTAGTATTTGAACCTCTGTTCATTATCTAGCTGCATAGAACTGGATTATGATCATGCGAAACGAGATCCACTAAGTTTTTACCACCATCTGTTGGTGCTGGGCACTAGAACATGGTGGAGCAGAGATTGAAGGAGACAAGTTAGGAATTGCAAAAGAATTAACATGAGATTCCAGCTCCTTTGCTGAAGCAGAGCATCACCTGTATCATGTGAAGCAGGGCGGCATAGCCGTGAAGCAGACTAGCAGCTGTGACGCAGCCGTGAAGCAGGGGAGCGCCATAGCCTCCTCTCTGATTTGGAAGCAGGAGAGTGCCATAGGGGCCGGCTCTTACCTTTATAGAGTAGGAAAGCGGGAAAGTAGCAGAAAGCGGGAAAGTAGCAGACCAATAGCAGCAAAATACCCGGATCACCATCTGGCCGTTTATATCTCTGCCAAATCGGACCCTTGTTCTCGAACCTTTGATGGGGCATTTTTTCATCCATATAATTTATTTTCAATTTTGAACTTATGATAAATGTTCCACTACTTTTGGCGGGGGGATTTTTCCTTATGGGTTCTTCTCGTTCAAAACCATATGGCTATAGCCAAAATGGGGACGGGGCGTCTTATTTACCATTTTCTTGGTTGTATAAGCTCAAGAAGTCCTTACTTTTAATTCTCAATGAGTGCGAAAAAATTTTGAGGACAACTTCGTTGAAATTGGAAAAATCTCCCAAAGAAGATATTTCTACAAAGCAAACCATTCCTGTGGGATCTCAAAGTCATTAGGCTCATAAAGCGCATCAACTCAAATTTAAGAATCTATAGGCGATCTTTGAAGTCGGGGTGAAAAGCTTTTGAAAAAAAGTATAGACAAGATTTGCGGAGTTCATTGCATCAAAGGTATGTCCAACTCTTTTGTGCATGTATTGAATACTTTGAATTGTACCTCTTTGAATTGTACCTCGTGTATTTTAATTTTCTAACATGTGAAAACAGAAAAAACAACGAGAAGACATACCGATGGGATTATTTTAGAAAAATACTAGATAAGATTATTTATTTATGGACCTCTTTGCATTCTTTCACAAACAATTGAGGATCTACATAAGATTGGATGCTCATTGGTAGAAGAACACGAATGGTCATGAAAATGCGCCTTCGGATGAATACATGAAGAAGCAAGTTGGGCCCAGTGGTGCTTTATCCCTCTCAATGTAGTCGATTCCAAGTTTCAAATTCCAGCCAAATGAAAGCGAATCTTGTTATACAAACAAAAGGGTAGAATTTTGACCTAATAGCCACCTAGGCACCAACGAATTTTGACGATGTCACCTAGGCACCAACATGCCACCTAGGCTCAAACATGCCAAGGTGGCTCAAACATCTGGTGGCTCAAACATGCCCCAGGTCGTGGGCTCCCAACATGCCACCTAGGCTCCAACATGCCAAGGTGGCTCAAACATGCCACTTGGCTCAAACATGCCAAGGTGGCTCAAACATGCCACCTAGGCTCAAACATTCCAAAGTGGCTCAAACATACCACCAAGGTGGCTTCCAGTTGGCTCAAACATGCCACGCAGTTCTTCTAACATGCCACCATGCCAAGGCTTTCACATGCCAAGGTGGTGCAAACATGCCACGTGGGCTCCAACATGCCATGCAGGGCTCCAACATGCCAAGGTGGCTCAAGCATGCCACCCTAGGCACCAACATGCCACCGGGCTCAAACATGCCAAGGTGGCTCAAACATGTCAAGGTGGCTCAAACATGCCACATGGGCTCCAACATGCCACCTAGGCTCCAACATGCCAAGGTGGCTCAAACATGCCACGTGGGCCCCAACATGCCACCTAGGCTTCAACATGCCACCTAGGCTCCAACATGCCAAGGTGGCTCAAACATTCCACTAGGCTCAAACATGTCAAGGTGGCTCAAACATGCCACCTTGGGTCCAACATGCCACCTAGGCTCCAACATGCCAAGGTGGCTCAACCATACCACCTAGGCCCTAACAAGCCAAGGTGGCTCCAACATGCCACCTAGGCTCCAACATGCCAAGGTGGCTCAAACATACCACCTGGGGCCTAACATGCCAAGGTGGCTCCAACATGCCATATGGGCTCCAACATGCCACCTAGGCTCCAACATGCCACCTAGGCTCCAACATGCCATGGTGGCTCAAACATGCCACGTGGGCTCCCAACATGCCACCTAGGCTCCAACATGCCAAGGTGGCTCAAACATGCCACCTAGGCACTAACATGCCACCTAGGCTCTAACATGCCACCTAGGCTCAAACATGCCACGCGGGTTCCAACATGCCACCTAGGCTCCAACATGCCAAGGTGGCTCAAACATGCCACGTGGGCTCCCAATATGCCACCTAGGCTCCAACATGCCAAGGTGGCTCAAACATTCCACTAGGCTCAAACATGCCAAGGTGGCTCAAACATGCCACCTTGGGGTCCAACATGCCAAGGTGGCTCAACCATACCACCTAGGCCCTAACAAGCCAAGGTGGCTCCAACATGCCACCTAGGCTCCAACATGCCAAGGTGGCTCAAACATACCACCTAGGGCCTAACATGCCAAGGTGGCTCCAACATGCCATATGGGCTCCAACATGCCACCTAGGCTCCAGCATGCCAAGGTGGCTCAAACATGCCAAGATGGCTCAAACATGCCATGTGGGCTCCAACATGCCACCTAGGCTCCAACATGCCATGGTGGCTCAAACATGCCACGTGGGCTCCCAACATGCTCGGGCAGTACAAAGGCTCTGGAATGGAGATTCGACTTCGTCATATCGTCCAGAATGGTGAAATTACCCTAGGGACCAAGTTACACAATCATTTTTGGTAACGAAAGAAACAAGAACCTCTACATGGCAGTATTCCGCAGCTACCTCTTAGGCCAATTGACTACGAATGTGTTGGAGATGAGCTACTTTGGCGCTTCTTGGAGAAGGGGTGGTCTTCTGCACACGAAGCTTGGTCCCGAGGGTAATGTCGTTTCAGTCCATTGGCAGAGTCAGTTCATAGTTCCGGAGTGGGAGAATTGCCCGTCCGTGGCCAGGGGCCTTCGAGAGAGGACCTTTGGGGCGAACTGCTTCCGGAAGGTTTTAAGGGTCCGTCTTTTGGCATCAACACCCTCCCTCTACGTCATGACATTGTGCAAGATCCTGGCCGAATCTGACTAGGATATGGCCTCCAAAACATAAACCCTGTGTGTTGCTAGGTTATTGAAGGGTAGTTTTAGTTGGTTACACATGGGCCATGGTCGAGAAGCTGCAATTGAAAACACGAAGCAATAGGAACTGACGGAATGGGGTTCGGATTTATCCTCCTCCCAGTGTGGCAAATAGAAATCAAGAGCGTCTTTTGTAGTAGCAAAATTATTTGGGATCATTTGGGATGCCCAATAGATCCAAACTCTGTTATTTCACTTGCCATGGCTCCGCATGTATGTTTAGAAAAGATGCACTTAGTTATCCTAAAAAACGACCATGTTTTGGCCTCCGAAAAGTAAACCCTATGTGTACCTAGGTTATTGTAGGGTTTACCTTTCGAAGGCCAAAACGTGGTCATTTTCTTGGATAACTAGGTGCACCTTTTCTGAATATGTATGCGGAGCCATGGCAACAAAAATAACAGAGTTTAGATCTATTGGCCATCCCGAATGATCCCAAACAATTTTGCTACTGCACAAGGCGCTCTTGACTTCTAATTGCCACACTGGGATGAGGATAAATCCAAACCCCATTCCATCAATTCCTATTCCTTCGTGTTTTCAACTGCAGCTTCTCGACTATGTCCCAAGTGCAACCGACTAAAACTCGACCTCCATAACGTAAACCCTTCAATAACCTAGCAACACACAAGGTTTATGTTTCGGAGGCCATATCCTCATCAGATTCGATCAGGATCTTGCACAATGTCATCAGGTACAGGGAGGGTGTTGACACCAGAAGATGGACCCTTAAAGCCTTCCTGAAGCAGTTCGCCCCAAAAGTCCTCTTCCGAAGGCCCCTGGCCATGGACGGGCAACTCTCCCACTCTAGAACTGTGAATTGACTCTGCCAATGGACTCAAAACCAATTGAAAATTGACTCTGCCAATGGCCTCTGCCAATGGCCTCTGCTAGTTTTGCCTTGAGCAAGAATACCTGAAGTAAATGTATGAGTCAGCAAGATCTTTTTTCTTCAGAGTTCATAAATAATAGAATATAAAACAAGTGTAGTACAGGAAGCGTACTACTTTGTCCGAATGATGTCTCAATGCTAGTTTTTGACATGCCTTTTTGATCTCAATAGCTGTTGAGGATGGCTCAATTCCACTGCAATACGGACCATAAACACATCTAAGTTTTGAGGCAAACAGAATTGACTACAATATGTGCTCCCACCAAAAATGAATTAAGGGAAAGAGACATCACTGAAGAGTATTAAGGGTCAACTGCATCTTCAACTCTTTTTCTGCCTTGGCCAAGCGTTCATAAGCCTGCCCCAAGTCTTGCTGCATATTGTGAGATTTATTTGAAGTCGTTACATTATTTCCTTTGAGCATTCTGGTTGGCCTTCAAGAAGACTAATCAGATGCAATGTTAACCATGTCTTGGCCATAATCAATTTTTAACCTAAAGGTTTATGCATGCCCTAAATCGATATCCAGAAGTGACAGAAGGTTTTCAAACTTATTTCGCCCTAACTTATTTCCAGTATGCCCTACAAGTATTTTACTAAACCATAAAATACAAAACATTGCATGCACATAACAAATTCTATGTCTCTAGAGATGCCAAATTGTCCCCGACTGTCCCCGAGGAACTCTAGCAAGATTATAAAATTGTCAAGTTACTGTATGAATATAGTATTGTAAGTCTATTGGGTAGATTCTTAAGTGTCCCATAAACGTATAAATATGGAGTCCGCGTTAGCTCAAACCTACAATACTAGCTAGGGATGGAAATTAATCCCCCCCCCCCCTCCCCCGGGAATTAAATCAAGCTTAATTAAATGCTGCCATGATTTGGCGGCATTTCACATTAATGGCTAACAACTTGTTGAAACATGTGCATGGACCAAGTCAACTCAAGGGCTCGAGCTGAAGAACCAAGTAAGGACTTTCATTTGAAGCATCACAAGAAAGGATTCAAAGTAAAAAGTCAAAGGCACACAAGAAGGAGGGCAAGGTCAACTCAAAAAAAGCTTCATGGCAATATCAAGATGGGAAGACCCCTTTAGAAGTAAGATGTTCACTCAAGTTCAAATTCTTGGGCATGATTGATATATTGAGCACCCTTTGTCTCCACTTGCCTCACCTCACTCATCTCCACTACTATACAAACCCCAAAACGGTTCAAACTCTTTTCCTAGTCAAAAACTTCTCACACATCCATGATACACCCTCCATTCACTTGAGACACGAAAAATCCGTGACAAGAATTGACCTACCAATGGTCAAGATGACACATTTTCTCTCTAAGTCAAAGGGAGAAAAAATGAGCCTACATTTTCAATATCAAGTTGCTTGTGCAAAAAGATAAGCCCAAAAATGGTTAAAACAATTGGCCAAATTTGCATTAGATGGACTTACATTACAAAATATGTCATGTCATCATCCACCTCACCAAAGTTGGCCACCTCATCACACACCATATTCCTTTTTTTCATCTCACAAAAGTTTTTGACTAGGGGAAAAGTTTTTGCAAGTCATCCCATGCCATGTCATCTTTGGATTGCCTACTCATACCATATGCTTACCACATGTCCAAATGTCAAAACCATTCCATTCCAAAAAAAAAATCAAATCGTCCTCTCCAAAAAGATCCTTCCATAGGGTAGGGCATCAAAAGATTCCATGTGGCACAAAAAAAGATTCCCAAATAGACCATGGTTTGGCCCTATAGTTTGAATTCTAGGAAGAGTGCCCTATGGTTGGAAGGTGCTAACACTTAATTTTTTCTATGCACCCTTAGCCTAAGTCTCATTTCACCCAATCCCTATGTGCCACGTTACCACGGGTATCATTTTTCTTGAAAAAGGCACGTGGGATATCTCTTCTCTGCGAAATTCTCTAACCTAAAAGGCCGGGCCAAGATCCGACCTTTCCAGGTAGATCTGGCGACAATCATGAGCCCGAGCATCCCTTTTGTACTCTTGTGCCTCAAGAAACATCATAACATCGTAAAAAACCAAAACAAAACAAACCCGGATGCCAAGAATGTCTTTGAAATGAGAAAAAAAAAGGGGAAACATTTTTTTGAAACAAGGGCGACTTACGTGAAAAGATTCGACTTACGTGGATCAGATCACGGAGCGGATTTATGAGCATAAGTTAAGAATGACCTGCCTTGCATGAAATACCTATTTATTTGATGCAAAATACTTGAATGTGTACCTTCATTTGATTATTTTTTATCCACATTGCCCAAGACTACGAGCTTGGGAATTTATGTTCCTATTCTATGTGATGATTCAATGAAAGAAAATTCGAACTTGGTAAGCATTGTCCTCATTTGATAACCTAAAGCATAATATTGGAGTAAATTAATGATCTCAATTCAATTAGCGAGTCTAGATGTAGATGATTGCTTCACAAGCCAAATATTAGCAAAAGAAAACAATCAAGTACTCTGTCTTCTGTAGAAATATTCCATTTATTCACCATAGAGTTAAAGTTGCTATTTCTTATCAAAAATCTTTATAAAGAAAAAAAGGGATCAGATCTCAAAAAAGGACTCTATGCACCTACTCTGCAGAGTCATCAGAAATCATTCCAATTGACAAAACTTGAAAAGGTATTATGTTCATACACTTGCAAAAAAAAGCTCTCGGGTTGGGATATTGACCAAAAATTGACCCGGTCAGTTTGATCAATTGCACATAGTTTGTCCTAAGGATTTTCTAGCAGACTTTCATAGGCAGATCAAGTACCTTACCTAGTATCCAACAAAATTGATTTAATCAAAAAAAGCTCAAGGAACCACACATGGAAAGTATTTTGCTGTGACAGTCTTTTTACTGTTCAGGGAAGCTAATCTATTATGGCTGTTTGAGTAATTCTTTTGCAGTATTCTCTCACAGAGTGGTTGCCTATAGCAACCTGGAGGTTCTACACCATTGAGGTTGAAGGTTTGCCAGGAATACCTTCAACATTAAATAATACATCATTAGACAGATCGAGGAGCTTTGTGAAACATCAAATTTCATCTAAAATATAATGTTAAATCAAATGTTATAACTAAAATTGTAATAGCACCTAGAAAAGCACCATCTGACGATTAGTCTGATGCAATATCTGATGAATAGTCTGACGCAAAATCTGATGATATATCTGACGTTATATCTGACGCATTTTCGGACGATTATTCTGACGCATATTCTGACGCATATTCTGACGCAAATTCTGACGCTTGTTATGACGATACATATTTGACGTATATTCTGACGATTAATGTGACGCTTAACCTGACGAATCGTCAGGAAAAGCATCAAAATAGTAATCGTCGGTACGTTCATCAGCCTGTACGTCAGGCAAAAATCTCTCTAGACAGTCTGACGATTTTTCTGACAAAAAATGCTCATTCTCTTATAGTGGTTGGATCTAACCGTGGAGGTAATTTTTCACGAATGTAAAACAATACGATACATTCCCAAAGTTGAGCACACAAACAATATTCCAGGTGGTGGAGCTTTGCTTAAGAAATATCCTAAAAAAAACCATACTTCCTTAAGAAATAGCTGCGTAAAAAACTACGCCACTTCAGAAAATCACACTTCTGTAAAAAAAAAAGCCACTTAAAAACTACACCTACTTAAAAACCACACATCAAAAAACCATACTTACTTTAAAAAATAGCTACGTAAAAACTATACCTAGTTATATAAACCACACCAAAAAAATCATATTTCCTTAAAAATAGCTTCTTAAACACTACACCTAGTTATAAACTACACCACTTGAGGAAAACCATACTTCATTAAAAACAGCGACCACTTAAAAACTACACCCGCTTATAAACCACACTTCAAAAAACCATACTTCTTTAAAAAAATAGCTATTTAAAAACTACACCCACTTATAAACGACACCTCAAAAACAACATCTCGATTAAAAAAAAAAAAATCATACCACTTGAGAAAACCATACTTCCTTAAAAACAACCACTTAAAAAACTATACCTCCTTATAAACCACACTTCAAAAACTATACTTCCATAAAAAAACGACTCTTAAAAACTACACCTAGTTATAAACTACACCTCAAAAACAACACCTTCTTAAAACAACACCCCTCAAAAAATAAGCAACACTTCTTTTAAAAAAATGACACCTCAAAAAAAGACCACACCTTCAAAAAAAAAACAAAACTATAGCTTCGTAAAAAAAACTACACCGCCTCCTTAATAAACCACACCTCCACATAACCACATGTAGATTTTTTGGAACAACGACATGTTGTCTTTTTGTTACTGTTGTTTTTAGGTGTGGTCCCAGAATTGGGGTGGTAGTGAGCGCTGCCAGGAAAGGCTACCTCGGGAAACTTTTTGGGGCTCGCCTCTTGGGGTTCAGACTCTCCCCTCTAATGAGACGGCCTTGCAAGGTCCTGGCCTTGTTTGACTTGGGCAAGTGTGCCCATTTCGGTACCAACAACAGTTGCCCGGACCGTTCTAATGCAAACACTTTGATCTAAACCTTGTCCGGAAATTTTGAAAACGGGCCTGTATGTTGGCGATGACTTAGGAAGCCTGCTGACAAACAATCAGAATTTAATTCCGTACTATGCATTAATTACGAATTTATGAATGTCTTGCTCTTGCAAAAGTCGCCCTTTTACTTCTAATCGCCACAACGGGAGGAGTACAGATCCAAACTCCATTCCGTCGGTTCCCCTTGCTTCACGTTCTCAATCGCATCTTATCGGCCAAGTCCCAAGTGCAAAGACCAAAACTTCGGCACCCAAAACGCATAAACCCCGCTAGAACACGGGAACTCATAGGGTTTACGTTTGGGAGGCTCTATCCTTGTCGATTCGACTAGGACCTTTGCGCCTTGTCTTGACGTAGGGGGTGTTGACACCTGGCGAGGGACCCTAAAACCATCCGAAGCGGCTTGCCCCAAAAGTCCTCTCCCGAAGGCCCGGGCGACGGGCGTGCAACTTCCCTCTCCTAATCATGATTCGGCTCGCCAATGGACTCAAACGTCGACATTGCCACAGGGGACCAAGTTTCATGGCGAAAGGCCATCCCTTCTCGAGGAAGCGTCAAACTATCTCATGTCCAACACACTTTCGTAGTCAATTGGCCTCTGAGGTGGCCGGCCGATCACCGCAACGTAGGGCGTAAGTGTTTCTTTCTTTTGCAAAAATGACCGTGCAACTTGGTCTCTAGGGTAATTTCGGCCTCCCGGACGATGTGGCGAAGTCGAATCGCCATTCCGGAGCCTCCGCAATGTCCGAACGACAAAACACTTTGGTTTCTACACGGTCGATCATGGGGCGCTTTGCCGTTGATAAGTTCTCCTTCGGACGGATGTTGGATTTTTTGGACCTTATCGAGGCGGGGCCCTTGAGCGAAGGATTCAACGGTTGAGATAGGGGAACCGAGATCCGGAGGGTGGTCTTTAGCGTCTGACCCTCAGAAGCCGCCAGAAAGGTCAAGATCGGAACTTTTGTGGCTCGCCTCTTGGGGTTAGGACTCTCCCCTCTAATGAGGCGGCCTTGCAAGGTCCTGGCCTTGTTTGACTTGGGCAAAGTGTGCCGGCTCTTTCCCCAACAACAGTTTGCCCGGACCGTACTAATGCAAACACTTTGATCTAAACCTTGTCCGGAAATTTTGAAAAGCCTCAGTATGTTGGTGATGACTTAGGAAGCCTGCTGACAAAAATCAGAATTTAATTCCTTACTATGCATTAATTACGAATTTATGAATGTCTTGCTCTTGCCTAACAACAGTCCCTAGACCGTTCCAATGCTACCTATTTGATCAGAACTTTATCCGGAAATTCTAAAAATTTGCACGTATCTTTGGGGATGACCTAGGAAGCCAACCCGACAAAAAATCAGAATTTAATTCCATACCATGCATTAATTACGAATTTATGAAGCATGAATGCAAAAAGAACGCATAACTAAAACGTTCTCGCATCGAAAAAGGTGGAATTTTTGACAAAGCGGTTACAACGTGTCGGTCGGGACATGAGAAAAACATTTCACTAGGATATGCGGTGTTGGTGCACGATGAAATAGCTCCGAGTCTTCCGTAGCTCACATCTTTGCCACAAAAGTTCTCTTCACGAAGGCCACAGCGATGGGCGAGCAATTTCCCCTCTCAAAACCATGATTTGGCTCTTCCAATGGACTTCGAGAATATCGACATTACCACGGGGACCAACTTTCGTGGCGGAAGACCACCCTTGTTCTCCAAAAGAATAAAGTACACTAGGCGTCCAGCAGGCGTCCCGCGAGCGACGTCGCGTCGTAGCGGCGCCACGTCG
This sequence comes from Isoetes taiwanensis, assembly GCA_021234155.1. Lineage (NCBI taxonomy): Eukaryota > Viridiplantae > Streptophyta > Lycopodiopsida > Isoetales > Isoetaceae > Isoetes > Isoetes taiwanensis. The sequence goes on along the minus strand of JAJEKV010000105.1, from coordinate 51,696 downwards.
CACAAAAGTGGCGCCGCAGCGATGCGGCGTGGTTCGTAGACGTGGCGCACTGGCGTGGCGGTCTGCCCGCCCGCGGTCGACGTCGCGTCCCCACGTCGCGATGCGGCGTGTCTGCGGCGACGCGTCGCGTGGCGCCGCATGGTGACGTTATTTGGCGGCGTCACGTCGCGTCGGCGTCGCAAGCCCGTCGCCGCTAAATGTCCATTCTCTTGTTGTGGCATTCGAGGGCCACTCAAGTCAATGTTTTGAAGACCAACAAAAATTACGGAGGAGATGCGGATCGGTATGGGTATTTATAACCTCCCCTTTGTGCTACCCGATGCATGTGAACTTTGTGGTGCGCAATTTTAAAAGATTACAAAGATGCTTGTGAAGCTCAAGTGCAACCATAAGTGGCATGTAGCATGCTTTGGGCTACTGTTTTAGTTGGCATGCACATGCGGTTTGCGGGATGCAATGAATCGCCACCATGCACCTTCTTTGCTTGAGCTCGACCATGTCACTTTATTATTAGATGTACACGAGGAATCGAAGACGAGGAATCGGGGTGATGTCTGAAGTTGAGGAGCCAAAGGTTCTTCCTTACAAGAGGAAGCATGTGGTAGTAGACTCATCGCCACGGCGATTGCATCCGAGAAGCACCATCCCGAAAGAAGATTCAAGAAACCGGGTTACAAGGAGTGCCAAGAAAAAAGCAACAAGCAAAGGAGGTAGCAGAGGGTAAGTCTTGTACTTAAGTTGAATTTGCTTCATGTTTTATTTGCTTCACTTAAGTTCTAATTGTCGCTTTTTTATTTGTTTAGATGCATGAAGATGAAGACAAGAGCAAACCCAAAGTCACCCAATGATGAAAGGTATTGCTTTGCATTTGTATGTTCTTATTCAATGCATGTATTTAATTCTTATAGTATAATTTGCGATGCGTGAATGATGTAGCCAAGGACACGGTGCTTGAGGGACCATTGGGGAGGCCGATGAAGAAGGCTTTGGCAAATCCAATGAGCAAAAGAAATGTCAAGGTATTGTGGATGTTAAATCTATAAGGTGCTTATGTTGTGGTATTTTAATTCAAATTCTAATGCAACTGTTTATGTTTTTTTACTGTAGAAACAAGTGTGAAGCACTATGTTTGGCCAAGCAATGCAGTTAAGAATTTGATGCTGGATTTGCCAGATAGTACATTAGCTTCTACCGAGAAGACACTGCCAACACCTAGTAAGTATCTGCTTGACATTTTTATTTGAAGTATGTTCTCGACACAAATTTAATTATGTGCCCATTTCTTTTTACAGCACTCCCAAATCCACAAGCAGAGGCTGCTGATCCTGTATCATCTCCTGATGATGAAGCCGAGAATGACCTGACTCTGGCTGAGTCCTACTTAAAAAATAGGGTGAAGTCAGAGAAGAAAGTTTAATCTATGATTGCTGAACATCTGATAGTTTAAAAAACTTTTAACTTATGTACTGATATTTGGATGCCATGAGGACATCCAGATAAATTTTGTATAGAACTTACTTGTATGACCCCCTCATGTGCTGATATATGACTCACTTATGTGCTGTGAGTTGGAACAGACTTATGTGCTGAGAAAATTTTTGTATATGACACTTATTTTGAAATGTAATGTGCTACTTAAGCTATACTGTATGTATAAGATATACTATATGTATACTGTATGTATAAGATACTGTATGTGAAAGTATGTATAAGATACTGTATGTATAAGATACTGTATTTGCAAGTATGTATAAGATACTATATGTATAAGATACTGTATGTATAATGTATGTATAAGATACGGTATGTATAAGATATTGTATGTATACTGTATGTATAAGATACTGTATGTATAAGATACTGTATGTATACTGTGTGTATAAGATACTGTATGTATACTATATGTATAAGATACTATATGTATAAGATACTGTATGTATACTGTGTGTATAAGATACTGTATGTATACTATGTGTATAAGTATACTATATGTACACTGTATGTATACTGTATGTATAAGATATTGTATGTGCAAGTATACTATATGTATAAGATAATGTAGCAAGTATACTGTATGTATAAAGTATAAAGCAAGTATACTGTATGTATAAGGTTTAATGTATACCCATGTTTATAACTTTAGTAAGATATATGTAGTGAAGTAAATAACATTGTGAATAACATATTCTAATAAGAATGAAGTAAGATAACATTAGTAAGATATCATAATGAAGTTAACTAGAAACGTGTGCCCGGCGATGCCGGGCATTAGTCGTGGATGTATGAGGGCATTTATGTGCGTTAGTTGTGGTTGTGTCGTGAATGTGCACAATGCATCGAAGGTAATATATGTGTAGGTGGAAATAGACACATATAGATATTGAACAAACTTTACCCTTTAAAAGTGTACACATAATATGAAGTTCAAACAAAATGTTAAACAAATATACTGGTTCTATACGCAAATATAAAATACTTTTAGTGCAAAATGAGGTTATGTCCATCAATCTCAATGGATCCACATCATGAAGAACTGTCCCAAAGAACTTCGTGGGAACGTCCGGCCTACTCGATCACGGCTTCGCCATCTTGGCCGATAGGTATAAAAGCTCTGTCGTCGTGCCTATGGTGGCGAACATGAACGTGTAAACATGCTCTGATACCATGTCCCACACGCGCGACTCAGGTGTACCAACAACAATGTTATGCTTTGTCAGGAACTCAGGAAGCTCGTAATCACCAACTGCATCATGTGGAATCGATGCCCAAGCCTTGAACCGTCTCCCATCACAAACATCAATGTGTGTGATGCCTCCTGGCGTGAAGCAAGTTCCCATGCATGTATACTTAGAGGGAACTTTTTTTGACTCCAACACGACAACAACACGCGGTGTGTTATCAACTATCGCATAACTCCCTACAATAAAAAGGTATCATTTCAGAAAACGATAGGAAACATGCATTGATGAACTTCTTAATAAATGATAGAATATATATCCTATTAAGAAGCATATCCTATTAAGAAGCATATAAGCAATTGTTATTGTTGGAACTAACAAATCTTTCACTCACCATCCCTACGATGTAGATGAACTATCGCCCTCGGCTTAGGATTTCCAAGTTCTCGAGGTACAAAAGGTGTGTAGGGCTTCATGTTCTGCACACATTCAGAAGATCAATAATCATCTAAGAAGCATGAAAACCTCCCTCAATAAAACACATATATACGCAAATATATGGACATTACACCGTTTAGTCGAGGACATGACACTTACCTCCATCACAAAGCATCCGTGTAAACCACGTTCCTTGTGAACCTTGAGACTGTAGTGGCGTCTTCTTGAGGCATGGATGGTGGGTCTTTGATAGCAACCCGAATTCCTTGTCGATTTTGTACCCTTGAGAATGCCACATATAATTGTCCATGAGTAAAGACAGGCTTTGGAAGATATATCCCCACCTTATGCATTGTCCGCCCCAGGACTTGTTTATGGTCATGGCAAAGGCCTACCATGAAAGGGAATTGCACCCTTTCAAACTGAAATGGCAAACCTGAATCGGTAGGCACAATTGGAATGCGCGATAGGAGCACAGTGTCACCAACGTGTGTCCCAGTTACTATCTGTGCCTCAATGACACGTCTTCCCAGCTTTCGTATAATCAATCGTGTTCCATTGCACAGGCCCTTCTTGAACGATGTAGACCTCAACAACATTACAATCATTCCCACCTTTAGGTTTAGCTCGTGGGGCGGTACACCACTTGGAGTTTGTGCATTAAGAAACTCAATGGGATATAGACCTACTTGGCGCCATCTGTGTCTATGATTCGATCAAAGACTAAAGTAATGGGCTTTAGGCGAGGGCGTTATGGAATGGGTAGGCATAATGAATTTTGTACGTGGAAGAACATGTTCATCTCTTGTCTATAGGTAGATTAGAGTGGAAAGATATGATGGGTATTTTCTCCAATTGTTGTTGAAGTGGATTAGAAATAAATTGATTTGATTTTGATCTAAGTGGTGTATCTAGAAAACGCATATAAAACATGCGCTAAGTTAACGAACCACCATAAATTCATAAGTTATGATGTAAACATGGGCAAAAAATGTGGAACCTTAGTGCCCACATCTCTTACTTGCATATGTTCAATGAAGATGGTGGGTAATAGCGGATGATTATTGCTTATGCCATCAAGTAGAATTTACATAAAATACAATGTTTGTTCATGTCTATTTTATCACAAACAATTGTCTTGTGCTTGTCTCATATTGCAAATGCTATCGTCAAAAACCATTGTGTTGTTTGAGCTTCCTCCAGTTTAAAATATCTCTATGGCCGTAATTCTTTGCATGTGTGATTGCTAATATGTGTGGAATAATCAAGTGGTAGCCAAGTCTAAAATGTGGACCAATGTATCTAAAGCTCACATCATATCAAATGTAGATATAAAGTCCATTCTATCTAGGGTACACATGCATGGTCATCTTTAAAAGTTCAAATTAATTATGTAAAAAAATTAAGTGTATAAATTCTTTATTTGTCTGGTAGAGCTGTGAGAAAAGCAGTCACAATTTGTGGAGTTGGGCAATTACTTCTTTCTCTTTTTAGTTTTATTTGTCTCATAGATTTAAGAGTTTATGCTGAACAGCAAGTGAAAATTTGTGAACATCCAAACATATTCTACAGAAAATACATTATGCCAAGTTGCAACACATTGATTCAACTTTTTTATTTCAACTTGTGAACTGGACATGATAAAAAGGAAATGTCATTTTATCAATATCGTGTTCAAGAACTGGAATCTATCTTCTCCTTCGGCAACAACCTCTGCTTTTGCACCAGCAGCTCCGCTTCATGCTCCTAAGAAAGCTTCCTAGCCAGCAGAACAATAAGGTTGTTGTAGTGCTACGATATGATACAGAGTTTATAGGCTTTCTATAGATGCATTCCTGCAATTTCTCCAAAAGATGACGATGGCTGCATAATTATTCTTCCTTTGCGTCGTTTATACCTTTGATCTCCATTTTAAGTTCCTCTATCTTCTTCTCAAGCTTAATTATACTTACACTTGGAAGTGAAATTGGCCATCAAATGCCAATTAAACTGAAGATCAATGTCACAATTACAGGCATGATATTTACAAATGGCATTCATGAAACGTGTGGAAAGAGAATATCCCAAGTGATAAAAAAAATTCTCATCCACAGTAGACTTATCTGATATACCTCACTAACATGGATGCCTATAAGTAATTGCACAATCAGCATCAATCCACCTTTGTACATCGCTTTAAGGCTCATGATCAGAAGAGTCAATTCATTTGTGTCACCTATATGTCCATCCAACACCAGGTCAAAGGTCCAAATTCATGACGTCTTATATCCATGTAAGCTGTTATAAAGATACAATTTGCATAACCTCCATGCAGCCTGTTACAAAGAAACAATTTCTATGATCCGGTTACCTGTTAAAGGCTGCTGTTGGGTTCTGAATTTGTCTCCAATAGTAAACTGCAGAATTAAGCTACATTTTATATCTTAAACAATAAAATCTCCATGCAAAATATCTCTAAGAAAATTATAGCTTTGCCATGTTCATATATGACCATTTTTATGTAAAAGAAAGGCTGCATTATTATGAGGCCTGTAGCCTAACACGCCAAGAATGACCATATATGACCATTTTTATGTAAAAGAAAGGCTGCATTATTATGAGGCATGTAGCCTAACACGCCAATTTCTATGATCCGGTTACCTGTTAAAGGCTGCTGTTGGGTTCTGAATTTGTCTCCAATAGTAAACTGCAGAATTAAGCTACATTTTATATCTTAAACAATAAAATCCATGCAAAAGATCTCTAAGAAAATTATAGCTTTGCCCTGTTCATATATGACCATTTTTATGTAAAAGAAAGGCTGCATTATTATGAGGCCTGTAGCCTAACACGTTAAGAATGAACAGACATCTAATTGAATTTCAACATGATCTAGCTCTCATGTTGCAGGCTAATGATTACTTGTCATGGCTTTGACATGCAAGCATCTGCAATTAAATAATAACACAATAAGAGAGAAGTTAAGATAATAAAAGTGCGTGCTGTATTCTAGAATCATGGCAAGATTGCATCAGAAATTCCAGGTTACACCCAACCATTATGCTTATTCCAACACCATGGCAAGATGGATCAGATAGTTCTCTTGGTTTTTACATTAAAAAAGAAACATCAGCAGTAGAAGAGCAGGGCAACAAATGCAAGAAATGAACCAACATAACATTTGGATCTAGGCTTTGCAAGGCATGAGAAAAGGATGCATGCTAGAAATAGCAAAACGGCCTCAGCTCCAAATGGAGTCCTACCAAAGATGAAAAAATCGTGGATGCAGATACTTACTGAAAATATCTTGCAAGAAAGGAATTACCTGAAAGCTTGCCGGATGAGAGTTGTAGCACAGTAAAGGTGGAATTTTGACAGAATATCCCTTCGGTAAAATCTTATATTAAACATCTGCAAGGAACACATATATCAGAATTTGTAGCTATCAACTTGCAGCAGATTCTGAATTGTTAAAGTGCCTATATGCTCCGTATGGTTAGTAAGTGTGCATAATCCATGTCACAATTACCCCTAACAGTATTCAAAACATTCCAAAATGGGTCTCGCTCTTACTTTTAAAACAATGTCAAAACCAGAGATTAAACTCTTACAACTTGTCAGCTTATTATTTTTTCTCAAATTTTCTTACCTGGCTAAACATGAATTTAGAATAGCTCTAATTTGGTGTTGTTAAAAGTTTGTCTGCAAATAAAGAAAAACTAAAGCTTTACAATTGTGAAAAACAGAAAAATAGGCCTACAATATCCTTTGCATACATCTCTGATCCGTTACTTTTGCCATGCATAACTAAAAAGAAACAAAAGCCTGAACCTTCTTCTCAGTTATCCAACCTGGCGACGCAATTCTTATCTTTATGGAACATGAAATAGAATTCAGAGATGAACCTACAACATATTGGATACTGTTGCATGAAGTATTACACAGGTTCCAGCTCCTGCAACCACATAATTCAGTATGCAATATGCAATCATGTGAATTGAACCCATGCATTACCAAAATAAACACATCGTTATAGGATATTAAAAACTGAAATATGTGAAGACGGTAGCTACCATATCTGTGGGCGCCCGACAATTGTAAAGTGCCAGCACGTTTGCATTGGTTTTGGTTCTGAAGACTGATTCTTGCTATGAGCATTCTGAAGGGGCTCTGATGTATTTGGCTAGGAAGCAACAAAAATGATTCTGAAGGGGCTCTGATGTATTTGGCACAACCCTCTTTCTTAGAATACCATAGAATACACTTGAAATGAAAAAAAGTACCTTATTTCCTAACCCGTTACCGGCTACAGTAATAACAGATTTGCAGTCTGAGATGCTGTTATTTTGGCTATGAAAATACTGCGTCAAGTTCCCAACCTGCAGCAACAACTAAAATCACCTAGTATCACCTGGAAGCATGGAAAGAATGGAAGAAAAGGAAACGAAATGGAAGAATAGAATTTGCTTGCATGGTTGTCTAAATAAGTAATTCTAACGACATGATGTCATAACCAGCACGGAGTGCAAATTCGGCTCCAGCATGTGGTTTCGGGAAAATATCTCTCAGCTGAAAATGGAGGAGGTAAAGAAATCATACTCACTGATAATGCATCATTGTATGAGACGCTGATAAATTAGAAAATGTGGTGACATAGGTGTTCCTTCCTTTGCCAAATAAACTATTACATACAATATAATATAAATCCTGTTTCTTGACTCAGATGCTACTGTTTCAAGCCCAGATGCAATACACCATCGTTTCAAGCTCAGATGCAATACACCATCGTTTCAGAGATGAACTTGTAAGCATGGCAAGAACTCGAACTTGTAAGCATGGAAAGAAGGAAAGAATGGAAGAAAAGGAAACGAAATGGAAGAATAGCTCACCTTTGCCGGAGATGAGAGCTGAGGCGGAAAGGAAGCGAGAGCTGAGGTCCGAAAATGAGAGTGAGGCGCCAAATGGAAGAGCGGAGCAATTTCGTAAAGGCTGGCAATTCAAATTTGCCATTCTATCTCATTTAATCGTGGCGCCTGCCTTCTTCGAGATCTGGGAATTTCTAGCATTGAATTTGGCCAGCCTGCGTCCCGCAAGGGGGATGCAAAGCGGAAGGGAACGCCGCATGCGGCGTAAGATGCGGCGTTCCCTTTGGCACGGAACCCAACACCTTACTAAAATAAAAAAGAAGATAACATTAGTAAGATATCATAGATATCATCATTCCATATATAAAGCAGTATCATTTTCTATTTTTAAAAAATAGGAAGCTAATTTTTCTGGGCTGAGGATAGCCGTTGGGTCGACACGTATGCTCCTTTTGCATTTCCAAATTCAAAAAAGAAAAAAAATCAAGGGATGCCACGTTTCTGTTCAAAAGAATCCGCTCCGCTCGGTCAAATGCTCTGATCTCCACTTCCTCTACTCCATTCCGGCGAACTTCGCTCTCACACATCGCCGCCATGGCGGTGCAATAGAATGCAGGATTACTTTGCCTGGAAGCAAAGTCTGGATTCTTGGATCTTTATTTGCATGGAACTGGGCCTGATTCAAGGTTTTTATTTCCGGATTTTGATGAATGGAGTTATTTTTTTCATTATTTTTTCAGGATTGAGCTATGGGTTATCTTAATTTGAGCTTGGATTGGTGCAGGGATGCGATTGGCGATGGAAGCTGCATCTATAGATATATCTGGCCAAAAAGATATGATGCTAAGATCCATTTTAACTCTTCATCAGATAACAGAGGAGCAGCGTATAACAGAAAAGGAAGAGGTTAGAGCACCTTTTTGCCCTTCAAACTATCTTTATTTTTGCCCTTTTTCTGCCTTGCAAACCGGGCATTTAAAGCCCAGACCTAAATCCCTTTCCAAATTTGATCTTTAGCATCCATTGCGAAGAGCTGGACTATAGATTCATACAGATTTCTTGCAAGAAAGAAGACTAAAACCGATTATGCAGGCCGTGTCTCTGCTATCTGTTATGCTATAGTGAGGATATGAGTCCGCCTGAACACAGGGTTGAATCATCTGATGGTATGTCTGGCATTGTCCTTTCTCGATTCTGATATACAAAGTAATGGGCTCTAACTTCCTCTGCAACGCAGGGGCAAGAAACTTTGATGTCATAGCTATCGCCGCCTAGTGTCTGCAGTCCTTACAAATGCTCCATTTCTCCTCAATCTTGATTGTGACCATTATATCAACAACAGCAAAGCACTTTGAGAGCATTTCATGATGGATCCCAATGTTTGAAAGCAAATTTGCTATGTTCAGTTCCCACAAAGGTTCGACGGTATTGACAGGAATGATCGATATGCAAATCACAACACTGTCTTCTTTGATGTAAGCTAATTTGGTCCATTTGCACACTATTTGTATATCATGATTTCAATTGATTCTACAAAGATGCATTGTGCAGATCAACTTGAAAGGACTTGATGGAGTGCAAGGACCTGTGTATATGTGGGTACTGGATGTTGTTTTAGAAGGTAGTCTCTCTAGGATATGAGCCGCCCAAGAAAAACAGAACAAAAAGCTGAATAAGCTATTGCAGTTGGTGCTGTGGTGCACGTAAGAAGGATAAGGGTTTAAAACCAAAATCCAAATCTGATAAGAAGATGACAAGCGTAGTTTACTCTAGCATACCAATATTTAGTCCCGAGGATATTGAAGAGGGCATAGGAGGTAAACTTTTGTGTGCATACTTCATTATTCCTTAGGTGTGACTATTACCAAGTTTCTTAATACGTCCTATTTCTGCAGTCTACGAACATGAAAAAGCTTTGCTCAGTTCCCAAAAATTCTTTAAAAGACGATTTGGGCAGCCACCAGTATTTGTTGCTTCTACCTCGTTGGAGAATGGAGGTGTTCCCGAGAGTGTCACCCCAAAGACACTTTTGAAAGAAGCTATCCACATTATCGGTTGTGGCTACTGAAGACAAAAACGAGAATGGGAAAAAGAGGTAATCGGCCCACCGAATAAAAGAATTTTGCAATGCAATCGCTTTTACGTTAAACTCATGCTTTTCAACTTATTGTCACTGATTGGCCGGATATACGTGTCGATTCTGTAAAATATTTTGACCGGATTTAAGATGCGCATTACCGAGGGTTGGAGTTCAATTTATTGCATGGCATCAAGACCTGCATTCGAGGGTTCTGCCTCCATCAATCTGTCAGATCGCTTGCACCAAGTGCTTCGATGGGCTTTCAGTTGAAATTCTTCTGAGTAGGCATTGTCCTATCTGTTATGGCTACAGTCTTTAGGTTTTTGCAGTTGTGAGATTCCACTACCCTCAGATCCTGTCTCTTTTCAGGTGTGTGTGTAATGTTAGAAGATGGCATAGGTGTACTAGCAGATGAACTAAAAAAGTCGATGTTGCATGGAAGCCCCTGAAGTCACGTTAATGAGTTCTGTCTATGGAAAGGTAGAGTTAGCTGCCTCGCTTTGACCTGTCCAAGCTTGTGACCCGCCCCCTTTGTCTAGAGTTGTCTGATTTCAAAGTCCTTTCAACAGAGCAAGCCTCGTCAAGTACACCGTTGGAGCGTGTTTCGATATCTATCTGCTAAAAATGAAGTTAAATGCTTTTGATAAGGGAGACAAGCTTTGGTCAAGTGTGCATGTGCTTTCCAAAGATTACCACCGAACCACATTAGGCTAGCCAGTTGGAGAAGTTGCTTCTTTAAGTATGGGCGAAACGACTAAGATCCTAAATTTTATTGATCTTATTAACAAATTTGTTGTCCATTCTCCTTGTGCCATCTTTGAATTGATGGTTGCTTGAATTGTTAACACCCCCTGCATTCTCAGATATTTTCTTCTAGCATATGTTCAATTCCAGCCTGAAGAAGAGTATGATGTTGACCAGGTAAAGAAGAAGGTCTGTTGTTATACTCAGGGATGGGTGTAAGAAGGCCACTGAGGTGTTTCTTTGTGAGTTTGTTCTTTGGATTGCTTCATTTGAAGGCATAAAAACCATCTCATCTCCATTTCTCCAATTACCGTATATTCTGCGGGATCCTACAATAATTGATAAAAAGCCCATAGTCTACTTGTGCAATGCTTTTTCATATTATAGAAACATCAAGTATCACATTTTAAGAACTTTGGCACCATTTCAATTTCAAAGTTACACAAATTTCCCCTCCATGGGGAAGAGAAATGTGAACTTTGGATCCATTTCAATTTCAAAGTTACACAAATTTTCCCTCCATGGGGAAGAGAATGCTGGCGTTGAAGGCCGTAAGCGATAAGTTTCTTGTAATGAAGTAAATAACATTGTGAATAACATATTCTAATAAGAATCTTACAATGAATGAATGTTACATTGAATAAGAATGTTACAATGAATGGATGTGACATTGAATAAGAATGTTACAATGAATGAATGTTACATTGAATGAATGAATGAATTATTCAATTGTTCAATTGTTGGTCACGACTTGTTTTGCCGACTTGGGCCATTGAGTTGGCTGTTGACTTAGGTACATTTGTGTTGGCTCTGTGACATGGCCGCTGAGTTGGTCACGACTTGGTCTGGGGCTTGCCCGCGACTTGGCGGATGACTTGGCTGGCTTGCACTGTGACTTGGTGATGACTTGGGCTGCTTGCCTTGGTTTCAGCGACTTAGGCTGTGACTTGGCCGTTGAGTTGGATCTTGACTTCTCTGGCGGCTTGCCTTTGATTTGGCTTCTTGACTTTTCTGTGACTTAATTTGTTGACTTGGTGTTGAGTTGGTGGTGACTTGCACTTTGCTGATTTGGGCTGTGACTTGTCTTACGTTGACTTGCATCTTTGTTTTCTCTGTTGACTTACTGGCGATTTGTCTGCTTGCACTTGCCCGGGATCTTCTCTGTGACTTACTGTGATTTGTCTGTGACTTACTGCGATCTTCTCTGTGACTTACTGCCGTCTTCTCTGCTTGTCTTATCGTTGACTTGCACGATGACTTGCTGCATTTAGATTCTTTGTTACCAGCAACATCACATTAGGCTAGTATATGTGAATCGTCACGCAAACTTTCAAGTATGTTTTCATGGACATCATCCTCCAATTCAAACATATTATGTCCTATATCCTTCATGTCAAAATTGCAGGAGACAATTAAGTGACTGTAAACACTGCAGTCTGGCTCATATTCAAGTAGTTCATACCTGCTGTCTCCCACCAGTTTATAAAACTTGCCTGTGACCACCACTTCTGCTTTCTCTACAACATGCTTAGGTACAGTACATTTTAAGATGTAGAAATCAGCCTTCTCCTTATTACCTGCTGGAGCAACCACTGCAAAGTTCTCTCCTACATCTATAATATCTGATTTCCACTCAGCATCTCCCTCATAGACTGGCCCATCAACAAGTGCAGCATCATCCTCAATCCCTGGTCTTAATTCTGAAAACGTCCAGGTACCTATCCTATCTTTGTGTATGCACTTACTGTACTTACCCACCCAACAATTATGACAAAAGCATGAGTAATTCATATGTGCAACTTGAGTGGCATCCCCGAGTTCAACGGCTCGATGCTATGAAATTTCTTGGACCACTGTTAAAGTAGCACAATCGAACTACTCAACCCTGCTTACTTCATCCACCTTGATCTCCCAAAAATACCTACAAACACAGATTGTTGAGTAACATTGTGTAATGTCTAATAAGTAACATTGATGAGTAACATTGAGTAGTGTCTAATAAGTAACATTGATGAGTAACATTGAGCAATCGCCACAGCCAGATCCTAATCCTTGAAGTAGAATGTACCTATGTTTGTCGAGAACCCTTGAAGTGTTCCCCTGAGAATTGAACAACATCATGAGCATCCCGTAAAGGCTTGGAATTCCTCTTTAACATTTTGTGTGTGAGTGCTCTCTTGAGAACAGCCCCCCCCCCATCATGCTCACCGCCATTCAAACAATTGTGTCTATTGTCTTACAAAATGTAGGCCAATCAAAAAACCGATCCCGAATTTACCTTTTCCATGATATGAAGCAAAGTAGTTCCAGTTTATTGGAATGCGGAGCTCTTATAGAATCTCCCAAGAAAGTAGAATGTTCTTGCACCCTTGAACTGATGTGAGCACCATCGGACCACATTACATGGTTGTTGTATCGACTAACTTGCGGCCAAGTAATCAAGATGCTTGTTTAGGCAAGTCTTTGGACAAATAAGGTGTCATGATCTCTATCATCCCAAATGTAAAATGAGTCTCCTTGATGATATGCTGTCACCACTTCTTTGAAAGATTTCTCTTCAACCTCTCTCTGTTGCATGCACGTAACTTATGTGCACAAGTATTGTGCCTTGATCATTCTCCAATGCAAGCTTTGGATTTCTGGCAGTATTTTGAAGGTATAGTTTTCAGCAAAATCTATGACCGATACCACAAGAGTTTTAAGGGAAAGTGCCTAGACATTCTCTCAATTGCTTTGCTTGCCACCTTGCCTCCGTAGTTATGGGGAATGAATTGATCCACAATGTTTTGGCATAAGACGGCACATCTATTTGTTGAACTGGTCTTGTATACAAGCTTCACAATTGGCTTTGGAACCAATTTTGTCCCACCTTTGCCATCAACCTCTTTTCTGATTCAAAAACCCAGGGAAGAAAAAAAGTACAACCACAAAATAAGTTTAAGACTACCACACATGAAAAAACTTAATATGCTTCACATACCCTGTCAAAGGTTTTCCATTCTACCAAATGCCCTGAACTCTTGCTCAATTCTTTAGGACACATAGGTAACTTAGAAGGGCCACGTGTTGTGCATTTTGAAAGAACATGCATCATGAGCATACCACTCATCTCACAACATCCTTAGCACATACAATTGACCTCCGAAATCACTTGATGATTTGTAGGTCATTGCATTTGTTTCACATTTCGTCCAAAGACCACAGCATGTAACAAATACAACCTGCGGTCGGCACCATGAATATTTCTATCCAGCCTAATTTTGTTTAGTGCTTGTCTGACATAGTCAAGCCTCATGTGGTACACACAACAACAAGTTTCTCTATCCTTTACTTTTCGAACGAATGGAGGTTTTAGTGCACGAAATGATGAGAAAGATACTTCAAATTTTGGATATTCTCTTCGAAATCTTGCATAAAAAGTGCACTGCATTATAAGCAACAAAAAGAGTTAGCATTGTGAAGAAATGAAATGATAAATTTCAAACAAAAATAAAATAACCTCAGTTTCCTCCAGAAAGTGAAGAGCATGCATTATCTTGTTTCCTTTACCAAGCCTAATCTTAATAACATGTTTCTTGCATGGTGAAACTCGTGTCTGAAAAGTCCAAAAGTCAGTTACTAATTTACATTTGTTTCCACGCTTAGTTTATCAGATCTGGTTTTCTTTTTAAACATTGACCATGGGCCATCACCAATTTCTGCTGTTTTCCTTCTCTACGAATCTAGCAGAGTAACATATCTTCTATTCAAGTTCAAGCACCTGGAAGTTCCCAAGCAATTAGTGCCAGGTACAACAGCATATACCATGGCTGAGGTCCTTGCTGTAAGCACATCAGTCGACCTGGCATACTTATGCTTTGCAAGAGAATTTCTCAAGTTGTTGACAATCTTAGTCATTGTCCCTACTTCTTTCAATTTCAACATTTCAAATTCTGGCAGCATCTTAGCAGCACCTTGAAGAACTTCTCTCCTCTCCTTTTTGATGGGCCCACATACCTTATTAGCATGTTACGCAATCAACTTGGACATTTGTTGTTTTCTTCTCTTGCTCAAAACATCTTCCAGATCTTTGTCATCTTCTAACAATTCAGCCTCCCTTGCTCTTTTTCTTGCTCTCTGCAGCCTTTTTCTTTGTGCATCGATTTTCCTATAGATTAACAAATTTTCTTGTGCTTGATTTCGCAAATAACAACAAGATTATTTAAATAAAGCCGCAGTGCACATAACTTGAGCACCAAAAAGGAAGTCAACAGCTGACCAATAACCTGCTTCAATTTTGTCATACATGTGCTGGTCTTGGATGTCCTCTGCATAATCTTGGATGTCCTCTGCATAATCTTGGATGGCTTCATGGACAAAGAAATCCTCTTCTTCCTCTCTTCCGTTCTCGCAATTAATAAAACTTCAAAATTAAGCAATAAATTTTATTGCAAATGAAAGCAATGACCTGCTTCAACTTGGTCCTCCATGTGTCAGGCTTGAATGTCTTCTCGCAGATTCAAGACACAGAGCATCATATGTTGAAAATCGTGTATCTTTCTCGTGTTCTCGCAAATTAAGAGCAAATCAATAACATAACCAAATTCAATGTTGATAGAACTGGCTGATTATTGAACTACCTTACACCTCGAATGTATTCATAGCCAAAAGATTGTTCGAACATCGGGAACATTTGCAAAAGGCTCAAATATAAAGGCGTATTCTCAGCAATTTTGGAGGCCAACCGACCACACAGCTGCTTAAATTGCTCGGATTGTTGTACAAGATTATGCAAACTGGACAGTAAATTCTTAGGATCAAATCTTGTTCCATTCTTAGAAATGGCCAGAAGGAATGCGCCTTCCCAATTCGCATGCATTGGAAAACATCTGCAAAGAAAAGCAGCAGCTGCATTCTGCCAAACAAACCAGGTTCTGGAAAATTTGCCCGCCAATTGCAAATTCCAAGCACCACCCGAATTGCTACATACCAGGGATCGCTGACTTGGACAAACAATCGGCCGATCCTCCAAAATTGATCCAAGATCAACCGCTTCGAGGGTTGGGAAAAATGGCGGGGGAAAAAAAAAGGATGGCCGGGTGCCGACGTCCACGATGAAGGTCCGCCAGCACCCGTCAAGCACCCGATGTCCCGGACTGCTTTTTTGTACACCACCAATATAAATTTACCCCATGGCAGATGGTCTAGAGTCCCTTCCGCCTCACCAGGGGGAGCTTTCCTGCATCTGTTGAACCAAGCCAGGTAAAAGCTCCTTCTTAAGCAGATGAAACCAGGATATTCGAAGCTATGGAGGTCTTAAACAGATGAAACCAGGGTATTCCAGGCTGGGGTATGGAGGTCTGGTCCTTCCAAGCTATGGGTTGGGAAGAAATCGCCACAGCCACATCTATGTTCTCTGGTAGACCCCTGTGCCTTCCCAGCAGCATCACCAGAATTATCAGCAGTTTAGATTCAATATCAACTCTCAAGATATGATGATTTTGGTTTTTGCCTTGGCTTTTGGCATATCTTGAAAAAGAATAAGGCGAGATCAAAAGTAAGGGGATAAAAAATAGAAGATACTCGAAGCAAGAAATAGGGCCGAATCAGAGCCCAAGGAAAGAGCAGGCCAAAAGATCAGGAAAGAGCAGGGCAAAAGATCAGGGCCAATTAGCCGGATATGCAAGGCCAAGATGGCAATTCCGGCAACAAATCCTTGTGTTGGAGATAAAAAAATTCTTAGGAAAAGGAAGCTATTGTAAGTCGGAACCCCAAAGAAAGGGCTGAATCCGACGACCGGGGGAAAGAGGACGATTTCCGCGTGGGAAAGCCGGGTGAGAAGGCAAGACAGATTATAGTGAAATTCAGATCCAGACAGGATAAGTTTGAAGTGATGAAAAAGAAAACACTGCTGAAGGGGAAAAATATTTGGATAAATGATGATCTCACGAAAAACCAGTTACAAGAATACAAAGAACAGCTGCAAATTTTCAGGGAAGCAAAACAAAGTGGGAAGAAGGCATATTGGCGTCGTGGTAAGGTGATTGTAGAGGAAATGGATGCATAGGAAATTGTGGCCGCCAGGATAATGTGCTGGAATATAAATAGCATGAATGCAACTAAAGTAGGAACAATGCAAGATGTTTTGGCTGATGTAGATATAGTATTTTTCTTGGAAACTTGTGAAAATGAAGAGCGAGGAATGCCAGACATTGATGGTTTTTATTTATTGCAATCGGTTTGGAATTTTAAACACTGGAAGTTAAAGGGTCATGGTGGTATTGCATGTTATGTAAGGCATAAGCTTATGCATTTGGTACAATCAGTGGATGGCGTAGGAACTAAGCAGCACATTTGGGTTGAGCTTCCAGGAAAGAATGGGAAGGTTTTTATTGCAGGATGTTATTATCCACCGCGGGAATCCCCTAGCTATAATGGTAATGATTTAGATAGGGATGATCCATTTTTTGCATTAGAGAGTGATGTTCTTAAACTAGCACAGCATGGAGATGTGCTTTTAATAGGAGATTTTAATGGCCGGATTGGGAACAAACAAGCGGCGCAGAGTAAGCAATCAAGGGGAACCAATATGGATGGAGATGATGGATGGGCATGAGATGTCAAAATGTGGATGGTCTAGGGATTCTGATGATAAAATACGCTGGCCCACACCTCAAGGGAACCGCATATTGAATTTGTGTACTGGCTTGGACATGATAATATATAATGGGATGAGTAAATATCCTGGATCTGGAAAGCTTACTTGTAGGGGTGCTAGTGTTGTTGACCTGGTTATTGCAAAGCCGGCCGATGGATCGAATATCGATTTTAGCATTGGTGATGATAGATCAGAATCTGATCATACGCCTATAACAGTAACTGTGAGCATGGAGAAGCATGCATGTACTCTAGATACTGTCAAAGCTGCACCTAGAATAAGTATGCGCTACAATAAAGCTAGTGAATATGAAGCAATGTGTGAGCAGCATGCAGGTGCATTGATATGGCCAGATAAAGCTGATGACCTTAGCACTTTGCTTGGTGAAATGGTCCTTGAGTCTGCCACCAGATGTTTTGTCTCCCAAAGAAAGCTAAAAGGGTTGCCTTGCAACAGCTGGTTCAATATGGAATGCAAAATGAAAAGACAGGAGTTTAAAACTGCACATGGGGAAAGAAGGAAGAAGCTTAAAACGGAATATATGCAGCTTGTTAAATAAAAAAAGAAACGATGGCTTTACCAAAAACATCTGCACATGATTCGAGATTTGCTTGTTGAACCTAAAAGGTTCTGGAATAGGCTTAAGCCACAATTGAATCAGACTGTTGTTTTGGATGTAGAGAAGTTGCTAGGCCAGGTACAAAAATTGTATCATGTTCCAGGATTGGAAGATAGTGTCAGCATACAACATTTCACAGATGATAAATGGGGTTTTTCAATAAATGATATTGATATGGGACTGCAGAAACTGGCTAATGGGAAGGCTGCAGATGCAACTGGCTTGGTAGCAGAGATGTTTAAATGGGCTGGTGAGAAGACACGCGAAATCCTCCTCAAGCTGATGAATGCAGTCTTGCGAGATGGGTTTCCACGGTCATGGCAGATGAACAGGGTTGTCCCTTTGCATAAGTCTGGAGATGTAAGCGATCCAGGTAATTATAGAATGATTATGATTAGTAGTCTTTTTGCAAAACTTTTTGCAACTATGGTGAATAGCAAAATCGGGTTGGGCTAAAGAAACTAATGTTCGAGCCATGGGACAAGCGTGCTTTAGGCCCAAAAATCTACCATAGACCATTTAGTGACAACTATGACGATGATGGATTTGGTCACAGGGACAAGGAAACCTCTATATGCCCTCTTTGTGGATTATGCCAAAGCATTTGACACGGTAGACAGAAATAATTTATGGGAAAGAATGGATAAACTTGGAGTACCAAATGAACTGAGACAGGCAACAAAACTGCTATATGAGAAAGTACTAGTTCGGCTATCTTTTTCCTATTACGAAGAATGTAAAGAAGTAGTAGTTAGTAATATTGGTGTTAAGCAGGGCTGTCCTATGTCTCCCACGTTATTTGGTTTGTTTATTGACCAGCTGGAGGAGTGGGTTTTGAGCTACGGGGGAGATGGCATGGCATTGGGCCAATATGTGATGTTGCTACTTCTCTATGCTGATGATGTAGTAATTCTGTCAAGGTCAGTGATAGGTATGCAGACGCATCTGGAGGCTTTAGCTGACTTTTGTGATAATAAGGGTATGAAGGTGAATATGGCCAAGACCAAAATGATTGTCTTTGGAGCCCTTAAAGTGGACCATCTTAAGTTCTGCTATAAAGGCAAGCAGGTGGAAATAGTGGACTCATATAAATATTTGGGCATCCAGGTGGATAAGAGCCCCAGTTGGAACCAGACGGTGGAACAAAGAATCAATGGTGGCTTGAAAGCTCTCTACAAAGATGCAACGTGCCAAGTGCCAAAGCTGAAATTTGGAATTTCAGCCTTAAAAAGACATTATATGCTGTGTTAGTACAATCGGTACTATTGTATGGTTGTGAAGTTTGGGCACCTGGCTTGGCAGATGACACTTGGAGGAAATTGGAGAAGGTTCAAAAACGTTTTTAGAACAATCTGGGTGTTAAGGCACGCACCCCCATATGATATATTATTGGTGAATGTGGGATGATGAGTTTAGAAGCGGAAGCTATGTAGGGCGCTTGCTTATGTATGTAAAGTGCAGCTAGGGAGACAAAACTATGTCATACCCAATATGGCTTTGGAAAGCAACTAGACATAAGGGGGTGGTATGCGAGAGGTGGAGATATGGATGAGGAGATGGGATCTAGATCCCCATGAACTTCTTGCACACCATGATGACCTTAGATCTTGGGTGCAAGAGCATGTGGTAGAAAAAAGTCATGGCGCTGTTCAGTGAAAAAAAAGAATATTATAGGCGGTTTATTAACCCTCATCCGTATCACCGAAATATCTTGAGATGGGGATTGCGGTTAAGTCCGTGCATGCAATCAGCAGGATCAGACTTAGTTCACACAAAGTTGGGCGTGGAAGTAGGGCGTTGGAATCATATTCCACATGCCTTAAGAGTATGTAAGTCGTGGTGGTATGAATGCCGTTGAAGATGAAGTACATACGCTTTTTAAGTTGTCCAAAGATACACATATCTCGGGGGTAAGTATCAAGTTACTTGTGATAATTTGAGAGATTTTTTGATCTACCAAGCACTAAGATAGGACAATTCATTATAGAAGTGCTTGGGCATCGAGACCATTTATTGAAATTATCTAATTGTAATGAGAGAACTGATGATGAGTGGGAGGGAGCTAATGCATTTCTATCTGAGGATGCATTAGAAGATATTTTCTACAATGTTGAATGTACTCGGTGAATGTCTCATAGGCCTGGTGGCCTGCAGGCGTGACATTTATATACATTTCATTTCATTTCATTTCATTTCATTTCATTTCATTTCTCTTTCTCTCTCTCTCTCTCTCTCTCTCTCTCTCTCTCTCTCTCTCTCTCTCTCTCTCTCTCTCTCTCTCTCTCTCTCTCTCTCTTTAGGAAAACTCCCTAGGCAACTCAGAGTATGCAAAGTTTGCGGGTCAGATGAAATCGAGAATGAAGAACATTTAATTTTGCATTGCCCAGCATATCAAAGCATAAGACGAAGATACAAAATACAAGAAGATATTTCATTAAGTGCCTTTTTTGCACTCCCAGCAGAACTCATAGGAGGTTACTTAATAGAAGTATCCGAGATGAGAGCAGTTAGCATTAAGAACTATAAGTCATTATTAGAGATAATAATGCTAGAGCCAAAGGGCAAGCAGGCTTTAGGCCAAAGCGCTCAACTGCAGATCATCTTGTTATAGTAAGGTCTATTATAGACACTGTTAAGAAAAGCAAAAAGCCATTGTTCTCTTTGTTTGTTGATTTGACTAAAGCATTTGATACAGTAAACAGGGGTAATATATGGAGGCATCTTGAGACCATTGGGCTGCCAATAGAGTTAAGGAACGCCATTGCCACACTGTACAAAAAGGTAAAAATTCAGCTTTCTGTTCCTCTCTATACACAATGCAATGACACAGTTGACAGCAATATGGGGGTCAAGCAGGGCTGCCCGCTTTCCCCGACCTTATTTGGCATATACATCGATCAGCTTGAAACATGGATGGAGGAGCATGGGGGTATGGGAACGCCATTAGCAAACTGCATGATACAGTTGCTATTATATGCTGATGATATAATCATGTTTGCTAGAAATGCAAAAGAAATGCAGAGACACCTGGATGCACTTGCTGATTTTTGCAATAAATATGGAATGTCGGTCAATCTGACTAAAACCAAAATACTAATCTTTGGTACTAAGGCAAGAAGTGATTACCATTTTTACTATGAAGGAAAGGAGGTGGAAGTTACAAATACTTATAAATACTTAGGGCTGATCGTGGACCATAACTACGGTGGCACAAAGCAAAGAGAACAAAGAGTTGATGGTGGGTTCACGCACCCTATATGGCATCAGAGAAAGTGCGTGAAAGCACACATAGTTGACCGGAAGCTTAAAAAAATGCTATACACTTCATTTGTGCGGGCCGTGGTACTATATGGATCACGAAGCATGGGCACCGCCTATCTCAAGACATGTGGAAAAGAGTAGAAAAATTCAAAAGAAATTCTTATTCAAATAATTGGGTGCTAAAATGCAAACGCCATATCCCATGCTACTAGCGTAAGGGGTATGATGCCTTTGGAGGCTGAAGCTTTGGTGCGCATACACTAAATACGTGAGAAAAGTACATGGATTAGGATCCGAAGCGGCTACCGCATTAGCTAAGCAACAAAGTGAACACAAAGGCTGGTATATGAGTATAAAAAAATGGTTAAACAGATGGGGAATAGACATAAAGCACATGCTTAGGTGGACATTGACCATATAAGAACATGGATACTGAATACATGTGCGGATAAGATGTGGCTAAACCCGGGTGCACAAAAATGCCGTTCTATAAGGAGAACATCAACATCGGTTTAGCGAAAGCACCGCATTTGCTTGAAAGGGTATCCTACCACAAAAGACATGTGATATGTAGGATGCGATTGAGCTCCCACCACTTGGGGGTGGAGGTAGGAAGATGGGGAAAACTCCTAGGCAACTTCGGTATGCAAAGTTTATGGGTCCGATGAAATCGAGAATGAAGAACATTTAATTTTGCATTGCCCAAAGATATCAAAGCATAAGACGAAGATACAAAATACAAGAAGATATTTCATTAAGTGCCTTTTTGCACTCCCAGTAGAACTCATAGGAGGTTACTTAATAGAAGTATCCGAGAGATGAGAGCAGTTAGCATTAAGAACTATAAGTCATTATTAGAGATGTATGATGAATATGAGAGTGAGTGAGGCCAGGGTGTACTCATGATGAGTACATCACCCATTTCTGAAAAGTGTTGAAAAATCTATGATGTATCAAAGCGCCATATGGACTGATGGTCTAAAAGGCGAAATAATCAACATTCTTCTTCTTCTCTCTCTCTCTCTCTCTCTCTCTCTCTCTCTCTCTCTCTCTCTCTCTCTCTCTCTCTCTCTCTCTCTCTCTCTCTCTCTCTCTCTCTCTCTCTCTCTCTCTCTCTCTCTCTCTCTCTCTCTCTCTCTCTCTCTCTCTCTCTCTCTGGGATGGTACTCAGATATTAGGGAATGGATGAGGAAGTGGGGATGGACATTCATGGTATCACGTGAGAATAAGGGCAATCTAAGAGTGGGTGCATGAGCACCTCATTAGAAGAAGCTGGAGAGTCCTGGAGACAAAAAAAACATTTCTATAGGCAGTATATAAATCCCACTCTCCAAGAGGCCAAATACCTCCAAGGAAGGTGTGTCTTTTGGCGCCGAGACAGGATGATAAGCGGGGATCGCGGCTTAGCTCCCATAGGCTTGGAGTTGAAGTAGGACGTTGGAGTAATATTCCCCATGAATTGAGATTTTGCAAAGTATGCAATATGGGAGAAGTAGAAGATGAATTACATGTCATCGTAAGGTGCCCGCCATACTTCGGGATTCGAGATAAGTACGATTATCCATTCAAACTCTTTGCTTTGGGAATTCTTTTGATATGCCCGGACATCACATTGGGAAATACTTGAAGGAGATATTGATCTGAGAGAGAACAGCTAATGAGTATTAAAGATTGTAATGTTATACATGATGAGAGATGGGAAGAGTCTAATGCATTCTTGTCGGAAAGATGCATTAGAGGATATCTTTTATAACGTTGAATATGTACATTGATCGTCTCATAGACCTGGTCTCTGAGGCCCATACAACAACAACATTTCATTCTCTCTCTCTCTCTCTCTCTCTCTCTCTCTCTCTCTCTCTCTCTCTCTCTCTCTCTCTCTCTCTCTCTCTCTCTCTCTCTCTCTCTCTCTCTCTCTCTCTCTCTCTCTCTCTCTCTCTCTCTCTCTCTCTCTCTCTCTCTCTCTCGTGTGTTTGCATCTATGTTTTGGAGAGCAAGGTGAGTATGTGGGCGGTTTTAATGTCGAGGCGTTGGGGACCCAGGGGTTTTAGGCCCAAGAAGTCCACGATGATCACTTGATTACTATTAGGGCCATGATGGACTCGGTGGTGGGGAAAAGGAAACCGTTATGCAGCTATATTTGTGGATTTTAGCAAGGCTTTCGATATGGTGAATAGAAAACTTGGGACATAGGATGGTGGATCTTGGTATCCCTAGAACTTTCGGGCATGCGGTGGGGTACTCTATGATAAGGTACTTGTGCAATTGTCATCTCCTTTTGTTGAATTTTGTGACGAGGTAGCAGAGAGCAATATGGGTGTGAAGCAAAGGTGCCCCTTATCACCTACGCTATTTGGGCTATTCATAGACCAGTTGGAAGAATGGATAGGCGCACATGGGGGAGATGGCACACCTTTGTATGGATATGTTCTCAGGCTCCTACTGTATGCCGATGATATCGTTTTGTTATCCCGGAGCATACAAGGGATGCAAAGACACTTAGATGCGTTGGGGACATTCTGCAATAATCAGGGTATGCAGGTAAATATGGATAAGACCAAAGTTGTGGTATTTGGGGCAAGTAAGACTGATCACATTCAGCTACATTATATGGGCAAACACGTAGAGGTGGTAGATAACTACAAGTATCTGGGGGTGAACGTCGATAAGAGCCCCAACTGGAACCAAGCAGTTGAGCATAGAGTGAATCTTGGGCTTAAAAGGCACTATATGCTATGCAAAAAGTCGCCTGTGAGGAGGTATGGAATTCCCCTGAGATAAGCGCGCATGTTATACAAGGTATTGGTGCAAACTGTGGTGCTATATGGGTGTGAAGTCTGGGGGCCAGGCCTTGCTAATGACTGCTGGAAAAAAGTAGAAAAGATACAAAAGAAATTTTTTCATCACGGGTTAGGTACCAAAATGCAAACACCATACGATATGATGTTGGCGGAATGTGGGATGATGCCACTTGAGGTGAAGCACTTTCTGGAACTCTTCGCTACATGTGTAAGGTTATATATGAGTTGCCAATCAATAGTCTACCAATGACTTGCTCGGAGGAAACAAAAAAACAAGGGTTGGTATCGCACATCGAGAGATGGCTTATAAAATGGGGATGAGTATTCATGATTTAGAAGTACATAGGGAAAATATAGAGGGATGGGTCGTGGGGATAGCTTTAGACATAAGTCATGGAGTGTGCCACCGTGAAGAAAGAGTATTACAGTTACATATGAATCCTTCCATGCAAAAAGACGTTACCTTGGGGAGCCCATATCGGTGAAATATAGATAGCGATTGCCGAGGATTGATTGAGCTCTCATCACCGGGGGTAGAGGATTGGGAGATGGGCAAATATTTCACGACATTAGGCATTGCAGGGTGTGTGATGGAGAGGTGGTAGAGGACGAGGCTCACGTCTTGATTTCCTGTCAGGCAAATTCGAACATCAGACTCAAGCATGGGATTTTGGCTACTTAAACAGTGATTTCTTCTCATATCCGAGGGATCATGTATTGGGGGTGTATTGTTGATATTCTTCGGATCGCAGAGGGACCTATTGAAAACAACATGGGAGATAGGAGATAGAGGTAGAGGAGCCTAGTGCATTATTCTCAGAGGATGCACTTGATGATCTGTTTTATGATTTTGAAGGCAATGTGTAAATGTCTCATAGACCTGGCGGTCTCGAAGACGAAATAATAAATTTCATTTCATTTCATTTTTCATTTCTCTTCTCTCTCTCTCTCTCTCTCTCTCTCTCTCTCTCTCTCTCTCTCTCTCTCTCTCTCTCTCTCTCTCTCTCTCTCTCTCTCTCTCTCTCTCTCTCTCTCTCTCTCTCTCTCTCTCTCTTATCTTATTGTAAATTCGGCCACATGCTTTAAAAAAATCCATCTCTCGTCACATACGGTTCCTCCCGAAATGCATTATTTTTGGGAGGAGGGAGACGATTGTCTCTCGAGGCTTAATGGCCTCTGTTATTGGCAGATTTTTTTGCTTTTTTGGGATTTTCGATCACGCATCAATTCCGGCCGACGAGAAAATGTGGGATAATTCGATCGTAACGCTCAATTCGAGCCAAATTGTGGGATATTCAAGCCCCAGTATTTCTTGGTTCGTTGGGCTATGTGGGATAATTCATTTCTAGTTTTCCCCCCTTTCTTTCGATTCCGCCACTAAACCATGGATCCGGTCATTCTTGGTATGATTGCCATGCTTTTTCGTGCTTTGACACTCGGTTTGCATTACGGAGATACTTGCTTGCAGCTATTGGAACTCAATGAGCTCGAAGATCCAATGACCCCTGCTCGATGATGATGTTTTAGAAGACAACAATGGTATGTTTTTTTTGCGCATCTGCAGTTAATGGTTCTGGGTTCCAACAGGGTTAGAAGACCACCAAGAAGATTTTGGATTGCTCCAAAGGCGAGAACACAATGGGATAATATTGATAACCACGCATGGAATTGTATAGCTTCCTTTGAAGATGATATGTGGCACCAATTTTACAGGATGAAGAGAGCCACATTTGAGAGATTGGTAGGTTTAATTGTGCCCTATCTTGTCAGGCCCGGTATTAAAGTAAGGCCCCCTGTTGATCCCAGGAAAGCAGTTGCTATGGTTCTCAGATTTTCTTGCACACGGATATGCCCTTACATGTCGGTCCGAGATTTTTATGTTGGGAAAGCAACAGTACAGAAATATACCAAGAAAATCACGCTTGTTTTGGCTTCGAAGACAATGCTTTACAAACGTTTTGTTGCAATGCCTACAGGTGCAAGATTAATTCAGTGCATTAAGGAATTCCATGATGCAACAGGGTTGCCCAATATATATGGTGCGGTTAGCCGGATCCCATATTTTTTTTGGAGGAAACCCAAAAAAAAAAAAGACAATGGGGAAGACTATTACAGCAGACATAAGAGGCATTCATGTCTCATGCAAGGAATTGTGACACATAGCAGACTTTTTATAAATGTTTGTGTAACAAGAACAGGTTCAGTCCATGATTCAAACCAGTTCAAGAAGAGCTCCATCTATAACAAAATTGGCTCCAAACAAATTTTGCAAGAACCAATGGTGACTCTTAGTGGCAGAAAACTGAAGAAGGGGCAGCCTACTGATCAAGATGTTCGTTAAATATTCCACCTCTTCTATTAGGTGACTCAGCCCTATTCTAGCGGGCCCTTTCTCCTTAAAGTTTTTCCTCAAAACCGGGTGCTTATGGTAAGTTCAACAAAAGGATTTGTAGGGGCGAGTGTGTGGGAGAATGGATTTGGGATTGTTAAGGAAAAATTCAGAATTCAAACACTTGCCCGCATGTTGCCAAAGCTTCCAAGATCATACACGATGTTGTGTTCTTTGGAACTTCAGATAATGGAACACAAGGGTTGGGACATGCCGCCAATTGAGGATGATCCTCCACCAATTTTACTACTATGAAATGAAGCCATGAATAGGTCATTAAAAAAACAAGGTGATCAAATGAGGCACGTGTTATTTGAAAATCTGGAAGGACATGTGATCCTATGATTGTTTTTTTGTAGACAATAAATATTAAATTCAAAAGTCAATTCTTATCCATCTCGCTATCTTTACTTATTTGTCAGGCATTTCTTACATTATGATGAATAAGTGATTGAGTTTAGAGCTAAGTTTCCATTTACAGCCTCAAAACATTTCACTTAGAAATACTGAACAAACTGTTACAGAATTAGTGAGTCCTGTGACTTCACAATTAGAGAACTTACAAGAGCAGGAAAAATCATTTGTACACAAACAAGTTTGAAAAGAGAAGTTTATATTCATAAAAAAAGATTACATGGGCATATAAAGCCCTGTTCAAAATATTTGAGCATTTGAGCTGCCAGAAACATTCTAAGTGAGTCAAATGACTTCACTACACTAAAAACAAGTTTGCACACCTTCCAATGATACCAGGAAATCTGCATGAATACACATTGGCATTTGTTTTCAACTGTCAGTTTCCGAGCAATCATATGAGAAAAAAAGAATGGCAGCCATGCCATTTAACAGAAACAAAGGCATTTTATAAAAAGAAAATGCATAACAAAAAAAAGAAGTGAAGGAGAGTCAGATTCGCATAGAAAGGGGACACAGATCACAAGGAAAGGTTGGACTACGAATTTGATGGAGGCACCACATTTCCTGTAGCTTCAAATATACACACTCCATATGCCCCAGCGGTTGTTTGCGAGAATTTGTTTGCCCATTCCAAAACCTCCTCGATCCACCTAAATGCCCATTCGAATAAAAGCTGAAATGGTCTCCTTACTGAATCTGCCATGAATAACCTTGTGAGACATAACTTCAACTTCAGGGTCACTTGGCTGGACAGTGGGAGATGAAAACTCGCTTTCTTCTTGCTCCACTTCGTCCAGAAGAGTCTTTTGATTTTCCTAAAAATATTCTCTAAGGCGACCAAGTGGTCACTAAACTAAAGCGAGAATCCCCGCTGTCATGCGGAAGAACCTCATCACCGGAGGTAGGCCGAGTATCATGGTCGAATAGTAGGGCATCTCGGAGGAAGATGAAGATGTGGTGGGTGGAGTTTGATAGGAACTTCAAGAAGAGGAACTTCGAAGAAGAGGAGCCGCTGGGAGAGCGTTACGCTTTTCGGTTCCACTACTCTCCCATATTGTCAAGGGGCTTGCATGCAAGAATTGGAGGGAGCTTAAGTAGCCTTTACAATTTGGATGACTGTGACTAGAAGGCAATATTTAATGCTAAAATAATAGGGCTGTACAACTTCTTTAATATTTAAGAATACTGGATGATTTTGTGACAGTTCCAAAAAAGAAATTCTAAAAAGCAAATAACCTAAAAACGAACCTTTTATTCCTTGTTTTTGGCGGCAAAGTTTGGCAATTTCGAGCAAGGTCTCCTTTGTCATTTCACATATGCTTTGAGTCATTGCGACCATTGACTCTGCAATTTTCGTTGTTTTTGCGATCTTATTGTTTCCAATTCCCCCACCAACTCAATTTTTTCTTGCACTTTCTTCTTTCGTAAAATCTAATTTCTTCACCTCTGTGTCCCCAAATGTGCTTGCCATCCATGATATTCCCATTGCAATGTCCTCATCTATTTGCAACTGGACTTCTTTCTACTTGTAGGTTTTCCACAAACTCGGGCCGATTACATCTTTGCTGATCTAGGACTTGAAGAATCTGTCTGGTTTCCTGTGGGTGTCCTATTGATTGGAATTTCTGGCATCACTGGACTGCTTGGATTTCCCGTGTTAACATCATTGTTTGAATTGGGTGGATCAGCAAATTGGTCTTCAAATGCCATCTGTTCCAAATGGTTCAAAATAACTATCATTCATGAAAGATTAAAGTAATTGGCATGCAAGTCTGCGACCTCGAAAGCTTCATTGCCAAATTCACCATCATCACCGGCAGACTGGTATTGGATTATCGAGGTAACACCATATTTAACTTCTTCCATTCCGGCCACCACCACCGCCAACTTGATGGTTCAAAACCTGTATGGCTACAAGCCTCCTTCTCATCTTTAAATTTAGCTTGCGACTTATCCCATTTGTTCTTTAGTTGTCTCACTCCACTAAACCCCCAACAAAAAGGCTACAATTTCATCATAATTTCCCTCCACTGTGTTGGAGAGGTTGAGGGTGCCTCCGGTTACCAATTTCATCTCGTTCAGGAGATTGAGGAATGTGGAGACACCGTGATCTGTCCATTGCATAGGGGACTTCCTATTCTTTGTGTCTATCACTTTCGAATTTTCCTGCTCATGCACAACAATAGCCAAAGCGAGAATCGGTTTCTAAAGATTCACTCACAATATTGGAGGGTGCCTGAATTTATTTGAATACACGCTTGGATCTCTTTTCTTTTTTGTTTGTCTTGAAGAGGGAATTGGCTCGAATTAGTCTCCAATTGAACATCCATGGAGATCCGCCCGTCATTTTCCGGGTCCTTCTTGGTGCCATTTTTTTTCAATCAGGAGGCACGAAAGGCTTGTTGGTTCTTGGCAAAGCGGATCGAGAGGCCTTAGACATCTGAATTCAAGGAAATTGCAGGAATAAGGACGACACAAAAAGAACATTGCCGATCGAGAAATTAATGAACAAATGCACAAAAACATAATGAAAATGCTGCGTGATCGGATGAATACGGATCGTAAATCGGCTAATTGCTTCGAGGAATTGGATACTTGTAGCAAGAATAAGGCGGCCTTGAAGATCAAGAAACAGGGAAATGGCCCCGGTATTCGGTGTGGGGAAACATTTCGGCAGCTTTTTCAGGCAAATAAAATTAAGGCTAATTGTTTGGTTAGTGGGCAATGAAAACGCCCTAACGGCTGTTAGGGGCGAATCATCTCGAGGTGAGAGTTGGGTTTCCCACTCTCACCCATCTCCCATCTCTCCCCATCTCTCATCTCTCATTCTCTCTCGTCATCTCTTCTCTCTCAAGGCATCTCTAAGTCTCTCTCTCTCTCTCTCTCTCTCTCTCTCTCTCTCTCTCTCTCTCTCTCTCTCTCTCTCTCTCTCTCTCTCTCTCTCTCTCTCTCTCTCTCTCTCTCTCTCTCTCTCTCTCTCTCTCTCCCTCCCTCCCTCCTCCCCCCCCTCCATCCATGGCACTAGCAACTAGGTCAAAAAACCACGTGAAGAATACATCCCGAGCCCCTCTTCTGTGTCCAGGTGGATAATACTATTGATGATGATGTGACCTATCTTCTAATCCAAATAAGTGCATCGAAAGGAAAAAACTTTCTTTGGTTAAGCATTGACCATGCGAATAAAACAAAGAGGTTTGTTGGGTCTATTCTGGTTAAGTGCATCCAATAGTCATTGGATAACTCTGCATTTCCGGATAGTGTACATGCTGCATATGGTAAAGCTCCCCGAAAGAATTTTATGAACAGGAGATCTTTTGCACCGAATGGTCAGAATGCTTTGTGTTTAGGCTTCGACAGCAGAATGTAAGACTTCTGTAATCGAATTGAGGACGGATTTATTCATGGCAATTGGGCAAATGAAAGAAGCTATGGAGGGTTCTCTGCACATTATGAAACAATCGATGGAGCAGTCAGTGCAAGGTATGGTCATTGATTTGAAAAGTTTTCTGCTTGCTCATGTGAAGTCTGAAATAGATAAGTGCCAATCTGAAATGATCAAATTTACTTGAAAGCATATTTTAAAAAGAGCATGAAAATGGAATTTGAGCAGGGTTTGTACCGGAGATTGCTAACAATCGACATTTGGTGAGGGTACTTCCAATGATGAAGAGGGATACGTAGACAATTCCAGTGAGATAGGTGAGGTCAAGAAATAGCTAGATATATTTATAGAAGATCAAAAGAGAAAAGCCCGAGCTTTAAACCTCCGTCTGGTGGGCATTCCTGAAAACACAAAAGAAAAAACAAAAGAGGTGGTTGATAAGTTCTTTCAAGAAGAACTTGAGATTGATGATGCAGGTATTACAGAGGCATTTTGGGTTGGGAGACAAACTGAAAAAGGTAGAAACAATGGGACTAGGATGGTGAGGCTAAAAAAAGCCATGCCCCTAGAGTTGCCCCTAGGACCTAGACTTCCTAAGGCGGGATTATATCCTGCCTACAAAGTGTGCATGTAAGGCAAAAGTTTTGCCCAACGGATGTGTGGTGAGTTGGTATAGGCCTAGTAATGCCAAAATAAATGTACATTTGGTCATGGGTTCAAACCTTGCCAATGTCATTTATATTTGGAAGTTGGTTACTAGGGGTATACGATGATGATCCCCGACGTGGTAGAACTTAAAAGCCTATACGTGTCCTCCACTTTGGCTACCGCAAGGTAGTGGGATAAGCTAGCTAGTCTGTACAAGATTAGTCTAGTATGGACCTTAAACAAAGTAATAACATATCATTGTGAAGCTCCGCTCTCGTAATGATAAGTTGAATCTATTGAAGAGACGCACAGAGTTGAAGGGCAAACCTGTATGGATAAATGAGGATTTCACTAAATCCCAGCTGCAGGACCATAAAATGCAATTGTAGAAAATGAAGGAAGCAAGAAAAGATGGGAAAAAAGCGTATTGGCGCAATGGTTCTGTGATTGTAGAGGAGAATGTACCTTTATAGGGATTCGAGACCGCTAGAATTATGTGCTGGAATATCAACACGATCAGTCAATTTAAGATTGATGTGGTAAGTTTTCTATTAGAATCTGTTGATGTTATTTTCTTTCTGGAAACATGTGAAAATGAGGAAAAGGGATTACCAAATATTGATGGTTTTAGTCTGGTCCATTCTGTATGGCATCATAAGGGATGGAGATTGAAAGGTCATGGCGGGATAGCATGTTATGTTAGACAGGAAATGCAACAAATGGTTAAGCTAGTGCCAAACTACGGATCTATGCAGCATGTCTGGGTTGAGATACAGGGTTTGAAGGGAAAAATATTTGTTGCTGGCTGCTACTTTCCCCCATGTGATTCTCCAGCATATAATTCTGAGGTTATTGACAGAGATGATCCTTTCTTTAAATTGGAGCAAGATGCACTGTCTTTGATGCAGCAAGGGGAAATATTGTTGATGGGTGATTTTAACGGGCGAATTGCCGATAAGCAAGCAGCTATTGCGAGCATAGATGGTGAACCTATATGGATGGAGATGCTAAGTGACAAGGAAGTCAATAACTGCGGTTGGAAAAGAAATACTCAGGATAAAATAAGATGGCCGACACCTCAAGGCAATCATGTGCTCAATATGTGTAGCGGCTTGGATTTAGTAGTGTATAATGGCATCTGTAAGTTCCCAGACTCTGGTAGATTTACTTGCAGGAATGCTAGCGTGGTGGATTTGGTGTTAGCAAAAACACATTTTTTAGAACAAATGGTTGACTTGCGCATTGGGGAATCATTATCAAAGATAACGCACCATGCACCAATGAATGCTATTACTATATGCATTGAACGATTAGTATGCTAAAAAGGTTACACACCACAAAGGCTAAAAATCAGTATGCAATACAATAAAGCTGATATGTATGGAAAAAACTATGTGAAGAGAAGATTTGGGAAGATTTGGCCCCTTGACACCGATAAAAGCTTACGGAAGAAATTGCTATTGTTCTTGACGCTGCTCACGAGACTTTTGTCTCACACAGGAAACTAAAAGGGCTTCCTTGTAATGGCTGGTTTGATGCTGATTGTAAAATTAAGAGGGATGCATTTAAGAATGCCAGAGGCCATGAAAGGGAACGACTTAAAAGAGAATATGTGAATCTTACCAAGGCTAAAAAGAAAAGATATATATATCAGAGACAGCATGCCATGGTAGAGGAGTTGCTTATACACCCAAAACAATTTTGGAACAGACTTAAACCTAGTATGTCACAAGATTGCTCTTTGGATGCAGAGGCATTATTATGCCAAGTACGCGAACTGTATTATGCGCCAAATGTTATTGGCACGACAGATGTTTACCTACCTGCAGATAAACTTATGTTCACAGAAGAAAATCTTGAGCACGGTTTTTAGCAAACTAGCAAATGGGAAGGCTGCAGACATATTAGGCTTGGTAGCAGAGATGTTTAAATGGGTGGGTGAATCAGTACATCATGCTCTATTGCAGCTATTTAATACGGCAGTACATGAGGGATTTCCCCGAGCATGGCAAATGAACAGGGTTATTCCCCTCTATAAAGCAGGAGATGCTAACGATCCAGGTAATTATAGGATGATTATGGTTAGTAGCCTCTTTGCTAAATTGTTTGCCACCATGTTAAACAATAAGCTTAGTATGTGGGCAGAAGAACATAATGCTAGAGCCATAGGGCAAGCTGGATTTAGACCCAAAAGATCTACAATAGATCACCTGGTTACTTTGCATGCCATGGTAGATTCAGTTACAGGTAAAAGAAACCCATTATATGCGCTTTTTGTGGATTTTGCTAAAGCCTTTGATACAGTCAATAGAAATAATCTGTGGTATAGAATGGATATGATTGGAGTACCAGAAGAAATCAGACACACTGTTAAGATACTATACGAGAAGGTTCTGATACAATTGTCTTTCCCATACTTGGAGACTTGTAAAGAAGTAGTGGAAAGCAACTTGGGAGTCAAGCAAGGATGTCCGTTGTCACCTACATTATTCGGATTGTTTATTGACCAGTTAGAGGATTGGATAGAAAATCATGGTGGGGGTGGAACTTCCTTGTATGGGCATGTGATAATGTTACTATTATATGCAGATGATGTGGTTATCCTATCGCGTTCAATTATAGGAATGCAGCGTCATTTGAAAGCCTTATCACAATTTTGTGCTGAGAAGGGGATGCATGTGAATTTAAATAAAACCAAGATAATTGTTTTTGGTGCTAATAAAGTGGACCATCTCAATTTTTATTATGAAGAGAAACAAATAGAAATTGTGAATACATATAAGTATCTGGGAGTGGAGGTTGATAAGAGCCCCAGTTGGAATGAAGCGGCAGAGCATAGGGTGAATGCGGCATTGAAAGCCTTGTATAGTATGCAACGCAGTAATAAAGATCGGAGATATGGAAATTTGACATAAAGAGAATGCTCTATAAAGTGCTTGTTCAAACGGTACTATTGTATGGATGTGAAGTATGGGGCTCCGGGGGCTAGCAAATTTCACATGGAAAAAAATAGAAAAAGTTCAAAAAAAGTTTCTAAGATTTGAATTGGGGGTTAAAGCACAAACGCCGTATGACATATGCTCGTGGAATGTGGATTGATGCCTTTAGAGGCGGAAGCCTTTTGCAGAGTGCTTACGTATCTTTATAAAGTACGGTTTGAAATGGCTAATGATAGCTTTCCGTGGTTAGCTCTAGAAGAAACAAAAGATAAAGGCTGGTATGCTGACATTGAAGCATGGATGAGAAAATGGGGGTTAAACATACAAGATCTAAGTGAGAATCATTCTGATATTAGAACATGGGTATATGAGCATGTTATTAGTAAGCGATGGAGGGTCCCAGTAAAAAAAGCATTTTATATGCAATATATTAACCCTAGCATGCAAGAGGGTAAGTACTGGCATGAAGGGTATCGCTCAAGCTTAGATATGGAATTAGCGAGGAATGCGGCTTAGCTCCCCATCGGCTTGGGGTGGAGATTGGTCGATGGAATGATATCCCTCATGAAATTAGACACCTTGTAAAATGTGTGATTTGCGGTGGTTGAAGATGAACATCATGTGCTTATAGGTTCATATCTGAGGTAAGTATGGCATTAATGTATCCACTTTAGTAGATTGTTTTGACCTACCTGGGCATGATACAGGCAAATTTATAAGGGAGGTTCCGGATAGGAGAGAACATGTTTTAAATGTTTTAAATAAAACTAATACTATGAGTGAAGAAGAGGATGGAGAGTCCACTTTGCATTCATGTCGAGGATGCATTGGATGAATTTTTTATAATTTTGAATGTAGCCATTGAGCGTCTCATAGACACGTGGTGCTGGGGCGTGACTAATAAACATTTCATTTCATTTCATTTCTCTCTCTCTCTCTCTCTCTCTCTCTCTCTCTCTCTCTCTCTCTCTCTCTCTCTCTCTCTCTCTCTCTCTCTCTCTCTCTCTCTCTCTCTCTCTCTCTCTCTCTCTCTCTCTCTCTCTCTCTCTCTCTCTCTCTCTCTCTCTCTCTTTGATGGTGTTGGAAATGGCGACCAAGACTAGGGCAAAGAAGGGAGATGGGGTTGGGTCTTCTGTGGCTCATGTACCAGTGAACAGGGATGTGTCCAAGGATGTTAATGCCAATTCAAAGAAAGCATTAAAAAATGAATGTAAAAGGCAGGGCAAGGAGGTTCTTACAGAAAACATCTCGGATGACACCTCGGATGGGGACTCTGGTACTTCTGCGGAATCTCTAGAGGTAGAGGCAACTGATTTGGGGCTGAAGGCTGACATATCCGGAGGGCTTGGGCCTGTCATTGGGGCTGATTTGCAGCGAGAGGGTGTAGCCTTAAATCGGATGCAAGCGACAGAGACGATCGGTGCTATGGCGCCTTCTGGATTCTTTGGAGGAGAGATGCTAATGGGTCAATTGCTTACGGTGATGATGAACTAGAATCCATGGAGCAGTCCAGGAAGGAAGCAGAGCAGGCAAGGAAGGAGGCTGCAGCCCATCAGGCACAAATGCTTAAGCTTTTGCAAGGTATGAATGAGTCTCTGTGTTCTTTAAAGAGTGAAAATGTAGAGCTAAAGCAGCAGCTAGCAAGCGTATCCGAGACAAAACAGGTCATAGATCAAGCTGAGACTTCGAATAGGGGCTCAAATGATGGTTTTCAAGGAGCAATTGCTGCTTTGAATGAGAAAATGGAGCACTTGGCTGATATGCATGAAAGGGAGTCGAAGGCTAATAATTTCAGAATTTCTGGCCTACCAGAAAAGGAGAATGAGGACATAAGCATGGCTGTTCAAACATTTCTTGCAGAGAATATGCAGGTGCAGGTGGATATTTTGGAGGCTTACCGGGTTGGAAGGAAGGGGAAGGAACACGGAATGTGTTGGTGAAGTGCGATCCAAAGGAAGCGAAGGCTCGGGTTATGCGGCGAACATTGCTTAAGGGCAAATATATATGGGTCAATGACGACTTAACTAAGACCCAATTTCAAAGCAGAGAAGAGAAGATCTTCAGAGGATGAAGGAGGCAAGAGCGGCTGGACAACGTGCTTACTTGGAGGCGGAAAAGTGATTGTGGAGGATGCATAGGAAGTGCGACCTTGAGTTAGTTTGCTGGAATGTAAATACGTTAAAAAGTAGTAAGATCTGGTATGGATGACTTGCTAGCAAATGTAGACATAGTTTTTTTGAAAACATGTGAGCATGAGGAAAAGGCTCTTCCGGATATTTCTGGTTTTACGCTATTGCATTGATGTATGGAATAAGAAGGGCTGGAATCTTAAAGGTACAGGTGGTATTGCATGCTATGCTTTCGCAATGAAATTACTTACTTGATGTGTGTTTTGACACATAAGGCAACCGCACAATACATTTGGATTGAATTTCCGGTAGGGCAACAAGATATATGTAGTTGGGTTGTTATTTCCCTCCAAGGGAATCACACGTATAACAAGGAGATCACGGATAAGGATGACCCATTCTTTCACTTTAGAGCAGGATATACTAGCTTTGGGTTTGGCAGGGGAAGTGCTATTGTTAGGAGACTTTAATGGGCGTACGGGAAACCATCAAGCAGCTTTGGTGGGCCTAGATGGAGAAGCAGAATGGTTGGAAATGCTGGATGATACTGAGCTGAAGACAATTGGATGGAGCAGAACATCAGAAGACAATGTGAAATGGCTGACACCACAGGGGCGTCATGTCTTACATATGTGTAGCGGTTTTGAGATGGTGATCTTCAATGGCACGGATAGGTACCCGTGCTCTCACAGTAAGCGCTTGTAAAAATGCTAGCGTGGTGGATTATGTTATTGCCAAACCTACTTTTGCAGAACATGTTATTAGCTTACACATTGGAGATGAGAATGAAAGCTCGGATCATGTACCTTTGCTCATTGAACTTCATGTACAGTGGCATCATAGGCAGCAAGAAGATACATATAAAGGTAAATGGATGTCTCTCAAGTATGATAAAGCTCATGAATATAGCGAGATATGCGAGCAGAAAATGGCATCTTTTAAATGGCCCGGATCAAAAGTAGGGGATATGAGTGAGGCGTTGTCTCTACGGTTTTTGCTTGAATCAGCGGATGAATATTTTGTATCCCACCCAAGAAACGGAGGGGGCTGCCATGTAATGGATGGTTTGACATGGAATGTAAACAAAGAGGAGGCAAAAATTTAGAGCAAAGACAAGGGGCGACTAAAAGTACGAGGAAAGGAGAGTGTATACCAAGCTGGTCAAAAATAAGAAGAAGGCATATTTACATCGTAAACATAAGCGAATGGTGGAAGAATTGCTGGTTGATCCAAAGAAATTTTGGAATAGGCTTAAACCCTTGAAGCATGGGAGTAATGCGTTGCAAGCGGAGGCACTAATGGAGCATGTACGCAATTTATACCATGCCCATGGAGTTGAGAATAAGATGGCCGAAGAGACATGTGAGATGGATGATATGCTTACCTTTACTCTGGAGGATGTTCAGGTGGGACTCAAGAGACTTGCTAATGGCAAAGCGACAGATGCTTGTGGCCTTAAGGCTGAAATGCTTAAATGGGTTGGAGAAGCGGTTATGAATAGGCTGGTCGATATGTTCAATATGGCTTTGAGAGATGGATTTCCTAGGTCCTGGCAGGTTAATAGGGTTGTGCCATTGCACAAGTCAGGGGATGCATCTGATCCGGGTAACTACCGTACCATTATGGTTGGCAGCCTTTACGCAAAACTGTATGCATCTATACTTGAGGGCAAGATAAGCAACTGGGCAGAGGATCACAATGCTAGAGCAATAGGCCAAGCGGGCTTTAGACCTAAAAAGTCTACAAGTGACCATTTGGTCACCCTTCGTGCTATGATGGATTCAATGGTGGGAAAAAGGAAACCTTTGTATGCTGTGTTTGTGGATTTCAGCAAGGCCTTTGGCATGGTGAATAGGAAAAATCTGTGGCATAGGATGGTAGATTTGGGCATCCCGATGGGGCTTAGGCATGCGGTAAGTGTTCTTTATAAAAACGTACTCGTGCAACTCTCTTTCCCTTTTGTTGGAATGTGTGATGATGTAGTAGAGAGTAATATGGGAGTTAAACAGGGGTGTCCTTTGTCGCCTACCTTATTTGGATTGTTCATAGATCAGCTAGAGGGGTGGATAAGAGCACATGGAGGGGATGGTACATCCTTGAATGGGTATGTACTTATGCTCTTGCTATATCTTTGATGATATTGTCTTTGCTATCTCGAGCACATCTGAGGGGATGCAAAGACATTTGGATGTGCTTGCCGGTTTTTGTGATGCTAAAAGTATGCAGGTGAATTTGGAAAAGACTAAGGCTGTTGTTTTTGGAGCAAATAAAACAGATCATGTGCGGCTACTTTACAAGGGTAAGCAAGTTGAGGTCGTTGAAAGCTATAAGTATCTGGGTTTGACTGTAGACAAAAGTCCTGAATTGGAATCAAAGCGGTCGAACATAGAGTGAGTCTTGGCTTAAAGGCACTATATGCAATGCAGAAAGGTGTGTGAATGCTGACATTTGGAACTTTGAAATGAAACGACATGCTCTTTAAAGTATTGGTACAAACGGTTATCTTGTATGGTTGTGAAGCACGGGGGCAGGCCTACGCTAATGATGGGTGGAAAAGGGGAAAAAATACAAAAGAAAATTTTTCACGGGCTGGCACTAAAATGCAAGCGCCATATGATATGATGTTAAAAGAGTGCGGGATGATACCCCTTGAAGCTGAAGCTCTTTGCAAAACCTTACGTTATCTGCATAAGGTTTTATATGATATGCCCAGAATAGCTTGCCAAAAATTGGCTTAGCAGAGAGCAAAGACAAAGGTTGGTATCGCGGATATTAGTAGATGGCTGGTGAAATGGAGGATGGATATTCCACGAATGCGGATGAATTAGGAAGATATTGAGGGATGGGTTGAAGAGTGTTCTCACTAAGACATGGAGTGCGCCCGGATGTAAAGAAATAGTACTATCGGACTCGGATGAATCCCACATTGAAGGCGTAAGATATCTTAGTGAACCCATATCTATGAAGCATAGGCAAGCAATTCGCGAGGATCCGTTAAGCTCACACCATCTTGGTGTAGAGGTAGGGAGATGGGCGGAACATAAACTCATGATCTTAGACATTGTAACTTGTGTAGTGGCGGTGTGGTGGAGGATGAGACTCATATCTTACTTTGTTGCGTGCTTATTAGGACTTAAGAGTCATACATGGGATCGTGCTACCTCCCCTTGAGGAGTTCTTTCGGTACCAGGGGGCATTCCATTGGGGGATATATTGTTGACATTCTTAAACATAGAGATGCTTGTTTGAAAATCGGAAGGTGCACGAGATTGAGATAGAGGAGCCAGTGTGTTACTCTCTCGGAAGGCCTTTGGATGACTTGTTTTATAATTTTGAATGTAACTTGTAAACGTCTCATAGACCTGGTGGTCTCCGAAGGCGGAATAATAGAATTTCATTTCATTTCATCTCTCTCTCTCTCTCTCTCTCTCTCTCTCTCTCTCTCTCTCTCTCTCTCTCTCTCTCTCTCTCTCTCTCTCTCTCTCTCTCTCTCTCTCTCTCTCTCTCTCTCTCTCTCTCTATCTACATTGCCACAATTTCTTTGGCTTTTGTGCTAAGCATTTGATGTTTAACCAATGTATGATGGGCATTGTTTCATATATTTCTTGAATTCTAACGTACCTAATTTTTCTTGGCAGATTGTAGGTTGCAGCTCAAGCCTTAGTTGAAATGATCAAATACACAAGGCCATGGGGGAGTCACCATGGTAAAGCACAATTTCATTAATTATGGACAATACCTGAATTTATGGACCATTTTTTAGTACACTTGGATGAATGACTCATTTTCATACACTAGTTGACATCCCTACGAGTCTTTGCATATGCCTCGGCGGACATGCACGGTATCTTAATAGTATTAGGTATCTTCTTCTTGTTTGATGGCTCCCAAGCATAGTCGATAGTCTCCACTTCTATGCGGTCACTTGCAGTCGTTGGCCTCCATCTCTTCTTCCAACAATTGGCATAATTAGCTGGGTAGACTTGGTTCCTCAGGGGGGCTCCCCACCAAGTCACAGAATAGTCTCAAAAGTTCTCCTTCTTATCATCCATTTGTGGGTCCTCGGTAGCTAGGCCCACCCAAGTTGGGCACAACACATCATCGGGGCCCATAATAAACATACCTTTCTTCAAATCTTTGTATGGGTTGAATTCCGGCACGTGGTTTGTCCTTCCGAGGGGCGGCGTGGGAGGAGTGATAGTAGCAATTGGCTCCACCACTACAGCTACATGAGGTGGAGCTTGTGCTTGCCCTAGCGTGGCCAGAAGTCATTATAAGTGCCTTCGTCCAACGCTGATGTTCCCGAAGTTCTTGCAAGAGTTTCATCCAATATTTCAATCGTTGGCGTGAACTGGCGTGCGGTGTAGTTGGCGTTCACGGAGCACCTTTGTTAGGCGTTGAACAAGCAACCCAATGCAATATATGCTTGTGGATCTTGTTTAGCGGCAGGCCCAAGGTCCTTCACCGATTTCTTGGGAGGAAGCGACTTTAGGATATCCAACCGGCATCATGGGCTTCCGTGCTCTTTTCTTTCCACATCTTTATTCCACCAGCGACAACCAATCCGGTAAGTGGGTCTAGTTTTGTAATACATGACGGCCAATCACCATTCATAGCGAATCCAAGTTTTGGGGTGGTATGACACGGTCAATCTATCATCCCCATCTGGTATGTAGCCTTCTATAAAAACCCTTCCAATCCGGAACTTTGTCAACAACATAGGGCGCGGGTGTATTCAAAGTTGCATTTGTGGAATTCATACAAGGATTCGGCATTGTGAGCACCTCAGCTTCTTTAAAGATGTAGAGAAGTTACCAAACAAGGCATCGATATCATCATGTGTGTGACCAGGGCATCATGAACCCTAGCTCAATCTCTTCAAACACACCAAGATATACTAGGTAAGAAAGATAGGAGAAGACATACCTATTCTTGTTACATCCCGGATCGTTGTCGGTACCAAATAAAGTATCTTGGGCAGAGGCTTCAATGATGGTCCCCATGTGCACGGGCAAATTAGCGGTATGCGCGGTATTGGATAGTGACAACTTTGACTCCAAGGCGTTGTGTCTCGCAATGAGGAGACCCATTTTGGGCGGATGATTCGAATCGGCGGGTGGCCTCCCTCGCATACTGCGTGCCCCATCTCTAATCTCTTCAAGATGCTATTCAAAAGAACCTACATGGAAGTTAGAGTCATCGGCCATAAGTCTAGGGCAAAGTTTCCATAGGATCCATTCCCATGACCATGAGTCAATGCACCCGGTCAATGTAGTTTTCGGCATCAAGTCTCCGGAGAGACTTTACTGATTGTTGCAATTTTGGAATCATTGTTTTGGCTTGATCCATTTTGTAAATTGAATAATACAAAGATATTGGTAGGGATACACGTGGGAGTATAATCTCCCGACCCGTCTTTGTGTGCGACCACGAGGCCTGCTCCGGTCTATGTCGCTCTTCTTTCATCATGCAACATCCTCCTCTCTCCTTCATCTTTGGTCTTCAATAACCCGCATGCGGATCACCTCACATGTATCGCATTTGGAGAATGCAATTTTCTTTCGCGATCGACATCCGGAAACTCCGCCTCCGCGTTCTATATGAAACACAGCTGGTGATACCTTCTTGCCGGTCAATGCCACCACCTCTGCATTAACCTCTTCTAGAATCTTTTGGACTTAAATAAACATTGCGTGCAACTTCGACATTCTCTCTTATCCTCCTCGTTTCTCCTGCTGCGGTTGGGGCAAGGATTCACCCGTTCTCCCTCACGAACATGGAAAAACGGCCTCACATGCCAGCGTGTCGAGGAGCGAGGCTTCAAGGTGCCACAGTTATTACATGTTAGGCCTTGCGTGCACCCTCAAAGAATTGGGCCTTCCATTTCAGATCGCCGACTTTGAGATCCCGAGACCAAGGTACTGCAGCCCTTTGCACCGCCAGCGAGATTCCCCCCCGGCGCCGGTCGTCCCGCTCTTGGGCTTTCATGTTGTTGGCGAACATGTCATAAACAAAAAGTAACCCTATCACTTGATTTCATGGCAAGGAATTCCTTTTCGCGTATTAACAACTTGATTCCTGAAGAACGACACAACACCTATTCTTGCAACACAAGGTCCTCCTGTAAATGAGGATAGCATTCGAGTGGTGAGGCGAGCAAGCTTTGGTGGCCTAACAACCTTCCCGGGTTGTCGAGAATGAAAAGTGTAATGTCGTTTCTCATAATTTGGGTGCCGATGCTCACGAGCTCCCTGGCTGGACACAATATCGCCTCACGTTGCGGTGCTGCGGTCAATATCTCGAGAGACCTTTACCCGGTCAACATGGGACGAGGTCATTGCTCCATCTCACGAGCATCCCGCCCGGCACACTGCAAGCAACCCCAGCAACGGATGTTCGCGAAAAAGGGAGGAAACCGATTTACGGATACTCCCACAAACTTGAAACCCGAAACTGGTCACAAATCATCATCGAGGGGCCAAAGAAAATATGAATCCCTTCGACGCAATAATGGAGTCGCATGAGTGCCATATCTCACAATCCTTTTCAAGAAGGGTATATCTTGTCGGTGGTTGTGTCTCCTTCCCCTGTACCCATTGTCTTTTTGTTTGACGCTGTTATGAGGGCGACTCCCGCGAGCATCTTCACTTCTCCGAGAACGAATGAGCCCCGGCTTCACTATTGTGGTTGCATGCGGAGTTGGCGGGGAAGGGTATGGTGGCCTCGAACACTTCCCACCTACGCTCGGTAGTCCCTTTTCGATATCTCCTTGAAAGGAAATTGGCATTGTGTCATTTTACCCACAACTCCCTTTGCTACTATAGATGTTCATTAAGGGAAGAGATACACAACGCGCGCACAAAAGGTTGATGAGTGTTAAAATCCCGAGTAAGGGGAAGGCGAGAAAGCAATGCAAATGACACAGGGGGACTCCCATTGATAGTTACAAGGACTAATGAAATTGAGAGTTGCATATAACTACATATGGTCTCTTTAGATTCCCTTATGGGATTGAGTATTGGATCACGATGAAAGTCTCACAATGGGTGAAAAGAAGTTTCTCCTCTGAAGAGGCCATATCCCAGTAGCACAAATTGAAACTGGCCCACAGTTGTTGTGGTGAGTATGCAAAGTCACTTGAATTCCCAGAGTATCTGAGAGAAAACTACATTGGGGCTCCTACGGTACAGACGGTTTCACCTATAAGTCATCTCTGAAGGGACAATATGGTGACATTTTGTCCCCATTTATTGTTAAATTGGTGAGGCCCAATTTGAACTACCGAATCAGCTTATATAAAGGGTATTATTGATGCGGTCAGTCTCACAATGGGTACAAAAAGAAGGTTGTCGAGCGAACAGACATATCGGCTAGAATTGGTAGCCCAATTGTTAG
Source organism: Isoetes taiwanensis (assembly GCA_021234155.1). Lineage (NCBI taxonomy): Eukaryota > Viridiplantae > Streptophyta > Lycopodiopsida > Isoetales > Isoetaceae > Isoetes > Isoetes taiwanensis. The sequence goes on along the minus strand of JAJEKV010000105.1, from coordinate 8,295 downwards.
GTGGTGGTTAAAAACCAATGGAGTAGGCGCGAGACTCGCCGTAATTTAGTTGTCACCAAGATAAAACCTTGAGATACAATTTGCCCACCCGGCGGTTTCACCTACCCGGTCACCTACATAGACACTAAGAGAGAGGGAGGAGGGACACACTAACCGGGATTTATCATTGAGCTCCCAAAACAAATACAATCGAAAGCATTGGAAGGGCGACTACGAACGAGGGTTAATGGAGAAATAGCGGCACACAAATCCTGCATGACAATTTCGAGAAAAAGGGCCGGTACATCAAAATTTAGAGTTTATGTACATGTGGCGGAAACGGTTGAATGATGGGGAGTAAATCAAAAAGGGTCAAACCATCGAAAAGGCGTGAATGGAAAGGTGGAATGAACAGCGTGCTTGAAGAGGTCTGAATGAGCGGCCCATGAATGGAAAGGCATGATTGATAAAATCGGGTCACATCACATTTGGCGACAATTACATTGAGGTATGGCCGAATTTAACCGTGGAGCGAAGCACAAACCTTTTGGAATCACCATTGGCCATGAATATGAGATAGCTGAAGATGTTTGCGTCTTGTAGAAAAGATAGTAGCCAAACAAGGCCTTTGCCGGAAAAACAACGGGTTTGAGCGCATTTACATTTAAACATGAATTCCCCAAAATTTGAATGTAATTTCCCCCAATTTTTAAAGTTAAATGTCCCACCTAATTTAAGTAATAATGTGTCCGTCCTCGAACTTTGAAACACACGTTTAAAGTTCATCGCCTAAAGCTAATCGCGACGATGAGACCTGAATTAATTTTGGGGGGCTTTTAAATGGCAATTTGAAGTTCAAAAACTCCAGCACTTATTATTAAGGTCCACAATTAATTCCCCTCACGCTCCGAACCCATCAGCGGTCCATTTTTATTTCAAAAGGCCAAGCGCTTTACATGCCGACACTTGTCTTAGCCTAAAAGAGGTCCATAACCCTTTAAAAGCCCCTCATTCTCCTCGGTTGCAGATTTAGAAAATTACGCGGCTTTTGGCGCTTTTGTGCTCACTAAACACTGCCGCCTTCATATTTCTTAGCCACGAAAGTCGTTCTCATCAGCACTATACTCCCGAACCCGGTTGGAAGCGGATGGAGCTCTTGGCACCTTGTGTCTCTCGCCGCTTGTCGCCATCCCTCCATCGTAAGCCTTCCTCTGTTTGCATTGACCTTTCGCTGGGTACCCACATACCCCAAGAATTCTAGCAGTTGATGGCATCTACCAAGCCCCACCACTTAGGTGGCAAAGGTAAGGTGGACTACTTTCTTAATATATAAACTTGGTACTTTTTGCTGATTAAGTATCGCGCTATTACATCACCGGACATAGACATCTTCTAGATGCCTCCCTTTGGTCCCCGCAGTGCATACATTGTCGCGAGGCTGATAGGGCACCCAAGTTTGCCTGCAGGGTGTTTGAAATTTGCAAAAGCAATTGGACTTTTTAGTAACACACCACCAAAGTGGGTGCTGGGCCAATTTACTTATCCCTCTGATGTGGGAGGATTCACCCGGTGCCTATCAGAGCACACCAAAGTGGGGCCCAATCTGCCTATCACGACTTAACTGGATGGCCAGACTTGGGCCGCCAATTCTCTCTACCCAAGTCTACCATCCAGGAAGGATAGGCAGAGTGGGCATACACTTTGGTGTGAGGATAAATGGGAGGTGGGCGGAGCTAATTATATCGCGTAAAGGTCTCGCCAAATTAGGCGAGCCATATTTGGCCCAATGATGCTGTCGTCTCCTGTGGGGCGCTCAAGGCTGACCATGAGTTGGCGGAACAGGGCTGAGGCGTAGCCCATTTTGGTGTCAAATGAGGGATCAGGGCAAGTAGGCGAGCCCATTTTGCCTCCTCCTCTACAACCGACCTCTTGACCCAAAGTATTACTAACATTATTTTCAGATTCTGCTTGAGGAATTAATATAGCCTTGAACAAAGCGGTACTTTCGGGTTCGATGCAGGACCAATTTGCAGGAAATTTGCAATAGAATGCAAACGGAAGAAGAAGCATTTCTTTGGCATCGAGGTTGTGCCAATAGAGTTCTTGGGGATGCAGTGCAGAATGAGAATATTCATCACAGGTCCCAGACAAACCACACACCTCAAGGATCTCTTACTGCTTTTCTTGCTTAGAATGAGGCGGGAAAAAATAGATTGGCGGTGAGTATAAATATACGACATGAAGTCTACTTTGAAACAGAGATGACCTCCTCGCGCCGGCGTTGAAGACAACGTAGATCGGGCTTTGTCGAATTTCGCCGTTCTTTATCAATACGACCGCGCATGTGAAACGCCAGTATAAAAGGAAAACACATTCTTACGCTCATAAAAAGGACTAGACTCATATGAAAGTTTAGAAACTCGGGCATCAAATCAAGCCCGGTATTTTGGATGGCTACTCTGACAGCATCGGTGGATATTAGAGCACAAACCGGAAAGCATTCCGCGAGGAGTAGCATCGAGGGCAAAAACCAACCTAAAAGTATCACGATACTAAGTGGCCGTCTGAGTCGAAAGGTAGAGCCTGGCCAGTACGCCATAGGCAAATCTGTGGCCAGTAAAAGAAGCGAGGACACACTGCTACAAGGCTAACTCGCAGTAAAAGGTGCCACTAAACACTGTGTCGGGCCCGGTGGAATGAAGAGAGAGAGCATCAAGGTAGCTGAGGTGAGTCACCGAGAAGAAGGGACGGTGATGAAGAGGAACCCCTAAAGCGCTTGAGATTTAGGTGGTCGATCGAGAGAGCACTTAAGCGGGGCGTCCCATCCGCAGGCAAAAGGATTCGAGGAGAGGAGTCCTTGTCTTCTTCTTCTAATAACTTCATCCCGAAGAAGCGGAATGGCCCGTGGTCGTGAAGTTCACTCATCGGTGGCGGCGTCACTTTCGGGGAAAGCGGGAACATAGGTTATCCGCGAGCGCCATAGCAAAGCATCAAGAAGCCGCAGGAGAGAATCTACCCCACCGGGGGTAGGCCGAGGATTACAAAGTCGATGTTCAAGGTCGCATAAAGCCGGCAAATAATACTGACATGGGAAGATTATAAGTCAGGAACACTTGGACACTCACGGGCGTTTATCATACGCTCAGATGCACCCTCCCTGTCTTGCGATAATATGCCGGGTCCGATCCTGAGCGAAGTAGCGGCGCAATCAAGTGGAAGAAGTCGAAGGATCTGCAAAATCGAATCTACGTTATTCAGCAGCAACCTGTTTCGACCGCGGTTGCTCAATTTGCTTGTCTCACACAAGCTTTGTAGCATGGCCTCGAAGGAAGCAGACCGGGCCCGATATTCTTTTCTATACCTGCCAAAAGAAATCTTAGGAGTCACGGTAGAAATCTCCGCGGCAATGAAATTACGTTAGGTAGCGGGAAATAATGACATAACAAGAGAACTTTATACACGAGGAAGTATTTTTTGAAGAAATTCAAACTTCATAACCGGTGCACCAGACATTCTACACGGGGAAGCCTAAGAAGGGCCAAAGCAGCAGGCACTCGTGGGGTGGGCGTATTACGCCAGGAGTGCACTACCACCATTACCCCAGTTCACCTTTCTATCACTATAGTTGAAGTGGGCGCCCGCCCAATTTCAAGTACAACACTCTTTTCAAATTTCCGGCTGTGGCATATTAGGCTACCGCCCAATTTGAAACCGTTCGAGGGGAGTGAAGCTAAGCTAACCTGATGTCGGATGATGATGGCGTAGGCGCCCATTTTGGTAACTAAGTAAGATGATGTGTATGCCCTTATACAGTGCCCCATACATTGTCATAATATACGAGGATTACAGGAAAATTTACATGTGTGCAAAACCATTAAAAAAGTGTCCAGCCCAGCATCAGACTACTGTATATATCTTGGCGGTAGTGGGGAATTTTGTGTGCAAAGTTGCCCGGTGTCTAGAGCCCAGAGTTGTGAAGGGCCGAGAAGGAAAAAAAAATTAGAAATTAGAAGGATAGGGGCTTAGACTTTTTAGCTGGCTCCACATGTCTGTGCTAAGTCCCATGCCTCCTCCCTACAGATACGCAGAAATTTTCTTTAGGAGAATCTGGGATGGCACCACCACATTCACGAGAGGAAGCAAGGGGATTATCTTGGGAAACATTACGCCCAAGAAAGTGGAAGCCCCTATTTGCGAAGAAGATTAGGAACAATGGGCGGGCCTTATCGGTCACATGGAAGTAGAAGAAACTTCCTTTTCAAGACATACCGTTGCCTTGAAGCCAGCTCACCCCATATTCGCGAGGAGAATCGACGCCGCCGTGCTAGCATGGAGTGGATGGAAGCGAGAAGGGCCTTGAGGATGGAAGAGGAGAGCTTTAGGAGTCCTCTACGGCAAAGTGAAGCCGGAAGATATCTTCTTGGGCGGGTTGGGAGGGTGTGGAAAGCCTTTCGAGTGTTTCCCGTTAGTCGCCGGGTTGTTTGTCGTGAGGCGCGGTGGCCGCCGGCCCGGCTTCCCTAAATTCGGATCACGACGGATATATATAAAAATGGCCAAGGAAGATTACTGAAAAATTCCTTGACCAGCTCAGTGCGGAGCTATATTTTACCCCGGGCAGCCTCAATGAGTGCCTATCGCCATGAGAACCAATGGGAGGCGGTGGCGGTAGGTGTTTGGGTTAGTTCCTACAGGACCCAGGCGAGGCTGCTTCTACCTCTAGAGTTAGAGGTTGCAATGTCTAGATAGCCCCTACTGTGCTGTATTTTACTTTGGCGGAAGGCAGGCTGCATGCATCCGATCTGAGGAAATAAATATTTTATAGCCAATTCCAGGCCATCAAAGCAATATCTTTAAGTTTTACGCATTGCGAGGAAAAGCAGGACGCCGAAAGAATTTTGCACGATCCGCGAGGTGTACTTTGGCCAGTGCAAAGCATTTTAAATTGTGCCCTTGAATTTGCTTAATTATTATCAATGTTTCTAACATTTTGTTTTCCCTGCGGCTTATTGAGCGTATGTCGGCCAGTGCGACAAGGTGCGGCCAGTGGGGAGGAGTACTGTGCAAAAGTGATTTGGAAGAGTAGGGCGTGCACCTATCTGAAATACTCACCAGAGGAGATTGATCTTTGGAAGGTTGCAGCGTTCTGCGACTTCTTTTCCGTGGTGCTTTTGCTTATTGCGATTATGCGAGGGCTATAAAACATATACTTGTCTTTTAGGAAGACGAGGCAGCTGGGGAATTAAGCATGCAGGATATTTGACTTACTTCGATGTTAGTATCTCATGTTAGGCGAGAAAAATCAGAGCTGCAGTACAAAAGATAAAGAAAGAAAAGCCTCCGGTATTTCCTCGGCTTCTACATACGAGCCTTATGAATTCACTCTACAACCATAAGCAAAGGAGTACGATCAATTACCGAGACGGGGACAAAGCGGTGGTAGAGCTCAAAGAGGCGGTGACTTACCTGGGCTCTGGGTTGGAGTTCTATTTGGGAAGAGACAACATCCAGCGCCTTATGCTTTTGTGAGGCCTTTGGTGAATCTCGGGGACATGGTGAGTTGAGGCTGACCCCTCAAAAGAGTTAGGGGGGAGAGGTTGCTGGGGCACAGTCTCGTTGTCATGGAAACCTGAAGGGAAGGGGACAATGGGATGGAGGGGATGTGGTCCCCAACACAATGAGCAGTCAGATGTAGAGGGAAGAGGTGCGTTCCTGCGGAGACAATGAGGGGTCTTGGATGGTGACAACCAATGAGGAGCCCGGGCCCCGAAGAATTTCAAGCGAAGAATGGAATTGATCAAAGCTTCCAACAACCTCTGACTGGCATGAAAAGGGTATTAAGGATGCAATTCTAGGAAGATGTGCCTCCCGGGCAGATAGCGATTTATGGTAATCGTGAAATATGTTAAGAACAATTTGTTCCTTACTTTTGAGAAATGAGCTAGCATTGCCTCATTTCCTTCTCTTAAATTCTCTAGTTTACTTCTTAGCAAATTAGGCAGCAAAAACTTACTCTAGAAAGTAGGCGGTACGAGACTGCTTATAAAGCTATATCACTTTTATTAAATTTATTTGAGCTTTGACTTACGCTATCCTAGCGATGCAAAATTGGGTGAAGCTCAATTTCCCTTGCCGGAAATCTTTGCTCATCAAACATGAAAGAAGTAGAAGCGGGTGGGATAAAGGAAGCAGACCTGTAGCCTGGCACTACAGCGATGCGCTGGGATGCGGCAACAACACCGGCAGGCCTTTTTATACTGCTGGGGCATTTAAACATGGCGCGAGATGCTGGTATTAGCGCTGCTGCTGGCGGGTACGACCGGGTTGCAGATGGAGCTGGTGGACGCGGCAGATGGGCGCGCTGGATCCGCCGGGCATGGGATGAACGGATCATGGATGCAAACTCGATGGCGCGGTTGGGGATCGTGCCCTTATGGGAGACGACTCGCAGTGGCTGTGCTCCCTGGGCCGACTGGTGCGCAGGGCATGCCATTCCGCCGCTAAAACGTGAAGAGGCTTTGGGCTGAAGTGCGGCGGGCATAACATTGCTGTTACGCCGGTAAGACCTGCTGGGGCTGCCACGAATATTTTTCGCGACGTCGCGGCGACGACGCTGCGGGCTGGGCTGGTATGCTGGCAATTTGAATGCGGGGCCTGCCACCACTCAAACCCAGCGCAAGATTGAATATGGCGGCAATGCGCTTCCGTCGCCAAACTCTGTCATTGCAGCTACCATGCGCTCACAGCGCGCCGCGCAGGTGGGCCTGAAATGTTTGCTGAAAGAATCGCGGCAATATTTTGAAATATACTTTGTTTTCCGGTACGATAGAGCGCATTCGCTCTAGGACTTTTCTGCGCTGGGTATGAGCCACCAGCAACGCAAAGCGTGAGCATCGCCTTAAGGCCAAAACGCGATGTAAAAAGGGAGAGTCACAGCAAAAATACTCTCCGATTACCATCCCTAGTATTGGCCCCAGAAACAAACAAAAAATAACTTTTAAATTGGCATATCATATGTACATGGATGGATGCTGGAGAATAGATTAGAGTTATGAAAGCCTAGAATATTGAAGCGTTCTTAAGAAGAATCTTTGCAGAGGATAAGAAGTGAGATCCATAGTTATGGCCCAGCTTAGTGGATGTGGCCGGGCTTTTCAAGTGGGTGAGATTTGTTTGTAGAAAAAGTTGAAGCTGGCATTTTATTTTTTCATCTACCATGAGGGCCTCACCTAAGCCATAGCATCAAAATTCTCTGAGTACCCCATAAAAATAGCCTTTTGGCCCGAACTTTGATCATACAGGGCTACTAGGTTGACACCCTTACTTGCCTTATGACCTATGGCGATCTTGATGCCTTGAGTTGCAGAAAGGGATCTCTCTCTACCGATCCACAGGCATACATTTTAAACTCTTGTCGAAAAGACTCCCGTGAGTATCATCTGCTATCCATATTGTGTAGGTTAGGGCCTTGAGGCTTTTGAATTAATAATAGAATCACCAATAATAATTACAATCTATGACTCATGTATTTCCTTATAGAAGTTTACATATGATATGATGATGTAAGCACGTAATTTGTGTGCATGATTATGTTATTTTAGAGTTCTTATCTTAGTTTACACGTCTACGTTTCTCGTTCCTTTTTGCAGAAGAAGGGAAGTAGAGGCGGCCTTAATTTTCTTCACTGTGACGACCTTCACATGAAACTACCTTGAACCATCGAAGGGCAAAGAAGTCGGCGGTAGCCCGGTTTGGGGGAGACTATTCTGAAAAGTAAGATGCAGCCGAACAGCATCTGGAAGGTAGAGCCCAATTTCCCCCCGAGGCCCCATGAAATAAACAGATATTACTATTCGAGAAATTGCACGCCATTGGGGGATGTTCTCAATGTAGACAAAAGCATTCTATTCACATAGGAATGGAGTACGCTGGATGGGATTCACGTAGATAATAATATCAGCTAAACAACAACATCGTCAGCATTGGTTGAAACGAAAGACAATAGATAATAATAGATAATAAACTACTTAAACATGGGCGTTTGATCAATATCAGTTCCACCCGCGAATTAGTCCCCGGTTGGTTGGAACTCACGGTGCTGGCTTTAACGTGATCTGAATCAACCCGGTCATGTCCAAATTACGCCACTTCGGATAGGAGTCGCGAGGGGATGAGTTTTACGTTACACCAAAGCCACCGCAGCGCACCTCGCCTTTCTTATACAAAGCTATGCCAAACAACGGCTGGCCAGGAAAGTGTTTGTAAACCCAAACATCCTCCATTTTCAGCAACCTCTTGAGCTTACGCCTTTTGTAAATA